>OZ012737.1:96960937-97690937 GCA_963859935.3 Lathyrus sativus
AAAATTGTGGTTAACTGAGAAGTCTTTTTATCAATTATTTTTTTCTATTATAGTTATGGTTATCTATAATAACAACATGGTCGTTTCTTAATGAATCCTATATATTATTAGTTGCAAACAAAGCTTGTTAGTTTTTGAATCACACCTGTGTCACGTGTAAGAAATGAGTCTGGAATTGGAAAGCAATTTTTAGTTGTGATCGCGTTCAAAACTCTACTGTCCATATAAAATCGCCAAGTGAAATCCTTTTGCGAATAGGGAGGACTGAGGAGAAAATGCACTAGAGTTGTGTTATGCATAAAAATACTAAGTTTGTTAAGAAAACTATCTATTTTACTAAGCAAGATTAGCTAATAACAGAAATATGAGTGGAATTTGGTTTCTGCTGTCATATGAATTCATGTCTTAGATTTGCTAATAACGGAATAATAGTCACATAGCATAAAAACTTTGTTCTAGATATTTCCATACATGAGTATTCGTCGATAGACTCATTTCTTGGTTGGCATCACAAAGTCAGTGTCACTCGGGCCTCCTGCCACTCTTAACCACAAGTTTATGTGAATTCCGGAAATATATTTTCGGAAATATTTTAAAAATGCATTTTCAAAATAATTTAAGTCATTAAAATAATATGGCTTAAAAATGAAATAAATTGTGTTGCATAAGATGCGTCCAGAGATACATTAAAAATGAATAACATGAGCACAGACAAATCACAGAGTGCATTAAAACTAGATTGAAGAACAGTACGCACAATCCACTTGAAACAGAACAAGAATAGAATTGGATTTTGAAACAAATGCAACATGTCATAAAGAATATCGTACAGGAAATGATTTTCTGGTTTACGAATAAATGGCACAAGAATGTCATAAAGAATATCGTGCAGGAAATGATTTTCTGGTTTATGAATAAATGGCACAAGAATTTCAATCATAGGGTTTACGGGATAAAAAAGGGAGGATTTGATTGTGTAAGAGTAGAGGAGAGTATGCTTTGTATGCTACGCATAAACAGTTCACTATGTGAAGTCTTTTAGGCTTTGGTAGCAAAACTTGCAGCTCTAAAGAAACCGGCAAGTGAGTTAGAACAAATTATGTATCAGGTAATGTAAACTAGCATGACCTTCGTGTTAACTTAATAAGCATGGTTGTAAATTGTAAATGTTTCTGCAACAGCATCACAATTGCACATACATTGTCTATATTCGCTCACATTTTTCCACAGTATCAAGATTCAGCGTAACAATAACCACAATTTAGAACCATGCTAGTAAATTTGGCATCCAAATTTATTTCGAAAAATCATATTATATCCATCATTTCTGTATAACAAGTTCAATGATGGCAACTAAACCAATTTTTCCAGGCTCTAAGCTAAGAAATGACAAATACTCAATTATGTTGTGGCAAACCATTGAGCTATATATATACACACAAACCAATAATACAGGAAAGAACTTCCAATCACAGCTATTGAATCACAGAAATTCATATAAGACCTCTTCAAAAAATAGAAATTCATGTTGTTAAATAGCAGCTCTAGTGGCGCTACATTTAGAGGAATTTGAACAAATCACTATTGTTTTATAGTACACTATGCAGTACAAAATGTAGTAAAAAAAGGCTTACGCAACATTATATATCACTATTGCATAGCAGAATTTTAAAAAAAAAAACGACGTTCTCTACAATCCACGTTTATCAACACTACTAGAAATCACATATTATTTGAAGCCGACAACATTATGTTACATAGAGATACACCCAAAACCCAACTAGAAATCAGAAACCCCTCTACACAAAGTGAACAACTAGTTTGTCCCATTGCTTTTACCAGAATCTAAAACACAACAAACAAGTTCAAGTTTCAATGATAAGAAGAATTACCATTAACACCATTGATCACCTTCTCGCTCCCCACACTACCATCCTTAACCTCTTGATCATCATCAGAATCCAACGTAAAGTTCTCCAAAGAATGCATCTCAGCACCAAGATGCGTATACTTCAAACCCTCGGTCGAAGAACGTCCCAAATCTCCGATTTTGCCACAAGTGAAGGAATAAAAAGCAACAAGCACAACAACCATAAGAGCAAGATGACAATTAAACTGAAGCGTCGCAATAGCCCTAGCTCTATGATATTCCGGATGCCCCTTACATCTCAAAGTATAATTCCCTTTACTAAAAAGATGCAAATTACACCCTTCCGCAACAAAATTGGAAGAAAACAGAGAAAACCCCATTTGAACAAACCAAGTTCCTTGCAAAATAAGGCCAATTCCCCGTCCCAATTTGGGAACATTGGATTCGTAAGATCCCAAATCAAGCAAAGTAGAGAAAACACAAATAGCAATAGGAACTAACAACAAATCATAATACCGATTCTCAATTCCGGTGGGATCTTTTCTCTGGAGATAAAACAGGAGAAATTCTTCGGCGAAACCGAAGGCGGTGATTAGGTTAAGCAAAGGCGAAGGGAGAAAAGGAAGAAAGAGGGAAAGAAGAGAGTGGATTAGGAAGAGTGATGAGATTGGTAGGGTTTGGAGATGAAGTGGTAGCGCAACGGCGTCGTTTGAGGTGTATGCGTTGAGAATTGAAATGATTGAGGATAGTGTGATGAAAGAGGTGAAGATTGAGAGAGTGATGTGGAAGAGTTTGTTGAGTTTGTTGAGTTTGTTTGGTTGAGAAGCGCGGAGAGATTGGAGACAGCCTAGGAGGATGAAACCTGCGCCTGTTGAGGCAAAGGAAATGAGTCCCATTGGTATGAAGGAAATGGAGTTTCTGATGGGTTTTGGGGAAGAAGGTTCTCTATAAAAAGAATTTTGATTCTCTTTTTACTCCTTCATTAAACCCATTCATTAAAAAAATTGATCTCTAGTGATATTTTTTCATTTTTTATTTAAATTTTAATCCAGGTGAATATTTAACTCAGGTAAATGACCAATTTATCTGTATTTAAAATTTAAAATATAAATAATAAAAAAAGAACTTTCAAAAATTTTAAAATTAAAAATTGTCATCATCTTTTTTGTATTACACTCTTGAAACACAAAAACCATGTTCTTTGAACGTTCAACTGCAACATTGTTGCAATAAAGTCGCTTCAATTGGTTGGATTCTTCTGACATTTCGTTCACGTTTCTGTTGACATATTGTAATTTCGTCTTCTAGTGTAACAAGAACAAGCATTAGTGGTATCAGAAATGTATAAATCTCATTAGTTTGTATAATTTCCAGTAGTCTTAATGGAATGGGTCAGTAAAATCTAGTTTTCCAAAGTTAGGTTTTCACTGTGTGGGTAAATTGTGTTTCGTTTCATTAAACTTGTTGGTGTAAGTCCTAGAGGTCATATTTTTGGTACTTGTATCGAATTATTTATTAATAATAAAAGCTATTTTTTTTTTATTATGTTTGTTATTCCAAAATAAAAAAGTCTCTAGAATATCTAGTTTGTTTAATGAAATATTAAGTGTGACTTAATCATGAGATTCCATTAAACATAAGGACATTGTTCTTAAAGTATCTGTAGTCGAGTTTTATTGTGAAGTGGGATAACCTTAAAATATTAAGACTATTATGTAGATAGACTGATGATCACATCTCATGAATCATGGATAAGGAGTTATCAAGTCTTAACATAGTTATGAATATTAAGAGTAATATTTATACTGAATTGACCCGCTATGAGAGTACTACATAGAATGTTATGCAAAGTGTCATAAGTTACTCGCATGGTAATAGTGGTGTATACCACCCTTCGACCTGAAACCACTATGGATCCTAGATGTAGAGTCGAGTACTTTATTGTTGATCAAACATTGTCCGTAGCTGGATGACCATAAAGACAGTTGATGGGTACTCCACAAAGCATGATGAGGGACATGAGTGACCTAGATGAAATTTGTCCATCATGCGTAATAGGATAAAAGTCTAAGGGCCTATTATTGAACTGGACAAGGATAACACGGTATATGCCTTGTGTTCAATATAGATATAAGGGTAAAAGGGTAATTGTACACACAAGTATTATCATAAAAGATTTTGTCAACTCACATGACATTTTCGTGACTTGGGTAGTAGTGATATGTTGTTAGATACCGCTAACTATTTATTATGTTAAATGTATGATTTAATATAATTGTTAACGTCGCGAAAACCTACAGGGTCATACACATAAAGACAGTTTGATAAGAGGTAGAGTAAATAAGGAACACCATAAGATACAGTGCACTTAAGTAAAATACGAAATGTGGTAAGGTACCACACGCTTAAGTAATATACGGTACACCATAAGATATGGTGTGCGTGCACTTAAGTGGGCTTTTTAGCTTGCAGCCTACGCAAGTGGTTCGAGAAATAGAACCCTTGTGCAGAAGCATTCACACTTAATGAAATTTCGGTCGGTGAAACCCTAACCGTATTTTCCTTCTCCCTCATTCAAAGCCTTCAATCGTAACAAGTAGCACTAAGACTGAAGGAATTTGTTTGTGTGGACTGAGTAGAGGCGTTGTTCATCATACATCGCTTGTGATCACTCCTTCGATTCAGAATCAAAGGTTTCATCGCCACAAGAGGTAATCATTCTATCACTGATCATGATCATTCGTAAGGATCACTAAAGGGAAATTTTTATTTTTCGCTGCATTTTAGATCACATATTTACCTTTAGTGGTATTAGAGCCACTTACAAAACCATGCATCTGATAACTGTTTATTTTCTGTCTTTATGTTTTAATTTTATTAAAACACAAAATAAATTAAATTATAATCGAGTAATTGAATTTGGGCATCAGGCTACATACAATTTGGATGATCGATATTGGCTATGCTTCGGAATCTGACATTAGTATGGTGAAGCAGCGATATATCGGTCTTTCTTAAGTTACACAAATATAATCGTTCAAATTTTTATATGTGATATAAGTAACTCTGATACAAAGATGGTATATTGGATATACTGTTTCTATTTTGTCCATTCAATCACGTAATAATTGTTGTTCCTTTGAGCGATCCATGTTCATTTGCTTCGGAATCTGACGTTAGTATGGCGAAGCAATGACACGTCGATCAATCATACTGAATTTTCTATCATGGTGTTTTGATGGTATGAAATTGTTGCATTAGGGTTCATGACGACACAAGGGTTGTAATGTCAAAGAGGTTTGTGATTAGGATTGTGACGACACAAAAGTTGTGCTTCAATGTTTATGGAAAGTATCATGTGTTGATGCGAAAAATGACGCCGATTTCAAATGGATTTTTCATTAAAAGGAACTCCTGGCTACTCTACATAGTGTGATCATTTTTTGAAATTTAATTTAATTTATTTAATTAACAGGATTTGAATTAATAATAATAAAATGTATTTATTATTGTTCTCTTGTGGTGATCAGTTATGGCCTTAGTTTCCCTTTATTTTGTTTTGGGATTTTAAAATATGACCTGTGTGTCGTGCCTCTCTTTTAATCTTTAGATGTAACTTATTTTCTCATCTCACTCTCTCGTATGTAAAATGATTATTCTTTGATGTAATGTAATATTATGAAGAAAGAGAAGAATACAAGATCAAAAGTGGACAACCTTGGAGATCAAGCTTGGAGAAGCGTAGATCGTTATTAGGTTTAGCTTGGATTCTCTCATTGGCTTGGGAGAACAATTATGCTAGGGGTCATAACTGTTTCATTTGTATGTATGTTGATGCATGTGAATGTATGTTGATGTTGTGAGAGACGATTTATATGATAAATAAACCGGTGAGATCAAACATATTGAAAATTCCCTCGAAATTGTATATTAAGTTTATTCTTTCTAAGTTTTAGAACTCATCAAGACTAGTATCGAACAATGTAGGTTTCGCCTAACGTGAGGTGCATGTTCTATATTAGTAAGGTGAACTGGGATAAATGTAATATCCAATTTCTAAAACAATGGGTCAAACTTAACTAAGCAAATTATAATAAGGTTATATACGTTTAGAAGTAAGAGTTGGGAATGATCCATATGATGGATTAGAATAAGGAGTTATTCACCCAACTGAAAATATTTGAGAATTGTATTAGATACAATTGGAAGGAGTTTCTACCTAAATAACCGAGTTTTGTGTAATCATCCTAACACTAACTTAAAACAAAGTGAAATATGGATCTCGATCTACTAGAAAATCTTCCAACGGGATTTTCCGAATCAAATGGTGAGGGTCATTTGGTTTGAGTAAAATAGTGGGAGCCTATTTAATTAAAGGCCTAATTGAATATGTTGTTTTCTATTGATGCATATAATTTCATATTTTTTCATGTAGATTACCATGACAACAAACACCTCTAACAACATTTTAAGATCAATTCTTAATAAAGAGAAATTGTCTGGGACAAATTTCATGGATTGGCACTGAAACCTGAGGATTATCCTCAAACATGATAAAAAGTTGTATGTCTTGGAGACACTTTGTTGCACCTTAAAATTTTCTCAACCTACTTCACTTGGTTTATGTTTCAATTGCATTAGCATTTGCATATTAGATCATGTACATAATTAATTCATCTGCATAGCATAGCATGGGCAAGCCATCCAACAAGGGACCAAGTGCAATTCTTATCCTTATGGGCATATCAAGAGATTCTTATTCAAATTCAATCTCATCCAAGTCATCAGAAAGAAATTGAAATCTGAGAAGTTAGTGGACCAAGCAGTGGATCTATCTCCTATCTTGAGGGTATTTGAAGATCATCAGAGAAGTTGTGAGTCATGAATTGAGGCCATGGAGTGTATACATGCATCATGGAGGACCTAGAGGGTCATTGTGAAAGTAAGACAAGTCATTGATGTGATTACAAGAGCTGCAGTTGAAGACAGTCAGCTAGGGTTTCATCTGGGTCAACCCTAGGTCAAACGCTTGATTGAAGGGCATCAAGGCCTGTTTGAAAGATGTGGGATGCCTCATTTGACATGTAGATATGGATGTGGTGTTGTTCCAAGGAGGAACAAAGGGAATCAAGAAGAAGAGAAGTTTCTGAGTTAGGGTTTCTGTGTAAAATCCCCTGATTTAGGGCAAACTTCCAAGCAAGATAATTCAAAATGAAAGTCTCAAATGGATCCTTGGACAACATAAAACTTGTAGAGGATCCCAAGACCTTTAATTTGAGTGGTGGAAGACATCAAGGAGATTTATAGAACTCAAGTTATGGTCCTTGCAAGTTACAGGTCGTCAGAGGCATCTGAAATTTGTCTGTGGAAATTACTAAACTTCCAAGCAACTTTTACCCCTCAAGGAGCTTTCAAATGGATCTCTGGCCAACATGAGAGTTGTTCCTCATGATCTTAGCTTTCTATAAAGGTATGATATGCCTTCATATGATTTGTGGAACTCTACTTATGACTTTGGCAAGCAAAGGGCATTTTGGTCATTTGGCAGGTATAGGTCATTTCAAGCATATGGCCATATCTCCTACTTTCAAGCTTCAAATGGAAAAACCTTAAGCATTAAAGTTGCTTAGAATGATGTTTTAAGGCTAGTAGGGTGGTCATGAGATGTTGGAAAGGCTCATAAAAAAAAGTGATAAAAATAGCCTAAAAATGGGACATAAGTTAATTCAAGTGAAATGGAAAATCCTAAAATCCAAGTTCCAAATCCAAACCATGGCATATGATAGGTTATTTTGACTCCCAAGGACATTTTAAGAACATTGGTTCAGCCACAATTTTGATTTGAGGCTTAAATCTTGGGGTTGCTTTGTAAAAGTCTTACTTGCATAATGACATACCAAACCAAAACAAGGAAAAATCCATAAACAAGGTGTTTAAGCTTTGTATCTTGTCCAAAATACCACTTAAGGAGATATTCAAGTTAATTACTCAAGCTACAAGGGTTTTTGTCATGATATATCACATGGTGAGAATGGAAATGCAAAATATCAAGTCATGAAACTTCAAGTTCTTTCTAGAATGATCTAAATGGTTCTAGATCTTTCTAAACATCTCTATATATTGATTACACTCTCCATTGGTGAGAGGTTGGTGATTGTTGATGTTAATGGTGGTAGAGAAAAGAGTTTGAACCAAAAATTCTCCATTTGCAAATTGAATTGAAACTTCATTTTTCTCTTCATTACCCTTCCATTTTTTTCCACAAATCATCACTACAAACCTCCATGAACATGTTCATGCTAGAGTGAGCCTCCATTGTTGAAGAATTGGAGCTTTTCAAGTGAAGTTGCAAGAGAGCAAAAGGGATTGGATCTGAAGATACAAGCCATCTCCATCAAATCTTGTGCAAGAAGAGTATTATTCATCACATAGAGACCATTCTTGAAGATCCACAAGGCCTGGTTCGAAGCTTTTCAACACTTGCCATTGTAGGGTCAAGGTATGCAAAATCTTTCCCACACTCTGTTTTAGGCATGGTTAGGATTAGTTCTTGTTGTGAAACTATTAGAGACCATTAGGGGATTCATTTGGATGAGTTTTAGACCAATTAGTGAGGTTTCATTAATGGAGGTTGATTCTTGATGGAGGTAGAACACATGATTTAATGGATGATAATGCATGAGAATTGGTTGGTTGTGATCAGCATAGCATGAGGATTAATTATATACAAAGATTGTTGAGTTTTATGATGGTCGAAAATTGAAGAAAGTTTGGATCCATGGAGTTGTGTGGTTCGGTTTGCATGATGTAGTTAGTTTCAACGAAATCCAAAGGCATGGTTGGATTCTACATAAAATTCTAGTCAAGTTTGGTTCTTGGATTGTGTCATTTGATGGAGAAATGAGAGAGAACAAGTGGTGGAAAGTTTCATGCATGGAGTTTTTTTTTTTCATGGATTCTAAAACCCTAGATGGACCAAGGTTGAAGACATAATCTAGACCATTGATTGTATGTGGACTTGTTGACTTGGAAGACCATCCTGCGGCCGAGATTTTATTAAACTTCAAAAATTCATATAAAATTGAAAAATGCATATTTTTTAATGAGACTTTTTTTCCCATTTTTTATTTTCTGTCAAGAAAAACATAAAATCATAAAATAGCCATTTTATTTCAGTTTTATATTTTTTGTGCATTTTTACTTTTAATTGCTTTTTTTAATTCTTTTAGTTGGTATGCTAACTTGTAGAATTTAATTAGGATAGTTCCCTTAGGATTTTGAGTCCAATTTTTTTAGGATGATTAGATGAATGGTTTAGGGTCCCCCTGAATTAATTTCATAATTTTGTGATAATTTTTAGGGTAGTTTTAATTAGGTAGTTCTAGGTAGTATAGAATTTGATTAAAACTTTAGTATAGGTCAATAACAATTTTAGATTTAGGTTTTTTAGGGCAATTTAGTCTATGGGGAATATATGGGACTTAAGGGTAGTTATGTAGGGTCCCCTAGAATTTATATTAGGAATTAATAGAATAATATACTTTTTTGGTTGATTTTTGAATTGATTGATTGTGTGGTGTGCCCTTTCTAGGGTTATTGTTTGATTGTGTGGGGTATTGGGCTTGTTTGGGGCTTGGGTTTGAGTTGAAGACTTTGTTGATGAAGCCCATTGAAGACAAAAGGAATGAAGACCCATTTCAAGAGTGGATGAAGAGTATATCTTGCTGGCAGCTGTTGAAGGTTATAGGATCTAGGAGCTAGGTAGAGCTCTAGAATAGCAACTTGATTCACAAACATGGAAGGTCTTGTTTGCCTCCATTCTTTCTCTATGATTCAAAATCTCTTTTAAATATCCACCTCCTTCCTTTGGAAGGATTAGTGAATGTATTTAAAAGATAGAACTTTTGAGAGAAAATTGTTTGTATCATGTTAACAGTCAGTAGGCCACCCTTGGTAGGCAACTGACTGCTTAACATCCATTTCATCTTGTTGACTGATACTCATCTTGAAGAGTGAGACTTGAAGAAAAGCCCTGAAGATTGAAGATAGAGACCTTGCTTGAAGGCTGTGAAGATGAAGGCTGATGCTTGCTTGGAGCCTGTAGATGGTTGAAGATGACTTGAAGGCTGTGAAGATGAAGACTGCTGTTGGCTATTTATTTTTGCTGTTTATAATTCTTGATGTATTGTTTGAATTTATCTGACTGTATTGCTTGCTAATTGACCTGTTAGGTTGAAAGCGAATTTTGTTCGCTTTTGCCTGTTGTTTTCTAGGTTCGAGGTTGAGTGGGACTCCCTTGCCTCGCTTGTATTGCTGCATCCATGCATTTTACTGCTTTATTGTATATATGCTATTGTTTCTGTTTCCGTTTATCCCTTAGGATCTCTGTTTCTCTCTGCACAAGAGAGGAGCATGATAGACATTAGGTCTTAACCCATGCATGATAACATTAGGTTAGTTTGATTCCCTTTTCAACCATAGGTTAGAGTTCTGTCTCTTCTTTCTCAAAACAAATAGAAAAACACAATAAGATTTCAAATCCAATAAAAGACACTTCTTTCGTAAAAGAATGTAAACTCATCAAAACGCCATTTTTGTCCGCTTGGACCAGTAATCAGAAAAAACCCTTTTTTAGAAGGAGATAAAAACAATCAAGACAGACTTGTGTCGTACGTGGCCCGAACTACGTTTGCTCTGATCTTTCATGCTGTATGAAAGTACGTAGGCATAGGATGCGATATCCTAGCGAGCAACCTTCCCTCCTTTCTCGTAGGTAGGCGAACTACGTTGACTCTGATTTCTCGTTCCAGACGAGAATACGTAGGCATAAAGTGCGATACTTTGCCGAGTCATTTTCTTTTCTTTTAACCCCTGACCTGTAGAATAGATAGAATAACAATCCGTACTAGAAAACAAGCATGGATCCCGTCGAGTACGACGGACGTGAGGGGTGCTAATACCTTCCCCTTGCGTAACCGACTCCCGAATCCAGGATTTGGTTGCGATGACCATTCCTTTCCCCGTTTTGCGGTAGGTTTACCTCGAGCGTTTCCTTTCCCCTCTTTGGGATAAATAACGCGCGGTGGCGACTCTTCTGTTCAGCCGGCGCCGATTTTCGCAGTAGCGACAGCTGGCGACTCTGCTGGGGATCCAACGTCCCTTAAGCGAGTCAATCCTAGCGCTTGTTTTCCCGTCGAGGATTTTGTATGGATTTAACATTTCTGTCATTTACTTTCAACATTATATTATTGTTATTATTGTTGTATTGGGGTGTGACGGGTGTTCCATGATTGAGAGATAAGCCAGACCTGGGCTTGAGTGCACTTAGAATTAGAGTAGAAAGTAGTGGGCGCGTGTCGGCTTTGCTTGCATTAGTGTCCCACAAAATCTACACTCGGACGAGATTCTTCTGGTTGACTTCTTTTTCTACCCTTTGGGTCGAAGGGGTTGTTGGTTAGTTGAATTGTCGACTCCGGGAACCGATCATTTGGAAGTTGGCTAAGTGAGGCCTCTTCAGGATTTGATGATGCCACTCCTTCTGGGAATCGTATCATCAACCCTGAAAGTCTGTGACGCCGACGACCGCATAGGATGCCATACCTTGTGTTAGTTACTAGGACACCTACCTGTGAGAGGGGTTGGGGCATGCAGGTAACTTGACTTCCAGATTACCGGTTTTCTTGATTGAGATTCAGTGGTATTTGAGGACAGCATTATGAGGTCTATTGGAGACCAGGTTCGAGTACCGTTTTGATTTGCTGACACCAGGTTCGAGCAGTGTTATGGGTCTGGCTAAGACCAGTACGGTGGATTCTTCTCAGCCAGGGGCACTTGGTCCCTTGTGTGTTCATTTTACATTGTTGCATTTCAGTTTGCATTCGCATTTCATTTTGCATATTCATCCTCATCCGGAACAGAGAGCTTACCCGTTTTTGGCCGCTTCATCAGTTGATTCCCCGACATTCTCATTGGACTTGAGTTAGTATTGGGATAGATCATGGCTTCAGGAGAGCAGAACTTGGTTATTACTCGGGCGGAGTTCGAATTGTTGAAGTACCAGGTGAGTCAGATCATGGAAGCCATCACAGCTATGCATAGAGGAGATAACAACAGTCAAAGGACTCCAGTGGATAATGTTGCCCAGCCTGTGCAAACCCCTGTCAGAGGTCCATATTCTCAATGACTCCGAGTATCACAATTCTACTTTCTCTACGCCAGATTCCCCAAGGATTTTGCCACCTCTAAGAGTTGTTCTGCAGGTTAATATTCAGGACCCACTGACTGCTGAGTATATGGGAAGACTTCAGACGTTGGAAGACCAGATTGCTGCCTTGGTGAATAAGAGCACTCTTGATCTGAATGCTGCGAGCATGTGTTTGGTGCCAGGTCTTGTATTGCCTCCAAAGTTCGAAGCGCCCAATTTCGAGAAGTACAAAGGGGATAGCTGTCCGAAGCTACATTTGGTTATGTTATGCCGGAGAATGACTTCATTCGTGCATAACGACAAGCTGATGATTCACTACTTTCAAGATAGTCTGACTGGGGCATCTCTGAGTTGGTATATGCAGTTAGAGAGTGATCAGATCCGATCATGGGCGGATTTAGCCGATGCTTTCCTGAAGCAGTATGACTACAATCTTGATGAAGCTCCTAGTCGCATGCAGCTGCAAGAATTGTCTCAAGGGAACAATGAACCTTTCAGGAAGTATGTTCAGAGATGGAGAGAATTTGCTGCTAAAGTGCAACCACCGCTTCAAGACCGAGAGTTGAAAGGCATGTTCGTAAACTCCTTGCAGAGTTCGTACTTTGAAAGAATGATTGGAATTGCGTCAAATTTCTCTGAATTGGTAAAGGCAGGAGAGCGCACCGAGTATGGTGGAAGAATCCAGAATGTTTCAAGCGGTCAGGCTAGCGAAACAGAATCTTTCTATAGCTTTCAAACTGAAGAAGGAATTGTGGTCAATGCAATCATGAATGATGTGGGGTATCCTCAAGTCGAATCGGTAAAATCTGTTGGGTCTCCGTCTTCTCAGCGGTCAATATCTTTTGTGTCTCGTTATTCTGGACAGACAATTGTGCCTAGGGCATCCCATCGGGAACTTCATGTCGCTCCTCATGCTAATCAACGAGCCCGTGGCCGAGGTTATCAGAATCAGCGTCAGATTCAGAACCGACCTCGTAACAACGTGGAACGAAGGAATGCTCCTTTCCATCCAGTGCCTGTGCCGTATAGCCAGATTCTTCCGCATTTGATTCAGAATTCTCTGGTGGAACCTAAAGCTCTTAAGGCCGTACCAGAGCCTTACCCTCCAGGGTATAATCCCCATGCTCAGTGTGGTTACCATGGTGGATCTCCGGGGCATTCAACCGAAGATTGCAAAGCTTTTTAGGCGAAGGTGCAGCAGTTGATCGACAAAGGGTGCATTTCCTTTCCAGAAGGAGTTTTGTTTGTTCATGCCAACCTCTCAGCTATCTAAGCTCGTAGATTCAGAGGGTCCTTTTCAAAGAGCCAGTGGTCCAGACAGGCAGGCACCCTCAGCATTGGCAGTCCTCGGACTTTTTATCATTTGCATTTGTAGTTTCTTTTTTGTTAATTACTACTTGCTATTAAACATTGTATGTTTCGAATGGTAATGTTAATAAAGTGACTATGCATTTTTCTGAATTAATCATGTCGTTGTCACTCATTTACTGCATTGCACTGACACTTGCATTTTATTTACTCCACTTTATCACTGTGATTAGCAAAGATTGGAGGGAGGATGACGAAACTGAATACTCATAACCGATGATCGTATGCTTTCAGATAAAACCTTGCCAATGACGTACAAGGCATTATTTCAAATCCCCTAAACACCGGAGATATAAGGAGTTAGTCCCTTGTTAACCACTTCGAGCCAGGAAGTAGAAGTTTTTCGGACTCTTTAACCCTCACATCTTAACCCAGGGCAGGGTAGTTGTCAGTTAGCTTGACCGAGTGTTCAAGTCTTACAGAGGAGTGTTGCCTTTCGAGGACCAATCAGTCTATACCTCTCAAGAGGTCGCATCTCGCCAACCACCATGGTTAAACCTCACCAACCAGGAGTGAGACAGTTACCATCTTTTCGAAGCAACTAAGACAATCAGTGTCACACGACTGTGTTCCAAGAAAAAAAATAATAAGAGAGCCCGCTAAGTAAAAAGAAAAAGAAAAAGCTGGAAAGCGAATACTTAGGCAAAAATTAGGGCATCCCGCTGGACTTCAAACGAAAAAAATCGAAAAGAACTCAAAAGGAGTCAGTCCAGGCAAAAATTAGGGAATCAAAAAGAATGAAAAAGAAGGGATAGAAAAAAATAGATCCCCAGCGAAGAATAAAGTCGTGTATACAGACACCGAAAACGAGAAAGGAGTAACTGTCACTCCGAAAAACCTTGTGAGTTCCTTAACTATGGTTCTTACCATTCAACATACCTCTCGAAGAGGCGAGCGCTCGAGCCACGTTAACTGAACTTTAGGATCGGAGATCATCACGTAGAAGGGGTGGGTATAAATCATAATTTGGGCCAAATATCCTTTGTTTCACGAACCGTGAACCCGACCACGATACAACCCTTAAAAGACCTAATTGAGGCAGGGTTTATTCTGAAAGCGCATTACGATAAGGTTGAGTAACCTGACTCCTTCATGATTTGCTAATCATATCCTTGGTGTATTTTTTTCACTGATTAAATCAGTATCGCGTTTGAACTATTGGTTCATTCGTCACTCACAATCATGACACGTAAATGAGTGACAGCACAAATTTTTTCAAAATTTGCATGAACACTGCATTAAAATTACCATTCGGGATTGAACAATTTTACTTGCAGGTTAGTAGTTGACAAGAAAGAAATTCCAACAGGGAATAATCGAATAGGATTGAATAATTCAACAGTCTGGATCAGAATGGTGAATGTTGTGAAACCCTGTGAATCAGGGGCATTGACTTCCAATGAGTTCGGAATCAATTAGTCCGAGGAAAAGTCCCGAAGCATCAGTTGATCACGGAGCAGTTGATCAGAAGCAAATCTTCTCGAGAGCCAATCAGGGGCAGTTATCCAGAATGCTATGTTTGATCAGGGCAGGTTAAGTCGCTTTACGCTCGTTCAGGGGCAAGTTACGATGTTGATAGTTGTTGAATTGAGGGAAACACCGGGGTAAGCCACCGCAAGGTCGTATTGTAGCAAGGTGCTTTCGGTTCAAAGTGGGTTTTTCCGAGAACCAGATTAAGGCAAAGTCATTGCAGACAGGGGCATGTCTTTATTCAAGAGACGTTCGATTCGAAGTATCTTGAGGAAGTTCAGAATGTTGGGGCAGTTCATATTAAACCGTCAGGGTACAGATTTTCAGACTATCCCCTAGAGATTCCTGCAGGCCGGGGCATAACAGAGGCGAAAGAGTTGTTCTTCTCAGTGTCATCAGAGTTACTCAGAGCTACTTGAGCAGATTCAGCCGATCTTCAAGTTTGAGACAAATATCGGGAAGTCGTGCTGCCCTCCATTGACCCTTCTACTAGAAGCCGTGAATTCGGACAGGGTATTGTCCAGCATCAGGAGTGTATGACCTATCACGAATATACAAAAGCCCCAGCCTACTTGGCGCGTCCAGTTATCCCCAGTAAAGTCGTACATTCGAGAAGCAGTTCATTTGGGGCAATTAGGTCAAGATTTGGCAAATCTCTCGTAGCTACGGGCATTGTGCCACGAATCAGTCAATCAGGGACAAAGGATTATTGCGAGACCGGGGCAGGTCACCCTAGAAGCACGAAAGTTATGTTGTTGAAACACCTCTTCGAGGTTCGAGATGTAGAAGCAGTTCATGTCTGGCCGTCAGGATACAAAGACTATAGGGTCCATTTCAAAATTGTTGCAGATTCAGGGGCAAGCTATTTCAAGATAGAGTCCCGACTAGGATTTCCTTTCGAGGAGAAGTATTCAAGAATACAGACTGGGGCATGTTAGTATCCCCGAAGTGGGGTTCCGAGAAAGCGGACGATCAAAAGACTACAGTACTGACCAGAGGCTTGTAACGGAAAGACTCGATCCCCACGCAGGTCGCGCTTCCAAGATAACATTGTTCCTTACTGAAGAAGGATCGAATTCCCCAGCTAGTCGCAGCTTAGCCGAAGGACATTCTCCAGCAAAGTCGTTTACTCTCAGCAGAATTGACGATTCCCAGATCGAAGGCTGTATTCAGACAGTGTGGTGTCCCCCAAAAGGATTCCCTATCTCGAGCAGAGTGGTTTAGCCTCGGAAGATTAATATTTCCAAACTTGTGAGTTGTACTTAGACAGTTTACCCTTCCCAGTAGGGTCATTTACTCTCCCCCAGCGGAGTCAGTTGATTTTCCCCAAGAGAATCGTTTCGTCCCCAACGGAGTTCTCTTTCCAGCAAGTGTTTTCTTTCCTCCCCAGTGGAACTCAAAGATTAAAAAAAAAAAGAAAACTCTCCCCGGCAGAGTTGGTGGTGTATCCTGGCATTTATTTTGTCGGAATACCGTGTGATACCCGTTCACTCCCCAGCAAAAGTCCAATTTTCATTGGCACGGGTAAGCTCCCCAGCAGAAGTCCAATCATGATTGGCGCATTCAGCTATTCCTCAGCGAAGCGGGCTTCACTCTTCCAGCATTTATTTTGCTGGAATAATTCTGTGGCACCTGGTTACCCCCAGCGGAGTTGGCGTTGTCTTCAGCATTTATTTTGCTGAAGCGGTTTTCTGTATCTCAGCAGTTCGAGCTTGCATCTGCATTGGCATATAGTGTCATATTTGCATCTACCAAATAAAAACGCGTAGCATTTCCATGTCGAATGGAGCATTACGCCATTGTCAAACATATGCATTCTGAAACATAAACCAGGTTGGTTAACCGTTTGTTTTCAAGTGTTGTTTCCCTTGCAGGTGGAGGGAGCTTTTGCTCAAATTAATTACCAAACATTCAGGATCTCGGCGTGAGACATTCAACGATAATGTCAGTTTTGGCATTATTCCCCACAGAGTTGCTTGGTTAAGTTTCTCTTACCCCTCCAGCGAAGTATTTCTTCAAGGTTGTTGTTCGGTCGTTATCAAAAGATTTTGTGAATCGATTTTTGGAAGTTGCCGCCTATGTTAAAATAGGTGTCTGGCAGTGTGGATTCAGAAAATCCCCAGTATAGGCCTTCTCAGATTTGCTGCCATGTCAGCACTGAAAAATTGGAAGACTAGACTCATATTGTGTTACCCATGTGATTGATGGAGCTAGTTGCTGCAAAGATAGGAAGAAAACCTGTATTCGACAGAGTATTACCCGTAGTAGAGGCGGAGATATTTTCCTGTATTCGACAAAGTATTACCCGTAGCAGAGGCGGAGTTATTTTCCTGTATTTGGCAGAGTGTTTACCCGTATGGATAGGCGGATGAAGTTTCCTGTGTTTAGGCAGATGATTTTCCCGTATGGATAGGCGGATGAAGTTTCCTGTGTTTAGGCAGATGATTTTTCCCGTATGGATAGGCGGATGAAGTTTCCTGTGTTTAGGCAGATGATTTTCCCGTATGAATAGGCGGATGAAGTTTCCTGTGTTTAGGCAGATGATGTTCCCGTATGAATAGGCGGATGAAGTTTCCTGTGTTTAGGCAGATGATTTTCCCGTATGGATAGGCGGATGAAATTTCCTGTGTGTCGCCAGATGATTTTTCCCGTATGGATAGGCGGATGAAGTTTCCTGTGTTTAGGCAGATGATTTTCTCGTATGAATAGGCGGATGAAGTTTCCTGTGTTTAGGCAGATGATTTTCCCGTATGAATAGGCGGATGAAGTTTCCTGTGTTTAGGCAGATGATGTTCCCGTATGAATAGGCGGATGAAGTTTCCTGTGTTTAGGCAGATGATTTTCCCGTATGGATAGGCGGATGAAATTTCCTGTGTGTCGCCAGATGATTTTCCCCGTATGGATAGGCGGATGAAGTTTCCTGTGTTTAGGCAGATGATGTTCCCGTATGAATAGGCGGATGAAGTTTCCTGAGTTTAGGCAGATGATGTTCCCGTATGAATAGGCGGATGAAATTTCCTGTGTTTAGGCAGATGATGTTCCCGTATGAATAGGCGGATGAAGTTTCCTGTGTTTAGGCAGATGATGTTCCCGTATGAATAGGCGGATGAAATTTCCTGTGTTTAGGCAGATGATTTTCCCGTATGGATAGGCGGATGAAGTTTACTGTGTTTAGGCAGATGATTTTCCTGTATGGATAGGCGGATGAAGTTTCCTGTGTTTAGGCAGATGATTTTCCCGTATGGATAGGCGGATGGAGTTTCCTGTGTTTAGACAGATGGTTTGCCCGTATGGATAGACGGATGGAGTTTCCTGTGATTAGACAGAAATGTTTCCCCAGCGAAAGCGCCGGGATTTTTCCGTGATGTGAGTCCTGACGTGGACAGATTTGTGTTTATTCGTGATTTGGCGAAATTTGGGTCCAGATGTGGACAAGGTTACTCCTGTGACAACAGAATCTCTATTCGTGTTGACGAATTTGTCTCTCTTCTTGTGTTGATAAGGTTAGTCCAGTTGTGGACAGAGGTGTTTGGCGAAAAGTGTTCAGTACCTGTGGCGTTACATAGGTGGTTGAAATTGAAATCAGAATTATCAGACGTCGGATCAGTTGTTTCCGTAACAACCAGATTCAGTTGGTGGATGTCGTTCCCTAAACAGTGGTGCAGTTTATTTCTGCGGTTGGCAAATTTCCAGGTTCTTAGTATTCAACTGTCTCGTACCTCGAATGTTTGAAGGCCGTTCGCGCTTCACCCAGTCGGGTCCAAGTCGCTTGAATAGGGGCAGCTGTTGCACCCTAAAATTTTCTCAACCTACTTCACTTGGTTTATGTTTCAATTGCATTAGCATTTGCATATTAGATCATGTACATAATTAATTCATCTGCATAGCATAGCATGGGCAAGCCATCCAACAAGGGACCAAGTGCAATTCTTATCCTTATGGGCATATCAAGAGATTCTTATTCAAATTCAATCTCATCCAAGTCATCAGAAAGAAATTGAAATCTAAGAAGTTAGTGGACCAAGCAGTGGATCTATCTCCTATCTTGAGGGTATTTGAAGATTATCAGAGAAGTTGTGAGTCATGAATTGAGGCCATGGAGTGTATACAGGCATCATGGAGGACCTAGAGGGTCATTGTGAAAGTAAGACAAGTCATTGATGTGATTACAAGAGCTGCAGTTGAAGACAGTCAGCTAGGGTTTCATCTGGGTCAACCCTGGGTCAACCCTAGGTCAAACGCTTGATTGAAGGGCATCAAGGCCTGTTTGAAAGATGCGGGATGCCTCATTTGACATGTAGATATGGATGTGGTGTTGTGCCAAGGAGGAACAAAGGGAATCAAGAAGAAGAGAAGTTTCTGAGTTAGGGTTTCTGTGTAAAATCCCCTGATTTAGGGAAAACTTCCAAGCAAGATAATTCAAAATGCAAGTCTCAAATGGATCCTTGGCCAACATAAAACTTGTAGAGGATCCCAAGACCTTTAATTTGAGTGTTGGAAGACATCAAGGAGATTTATAGAACTCAAGTTATGGTCCTTGCAAGTTACAGGTCGTCAGAGGCATCTGAAATTTGTCTGTGGAAATTACTAAACTTCCAAGCAACTTTTACCCCTCAAGGAGCTTTCAAATGGATCTCTGGCCAACATGAGAGTTTTTCCTCATGATCTTAGATTTCTAGAAAGGTATGATATGCCTTCATCTGATTTGTGGAACTCTACTTATGACTTTGGCAAGCAAAGGGCATTTTGGTCATTTGGCAGTTATAGGTCATTTCAAGCATATTGCCATATCTCCTACTTCCAAGCTTCAAATGGAAAAACCTTCAGCATTAAAGTTGCTTAGAATGATGTTTTAAGGCTATTAGGGTGGTCATGAGATGTTGGAAAGGCTCATAAAAAAAAGTGATAAAAATAGCTTAAAAATGGGACATAAGTTAATTCAAGTGAAATGGAAAATCCTAAAATCCAAGTTCGAAATCTAAACCATGGCATATGATAGGTCATTTTGACTCCCAAGGACATTTTAAGAACATTGGTTCAGCCACAAATATGATTTGAGGCTTAAATCTTGGGGTTGCTTTGTAAAAGTCTTACTTGCATAATGGCATACCAAACCAAAACAAGGAAAAATCCATAAACAAGGTGTTTAAGCTTTGTATCTTGTCCAAAATACCACTTAAGAAGATATTCAAGTTAATTACTTAAGCTACAAGGGTTTTTGTCATGATATATCACATGGTGAGAATGGAAATGCAAAATATCAAGTCATGAAACTTCAAGTTCTTTCTAGAATGATCTAAATGGTTCTAGATCTTTCTAAACATCTCTATATATTGATTACACTCTCCATTGGTGAGAGGTTGGTGATTGTTGATGTTAATGGTGGTAGAGAAAAGAGTTTGAACCAAAAATTCTCCATTTGCAAATTGAAATGAAACTTCATTTTTCTCTTCATTACCCTTCCATTTTTTTTCCACAAATCATCACTACAAACCTCCATGAACATGTTCATGCTAGAGTGATCCTCCATTGTTGAAGAATTGGAGCTTTTCAAGTGAAGTTGCAAGAGAGCAAAAGGGATTGGATCTGAAGATACAAGCCATCTCCATCAAATCTTGTGCAAGAAGAGTATTATTCATCACATAGAGACCATTCTTGAAGATCCACAAGGCCTGGTTCGAAGCTTTTCAACACTTGCCATTGTAGGGTCAAGGTATGCAAAATCTTTCCCACACTCTGTTTTAGGCATGGTTAGGATTAGTTCTTGTTGTGAAACTATTAGAGACCATTAGGGGATTCATTTGAATGAGTTTTAGACCAATTAGTGAGGTTTCATTAATGGAGGTTGATTCTTGATGGAGGTAGAACACATGATTTAATGGATGATAATGCATGAGAATTGGTTGGTTGTGATCAGCATAGCATGAGGATTAATTATATACAAAGATTGTTGAGTTTTATGATGGTCTAAAATTGAAGAAAGTTTGGATCCATGGAGTTGTGTGGTTCGGTTTGCATGATGTAGTTAGTTTCAACGAAATCCAAAGGCATGGTTGGATTCTACATAAAATTCTAGTCAAGTTTGGTTCTTGGATTGTGTCATTTGATGGAGAAATGAGAGAGAACAAGTGGTGGAAAGTTTCATGCATGGAGTTTGTTTTTTTTCATGGATTCTAAAACCCTAGATGAACCAAGGTTGAAGACATAATCTAGACCATTGATTGTATGTGGACTTGTTGACTTGGAAGACCATCCTGCGGCCGAGATTTTATTAAACTTCAAAAATTCATATAAAATTGAAAAATGCATATTTTTTAATGAGACTTTTTTTTCCCATTTTTTATTTTCTGTCAAGAAAAATATAAAATCATAAAATAGCCATTTTATTTCAGTTTTATATTTTTTGTGCATTTTTACTTTTAATTGCTTTTTTTAATTCTTTTAGTTGGTATGCTAACTTGTAGAATTTAATTAGGATAGTTCCCTTAGGATTTTGAGTCCAATTTTTTTAGGATGATTATATGAATGGTTTAGGGTCCCCCTGAATTAATTTCATAATTTTGTGATAATTTTTAGGGTAGTTTTAATTAGGTAGTTCTAGGTAGTATAGAATTTGATTAAAACTTTAGTATAGGTCAATAACAATTTTAGATTTAGGTTTTTTAGGGCAATTTAGTATATGGGGAATATATGGGACTTAAGGGTAGTTATGTAGGGTCCCCTAGCATTTATATTAGGAATTAATAGAATAATATACTTTTTTGGTTGATTTTTGAATTGATTGATTGTGTGGTGTGCCCTTTCTAGGGTTATTGTTTGATTGTGTGGGGTATTGGGCTTGTTTGGGGCTTGGGTTTGAGTTGAAGACTTTGTTGATGAAGCCCATTGAAGACAAAAGGAATGAAGACCCATTTCAAGAGTGGATGAAGAGTATATCTTGCTGGCAGCTGTTGAAGGTTATAGGATCTAGGAGCTAGGTAGAGCTCTAGAATAGCAACTTGATTCACAAACATGGAAGGTCTTGTTTGCCTCCATTCTTTCTCTATGATTCAAAGTCTCTTTTAAATATCCACCTCCTTCCTTTGGAAGGATTAGTGAATGTATTTAAAAGATAGAACTTTTGAGAGAAAACTGTCTGTATCATGTTAACAGTCAGTAGGCCACCCTTGGTAGGCAACTGACTGCTTAACATCCATTTCATCTTGTTGACTGATACTCATCTTGAAGAGTGAGACTTGAAGAAAAGCCCTGAAGATTGAAGATAGAGACTTTGCTTGAAGGCTGTGAAGACGAAGGCTGATGCTTGCTTGGAGCCTGTAGATGGTTGAAGATGACTTGAAGGCTGTGAAGATGAAGACTGCTGTTGGCTGTTTATTTTTGCTGTTTATAATTCTTGATGTATTGTTTGAATTTCTCTGACTGTATTGCTTGCTAATTGACCTGTTAGGTTGAAAGCGAATTTTGTTCGCTTTTGCCTATTGTTTTCTAGGTTTGAGGTTGAGTGGGACTCCCTTGCCTCGCTTGTATTGCTGCATCCATGCATTTTACTGCTTTATTGTATATATGCTATTGTTTCTGTTTCCGTTTATCCCTTAGTATCTCTGTTTCTCTCTGCGCAAGAGAGGAGCATGATAGACATTAGGTCTTAACCCATGCATGATAACATTAGGTTAGTTTGATTTCCTTTTCAACCATAGGTTAGAGTTCTGTCTCTTCTTTCTCAAAACAAACAGAAAAACACAATAAGATTTCAAATCCAATAAAAGACACTTCTTTCGTAAAAGAATGTAAACTCATCAAAACGTCATTTTTGTCCGCTTGGACCAGTAATCAGAAAAACCCTTTTTTAGAAGGAGATAAAAACAATCAAGACAGACTTGTGTCGTACGTGGCCCGAACTACGTTTGCTCTGATCTTTCATGCTGTATGAAAGTACGTAGGCATAGGATGCGATATCCTAGCGAGCAACCTTCCCTCCTTTCTCGTAGGTAGGCGAACTACGTTGACTCTGATTTCTCGTTCCAGACGAGAATACGTAGGCATAAAGTGCGATACTTTGCCGAGTCATTTTCTTTTCTTTTAACCCCTGACCTGTAGAATAGATAGAATAACAATCCGTACTAGAAAACAAGCGTGGATCCCGTCGAGTACGACGGACGTGAGGGGTGCTAATACCTTCCCCTTGTGTAACCGACTCCCGAATCCAGGATTTGGTTGCGATGACCATTCCTTTCCCCGTTTTGCGGTAGGTTTACCTCGAGCATTTCCTTTCCCCTCTTTGGGATAAATAACGCGCGGTGGCGACTCTTCTGTTCAGCCGGCGCCGATTTTCGCAGTAGCGACACACTTGTTCCTGAAGAGGGGCGTTCTAATTAGCGGTGTATACGGGTTGGGTTGGACCCGGTTTTTCCTAACCCGTTAAAACTTCAATGAGTTGGGTTTGTCGTCTAACCCATTATTTCACCGTCAAAACTAAACTGAACCGACCCGTTTATTTATGGGTTGGGTTGGGTTGGGTTTGTGGGTTGCGTTTCAAATGAAAAATATTTTTTTTATGATTCTTTTTGTCGATTTAAATAATATAACACACCTCAATACAATCATACTAATTTATAACACTCAAATTTGATTAAAGACATCATATAACATCTAATAAATTTATCAACACAACATAACACTTGATAATAATATAAAATTCAACAAGACATGTTATTTCCATAAAATACATAAGTTAGAAATGATATAAAAGAAAATAAGAAACAAAATTTAATCTTAGATATTAGTGAGATATTAATTTTATATTTTCATTTAAAATAATAAGAAATTACTAAAGCCACGTTAATGGATTGGGTCAACAGGTTGAAAAACTCAAACCCAATACCCGAACCAAAACTATACGGGTTGTGATGAGTTGGATTAAGTATACCCGTAAATGAATGAGTTTGGGTAATTTATGGTTGATTTGGTTTGGATTAGTGGGTTTGTTGGTCGACCCGCACCCATGAACACCTCTACTCCTAGTTCTGCTCCTAAGGCTGAAAGAGATGCTTATAAGAAGCATGTTGATGATGCCAATGAAATTGCTTTCCTCATATTGTCCACCATGAATTATGAATTGCAAAAGCAACATGAAAACATGGCAGCGTTTGATATGATCGAACACCTAAAGATGCTCTATCAAGAGCAGGCAATGTAACACCCTCTTTCTATACCCCCAAATGAACAAATAAATCATTTATCACTTATTAAAATTTTATCAGAGTGTAAATAAAACATGGTATAAAAGAGGTATGTCACATCATCACGAAATTAACATACAACACCTGCTCTATAAAAGACAGGTAACAGTGGGGTAGCTTCAACAGAGGAACTTAGTCCTTACACCCACATCTCAATATTTAGAATTAAAGCGGAAAATATAAACATTGAATCACTTAAAACATGCTAATCATATAAATATATATCATTCAGTTTGCTTCACCACATCATTCATGTTTACATCAACACTTTGCCAGCAGATACATATACAAATGTATCACAAAAGAATACTATACAATCATAACTACCCGGTGCTACATATCAGAGCTTAACCGACCAAAAGAATGAAGTTATACTTCACAAAGGACTTCCATCAAAGCTAATTTGCAATGCCTCATAGAGCATTATAAAACAACAGAAAGATGAGAAATATTATCATAATAATTAATGCATATAAACGTATATATATGTATAGCAGAAAATATACATGCTTCGCATTCTCACCGCATTTCATCGTAATTCCCTCATATACACCTCAACGTACATATTCACAATCCGCATCATTGTTCATAAACATACACATTCATATTTCTTCACCACTATTCGTCATAAAGTAGATATACATACATATATATATGTAAAACCAAGCATATTTATCATTTCATATATCCACAATTCACATTATTGTACATAGCCATACACAATCATGTTTATTCACCAATTCATAACTATCAATTCAACAACTCATGCACATATGCATATATTCACACAACATTTGTCCCTATGTCATGTGACTCAATACAACTCAATGCAACTCAATGCAACTCATCAATTCCTATTCAAAATTATGGGTACATCACTTATACCCCACTAGGAACAACATCATAGTCATTCTACCCCAGTGAACACCAACACTAGGAAAAACATCATAGTCATTCTACCCCAGTGCGTATGACTGTATCACGTATACTCCACTAGGAACAACATCTTAGTTATTCTATCCCAAGGAGCACCCCACCAGGAACAACATCTCAGTTATTCTACCCCGGTGATTATTCCACTGGGAACGACATCTTAGTCATTCTACCCCAGTGTATACGACCATGTCACTATGCCTCACCAGGAACAACATCTGTCATTCTACCCCGGTGATCATTTCACTAGGAACGACATCTAGTCATTCTACCCTAGTGATTACTCCACTAGGAACGATATCTTATCATTCTACCCCTGTCGCTACTCGAAAAATGCATCGCGCAACGACGGGGAGGCGAAAAGAAAGGACAGAAGAGTCGCCACCGAACTTTATTTATCCCGTGAGGGGAAAGGAAAATATCGAGAAAACCTTAAGGAAGAAATGGATAAGATGGTCTCGCGACCAAGAACGGGTTCGGAAGCCGGTTATGCGAGGGGAAGGTATTAGCACCCCTCGCATCCATCGTACTCGATGGGAACCTTTTGTTTGTCAATGCGTGAAATTATCTGCTTAAATATTATGCTATAAAAGTGCTCCACAGGGTAAAGAAAGAGGGTTTGAAACGGGAGAATGAGAGGTAAGAGAGAGAAAGAACGGACTCGGTAGGACTTCGCGGTCCTAGGCCTACGTATTCTCAAAAGGTATGAGAAAGTCAGAGTCGACGTAGTTCGGGGAACTACAGATATAGGGGGAAAGTGCTCGGCAAGGATTGTGGCCCTTGTGCCTACGTATCTTTACTTGAAGGAAGTAAAGAATCAGAGCAGCCGTAGTTCGGCCTACAGTGTATTGATGTTTTTTATGGATGATGCTATCGTGCGCATTCTAGCGGTTTAGGTGTTTTGCTGCTCGCTCGTTGGAGACTTATGCGTACCTGTTTGCGGTAGAACGGATGTAACATATCCTTTTTGAAATGATTGATTAGTTTTCGCCACGCGAGGCAAGAAGTCACGTTTGATTGATTGGATTGTTTTTTAGGGGGCGAGATAGGTCCTCGGATAGTAACCCCTACGGGTAGTACCCAATTCGTTATCTCAAAGTTTTTGTTATAAAAAGGTGTCGCGAACGAGGCGTCTTCGTATTGAAAGACGAGCGTCGAGACCACCCTCACTACAGTGGGCATCCCTATGCTCGGAGAAGAAGAGGTCTACACCCAATCCTCTCTCTTTAATTCAATGCAAAGAGAACTTCGTTCTCTTATTAAAGATGTTTTTGGCTTTGAATGGTAAGTGTTTTGCGACAGAGAACCCTACGGTAAACGTCAACACTCGGGATAGGAGAAGGCCTACGCCTAACCACTCCACGACCATTCAAGTTTTTGTTATGAAAAGATTTGAAAATGCATTCGGTACGGGACCGAGGTTTTAGGTGAGAAAGGTTACTGAATGCAGTTGTGAAAGCGAGATGGCGGATAAAGTTGCGTCTTTGTATCGAGATACGAGTATCGAGACCACCCTCACTACAGTGGGCATCCCAACACTCGGAGAGGAAGAAAGTCTACACTTAATCCCCTCCTTTAATCCGATACAAAGAGAAATCAAATTATTATGGTTTGAAAAATGACTCGGTACGAGACCGAGGTTTTTTAGGAAGGAAGGTTTGAAAAGTCACTCGGTGCGGGACCGAGGTCTTAGGAGGAAAAGGGGTGGAAAAGTCTTCGTATTGAAAGACGAGTGTCTAAACCACCCACACTACAGTGAGCATCTCGACACTCGGAGAGGAAGAAAGTCTACACTTAATCCCCTCGTTTAATTCAATACAAAGAAAATGATTTAAAAGATAGTTTAAAAGGGACTTGATACAAAGACGAGGGTTTTTTAGGATAGGAGGGACTGAAAACGTCTTCGTATTGAAAGACGAGTGTCGAAACCACCCTCACTACAGTGGGCATCCCAACACTCGAAGAAGAAGGGGTCTACACCCAATCCTCTATTTTTAATGCAATACAAAGAAAATATGACTTGAAAATATTTTCGAAGTTACACTCGGTACGAGACCGAGGTTTTAGGAGGATAAGCGTTGAAGGCGAAATGGTCTCAGATCCAACGTTATTTATCAACAGTTTGACTTAATAACGATTTACGGAGGTCTCGTCATCGACCCAACAGAGATGAAAATGGGACAAAAATGCCCAATAATAAATGAGAAATAAAATCCAACTTCTAAAAGAAAAATATATTTAAGTTCTAAAAAAATTAAAACTAGAAAAGTTTATATAATAAAAACTATAAAAGTTAAATGTAGAATCTATATATATATATATATATCTAAAAAAACATCAAATAATAAATAAAAAACTATATTATTTACAAAATCATAAAATATGTTAATAAGCTAAAATTAAATTAAAAAAAGCAGTGGGGTTTGAATAGGAACAGGGGTATTAAAATAGAGTGAAGGATCATTTGGGCCCTACGGCCCATCACCTTCCACAGTACAGGGGAATAACACCCAAATCCAACCACAATAGAATACAATAATAAAAAAGAAAAAAAAACGATTAACTCAAGCTGCACATGAATGTCATCAAAAACCAAATCATATTTTCAACAAAACATGATTATCCCTCTCACTCTCACTGTTCAAAACCAAATTCTCTTCTCCATTTCTTTCCAAATTGATTTCCGGTTGTGTGCTAGGGTTTCATAGGTCGCGGGTGGTTTTTTGCTTTTCATTCTTGAATCTGAATTGGAGAAATATGGGTTTGAGATCTGAAAAGGGTAATTGAAGATGATGATTGGATTGAGGTTGATTCGCGGTGGGTTACAGCGGATGGGATTCGCTGTTTCGGAATGTGGGTCGTGATTTGGGAAACAGTGACGGTGAAGATGGATGGGTGTATGAGATGTTGGGTTTATCACGGTGTCAACGGTTGGAATTTCGCGTGGGTTTCATGGATCGAAAGCTTGAAGGAGTTTGAGGTGGAAGAAGATGAAGTTTTGAGAGGGAATATCTGGGTAGGTTCGTATGGGTTTGAAAGGAGAGAAAATGGTGAGTTTCTCTTTGTTGCATTCTTGTTGTAGGTGGTTGATGAATGATATGGGTTTCAACAATGGTGATTTTGTGTGGATGTTGAAATAGAGGAGATGGATGTTTGAGGTTCTGGGTAGGTGATGTTGAAAGTTGGGTTGAGTTTCGAATCTGGGTATGGCTTAAGGGCTTTGATGGAGATCGAATAAATGGGTTGTGAGGTCGTGGGTTTTGAAGTGATTGTTGAAGGTTGGAGGTTTTGATGTTTAGGAACCGCAAATGGATTATTGTTGGTTTGTGTTGAACGAATTTGAAGGAGGGATGGATGGTTCAGATGTTTTGAGCGGAAATGGACATGGTGGAATGAGATGGTGGTGAGGGTTTCGAGTGATTCGCGATGGGTTGAACAGATTTGAGCTATTGGAGATGGTTTGATAGTGTTTAAAGAAGGTTGAGCGAAAATGATGAAGTTTGTTCATGTGGTGAAGATTATTCTTGTTGAATGACGAAGATGATGAAATTCATGGATGGAGAAGATGATTTGAGGAATGAAGATGTCATGGCAGACTTTGATTGAAGAAAGGGTTTCGTAGGTTGCTCTGTTGTGTGTGGGACTAGGGTTTTGAGGTTCCTTTTTATCCACAACAACCCACCGCCTCTCTCTCGCAGGCTTGTCATCAGAAAACAAAGCGACAATAGCTTAAAAATATGAAGACAAAGAAAAAGACAAAGGAATACTTACAGAGCTGGAGCGAATCCGACAGGTTCTCACGCTATTGATGAAGAGTTTGGATGATGCAAAGCTCCTTGTTGCACCGATGCCACCAGATTATCAATACCGAAAGCAGATAAGCTCCTTTTTCAATCTCTCTTTTTCAGTTCTTTATGTGTGTTTTTGTGTTATGATGGTTGACTATGGTGGTTTGTCTTATGACAGTTGAATGGGAAGAAGGTGAAGATGAATTTGGTGAAGAGCTTGGGGGCTGTGCAGCAAGAGTTCTAGGTTTTTTTCTCTCAGCCTCCTTTCTGAATGAATAGTCACAAAATATATATCACATGAGATTAGGGTTTTGCTTATGTTTGTATCACCCCTGCTATCACTTTCTGACGTTAAGATTATGTCTTTCCATTTTAGTAAATTTGGCCCTGCTGTCCTCTGCTATCCTATTTTCTTGTCTTTAAAATTTGTTTTTTATGCTGACTGTATCTTTTGCTATTTTGTTGTTATTTTCTCTACTTTTTCATCTTAAAACAATAGGCTCATCATGACTTTACGTATATGTGATATGCTGCTTTTATATGACTTTTCAAAAATGTTTTTTTGTTGTTGTGCTTAATTACCCTTCTTCAACCAGCTTCTGCAGTTGTCGACCACCATTCTGATCCTTTGCTGTATGAATCATGTAACTCTGTTGTTGCTCTTTGAATATTCCACTGATATATTTAATTTCTTTGCAGGTTTATCATGATCTTGGAGGTTTGCGGAAGAAGATGTGATATTGCAAAATACCTTGCTTGAGATACACATGAAACCCTGCTGCATTATTTGAGGGAACTCCGTGCATAGAGTTTTCTTTCCATTGTCGTCAAAGATCTTTTCCAGTGTGATATCTTGAAGTGTAACCAAGGTGGTCTCAAGCATGTCAAGTTTGTCCGGATGGAGCGGGCCTGGTTCAAGGACCAGTCAATTTGGATTGTAGGCCCGCCAGGAGGTGGACCTGAAACTGCACCTGCAGAGTTGCTATAGCGAAGAACTCCGGTCGAGGTTAGTACCGGAGAAGTAAACCGAGAGGAAACAACAATGTAATAGTCTTGACCTGGTTGATCTGCGGTAACTAGAACGGAGTATGATTGACCAACGTGAACATCAAGGGAGGAGTAGGTGGTTTGAAGGGTGTGTGTTCCTTCGACTTCTACTAGCTTCAAATTGTGGTTTTGTATGCGAAAATTGAGTGAATTTTCCAAGCCGACATTTGATATTCTAAGCCTGTAAGTCTTTCCTTGCTCGACATTGAAAGATGATCCTCCAGAGCCACGGCCATTAATAAGGATGCCATCAGGGAAAGGCAACTTCTTACCATTATCAAGTTGGGCTTTCAAATCAGTGTGATTGGATTTGTACCAATCTCCAATAAGAATAGTATAATCACCGGCAGGATCATCAAACGGAACTGGAATCCTTGGCCTACTTAGGATCCTAATACCTCCAAAAGCACCAGCAGCTTTGTGGAATGAAAGAGATGGGAAATAATAGAAACTACCAAGTTGATCTTTGACTTGAAGTATGTATGTAAAGTTCTTTCCAGGAGGAATGGGACATGTTGTTCCAAACACGCCATCTTCGTACGAGTTCCTTCTCTGCTGGATTCCATTCCAGGATAATAGAAAGGGTTCGTCTAAGCTGTTGAAGACATTGATAATGAGGTTATCGTTTGTCACAGAATGAATGTCTGGACCTGGAAATTGCCCGTTGATAAGTATACCCTGTTGGCGAACACCAAGTGGATAAATGTCACCGTATGTAACGTTCCAGCTGAAGAATCTGTATGGATCTTCACCAACAACACTAGTAGAGAGGATGGCAAATAGATAAACTATTAACACCGCCGACTTATTCACCGCCATTATAGGCACAAACAGAGAGAGAGACTCACTCACTATTCTCCTGTTTCTGGTTTTGATGGTAGTGCAGGTTTCTATCATACAAATTCATTGTTTGGTTCTGTTTGTCATGATGCGCAAGAACAAAGTTTCATTACTGATTTATGGAATGCTTTTTTTCATTTGTACAATTACATCACGTAGCTGCTGCAGAATTCGCATGTTTACGTTGTCCTTGTCTGAATTATCAATTGAACCATTGTGGGACCAGTATTCATTCCAGTTTCTTGGCTTGTTTGTAGGTTGGTGAGCTTGTGAAGTAATATTTGCGAATCACGTACGAAAGCCCTGCGCTGCGTAAAGTTGTGGCTGTGTAAAAGGACCAACTAAAAACTCGCAGTTCCTGTTGTTATTATCTCCAAAAATGAAACTGACGAAGTTATTGTATCATGTCCTCCCTTTTTGTTTGTATGGATAATTGCTACACTCTTGTATGGGCCTACTGAAATTCTTAATTTTGTAGAACAATCTCAAAGCTTGTTTGCAACTTATCTTCTTACAATGAGGTTCATTCCTTAAATATTGCATTTGGTGTATCTTGTGTTATGTATTTTGAATCAAACAAATTCTTCAAACAAACCCTTTGTGTAATTGACAAACAATTATGACTTGGAAACCTTTGAACCAATTACTCAAAGCTTGACTAAATTCAATCCATATTTTAAAACTCACTTAAAACCAGTTCAACCATGGCCTGTGGTCATTGAAGCGCCGCGGTGGAATTGAATTATAGTTTTGGACTTAAATGATGAAAATTGAACGTGAGGTAGACTGATCTTGAACTCACAATTATTTTAAATTCTTCAACTCTTGAAAAAAAAAATAATAGTGATTAAAGTTGAATTTTCATTGTAACTCCATAACCACATTTGGAATTTCTCTTGAATTTCTTCCATAAATCAATCTTCGATTCTACTTCAAAATTTTCTACTTGCACTGATAATCCAAATCTTGAACCGAATAAGCAATACAAAATTGTATTAGAACCGCACAGGAGCCCTTGCTTCAAGCGCACACCATATAAGTCCTACACCACGACCTTAATCATGAAACCAAATCCCTGCTTGACCAAGACTAGGTTATATCCCATAAACCCCATTCAACACATACATAATTCCCCCAATAGCCTCAAGCGAATCCCCGTTCCATTTGATTCATCACTGCGGTACCTTGAATAACAGCCACATATATATTTTTTTTGATTTTCTGCATAATGATTAGTGAGCGAATGTGAAGATGAAACTTATATATGGATAGGACAAATTTGGGGTATGACAGATGCCCCTATCTAATTGACTTAGACCGAGTAAGATGAAATGTTGCAGCGTTCATTCTTTCGAGGTATAAGACAATTAGATATAAAGAAGACCCTGAATTTGTCCGAAAAGGAATAGAAAGCTCGGGAGTGAAATACTGGATACCTTACAAAGGTTATTAACACCAAAAGGATGTTAACGGAGAAAACTTGACACAAAAAGGATGTAAGGAGTCCATTACCGAAAGGATAATGGAAAACACGCTAGTCACGACACCGAAAGGATGTAAGGAGTCCATTACCGAAAGGATAATGGAAAACACGCTAGTCATGACACCAAAAGGATGTCAGACCCATCACCAAAAAGGATGATGGAGCGGGGCAAGATCCACCCTAACACCAAAAGGATGTAGGAGGATAAGCTTCTCTGAAGAGATTGCCACTTATCGCTGAAGATGGATAAGCTTCTCTGAAGAGATTGCCACTTATCACTGAAGATGGATAAGCTTCTCTGAAGAGATTGCCACTTATCGCTGAAGATGGATAAGCTTCTCTGAAGAGATTGCCACTTATCGCTGAAGATGGATAAGCTTCTCTGAAGAGATTGCCACTTATCACTGAAGATGGATAAGCTTCTCTGAAGAGATTGCCACTTATCACTGAAGATGGATAAGCTTCTCTGAAGAGATTGCCACTTATCGCTGAAGTTGGATAAGCTTCTCTGAAGAGATTGCCACTTATCGCTGAAGATGGATAAGCTTCTCTGAAGAGATTGCCACTTATCGCTGAAGATGGATAAGCTTCTCTGAAGAGATTGCCACTTATCACTGAAAATGGATAAGCTTCTCTGAAGAGATTGACACTTATCACTGAAGATGGATAAGCTTCTCTGAAGAGATTGCCACTTATCGCTGAAGATGGATAAGCTTCTCTGAAGAGATTGCCACTTATCGCTGAAGATGGATAAGCTTCTCTGAAGAGATTGCCACTTATCACTGAAGATGGATAAGCTTCTCTGAAGAGATTGCCACTTATCGCTGAAGATGGATAAGCTTCTCTGAAGAGATTGCCACTTATCGCTGAAGATGGATAAGCTTCTCTGAAGAGATTGCCACTTATCACTGAAGATGGATAAGCTTCTCTGAAGAGATTGCCACTTATCGCTGAAGATGGATAAGCTTCTCTGAAGAGATTGCCACTTATCACTGAAGATGGATAAGCTTCTCTGAAGAGATTGCCACTTATCGCTGAAGATGGATAAGCTTCTCTGAAGAGATTGCCACTTATCACTGAAGATGGATAAGCTTCTCTGAAGAGATTGCCACTTATCACTGAAGATGGATAAGCTTCTCTGAAGAGATTGCCACTTATCGCTGAAGATGGATAAGCTTCTCTGAAGAGATTGCCACTTATCGCTGAAGATGGATAAGCTTCTCTGAAGAGATTGCCACTTATCGCTGAAGATGGATAAGCTTCTCTGAAGAGATTGCCACTTATCGCTGAAGATGGATAAGCTTCTCTGAAGAGATTGCCACTTATCACTAAAGATGGATAAGCTTCTCTGAAGAGATTGCCACTTATCACTGAAGATGGATAAGCTTCTCTGAAGAGATTGCCACTTATCGCTGAAGATGGATAAGCTTCTCTGAAGAGATTGCCACTTATCGCTGAAGATGGATAAGCTTCTCTGAAGAGATTGCCACTTATCACTAAAGTCTGCTGGAGACAACTCACTGGGAAACGCCCATGGATTTACTGGAGATGCCCCTGTCCGGGCTGATTGTTTATTTGAAGATCTGATTAACCACGAGGCTGCAATACATCATGCAATACACCCATGGTCTTGAAAAGACGCCCCTGGTTTGGGCTGACTTTTGCTTTGATATGCTTGGATTTCGTGAGAGGACGCCCGACTTTGCAGATAATGCCCCTGACTGGGCTACTGATTGCGTTGAAGCTCTTGAACTCTACCCAACAAAAGTTGCACAACTTCGTGGGGAACACCCACATTCTTGAATGACATGCCCCTGACTGGGCTGATGGTTGCTTTGAAGCTCATAAAGTTGCACAACTTTGTGGGGAACGCCAGCTGTCTTGCGGAGAAGGCCCCTGACTGGGCTCAATCTTGTCTTTGATATCTTCTGACTCTAGTAAGAGAAACCCACAGTCTTGCAAGAGGTGCCCCTGTCTGGGCTGATGATCTTGGAAATCTTCGTGATTGACCCTGGATCTGAGCTCGCATATGCGAATGCTTGATGATAATGATATTCCATAACAAGCGGAAATGCACACGCAAATGCTAACACGCGGAGATGCGAGAGCTGGGGGAGTATGATATGATTCTGGGTATGCGTATGATGCAAGATGCTTATGAAGTCGAACGCGATGCGTATGATGCATAGGATTGCGGATAGTAATGGAAATGCAGGTGCCGACATGGCGGACTTTGGTGGTGGGAAAGTGAAAGATAAGCCTGACTTCCCGACATCATCTATTTATGATGTGTAAAGAACTTGGATGTGTTGAGATTTTCAGCTCATGGCCTGCTCTGCCGGGTTTGACGACCTTGTCAGTCAAGTCGTTACAAGATTTAGAATGATGTTCCTGCGTACTCTTTAGAGTCATGGTTACCCTTTAGTTACCCCAAGAGGGTAGGTTATCCCTTGATCTAATTTACCATAATGTGATTATATGCAAAACCCATCATCAAACAAATGAAACTTGCAACCAAAGGGTAAATAAAAACAGAAAAAGCTTTGATGAAAGTAATTTTATTGATGAAAACCCATAAATGGGAAAATTACAAAAGGAGGCAATTCCTAAAAGAGGTAACTGCTTTTAAAAAGAGAAAATAAAGACTAAGGCAATGTTGAAAATGGTCCCTGCCAAGTTTCAAATCCGCTATGGCCCATATGTCTCTGAAGACCCTTCACGCCTTGCTTTTGAGCGCCAGAATCGAATTGATCTTTCTCAGTCGAGAGCTTGACGGTTTCGAGGAATAATTCACACGTCTTTTCAAGATGCAGTCCTGCCTTTTTGAATCCCTAACTTTTGCCTAAGCTGCCTTTTCAGGTTTTCAGCCTATCAGGATACTCTTTTTTTTTTTTTTACTTCTAGTCCCTAATCTTGCCTGAACCATTTTTATGGTCCACCAGGATGCCCATTTTTGCGTGGATTTTCTTTTTGGGTCCACCGGGTCTATCTTTTAGGCATAATATTTTTTAACTGCATCTGCATTCACAGGGGATGAGAGATTGTCACCATCCATGGTTGACAGGATCAAGGCCCCTCCGGAGAAAACCTTCTTTACTACATACGGACCCTCATAGTTTGGTGCCCATTTTCCCCTTGGATCGACGTGAGTTGGCTGAATTTTCCTTAGCACCAAATCTCCTGCTTGGATGTGTCGTGGGCGAACCTTCTTATCAAAGGCCCTCTTCAATCGTTTTTGGTATAATTGTCCATGACAGATGGCCGTCATGCGTTTCTCGTCGATGAGATTGAGTTGGTCGAGTCTGGCTTGTATCCATTCGGCCTCATCTAGCTTGACGTCTGCTAAAATCCTTAAGGAGGGAATCTCTACTTCAATGGGCAATACTGCTTCCACGCCATATACGAGAGAAAACGGGGTTGCCCCTGTGGAAGTTCGCACTGAGGTGCGGTAGCCATGCAACGCGAATGGCAACATCTCGTGCCAGTCTTTGTAAGTCTTCACCATCTTCTGGACGATTTTCTTAATGTTCTTATTTGCCGCCTCAACAGCTCCGTTCATTTTAGGGCGATAAGGTGTTGAATTGTGGTGTTCAATTTTGAAACTTTCACACAACTCTTTCATCATCTTATTGTTGAGGTTTGAACCATTGTCTGTAATGATCTTGCTCGGGATTCCATATCGACAAATAATCTCTTTTTTGATGAAGCGAGTCACCACTTGCTTAGTGACGTTGGCATAGGACGCCGCTTCTACCCATTTGGTAAAGTAATCGATGGCCACTAAGATAAAACGGTGCCCATTTGAAGCGGTTGGCTCGATGCGTCCGATTACATCTATACCCCACATAGCGAAGGGCCAGGGCGAAGTCAAAACATTCAGAGGGAGTGGTGAAGTATGGACCTTGTCTGCGTAAATTTGGCACTTGTGGCATGACTGGACATGGAGACAACAATCCGTTTCCATCGTCATCCAATAGTATCCTGCCCTCAAAATCTTTTTAACCATAGTATGAGCACTAGCATGTGTCCCAAAAGATCCTTCATGCATTTCATTTATGATACGCTTTGCCTCGTGTTTATCCACGCATCTGAGTAGAACCGAATCGTAATTCCGCTTGTATAACACGTCACCACTGAGGAAGAACTTTGAGGAGAGCTTTCTGAGATACTTCTTGTCAGTGATAGTTATGCCTTCTGGGTATTCTTGGGTCTCTAGATATCGCTTGATGTCATAGAACCAAGGATGATTATCAGTTTTAGCTTCTCCCCCCTCAGCCGCTAGGCAATAAGCGGGTTCGTCCAAATATTCTAAACGGATGGATGGCGCCTCATTCTCCCACTTGACTTGAAACATAGATGCTAGTGTTGCTAGAGCGTCAGCCAACTGATTTTCTCCTCTGGGAATGTGATGGAAAGTGATCTCATCAAAGTACGGGATTAACTTCAAGACATGATCTCTGTAAGGAATTAACTTGAGGTCCAATGTTTCATACTCCCCTTTAATCTGGCATATGACAAGCGCGGAATCTCCATAGACTTCTAGAATCTTGATTCTATTATCAATGGCAGCTTCAATTCCGAAAATACAGGCTTCATATTCGGCCATGTTGTTAGTACACTTAAAGCATAATCTGGCGGTGAATGGCAGGTGAAAGCCAGTCGGAGAAGTGATGATTGCCCCAATTCCACAACCTTTGGCATTTGCGGCACCATCGAACACGGGCGTCCATCGCGATCCTGGTTCGGGTCCCTCATTTGGGTCTGGCGTGGCATAATCTCTGGCAAACATGACGTCTTCGTCGGGGAAATCGAAACGCATAGACTGGTAGTTGTCCATAGGTTGGTGGGCAAGGTATTCAGAGAGCACACTCCCTTTGATAGCTTTCTGCGTAACATACTGGATGTCATACTCTGTTAACACCATTTGCCAACGAGCTACTCGCCCGGTGAGAGCGGGCTTCTCGAATATGTACTTGACAGGATCCATCTTGGAGATCAACAAAGTCGTATGGGTGAGCATATATTGTCTCAAACGTTTCGCTGCCCAAGCCAATGCGCAACATGTCTTCTCGAGCATCGAATATCTCGTTTCACAGTCATTAAACTTCTTGCTGAGGTAATAGATTGCATGCTCTTTCCTGCCGGTTTCATCATGTTGTCCCAATACGCATCCCATGGATCCCTCTAACATAGTCAAGTACATGATCAGGGGTCGTCCGGGCACCGGAGGCATCAAGATCGGCGGTTCTTGTAGGTATTCCTTTATCTTCTCAAAGGCTTTCTGACAGTTATCGTTCCATATCACGGCTTGATCCTTTCGAAGTAATTTGAAGATGGGCTCACAAGTGGCCGTTAGATGAGATATGAACCTTGCGATATAGTTCAACCTCCCAAGGAATCCTCGGACCTCTTTTTCAGTTTTGGGGGCCGGCATTTCCTGGATAGCTTTGACCTTATCTGGATCGACTTCAATCCCCTTCTGGCTCACAATAAAACCTAGCAATTTACCAGATCTTACACCAAAAGTGCATTTGTTGGGATTTAGTCTCAGCTGGAATTTCCTTAACCGGGCGAATAGCTTTCCCAAGTGGATAAGGTGCTCTTCCTCAGTCTGGGATTTCGCAATCATATCGTCTACATAACACTCAATCTCTTTATGTATCATGTCATGGAAAAGAGTGACCATTGCTCGCTGATATGTTGCGCCTGCGTTCTTAAGTCCAAATGGCATAACCTTGTAACAGAAAGTTCCCCATGGAGTGATGAAAGTCGTCTTTTCCATATCTTCGGGCGCCATCTTAATCTGGTTATATCCAGAAAAGCCATCCATAAATGAGAATACAGAAAATTGGGCCGTGTTGTCTACTAGCACATCAATGTGTGGCAAAGGGAAGTCATCTTTCGGACTTGCTCTATTAAGGTCTCTATAATCTACACACATTCGCACCTTCCCATCCTTTTTAGGTACTGGGACAATATTCGCTATCCATTGCGGATAGTTGGATACTGCCAGAAAACCAGCGTCCAATTGCTTTTGTACCTCTTCTTTGATCTTGAAAGACATCTCTGGCTTTGTTCTCCTCAACTTTTGCTTCACCGGCGGGCAGCCTTCCTTGAGAGGTAGTTTGTGCATCACAATCTCTTCATCTAGACCGGGCATATCTTTGTAAGACCAAGCAAAAACGTCAACATACTCTCGAAGCAATATTATCAGTTTTGACTTAATCTCTGACTCCAAAGCTGCGCCTATCTTGATTTCTTTGGCATCCTCCTCAGTTCCCATGTTGATGACTTCGACCTCTTCTTGGTAGGGCTGAATGACCTTTGACTCCTGCTTCAATAGTCTAGCTAGCTCTTCTGGGAGATCACAATCTTCCTCGCAGTCTTCGTCGGCTTGGTAGATCGGGTTATCAAAGTCATATTGGACCATAGTGGGGTCGTTATTGACAGGAGCAAGGGAAGATCTGCACGATGAATGACTTCATGCTTTACTATTATTTTTTATATTTTTAGAAAAGGTTGACAGAAAAAAGGAAAATAAAACAAAACATTGTCTTTCAAAGATAATTTTATATGCAAAAAGTAAAAATGAAAGAAAGAGAGCGTAATTGGATGCGAAAGTTTATTTATTGATGATAAGTTGTGCTTTAAAAAGCAAAAGGCCCTACAACATGATCCATATGCCTTGGGCAGAGCATATGATTTTTTTTTTTAGGTAAAATAAAAGGGAATTACTCGTCTACTAGAGTAACTTCGGGGATTTCGACGACTCTCCAATTGTTCAAAACTTGATTAGGCGCCCTAGGATACACCATACACAGCTCTTCATGATCTTCGGCTTCAGTTTCCAAAAACATGACTTGACCATCGACAAGGTGGCCTCCACTAGTAAAAACCAACGGAGTTACAAGCTCTTTGCCCTTATCAGTTGCATTCTTCTGCTTGTAGCCTAGACCAGCTCCATTTTTGTTAACGGGCAATTCCAACACCCTGCCCCATCCTCGCGGATGTCCTTCCTCTATCACCGTCCTCGCGTCCTTCCAAGTCACTATTGAAGATGCTGGCTTTTCGTAAATCATTTCAACATTGATCACTTCAAAAGCTTGAAACAGTGTCTCATGCACCTCATTTCCTACTTCCACATAGCGGAAAGAAGCAAGATGGCTCACAAGAACATCTTCCTCACCCTCAATGATGACCATCTGATTGTTAATCATAAATTTGATCTTTTGATGCAAGGTTGAAGTTACAGCGCCTGCGGAATGAATCCACGGACGACCAAGAAGGCAACTGTAAGCGGGGTATATATCCATTACGTAAAATGTAATGATGAAAGTGTGAGGTCCGATCTTGATCGGGAGGTCAACCTCGCCTACCACAGTTCTCTTAGCTCCATCAAAGGCTTTTACAATAGTTTGACTTGGCTTCATCACAAGTCCTTCAATTGACAGCTTGCACAACGAGCTTTTGGGTAATACATTCAGCGATGATCCAGTGTCAACGAGCACCCTAGAGAATACAACATCCACACATTCGATGGTAATGTGCAAGGCCTTGTTATGATTTTTACCTTCGGGAGGTAATTCGCTATCATTAAAGCTCAAAATATGACCTGATGCAATATTTCCCACCACTTCTTCAAACTGTACTACGGATATCTCCTCTGGCACATGAGCTGCCTTCAAGAATTTTAGCAATGCTTCTTGATGGGCCTTTGAACACATTAACAATGACATCATGGATATCTTCGAGGGCGTCTGATTGAGCTGATCAATCACTTTGTAATCGCTTTTCTGAATGATTCTTAGAAACTCCTCCGCTTCATCATTTGGGATGCCCTTCTGTTTAGATGACTGCCCCTGTTCATTGGTGCTTGGTACGGCAGTACCTTTCCTTGTATTGTCACTGCTGTTGACAGGAGGTGCAGTCGGAGCGAAGATTCGACCACTTCTAGTGACGCCTCCGGTTCCCACGATGTTCCCTACAGTCTTCTTTTCTTCCAATACATCTTTCTCTGCCACCTTCTGTCCGTTGAGAAAAACAGTTTCATCGTATAACCAAGGTACAGCTTTGGTGCTTTCGTACGGAAAAGGAGATGGGGTCGAAATGACAAGCTGGTTCATTGATGGTGGAGACATAGGTATCTTAACTGGATCATACGGGATTTGCAGTGGGATAGAAGTATGTCCATACACGTTGTCCCATTCTTCCTCATCGCACGGTATGGTCAATGGTGTGCGGTTCGAATTGTCAACTGGGATCCAAAGCTCATATCCATCATCATATGGTATCTCCAATGTTTCGAACGGAATTTCAAGAGTAGCAACTTCCTCAATCTTTGATAGTTGTTCTGCTACTAATACACCCTGCTCAATCAGGCCTTGTATGCCCTTCTTCAGCTCAGCGCATCCTTGAGATCCGTCCATGCAAACATGGCAATCAGTTGGACATCCTGGGTAAATGTTTTTCAACAAGAGTTGCTCCTTAATAGTGGAAAGTGGGGTCCTCAATTTCTCAATATCCGAAATTAATCGGATCCCCTTAGAGCCTTCAATCATGTTTGTTGAATGGTGAGGTGGCATTGGATTAGATTTGATGTTCGGAGTATTTCGGGTAAAGTTTATCGCTTTGGAGTCGATAAGATTTTGCACAATGTATTTTAAAGCCTTACAATTCTCGATGCTATGGCCTGGGGCGCCAGAGTGGAATTCGCATCTCGCATTTACATCGTAGCCGTAGGGGAGAACAGCCGGAGGATCTTTCATTTCCCTAAGTTGAACGAGACCTGCTTTCAACAAGAACGGAAGCAATTTGGCGTAAGTGGACGGAATTGGATCAAGCCTCCTTTCTGGCTTTCTCTGCCCTTGATACTGATTTTGTCTTGGTTGATAAGGTTGTTGTTGTCGATTTTGCTGAGGCGCAGGCTGATTTGCCGGAATAGAAAGTGGTTGCTGTGGAGCGATGGCAGCAATGTGGTGATAACCTTGGTGAGTTCTCCTTCCATTGGTGAACACTGCACTAGCTTCGCCTTCCCTTTTCTTAACGAAACCCTGATAAGGCTTCTTAACCCCGCTTGCAGATCCGCCTGCATTCTGAATTTTTCCCGCCTTCATGAAACTCTCTAATCTCTCTCCAGCCATAACAAGTTCAGAAAACACCGTGGAAGTTGAGGATGCTAACCGCTCAAAGATCGGTCCTTGTAGCGTGCCCATGAATAGGTCTGTCAGTTCTTTCTCCATCAGTGGAGGTTGTACCCTTGCAGCTACTCCCCTCCATCTCTGCGCAAAGTCCTTAAAACACTCATTCGGCTTCTGAGTCAAATTCTGAAGCTGCATACGATTCGGAGCCATGTCAGTATTATACTGATAATGCTTCACGAAAGCGTCTGCCAACTCTTTCCAGCTTCTCACGTTGGATCGTTCAAGGTGCATATACCATTCTAGGGATGCCTCTGTTAAGCTATCTTGAAAGAAATGGATTAGTAGCTTCTCGTCATCAGAATAGGCGGCCATCTTCCTACAGTAAAACCTTATGTGGGTCTTAGGACAACTGTTACCCTTGTACTTCTCAAAGGTTGGAATTACAAACTTTGGAGGTATCTTAACTCCGGGTACAAGACATATTTCAGCGGCATCCAGTCCCAAAACATCGGGGCCTTGCAATGTCTTCACCATCTCCTGTAAAGCATTAAACTTCTTCTCTAATTCGGCGGTCTGTGATCCATACGCTTCACCTGAATTCTCATAGAAACCTTCATGATCGTCGTACTGGACTTGTGTTGGGATCGTAGTACCATGAGGATGAGTAGTACCGACTGGCGGAGGGACGGTGTTGATAGGTACGGCGCCGGCAGAAGTAGGAATTGCCCCAACAGGGGTTGGGGTGGCATCAACAGGAATTGGAATTGCACCACTTGCATTGGGAACTGCACCAGCCAAAGTCTGATTAGCGCTCCTCTCCGCTGCTTGTCTCATCTCCTCTTGACTTCTGGCCATATTCTGAATCACCTCCATGAGTTGATTCATCTGCGTTTTCATGCCTAGCATCTCGCTCCTCATAGTAGCCTGGTCTTGTTCTATCTGATCCATGATTCTCTTCTGGCTATTCCTTGTGTTATACCGATGCCGTGAAGTCAGCTTGCTTTACTCTTTCTGAAAGGGGTAAGCGGTGTGTAAGATCGGGTTGTAGGAAATGCAAAAAGAAAAATGCGCAAACGTATGCAAAATGCTCGAGAGACTTTCGAGACTTGTGATTATCATTGGTATCATAGAATCATGACTGAATAATAAAGAAGTGCACAATTTGGACCAAAAAGCAATCTTTCATTAATTTTAGAAAAAATTCATACAGACAAAAGCTGAATAAGCCGAAACTACAAGTCGTGCTACAAAAGATAACTGAATAACTAAAATTCTCTCTTTTGGAGACGTTCTTCAAGCTTCTTCGTCTCAAACATGAACCTCCTAACCATTTGGTCGCAGAGCTGGATAAAGTGGTGAACAGAAGGGGGGATATCATTTCCTTCCAAGTCTTGAATGGCGCTTTCCAACCTCCATGGGATATCACGGATCATGAGGTTGCAATGCTCCACCAAATTGTTGTACCTAGCACGACACATATCTAGAGTCGACTGGTAATAACAAATAGAATCCACATGGGTGTCCAACAACTCATTGAGCTGGGCCTCTTTCTCGAGCCACTACGCACTATCTCTTTGCAAAGCCTCGAAACGATTCCTCCATAGAAGGGCTGTTTCTTGGGCAGTTTCCAATTCTTGACATTTGTTATTCCACAGGTCAGACGTGACATATGAGTCTTTCAATGCCTCCTCTTTGAGTCTTCGTTCATTTTCCGCTAGGGTCAAGGCATTTCTCAGTCGTTCTTCAAGATCCCCAATATCGGCCTCAAGATTCTCTCGTACTTCCTTCTTTTCGGCAGAGGCTATTTCAAAGAGGTGCCACGCCCTATCACAAGAAGCTTTGGTGTCCTTTAAGCGTTGTCGGAGAGTTGTTAATGATGCATCAGCCCCTTCGTAACCCTGTTGGTACCTGACTCTCAGATCCGTTTCTAATTTTAGCTTCTTGCTACTTTCAGCTGCTTGATCCTGTTCAAACTCCACCTTTCTTTTGTACTGACCACTCTCCACCTTTGCTTGGTGGACTTCATTCTGAAGGTCCTGGTTCTCCTTAGTCAATCTCTCCACTATTAGCTTCAGTTTTTCATATTCTTCTATAGACACATGAGTGGGAGCAGGAGGTGCTTCTTGCATAGAGGGCTCTAAGGGAAATGGTAACGACCTTTCAGCTACTCTAGCTAGTAACCACCGGTTGTACGGCTCCTTTGCCACGCAATTCTTCGCTTTTAACTCCTTCCGCCCCTTTGTATGAATCTTACCCCAAGCCTTAGCAACCTTCCTGACAAACGCAGGGTCCTCTGATGTGGCTAGCAAAAAGAAACTTTGAACCTTCTCTGCCTCGGGCTCGCCCTCCATAGCATAGCCCAACTGACGTAATGCCATGACTGGGTTATAATTAATACAACCGGCCCTACCGATCAAAGGCACATTACTGAATTCTCCACAACTAAAAATGATTTCAACATCATAGTACTCAGGAGAGTACCAAGCAATATCACTAGCTTCCAGAGACATGATGCGTTGAGACCATTTTAATTTCTTCTTGTTTTCTATGAACGGCCCTTTCTTGGGTAAATGAGAAGCATACCACTTGTATAGTAGGTGAGAGCAGCATTGGATCATTCCCGCCTTCTTTTCACTCCTCCAATGAATAGAGTGATAAACATCGGCAAGGAGTGTAGGGATGGGATTCTTCTGCATGAAGAGAACGATGGCAGTGATGTCTATGAAATTGTCCACATTTGGAAAGAGGACAATCCCATAAATCATTAGAGCAACGCTTATTCCGAACTTTTCCCAATCTTCATCCACCTTGTATTGAGCAGCCTTTTCTAGCAGAAATTTCAATGGAAAACCCTGAACTCCCCCTTTACTGGTTAGACCCTCCTTGACTTCCTCTTTGGTCATATGTAGAGTAAGAGCAATGGCAGGAGGTTTTGGTTCTTCTTCCAAGCCTGTGTATATAGGTTGATCCTTAATCTTGATGTTCAAAATGTGAGAATATTCCTCAAGAGTAGGGGCCAACTGATAGTTTTGAAAAGTGAAACATCTGAGAGGTGCATCATAGAACTGAGCCATAGCGAACAAAGCCCAAGTATCGACCCTAGAATGGAGGAGATCAAGCAATTTCCCATACTTCCCCTGAAAGTTGATCTTGATAGCCTTTGGTACGTCAATCAGAATGTCTTGAATTAGTTCCAGCTTTGGTTCTCTAAACTTGATGGAATTTGTGCTTCGCTTTCTTTGGTCAGTCATTGTATTCACCAATACCTGAGATAATCACAGTCTCTTAAGTCCCTTGATATGCGAGAAATGATATGCAATGCAATGTTTTATGAATGCACATGATAAAGAGCACAACACGAGATCAAGATCACTGGTCCTGCAAAACAACACAAAACATTTCTCCCATCGGGTGGGTTGTCTAATGGTTTATAAGAGGGTATCCCAAAGGCTTTTAAGCAAAGTCCCATGCACTAACCCTCAAAAGTTTTCCATCATAACGACTACTCGTAAGACGGTAATCCCTTCAAAGGATGAACACGGAGTTATGTTTTAGCAACCTTTGGAATAAGGTTCTAAAAGGTCCTCAGAGTCACGGACTCCCAAGTTGGAAATAAAAACGCCATTACGACTACACGTAAGACATAATCATCCCAAAGAGGTCTATCTGAGCGGTGGGATTCGATCCAACTCAACGAGTCCTAAGTCTCGCAAATCAGAAAGAAACCACCTCCTAATCTTAGTGTATACTCGAAAGCTCGGGTAGAAAGCTTTATCTCACAAACCATCCAATAAACCCAACAGGTTAGAGAATCAAAGCATAAACAAATAAAGCAAATAAAACACAAATACGATAAACAAAATAGGCTTGGCTTGCTAGGACTCCCCAGCAGAGTCGCCATCTGTCGCTACTCGAAAAATGCATCGCGCAACGACGGGGAGGCGAAAAGAAAGGACAGAAGAGTCGCCACCGAACTTTATTTATCCCGTGAGGGGAAAGGAAAATATCGAGAAAACCTTAAGGAAGAAATGGATAAGATGGTCTCGCGACCAAGAACGGGTTCGGAAGCCGGTTATGCGAGGGGAAGGTATTAGCACCCCTCGCATCCATCGTACTCGATGGGAACCTTTTGTTTGTCAATGCGTGAAATTATCTGCTTAAATATTATGCTATAAAAGTGCTCCACAGGGTAAAGAAAGAGGGTTTGAAACGGGAGAATGAGAGGTAAGAGAGAGAAAGAACGGACTCGGTAGGACTTCGCGGTCCTAGGCCTACGTATTCTCAAAAGGTATGAGAAAGTCAGAGTCGACGTAGTTCGGGGAACTACAGATATAGGGGGAAAGTGCTCGGCAAGGATTGTGGCCCTTGTGCCTACGTATCTTTACTTGAAGGAAGTAAAGAATCAGAGCAGCCGTAGTTCGGCCTACAGTGTATTGATGTTTTTTATGGATGATGCTATCATGCGCATTCTAACGGTTTAGGTGTTTTGCTGCTCGCTCGTTGGAGACTTATGCGTACCTGTTTGCGGTAGAACGGATGTAACATATCCTTTTTGAAATGATTGATTAGTTTTCGCCACGCGAGGCAAGAAGTCACGTTTGATTGATTGGATTGTTTTTTAGGGGGCGAGATAGGTCCTCGGATAGTAACCCCTACGGGTAGTACCCAATTCGTTATCTCAAAGTTTTTGTTATAAAAAGGTGTCGCGAACGAGGCGTCTTCGTATTGAAAGACGAGCGTCGAGACCACCCTCACTACAGTGGGCATCCCTATGCTCGGAGAAGAAGAGGTCTACACCCTGTTGCACCCTAAAATTTGCCCAACCTTATTCAATTGGTTTATGTTTCATCACCATTAGCATTTGCATGTAGAGTCATGTACATAGACTAACCATCTGCATAGCATAAGCATAGCAAGTCATTCAACAAGGGACCAAGCATTATTCTCCCCTTTAGAAGCCTATCAAGAGGTTATTATTCCAATTCAATCTCATTCAAGTCATCAGGAAAGAATTTGAAAGCAAAAGAGTTCAGCAGAGCAAGCCTTGAGTCTACCTCCTAGCTGAGGATATCTGAGGATCAACAAGAGGGTTGTGGGATGTGAAATGAAAGCATGGAGAGCATCTAGACCTTATGAGAGACTTATAAAGTCATTTGGAGAAGAAAACAAGTCATTGATGAAAGCACAAGAGCTATAGTTGAAGACAGTCAACTAGGGTTTCATCTGGGTCAACCCTAGGTCAACCCTAGGTCAATTGACTGACTTAAGAGGGCATTCAAGTCTATTGGAGAGATGTGGGGATCAACATTTGACATATGAAGAGGGATATGGAGATATGACAAGGAGAATTCAAGAGAAGTCAAGGAGAAGAGGAGTTACTAAATTAGGGTTTCTCTGTAAAATCCCCTAGTTTAGGTCAAATTTCCAAGCAAGATAAGTCAAAATGCTAGCTTCAAATGGCTTCTTGGCCAACATGAAACTTGTAGAGGATCTCAAGACCTTTAATTTGAGTGGTGGAAGACCTCAAGGAGATTTATGGAACTCAAGTTATGGTCCTTGCAAGTTACAGGTCATTTGGGGTGTCTGAACTTTTGTCTGTGAAAGTGACTTGACTTCCAAGCTAGTTTTACCCCTCAAGGAGATTTCAAATGAATTCTTGGTCAACATAAGAATTGTTCCTCATTGTCTTAGCTTTCTAGAATGGTATGGTATGCCTTCATATGATGTGGAGAACTCAACTTATGGTCTTGACAAGCAAAGGGTATTTTGGGCATTTGTGAATTACAGGTCATTTTAACCTATACCCAAAACTCATACAAGGAGGCCTCAAATGGAAAAACTTACAACATCAAACTTGCTCCAAATGGGATTTTAAGTCTAGAAAGAAGGTCACAAGTTATTGGAGAAGCTCATAGCATGGAGTTGCATGATTGGTCAAAATATGAACTAAAAAGGCTTATAAAATGAATAATTTCAAAGTGAAAAATGGTTTGGGAGATTTACAAGTCCAAATGGAGACTTCCAATATATGATTTTGAATGGAAAAACAATTCTAAGAACAATGGTTCACACACTTTTTTGAGTTTAGAAGGAAAAAATGAAGTTATCCATGGTTGCTTATCATTTAAGAAACATAATCAAAAATGAGCCAAAGTTTGAAAACAAGGGAATGTGCAAGATGGATCTAGAATGTACCATTGGGGTCTATATATTCATGAAAGGAGAATTTGGCAAGGGTTGGCCTCATTTGCACCAAGAATTCCACAAAATTTCTCATACTTTTTCATAAAAGTTTCATTACAATTCTCTCAAAACCTTCATCAACTTTCATCAAAATCAACTCAATCTGACTCCATCATCATCATAGATCATAATTGAAGCAAAGTTTTGGTGTGAATCATCCATTTTCGAGCATTTTTTTTCAAGAGCATCAAGATTGAAGTTGCAAGTGGATAGCATAATTCTGGCCAAATCTCATCCAAAGCTTGCATACAGAATCAAGGTCATCAAGGATTGATCAAGATCCAAGTCTCAAAAGCCTCAAATCATCAATCTCCATAGCTGTTTGCAAGATTTTGCACAAGGTAAGTTTTCATTCAAACTGCTTGATCCAGTTAGTTAGGCATGATTTTGTTAGTGTAGAATTGATCTAGGTGGTTAGGAGATTAAGTTAGATGAATTTGGAACGATTTGGTGATGGTTAGTGACAGGTGCCATAAGCTGTTTGGATCAATATCTCTTAGGTTAATGCATTAGAATGTTAGTTGGATTGATCAGGTTAATCACCATGATGCATAGAGCAGTTTAGGATAGGTTTGAGAGAGAATTATCATGGTGCATCTCAGAGTAATCTCATGATAACCAGAGTTTGCTGCGCGCGGGTTTGGTGTTGTGGTGAGTTTCAAATTGATCTAAGGCCATAGGATTATAGAGGAAGAAATTCTGAGCAGCTTTCATGTTTATGGCATGTGGATTCATGGTCTGGTGATGGAGAACCGAGAGCTCGAATTGGAGCGTGCATGGAGGTTCATGGAAGATGAAACCCTAAGTTTCAGGTCCAAGTGAGGAAGATATAATCTGGATCGTCTATCTTGCGTAAGACCTTTGACTTGGATAGTGATCCTAAGGCTGAGATTTAAGCTGAGTTTTGGAGGGAAGTAAGAAGCTGGCCAAAACGCGCCGTTTCATTAATTGAAACGGGCGGGCCTTGAGTGATTTTGTTATTTCCACCCCCTATTCTAAGCCCAATATGAATCTGAACATGGATTTGATACTTTTCTCACCCCCCCTGGCGTTTCTATTTCTCTTTAGTTCTGAACTCAAGTTGGGCTTAAGCCAGAAGCGCTAATTGCACCCCTATATGTGGCCCATTCTGGATTTATAACTGGGGCGAGTTACTCTTCATACCCCCTCCCTCATTTTAATTCAATTTTAATTTTCTTAATTCATTCTAATTTTCACCAATTTTCATAAATTCATAAATAATTCATAAAAAATGCTTTTTAATCCATTCTTTTTACCACATCTCCCTTAAAATGTCTAGAATATTATAGGAAAATAAATTTTCATTTTTAGTTTTATTTCATATATTTTACATATTTTCTAAAATAAATGTCATATTAAATAATTCATTTCATGCATCATTTTTATGATTTTTGTTCTCTCACATGCTTTAATATTTTTTGATCATTCTTTTCATATTGTTTAGATGAGATGTTAAGCTTGTAGGAATATTTTAGTTCCCCTTTTTAGAGGCTAATTTTAGGTGATTAATAAATGCTTGAATATCATGAACAAAACTAGGGTTTTAGGTGACAACTTAGGAAGTTCAATTTTCTCCCTTAGGACTTAGGGTTTGAATAGATTAGTTATGGGACTATAGGGGCTATGGGTAGTTATTAGATCCCTTAGAGAAAAGTTAGGATTCCCCTACTGATATTATTACTGTCTGTATATCTGTTGTTTGGTGTGGTGTGCCCTCTGGGGTTTATTGATTGTTTGTATGGGTATTGGGATTGTCTGGGGGTTTGGGAGAGCTGAAGACTTGAGAAGATGAAGCCATTGGAGATTCAAAGATTGAGGATCAACTGTCAGAGTTGAGGAGGAGTTTCCTGCTATCAGTTGCTGAGGAGACTAGGGTTTAGGAGCTAGGCAGAGCTCTAGATTAGAATGATTATTTCTCAAACATGGATTGCCTTGTCTGCATCCATTCTTCTCTGTGATTCAGAGTCTCTCTAAGACACTCACCCCCTTCCTTTGGAAGGCTTGGTGACAGTGTCTATGAGATAGAACTCTTGAGAGAAAATGTCTCCTTGTGTTAGAAGCAGTCTGTTCACCACCTTTGGTAGTCAGCTGATTGCTTAACACTCAATTCACTCTTGTGACTAATCCCTCATCCTGGAGGTTTGAGCTTGAAGAAAAGCCATTGCAGATAGAAGACAGATGATCAAAGCCCTTGTCTGAAGGCCATGAAGATGGAGATTGATGCTTGTTGAAGCTTGTGAATGATTGGAGATTACTTGAAGCCAGTTGTTGATTTAGAGCTGCTGATGCTGTTTCTTTTGCTGTATTTCATTTGTTGATGTATTGATTGGTTTTCTGAACTGTATTGTTTGCTGTTTACCCCGTTGGGTTGAAAGTGAAGTCTGTTCACTTTCGCCTATTGTTTTCTAGGTTCGAGGTTGAGTGGGACTCCCTTGCCTCGCTTGTGCTGCTGCATCCATGCATTTTACTGTTTTACTGCTTTATTATCTCTGATATTGTTTCTGTTTCTGCCTATCCCTTAGGATCTCTGTTTCTCTCTGTGCAAGAGAGGAGCATGATAGACACTAGGTCTTAACCCATGCATGATAACATTAGGATAGCTTGTTTCCCTTCGCAACCGTAGGTTAGAGTTCTGTCTCTTTCTTTCTCAAAACAAACAGAAAAACACATAAAGATTTCAAACACAATAAAAGACACTTCTTCCGTAAAAGAACGTGAACTCATCAAGACGTCATCTTTGTCCTCTTGGACTGTTAATCAGAAAAACCTTTTCAGAAGGAATAAAATCAACCAGGACAAGCTTGTGTCTTCCGTGGCCCGAACTACGTTTGCTCTGATCTTCCATGCTGTGTGGAAGTACGTAGGCATAGGATGCGATATCCTAGCGAGCAACCTTCCCCTCCTTTCCCGTAGGTAGGCGAACTACGTTGACTCTGATTTCTCGTTCCAGACGGGAATACGTAGGCATAAAGTGCGATACTTTGCCGAGTCATTTCATTTTTATTTTCTTTTCTTTTTAACCCTTGACCTATAGTTTAGATAGAATAACAATCCATACCCGAAAACAAGCGTGGATCCCGTCGAGTACGACGGACGTGAGGGGTGCTAATACCTTCCCCTTGCGTAACCGACTCCCGAATCCAGGTTTTGGTTGCGATGACCATACCTTTCCCGTGTTGTGCGAGGTTTACTCTGAGCGTTTCCTTTCCCTCCCGTGGGATAAATAACGCACGGTGGCGACTCTTCTGTTCAGCCGGCGCCGATTTTCGCAGTAGCGACAGCTGGCGACTCTGCTGGGGATTCAACGTCCCCTGGCTGCTAAGGACTGCGACGGTCCTTATGCATTTGGGATCCAACGTCCCTTGAGAGAGTCAATCCTAACGCTTGTTTTCCCGTCGAGGATTTTGTATGGAGTTATTTTATATTTCTAACCTTCTATTTTTCAGCTTTATATATTGATTATTATTGCTGTATCCGGGGTGTGACGGGTGTTCTGATATTGAGAGATAAGCCGGACCTGGGCTTGAGTGCACCTAGAATTAGAGTAGAAATTAGTGGGCGCCCGCTTGCTTTGCTTGCTTTGGTGTCCCATGAAATCTACACTCAGACGAGGTTCCTCTGGTTGGCCTCCTGCCCCTTCCTTTGGTTGGCGTGGGTTGCTGGTTAGTTGGATTGTCGACTCTGGGGACCGATCATTTGGAAGTTGGCTGAGTGAGGCCTCTTCAGGAATTGATGATGCCACTCCTTCTGGGAATCGTATCATCAACCCTGAAAGTCTGTGACGCCGACGACCGCATAGGATGCCGTACCTTGTGCCAGTTATAGGGCCATCCACCTGTGAGGGGATTCAGGGTTATGCAGGTAACTAGACCTCCAGACTACCGGTTATTTCCTGATCAGAGATCCGGGTTATTTATGGAGAGTTATGAGGTCTGTCAGAGACCATTTGGAGATTTATTCTGAGGTCTGTCAGAGACCATTTGGAGATGTATTCTGAGGTCTGTCAGAGACCAGTTATAGATGGGATTTGAGGTCTATCAGAGACCAGTGAGTTATGGTTTGAGGTCTATCAGAGACCAATATCGGAGCTTTGTTTTAGGTCTATCTGAGACCAGGGTTTGATGACTTCTGGATGGTCTATTTGAGACCTTTCTTGATTGGGTTTAGGCTATGCAGTTGCAGCTTTGGTCCCTGTTGAATGTTACTTGCATTGCATCCTTGCATATCCATTATCATTTGCATTTCACTAACGTGTGTCTGTGCTGCAGGTGCATTTGCATTTCCCTAGTTCTAGTGCCCGGACTTCTGAGTATTTGATCATGACTAGCCTAAGGAGAACAGTTGCTTACAAATTGCCTACGCCTGATATTGTTCCTTTACTGGGGTTAATCTCTCTTGCTGATGAGGGTGTTCGTAGGAGTTTCCGGATGAGTTATGGTAGATTACTGAGATTGGTGTGCAAACCTACAGAGGTAGAGTTAGATGGGCTGTATGCTTTGATGCAATTCTACGACCCTGCTTTGAGGTGTTTTACGTTCTCTGACTTTATTATGGGACCAACTCTGGAGGAATACGCTGAGTATGTTGAGCTGCCTGTGCAGAACCAGGTTCCATTCATTCATTATGATGCCAAACCCAAGCCGGAGGAATTGGCAAAAGCCTTGCATGTTGATGCTTCTGAACTTGTGACTACTGTTTCCCGTGGAGTTCCAGGCTTCTCATTTCAGTTCTTAGTGGGTAAAGCCCAAGAGTACGCCAAGAATGGGTGCTGGGTTGCTTTCAATGCTGTGTTGGCCTTGTGCATCTATGGCATAGTACTATTCCCCAATATACCGGATTTTGTGGACTTTGACGCTTTCTATTTGTTTGCCGCTGGTAATCCTGTACCTACCTTACTCGGAGATCTCTACCATTCACTGCATTACAAGAATGAGAAGGGAAGAGGGAAGAATGTTCATCTGTGTGTGCCCTTGTTGAGTATGTGGTTTGAGAATCACTTTCCTAAGAGAGGATCTGCTGCAGAGACTACAATTCCAGTTGGTTGGCCAGAACGCTTGATGAGGCTATCGTCGGAAGATATGGAGTGGTTTGATAGAGACCTGTTGGGATCTGAGCTCATCTTTAGCTGTGCTGGTTACCCTAATGTGCCATTGATAGGAAGAAAAGGGTGTATCAATTACAACCCTTCTCTATTCATTCGCCAGTTCGGATATGCGCTGAAGAATCCACCTCAAGAGGAAGAAGTACAGGAATCTCTGTACTTCACCGGTGACGTGAAGGGGGAGTTATTAGCCAAGTTGCGACATGCCTGGACGAGTATTAACCACAAAGGGAAGCCGTTGTTAGGAAAGAATGACTGTCAGGCCTATGCACCTTATAGAGCTTGGATTCAGGAGAGGGCTAGTCAGTTGAAGATGCCATTTCCAAATGCACCAATTCTTGATCCTATTCCGGTAGAAGAGCCGACCACTGTTTCTAGGGAAGTCTATGAACAAGTTGTGAGGGAGAAAGAAGCCTTGATGAAGATTAATGAAGGGTTAGAGCAGGAGCTAGCCCAGGCACGCAGTGAGAAGAACAAGGCCGTATATGCTTTCCAACAACAGATTGAGCTGGTAAACAGGTTAGGATCTGAGTTGACCGAGGAAAAGAAAAAGCGCGAACGTCTGGGGCAAGAGTTCAGAAGTTCCCATGACATGCTGGAAGCCAAAAAGAAAGCGCTCGACGCAGCACATCGAGAGATATCTTCTTGCAATAAGACTTGGAATGCTACACTCACCAACAACAAGAAGAGGGAAGATAAGCTGAAGCAGCAAATTTCCGACCTCGAAGAGAAGTTGAAGTCTAGCATCAAGAAATGTGAGGAGGAAGTGATGAACCGGTATAGTGTCCAGCATGCACTGAACAAGGCGATCAAATCCAGAGATGAAGCAGTGTCCCAGAAGCGAAAGTTAGAAGATTGCTTCGGAGAAGCGGCATGGGAAGAAACTGCTGAAGACGTACGCCGTGTCCTTAAGAAGAGAAACCAGCTTGTTGAAGGGCTGCTTGATCGACCAAGCCATCCGGAGACCAAGAAGTTGATAGAGGAGTACCAGACTTTTGGGAGGATTTGATCATGCCATTATTTGTATGCTTTATTTGCATAGGGCTGACCATCACCAGGATTGTTGGTTGAGGTCATGCCATCTTTGTACTCTCAGTGATATTGTACCCTGGGCTTATTGATTCTCTCTGCAATATACGAGGCTTTCTATGATTCAGCTCCGGTATTCTTATTGTCAACACTGTCACTGCACCGGCACCTTCGCACTAGAACTGGGGGAATGAACTTCCCTAATGCACAGACACATTGCATTGCATTCATATTCATCTTGCATAACAGGTAATCTTTGAATGGTGTCTTATCTCCTGCTTTGATTCAGGTACTTAACAGGATTCCAGATCAACATCCGCACCGCTATTCTACACGATCCAACTGTCGGAAAGTCATGGACCAGATTCAGAACGAGATGCAGGATGTACGCGAGAAGCTCGCCCTCTTCATGCAAACCATGGAGGCTATAGCAAAAGGGCAAGAGAACTTGCAGGCCATGGTCCAGCCTTTGTTGGCTCGCAACGCTGGTCATGGTAACGAAGATCATCAGTCTGTCCGGGTTGATACTGCTCATGGAGACGGCACTCCAACGCCAGTGGCTCCGCCTGTCGTCAATGTGAATGCTGCTAACGTCAACAACGCTACCGCTGCTGTGAATGGTAACGTCGGAGTTGGAAATGAAACTGCTGTCCATAACGCTGGGCTGGGTGATGTCAATGTGGGAGATAATCTCGGAGGCAATGGTTTTATCAACGCTGGGTTCGGATTCAACGATCAGGGATTCGACAACACTGGCAAGTATGGCTTTAATGCTCAAGGCTTTGGGCAAGATGGTTATGGTATGGTCAATCAGGGCTACGGAGGTTTTGGAAACGGAAACGGTGCTGGTTTTATGGCTGGTGGTCCTGCTGGAGGTGTTCAAGGGTATGGCAACAGAGGCCGAGTTCCGGGGATGAATCAGGTCAGAGCTGGACGTAATAATGCGTATGATGGATACGGGGCTGGAAACGGTATGTGGCAAGAGGATCAACAGGAAGACGCCTTCTCTGGAGGGGGCTTTGACGGGCCGATGGATGATTCTCAAAAGATTAGAATGCTGGAAGAGCAAATGAAGGGAGTCCTAAATCAGAGTGCTGTAGGACTGGACATGGCAACAATGGGCTTGGTACCTGGGCTGAGGGTGCCAATCAAGTTCAAAGCGCCTGCGTTCGATAAGTACAAAGGAGATACATGTCCGAAAGTGCATGTACGAGCTTATTACAGAAAGATGTCTGCATACTCCACTGACGAAAGAATGCTCATGCATTTCTTTCAGGATAGTCTATCGGGGCCTTCCTTAGAGTGGTACATGGGGTTGGAGCCCACTGATATCAAAACTTGGAAGCAATTAGCAGAGGCGTTCGTAGCCCATTACAAATATAACAGTGACCTGGCACCCAATCGGGTCCAGTTGGCCGGGCTTTCGCAGAAGAAAGGGGAGAGTTTTAAAGAGTACGCGCAAAGGTGGCGCGATATGGCTGCCAGGGTCCGTCCTCCTGTGGAAGATAAAGAAATGAACGATATGTTTGTCGGCACATTCACCGGGCTGTTTCATGATATGTTGTTTCATACGTCTCTGGCTAGTTTTTCAGATCTGATCTTGATGGGGGAAAAGATTGAGCGGAACATTAAGCAAGGAAAGTTCCAAGTCGATGAATCAACTGCATCTGGCAGTAATAGGAAAGCTTATGGTGGGCGCCGTCAGGGCGAAGCTAGCGCGGTATTTGGAGGCCGAGGCCGAGGCCGAGGCAGGGGAAGAAATCCATATCGTCAGCAGCAGCAAGTGTCGAGTGTCACTATCCCGTATCAACAACAACCAATTCAGCAACAACAACAGGTTCAGCAGCAACCAATGCCACAGCAGCAGCAGCCTCAGCAGGGGGCACAGCAAGCTCAGAGAAAATTCCAGGGTGGTAAGCCGAGAAGGGTGTTCGAGAAGCCTCCCTCTAACTATGCTGATTTATTGCAGACCTTGTTGGGATTGAATCTGGTAGAGAAAAGAACCTTGGCACCGATAACGGGAACTCCCCCGTTCGGCTATGATGCAAATAGGCGCTGCGAGTTTCATTCTGGGGCCCCGGGCCATGATATAGAAGGTTGTCATGCTTTTAAGCACGTTGTGCAGGATCTCTTGGACAACAAGTCTATCAACTTCGGAACGACCGGTGCGAATATAGTCCAGAAACCCATGCCTAATCATGGGGCGAATGCCGTGCTGACTGAGGAAGGTCTGAATCTGATTATGAATGTTGAGGATTTAAAGACGCCGCTGAGCGAAATAAAAAGCCGACTGTTGCAAGGAGGTGTTTACCCGGGTTGTAATGAGTACTGCTTAGATTGTTGGGCCCTGTCTGGGGGGTGTGAGGATTTGAAGAAAGGCATTCAGGCCTTAATTGATGAAGGTGTATTGCAGTTTGATAGAACAGCAACTGAGGAGCCGGCAGGGGCAGTAGTGGATAATCGGAGTGATGTTGCCACAGTGACAATTCCTAGGAAGACGATCACTATTTCAGCACCAGCTCAGCGGCCACCGATTACTATAACTAAAGCCGGGCCAATCCCGTATGAGAACACGAAAGCGGTCCCATGGTCATATGGGCTAGAGGTGTATTGTGACGGGATTAAAATCGATGTTAACAAGCAGTCAGCGGAGGTTGTGGATAATGTTGTGGGCTCAGGAGGCATGACAAGAAGCGGCAGGATCTTTATATCTCCTGAAGTAGAAGCCGAAAGGCTAGCAAAAGGAAAAGGGAAAGCGGTGGAAAATGTTCCGGTTCAAGCAAATGAAAAAGAAGCAGCATCTAAGGATGTCGAAGAATTCATGCGCTTAATTCGGAAAAGCGATTATAAAATTGTGGAGCATCTGCAGCAAACGCCATCCAAAATATCTATTCTGTCATTGCTGTTGTGTTCAGAGGCTCACCGAAATGCTTTGCTGAAAGTCCTGGACACTTCTTTTGTACCACAGGATGTCTCCGTCAATCAGCTAGAAGGAGTATTGGCACACGTAAATGCAGGCCACAGTCTGGGCTTTACTGATTTCGACTTGACTCCGAAAGGAAGGGATCGTAATATGGCATTACATGTATCTGTTGAGTGCAGAGGGTCGACAATGTCGCACGTATTGGTTGACACCGGGTCGTCTTTGAATGTGCTGCCTAAGAAGGCTATGATGAAGCTGGATGTTCGAGGAATTTTGTGCACACCAAGTGATTTGGTAGTCAGAGCGTTTGACGGCACGCGGAGAACAGTCTTCGGATCGATCACATTGCCCCTGCAAGTGGGGCCGGAAGTGTTTGCAACGGAGTTTTATATCATGGATATACAGCCTGCGTACAGCTGCTTGCTGGGAAGACCTTGGATTCACGGGGCAGGGGCAGTCACGTCTACCCTGCATCAGAAGTTAAAGTATATGGTCGGAGACAGTGTAGTCACCGTGTGCGGAGAAGAAGACATCCTGGTCAGCCATCTTTCTTCGTTTAAATATGTGGAAGTCGACGGGGAGATCCATGAGACGCCATGCCAAGCATTCGAAGGTTTGCGCATAAAGGACAAGGGTCCCGGGCCAAGCAAAGTGCCAGAGATAGCTGTTTCTTCGTATAAAGAGGCTCAAGCGCTAGTGAAGGCAGGAGAAGCCAAGGGCTGGGGCAAAGTATTGGACATTCCGGTGAAAATGGACCGGTTCGGACTGGGGTACCGACCGTCGTCATCAACTCCTTCTGTGGGGGCCCCTCATTTCAGAAAGTCAATCACCATCTCTGCCAGTGGAGTATGCCATGAATCTGTCAATGCTGCTTCAGAGTCCGATGAAGGGGACAGCGACTGTGATATGGATGCCTGGATTCAGCCAAGCACGCCAGGACAAGGACTATGCAACTGGTCCATTCAGGAGCTTGTTCCTGTGACTTTTAAACAGTAATGCTTTGCTTTATTAATTGTTGAATAATCTGATGTCTTGCCCGGGGCATCAGGATTTGCTTAGGGCTGTGTTGTTATAAACATTGCTTCGTTAATCATTAAATAAATGGCGTTTTTTCATGTGTAAATACTGTAATCCCTGTCTTTCTTGTTTTGTATTTTTCAATAAAATGGCAACGTGGTTATCCGCTTTATACGCATTTTGAAGCACTTAACCCTTTCTTTTGCAGGATAACATTTTCAGATGACATCCTTGAACCACCTATGACTCGTCCCGACTTCGAGCACCCGGTATTCCAGACCGAAGAAGAGGTTGTCGAAGATAGCGACGTTCCTGAAGAACTGTCGTGGTTGGTGAAGCAAGAGGAAAGAGCCATTCTGCCTCACGACGAGGTTATCGAAATTATCAACTTGGGGTCGGAAGGGGTTGAGAAAAATATTCGTATCGGAGCCGCACTACAGAGTGATATCAAGCGAAAACTGGTTGAAATGCTCCGAGAGTATAATGATGTATTCGCATGGTCGTATCAAGATATGCCAGGGCTCGATACTGATATGGTTGTGCATCGTCTGCCACTGAAAGAAGACTGCCCGCCTGTCAAACAAAAACTTCGCAGAACTCGCCCAGATATGGCAATGAAGATTAAAGAGGAGGTTCAGAAACAGTGGGACGCTGGGTTCCTGGCTGTGACGAAGTATCCTTCGTGGGTTGCCAACATCGTACCAGTGCCAAAGAAAGATGGCAAGGTTCGAATGTGCGTGGATTATAGAGATTTGAATAAAGCAAGCCCAAAAGACGATTTTCCACTTCCTCATATTGACGTGTTAGTTGATAACACTGCTCAATACTCTGTATTCTCCTTCATGGATGGCTTTTCAGGCTATAATCAAATTAAAATGGTGCCAGAGGATATGGAGAAGACTACTTTCATAACGCCTTGGGGAACATTTTGCTACAAAGTGATGCCCTTTGGTTTGAAAAATGCTGGGGCAACATATCAGCGTGCGATGACGACTCTTTTTCATGACATGATGCATAAAGAGATCGAAGTTTATGTTGACGATATGATTGCCAAATCCCAGACGGAGGAAGAGCATCTGGTGAATCTGTTGAAGTTGTTTAAAAGGCTTAGGAAGTTCAGGCTGAGGCTGAACCCTAACAAATGCACCTTCGGGGTGAGATCGGGTAAGCTCCTGGGGTTTATCGTAAGCGAAAGAGGAATAGAGGTCGATCCTGCTAAAATAAAAGCGATTCAAGAAATGCCGACGCCTAAAACAGAGAAAGAGGTGCGCGGGTTTTTGGGGAGATTGAACTACATTGCTCGGTTCATATCTCACCTAACGGCCACGTGCGAACCATTATTCAAGCTGTTGAAGAAAGATCAAGCTGTAACGTGGAACGATAATTGTCAAAAGGCGTTCGACAAAATAAAGAAGTATCTGCAGGAGCCTCCTATTTTGATACCCCCAGTGGCAGGGAGACCCTTGATAATGTATTTAACGGTTCTTGAGGGAAGCATGGGTTGTGTTCTCGGTCAACACGACGAGACAGGGAGAAAAGAGCATGCAATTTACTATTTGAGTAAGAAATTTACGGACTGTGAATCTCGATACTCAGTGCTGGAGAAAACTTGTTGCGCGCTAGCCTGGGCCGCCAAGCGTTTGAGGCAGTATATGCTGAATCATACAACCATGCTCATCTCGAAGATGGATCCGATCAAATATATATTCGAAAAGCAGGCGTTGTCAGGTAGGATTGCCAGGTGGCAGATGATCTTGACTGAGTACGATATTCAATACGTCTCGCAAAAGGCTATAAAGGGGAGTGTGTTGTCTGAGTATCTGGCGGAGCAGCCTATTGAAGAGTATCAATCAATGAGATTTGACTTTCCTGACGAGGATATCATGTATCTCAAGATGAAGGATTGCGAAGAGCCGTTGCCAGACGAAGGACCAGAGCCGGGGTCCAAATGGCAGATGATATTTGACGGAGCTGTGAATGCTTACGGTAGCGGAATAGGGGCAATTATCACTACGCCGCACGGGTCGCACATCCCGTTTACTGCCCGATTGACCTTTGCTGTTACCAACAATGAGGCCGAATACGAAGCTTGTATAATGGGGCTTGAAGAAGCCATTGATTTGCGAATCAAACATTTAGACGTATACGGAGACTCAGCTCTGGTAGTGAATCAGATCAAAGGAGAATGGGAGACACGGCAGCCCAATTTGATACATTACATGAATTATGCAAGGAGATTGTTGCCTTTCTTCGACAAGGTTGAATTGCATCACGTACCGCGGGCAGAAAATCAAATGGCTGACGCCCTTGCCACTTTGTCTTCCATGTACAAGGTCAATTTCTGGAACGAAGCTCCCCAAATCACTATCTCTCGGTTGGACAGGCCAGCTTATGTATTTGCTATTGATGAAGCGTCTGATGGCAAACCGTGGTATTTTGATATCCTTAATTTCCTGAAGAATAAAGAGTATCCGGCTGGGGCATCCAGTCAAGATCAGAAGACTCTCAGGAGATTAGCGGGTAATTTCTATTTGAACCCGGATGGTGTCTTATACAGAAGGAACCACGACTTGGTGTTGTTGCGTTGTGTAGACGAGAAAGAGGCAAAGCTTCTCATGGAGGAAATTCACGAAGGTGCATTCGGGACGCATGCTGGGGGGCATGCTATGACGAGAAAACTGCTGCGGGCAGGTTATTTTTGGCTGACGATGGAAACTGATTGTTTCAAATTTGCAAGAAAGTGCCACAAGTGCCAAATATATGCTGACAAAATACATGTGCCTCCGAGTCCTCTAAATGTGATGGCATCTCCATGGCCATTCTCAATGTGGGGAATCGATATGATTGGAAAGATCGAGCCGACGGCTTCTAACGGGCATCGGTTCATACTCGTAGCAATCGATTATTTCACCAAGTGGGTGGAAGCGGCGTCTTACGCAAATGTAACGAAGCAAGTGGTGGCTAGATTCATCAAGAGAGATATCATTTGACGATACGGAATTCCCGAGCGGATAATCACGGATAATGGTTCTAATCTGAACAACAAAATGATGAAGGAGCTCTGTCAGAATTTCAAGATCGAACATCACAACTCCTCCCCTTACCGACCCAAGATGAATGGCGCTGTCGAAGCGGCCAATAAGAATATCAAGAAGATCGTCCAGAAAATGGTGGTGACGTATAAAGATTGGCATGAAATGCTACCTTTCGCTTGGCACGGTTATCGTACGACGGTACGCACATCAACCGGGGCAACTCCGTTCTCGTTGGTATACGGAATGGAAGCGGTATTACCATTGGAAGTTGAGATCCCTTCTCTGAGGGTATTGCGAGACGTTCAGCTGGACGAGGCAGAATGGGTAAAGAACAGATTGAACCAACTGAGTTTGATGGATGAGAAGAGGCTAGCTTCTCTGGCATACGGTCGTTTGTACCAAAGACGAATGAAGAAAGCGTACGACAAGAAGATACTTCCGCGAAGCTTTCAGACGGGCGACCTTGTGCTGAAAAGGATTCTCCCGCCGCAAGCAGATCACAGGGGCAAGTGGACCCCCAATTACGAAGGGCCATACGTTGTCAAGAAGGTCTTTTCAGGAGGAGCTTTATTGTTGTCCACCATGGACGGGGAAGACTTTGCATCACCTGTGAATTCGGACGCGGTTAAAAAATACTTTGCTTAAAATAGACCCGCTGGACAGAAAAAAGAGAGTCCAGGCAAAAATGGGGCATCCTGGCGAACAAAAAACAGAATGAAAGGTTCGAGCAAAAGTTAGGGATAAAATCGAAAAAATGTACACCCGCGAAGTTGAAAACCTACACTGGGCGGCTTCGGCAAAAAAGGGTATCCCGGTGAACTGAAAACCCGTAAAGGGCGGTTCACGCAAAAGTTAGGGATGAGAAAAGCAAATGACTGCGGTCCGAATTCGAATTCAATGAGCATCAGTGCGGGAGAATATGTTTGAGAAGTCAGTTATCGGATGCAACCTCTTCAGAAGTGGGGATACCGGGAAAGTATAAGAGTCGGACGAGTCATGGGAGGATCAGTTCGTGGTGTTCATCTGCATCCAGTTGCCGACATGTGTACAAAATTTAATTTGTCAATATTTATGCTTCTTGTGAATACTTGCATACTTGTATATTTGCTTTGCGTAGCTTCCTCTTTTCAGGAGTTACATCCCGTGTACAAAAACTCCGCCCATTCAGGGGCCCAATCAATGAAAATGTGTTATTCAGTACTTGATGCCTGTTCTTTACTGTTTTGCGCACGATAAAACGCCTAAGTTTGATGAAGCTAGCATGAGTATAACATTACTGGCCCTTGCCAACAATTGTTAAAGCTTTGAATTAACTGAGTGTAACGTCACTAACCTGAATCGATTTGGATTGCATAGGCTTGTCGTGTCTTGTTTGTGTTGTTGCAGGTTTCATAACCGTACGAGGAAGGTGATCAAAAGATTGCAATAGTGAAAGGCTTGATCCCCACGCAGGTCATGCATGTTCTTCCTGAAGAAGGATAGAATTCCCCAGCTAGCCGTAGCTTACCCAAAGGACGTGCTCCAGAGAAGTTACTCGTCCTCAGCAGAGTTTGGTGATTCCGAGATCGTAAGGCTGTATTCAGACAGGTTCATCTTCCCCGCAGGGTCATGCATTCTTCCCCAGCGGAGTCAGTTAATTTTCCCCAAGAGAATCCAGCCATCCCCAGCGGAGTTCTCTTTTCAGCAGGTGTTCTTTCCTTCCAGTGGAATCTGAAGATCGAGACTCTCCCCAGCAGAGTTGATGGTGGGTCCTGTCATTTATTTTGTCAGAGATACCGGTGATATCAGTTCACGTTCCAGCAGAAAGATCAATCATACCAAGTGCATCTGCCATTCCCCAGCAGAGTTATATTCCCTGGCAGGGGGGGTTACCTCAGCAAGGTGTTTGGTTTGAGTTATATTCCCCAGCAGGGGGTTACTTCAACAAGACGTGTGGTTTGAGTTCCCAACTTCCCAGCAGGGTCGACTTCATCCTATCAGCATTTATTTTGCTGGAATAATTTTGTAGCATCAGGCTATCCCCGGCGAGTCGGCGTTATCCTTCCAGCATTTATTTTGCTGAAGCAGTTTCTGTGTTCTAGCAGTTCAGGTGGAAAGAGCTCTTGCTCAAATAAATTACCAAACATTCAAGATCTCGGCAGGAGATATTCAATGACAATGTCAGTTTCAGCGGTATTCCCCCACAGAGTTATCGTGATAAAACTCTCTTTGTCTCCAGCAGAGTCATTTATGCAAATGTATCTTATTTTCCCCAGCCAGAGTGGCCAGGATAAGTGTCTTCTTTTCCCCAAGCAGAGTTTGTTTGTCATCAACGAGTCGCATGAATCAGAATTTCGAAGCAGGTGTCCGATAGTTGGTTTTCAGACATCCCCAGTAGAGTTCATCTCGAAGTCGCTGTCACGTCAGTGCTGAGCAGTTTGTAGGTAAGGATCATTGAAGAATTAGGTCCTGACGTGGACCATTTACTCCTAGAATGACGGGATTTCTTCAGAAGTGGGCGTCCTAACGTGGACAGGTTTGTTTTACCGGATTGGTAAGGTGCGTTAATCCTGACGTGGATAGATTCGGTCTCTCGAAATTTGGAGAAAGGGAGGTCCTGACGTGGACAAAAGATCGGTTACTCTTCGTGTTGGTATCCGGACGTGGATCATTTTGTTTTCGGCAGATATCTTTATTCGTAATGGTGAAATGTGCGTCCTGACGTGGACAAGTTTGTAGTTCTTTGTGATGACAAGATACAAGAATCCTGACGTGGACAAATTTATCCTTCTTCGTGTTGTTGACAAGGTATAAGTCCTGACGCGGGTATTTCCCCAGCAAGTCGAAGACGTGTGAGTCCTTACGTGGACAAGTCTTATTTCCTCAGTGAGTCGAAGATGCCTGAGTCCTAACGTGGATAAATCAAGACGAGATCAGTGTCCTAACGCGGACAGATCAAAGAGATTATTATTCCTAACGTGGAAAGATGCAGTCCTTACGCGGACATATCAACAGAAGTGATTCCTAACGTGGAAAGACGGAGATTCCTATCGCGGAAAAGATGGAGTCCATACGCGGACATATCAGAAGATAGTTTCCTTACGCGGAAATGACTGTATTCCTAACGTGGAAAGAAGAAAGTCCTTACGTGGACAGATTGAGATGATTCATTACGTGGAAAAAGACGAATTCCTTACGTGGAAAAATGAGTCCTGACGCGGACAAATTGAGAAAGAATTGATTCCTAACGTGGAAAGATTGAGTCCTCACGCGGACATATCAAGATTGATTCCTGACGTGGAAAGAAATGGATTATTCCTGACGTGGAAAGAGAGTTTAGTCCTGACGCGGACAGATCATATCAAGATATTCCTAACGTGGAAGAAGAAGTTTATTCCTTACGCGGAGAAATTGGGGTCCTGACGTGGACAGATTCGAGAAGTTGAGTCCTGACGTGGACAGGTTCAGCACCAAAGTGGAATTCCTTACGTGGAAAGATCGGAGTCCTGACGCGGACATGTCAAGTGGTATTGGAGTCCTTGCGTGGACAGATTGATATAGTTCTCCTTACGCGAAAAGAAGATGGTTTCCTAACGTGGAAAGATGAAAGGGTTAGTCCTGACGTGGACAGATACAGAGTTTTGATTCCTAACGGGGAAAGATAAAAGCGTTACTCCTAACGTGGAAGAGTGTTATTCCTAACGTGGACGATTCAATTTACGGAAATGTAGACGAAGTATCCCCAGCGGAGTTGCCGAGATTTTTCTGGGTTAACAGCAAGTGGAGTCCTAACGTGGACAGGATCTAGTTGAGATTTCTTCGTATCGACGACAGACAGAGTCCTCACGTGGACAAGCAAGCAATCTGTTATGACAGAATCCTCTTCAGAACGATGAAGACAATCCCCAGCACGGTCGTGCGAGATCAGTGGGTTATTGTAACAGTCAGATTCAGCTGACGAATGTCATTCCTCAAGCAGGAGCGCAGTTTATTTCTGCGGTTGGCAAATTTCTGGTTTCACTAGTATTCAACCGTCTCGTACCGCGAAGGTCTGAAGGCTCCGGGCTCTTCACCCAATCGGGTCCAAGTCGCTTGAATAGGGGCAGCTGTTGCACCCTAAAATTTGCCCAACCTTATTCAATTGGTTTATGTTTCATCACCATTAGCATTTGCATGTAGAGTCATGTACATAGACTAACCATCTGCATAGCATAAGCATAGCAAGTCATTCAACAAGGGACCAAGCATTATTCTCCCCTTTAGAAGCCTATCAAGAGGTTATTATTCCAATTCAATCTCATTCAAGTCATCAGGAAAGAATTTGAAAGCAAAAGAGTTCAGCAGAGCAAGCCTTGAGTCTACCTCCTAGCTGAGGATATCTGAGGATCAACAAGAGGGTTGTGGGATGTGAAATGAAAGCATGGAGAGCATCTAGACCTTATGAGAGACTTATAAAGTCATTTGGAGAAGAAAACAAGTCATTGATGAAAGCACAAGAGCTATAGTTGAAGACAGTCAACTAGGGTTTCATCTGGGTCAACCCTAGGTCAACCCTAGGTCAATTGACTGACTTAAGAGGGCATTCAAGTCTATTGGAGAGATGTGGGGATCAACATTTGACATATGAATAGGGATATGGAGATATGACAAGGAGAATTCAAGAGAAGTCAAGGAGAAGAGGAGTTACTAAATTAGGGTTTCTCTGTAAAATCCCCTAGTTTAGGTCAAATTTCCAAGCAAGATAAGTCAAAATGCTAGCTTCAAATGGCTTCTTGGCCAACATGAAACTTGTAGAGGATCTCAAGACCTTTAATTTGAGTGGTGGAAGACCTCAAGGAGATTTATGGAACTCAAGTTATGGTCCTTGCAAGTTACAGGTCATTTGGGGTGTCTGAACTTTTGTCTGTGAAAGTGACTTGACTTCCAAGCTAGTTTTACCCCTCAAGGAGATTTCAAATGAATTCTTGGTCAACATAAGAATTGTTCCTCATTGTCTTAGCTTTCTAGAATGGTATGGTATGCCTTCATATGATGTGGAGAACTCAACTTATGGTCTTGACAAGCAAAGGGTATTTTGGGCATTTGTGAATTACAGGTCATTTTAACCTATACCCAAAACTCATACAAGGAGGCCTCAAATGGAAAAACTTACAACATCAAACTTGCTCCAAATGGGATTTTAAGTCTAGAAAGAAGGTCACAAGTTATTGGAGAAGCTCATAGCATGGAGTTGCATGATTGGTCAAAATATGAACTAAAAAGGCTTATAAAATGAATAATTTCAAAGTGAAAAATGGTTTGGGAGATTTACAAGTCCAAATGGAGACTTCCAATATATGATTTTGAATGGAAAAACAATTCTAAGAACAATGGTTCACACACTTTTTTGAGTTTAGAAGGAAAAAATGAAGTTATCCATGGTTGCTTATCATTTAAGAAACATAATCAAAAATGAGCCAAAGTTTGAAAACAAGGGAATGTGCAAGATGGATCTAGAATGTACCATTGGGGTCTATATATTCATGAAAGGAGAATTTGGCAAGGGTTGGCCTCATTTGCACCAAGAATTCCACAAAATTTCTCATACTTTTTCATAAAAGTTTCATTACAATTCTCTCAAAACCTTCATCAACTTTCATCAAAATCAACTCAATCTGACTCCATCATCATCATAGATCATAATTGAAGCAAAGTTTTGGTGTGAATCATCCATTTTCGAGCATTTTTTTTCAAGAGCATCAAGATTGAAGTTGCAAGTGGATAGCATAATTCTGGCCAAATCTCATCCAAAGCTTGCATACAGAATCAAGGTCATCAAGGATTGATCAAGATCCAAGTCTCAAAAGCCTCAAATCATCAATCTCCATAGCTGTTTGCAAGATTTTGCACAAGGTAAGTTTTCATTCAAACTGCTTGATCCAGTTAGTTAGGCATGATTTTGTTAGTGTAGAATTGATCTAGGTGGTTAGGAGATTAAGTTAGATGAATTTGGAACGATTTGGTGATGGTTAGTGACAGGTGCCATAAGCTGTTTGGATCAATATCTCTTAGGTTAATGCATTAGAATGTTAGTTGGATTGATCAGGTTAATCACCATGATGCATAGAGCAGTTTAGGATAGGTTTGAGAGAGAATTATCATGGTGCATCTCAGAGTAATCTCATGATAACCAGAGTTTGCTGCGCGCGGGTTTGGTGTTGTGGTGAGTTTCAAATTGATCTAAGGCCATAGGATTATAGAGGAAGAAATTCTGAGCAGCTTTCATGTTTATGGCATGTGGATTCATGGTCTGGTGATGGAGAACCGAGAGCTCGAATTGGAGCGTGCATGGAGGTTCATGGAAGATGAAACCCTAAGTTTCAGGTCCAAGTGAGGAAGATATAATCTGGATCGTCTATCTTGCGTAAGACCTTTGACTTGGATAGTGATCCTAAGGCTGAGATTTAAGCTGAGTTTTGGAGGGAAGTAAGAAGCTGGCCAAAACGCGCCGTTTCATTAATTGAAACGGGCGGGCCTTGAGTGATTTTGTTATTTCCACCCCCTATTCTAAGCCCAATATGAATCTGAACATGGATTTGATACTTTTCTCACCCCCCCTGGCGTTTCTATTTCTCTTTAGTTCTGAACTCAAGTTGGGCTTAAGCCAGAAGCGCTAATTGCACCCCTATATGTGGCCCATTCTGGATTTATAACTGGGGCGAGTTACTCTTCATACCCCCTCCCTCATTTTAATTCAATTTTAATTTTCTTAATTCATTCTAATTTTCACCAATTTTCATAAATTCATAAATAATTCATAAAAAATGCTTTTTAATCCATTCTTTTTACCACATCTCCCTTAAAATGTCTAGAATATTATAGGAAAATAAATTTTCATTTTTAGTTTTATTTCATATATTTTACATATTTTCTAAAATAAATGTCATATTAAATAATTCATTTCATGCATCATTTTTATGATTTTTGTTCTCTCACATGCTTTAATATTTTTTGATCATTCTTTTCATATTGTTTAGATGAGATGTTAAGCTTGTAGGAATATTTTAGTTCCCCTTTTTAGAGGCTAATTTTAGGTGATTAATAAATGCTTGAATATCATGAACAAAACTAGGGTTTTAGGTGACAACTTAGGAAGTTCAATTTTCTCCCTTAGGACTTAGGGTTTGAATAGATTAGTTATGGGACTATAGGGGCTATGGGTAGTTATTAGATCCCTTAGAGAAAAGTTAGGATTCCCCTACTGATATTATTACTGTCTGTATATCTGTTGTTTGGTGTGGTGTGCCCTCTGGGGTTTATTGATTGTTTGTATGGGTATTGGGATTGTCTGGGGGTTTGGGAGAGCTGAAGACTTGAGAAGATGAAGCCATTGGAGATTCAAAGATTGAGGATCAACTGTCAGAGTTGAGGAGGAGTTTCCTGCTATCAGTTGCTGAGGAGACTAGGGTTTAGGAGCTAGGCAGAGCTCTAGATTAGAATGATTATTTCTCAAACATGGATTGCCTTGTCTGCATCCATTCTTCTCTGTGATTCAGAGTCTCTCTAAGACACTCACCCCCTTCCTTTGGAAGGCTTGGTGACAGTGTCTATGAGATAGAACTCTTGAGAGAAAATGTCTCCTTGTGTTAGAAGCAGTCTGTTCACCACCTTTGGTAGTCAGCTGATTGCTTAACACTCAATTCACTCTTGTGACTAATCCCTCATCCTGGAGGTTTGAGCTTGAAGAAAAGCCATTGCAGATAGAAGACAGATGATCAAAGCCCTTGTCTGAAGGCCATGAAGATGGAGATTGATGCTTGTTGAAGCTTGTGAATGATTGGAGATTACTTGAAGCCAGTTGTTGATTTAGAGCTGCTGATGCTGTTTCTTTTGCTGTATTTCATTTGTTGATGTATTGATTGGTTTTCTGAACTGTATTGTTTGCTGTTTACCCCGTTGGGTTGAAAGTGAAGTCTGTTCACTTTCGCCTATTGTTTTCTAGGTTCGAGGTTGAGTGGGACTCCCTTGCCTCGCTTGTGCTGCTGCATCCATGCATTTTACTGTTTTACTGCTTTATTATCTCTGATATTGTTTCTGTTTCTGCCTATCCCTTAGGATCTCTGTTTCTCTCTGTGCAAGAGAGGAGCATGATAGACACTAGGTCTTAACCCATGCATGATAACATTAGGATAGCTTGTTTCCCTTCGCAACCGTAGGTTAGAGTTCTGTCTCTTTCTTTCTCAAAACAAACAGAAAAACACATAAAGATTTCAAACACAATAAAAGACACTTCTTCCGTAAAAGAACGTGAACTCATCAAGACGTCATCTTTGTCCTCTTGGACTGTTAATCAGAAAAACCTTTTCAGAAGGAATAAAATCAACCAGGACAAGCTTGTGTCTTCCGTGGCCCGAACTACGTTTGCTCTGATCTTCCATGCTGTGTGGAAGTACGTAGGCATAGGATGCGATATCCTAGCGAGCAACCTTCCCCTCCTTTCCCGTAGGTAGGCGAACTACGTTGACTCTGATTTCTCGTTCCAGACGGGAATACGTAGGCATAAAGTGCGATACTTTGCCGAGTCATTTCATTTTTATTTTCTTTTCTTTTTAACCCTTGACCTATAGTTTAGATAGAATAACAATCCATACCCGAAAACAAGCGTGGATCCCGTCGAGTACGACGGACGTGAGGGGTGCTAATACCTTCCCCTTGCGTAACCGACTCCCGAATCCAGGTTTTGGTTGCGATGACCATACCTTTCCCGTGTTGTGCGAGGTTTACTCTGAGCGTTTCCTTTCCCTCCCGTGGGATAAATAACGCACGGTGGCGACTCTTCTGTTCAGCCGGCGCCGATTTTCGCAGTAGCGACACACCCAATCCTCTCTCTTTAATTCAATGCAAAGAGAACTTCGTTCTCTTATTAAAGATGTTTTTGGCTTTGAATGGTAAGTGTTTTGCGACAGAGAACCCTACGGTAAACGTCAACACTCGGGATAGGAGAAGGCCTACGCCTAACCACTCCACGACCATTCAAGTTTTTGTTATGAAAAGATTTGAAAATGCACTCGGTACGGGACCGAGGTTTTAGGTGAGAAAGGTTACTGAATGCAGTTGTGAAAGCGAGATGGCGGATAAAGTTGCGTCTTTGTATCGAGATACGAGTATCGAGACCACCCTCACTACAGTGGGCATCCCAACACTCGGAGAGGAAGAAAGTCTACACTTAATCCCCTCCTTTAATCCGATACAAAGAGAAATCAAATTATTATGGTTTGAAAAATGACTCGGTACGAGACCGAGGTTTTTTAGGAAGGAAGGTTTGAAAAGTCACTCGGTGCGGGACCGAGGTCTTAGGAGGAAAAGGGGTGGAAAAGTCTTCGTATTGAAAGACGAGTGTCTAAACCACCCACACTACAGTGAGCATCTCGACACTCGGAGAGGAAGAAAGTCTACACTTAATCCCCTCGTTTAATTCAATACAAAGAAAATGATTTAAAAGATAGTTTAAAAGGGACTTGATACAAAGACGAGGGTTTTTTAGGATAGGAGGGACTGAAAACGTCTTCGTATTGAAAGACGAGTGTCGAAACCACCCTCACTACAGTGGGCATCCCAACACTCGAAGAAGAAGGGGTCTACACCCAATCCTCTATTTTTAATGCAATACAAAGAAAATATGACTTGAAAATATTTTCGAAGTTACACTCGGTACGAGACCGAGGTTTTAGGAGGATAAGCGTTGAAGGCGAAATGGTCTCAGATCCAACGTTATTTATCAACAGTTTGACTTAATAACGATTTACGGAGGTCTCGTCATCGACCCAACAGAGATGAAAATGGGACAAAAATGCCCAATAATAAATGAGAAATAAAATCCAACTTCTAAAAGAAAAATATATTTAAGTTCTAAAAAAATTAAAACTAGAAAAGTTTATATAATAAAAACTATAAAAGTTAAATGTAGAATCTATATATATATATAAATCTAAAAAAACATCAAATAATAAATAAAAAACTATATTATTTACAAAATCATAAAATATGTTAATAAGCTAAAATTAAATTAAAAAAAGCAGTGGGGTTTGAATAGGAACAGGGGTATTAAAATAGAGTGAAGGATCATTTGGGCCCTACGGCCCATCACCTTCCACAGTACAGGGGAATAACACCCAAATCCAACCACAATAGAATACAATAATAAAAAAGAAAAAAAAACGATTAACTCAAGCTGCACATGAATGTCATCAAAAACCAAATCATATTTTCAACAAAACATGATTATCCCTCTCACTCTCACTGTTCAAAACCAAATTCTCTTCTCCATTTCTTTCCAAATTGATTTCCGGTTGTGTGCTAGGGTTTCATAGGTCGCGGGTGGTTTTTTGCTTTTCATTCTTGAATCTGAATTGGAGAAATATGGGTTTGAGATCTGAAAAGGGTAATTGAAGATGATGATTGGATTGAGGTTGATTCGCGGTGGGTTACAGCGGATGGGATTCGCTGTTTCGGAATGTGGGTCGTGATTTGGGAAACAGTGACGGTGAAGATGGATGGGTGTATGAGATGTTGGGTTTATCACGGTGTCAACGGTTGGAATTTCGCGTGGGTTTCATGGATCGAAAGCTTGAAGGAGTTTGAGGTGGAAGAAGATGAAGTTTTGAGAGGGAATATCTGGGTAGGTTCGTATGGGTTTGAAAGGAGAGAAAATGGTGAGTTTCTCTTTGTTGCATTCTTGTTGTAGGTGGTTGATGAATGATATGGGTTTCAACAATGGTGATTTTGTGTGGATGTTGAAATAGAGGAGATGGATGTTTGAGGTTCTGGGTAGGTGATGTTGAAAGTTGGGTTGAGTTTCGAATCTGGGTATGGCTTAAGGGCTTTGATGGAGATCGAATAAATGGGTTGTGAGGTCGTGGGTTTTGAAGTGATTGTTGAAGGTTGGAGGTTTTGATGTTTAGGAACCGCAAATGGATTATTGTTGGTTTGTGTTGAACGAATTTGAAGGAGGGATGGATGGTTCAGATGTTTTGAGCGGAAATGGACATGGTGGAATGAGATGGTGGTGAGGGTTTCGAGTGATTCGCGATGGGTTGAACAGATTTGAGCTATTGGAGATGGTTTGATAGTGTTTAAAGAAGGTTGAGCGAAAATGATGAAGTTTGTTCATGTGGTGAAGATTATTCTTGTTGAATGACGAAGATGATGAAATTCATGGATGGAGAAGATGATTTGAGGAATGAAGATGTCATGGCAGACTTTGATTGAAGAAAGGGTTTCGTAGGTTGCTCTGTTGTGTGTGGGACTAGGGTTTTGAGGTTCCTTTTTATCCACAACAACCCACCGCCTCTCTCTCGCAGACTTGTCATCAGAAAACAAAGCGACAATAGCTTAAAAATATGAAGACAAAGAAAAAGACAAAGGAATACTTACAGAGCCGGAGCGAATCCGACAGGTTCTCACGCTATTGATGAAGAGTTTGGATGATGCAAAGCTCCTTGTTGCACCGATGCCACCAGATTATCAATACCGAAAGCAGATAAGCTCCTTTTTCAATCTCTCTTTTTCAGTTCTTTATGTGTGTTTTCGTGTTATGATGGTTGACTATGGTGGTTTGTCTTATGACAGTTGAATGGGAAGAAGGTGAAGATGAATTTGGTGAAGAGCTTGGGGGCTGTGCAGCAAGAGTTCTAGGTTTTTTTCTCTCAGCCTCCTTTCTGAATGAATAGTCACAAAATATATATCACATGAGATTAGGGTTTTGCTTATGTTTGTATCACCCCTGCTATCACTTTCTGACGTTAAGATTATGTCTTTCCATTTTAGTAAATTTGGCCCTGCTGTCCTCTGCTATCCTATTTTCTTGTCTTTAAAATTTGTTTTTTATGCTGACTGTATCTTTTGCTATTTTGTTGTTATTTTCTCTACTTTTTCATCTTAAAACAATAGGCTCATCATGACTTTACGTATATGTGATATGCTGCTTTTATATGACTTTTCAAAAATGTTTTTTTGTTGTTGTGCTTAATTACCCTTCTTCAACCAGCTTCTGCAGTTGTCGACCACCATTCTGATCCTTTGCTGTATGAATCATGTAACTCTGTTGTTGCTCTTTGAATATTCCACTGATATATTTAATTTCTTTGCAGGTTTATCATGATCTTGGAGGTTTGCGGAAGAAGATGTGATATTGCAAAATACCTTGCTTGAGATACACATGAAACCCTGCTGCATTATTTGAGGGAACTCCGTGCATAGAGTTTTCTTTCCATTGTCGTCAAAGATCTTTTCCAGTGTGATATCTTGAAGTGTAACCAAGGTGGTCTCAAGCATGTCAAGTTTGTCCGGATGGAGCGGGCCTGGTTCAAGGACCAGTCAATTTGGATTGTAGGCCCGCCAGGAGGTGGACCTGAAACTGCACCTGCAGAGTTGCTATAGCGAAGAACTCCGGTCGAGGTTAGTACCGGAGAAGTAAACCGAGAGGAAACAACAATGTAATAGTCTTGACCTGGTTGATCTGCGGTAACTAGAACGGAGTATGATTGACCAACGTGAACATCAAGGGAGGAGTAGGTGGTTTGAAGGGTGTGTGTTCCTTCGACTTCTACTAGCTTCAAATTGTGGTTTTGTATGCGAAAATTGAGTGAATTTTCCAAGCCGACATTTGATATTCTAAGCCTGTAAGTCTTTCCTTGCTCGACATTGAAAGATGATCCTCCAGAGCCACGGCCATTAATAAGGATGCCATCAGGGAAAGGCAACTTCTTACCATTATCAAGTTGGGCTTTCAAATCAGTGTGATTGGATTTGTACCAATCTCCAATAAGAATAGTATAATCACCGGCAGGATCATCAAACGGAACTGGAATCCTTGGCCTACTTAGGATCCTAATACCTCCAAAAGCACCAGCAGCTTTGTGGAATGAAAGAGATGGGAAATAATAGAAACTACCAAGTTGATCTTTGACTTGAAGTATGTATGTAAAGTTCTTTCCAGGAGGAATGGGACATGTTGTTCCAAACACGCCATCTTCGTACGAGTTCCTTCTCTGCTGGATTCCATTCCAGGATAATAGAAAGGGTTCGTCTAAGCTGTTGAAGACATTGATAATGAGGTTATCGTTTGTCACAGAATGAATGTCTGGACCTGGAAATTGCCCGTTGATAAGTATACCCTGTTGGCGAACACCAAGTGGATAAATGTCACCGTATGTAACGTTCCAGCTGAAGAATCTGTATGGATCTTCACCAACAACACTAGTAGAGAGGATGGCAAATAGATAAACTATTAACACCGCCGACTTATTCACCGCCATTATAGGCACAAACAGAGAGAGAGACTCACTCACTATTCTCCTGTTTCTGGTTTTGATGGTAGTGCAGGTTTCTATCATACAAATTCATTGTTTGGTTCTGTTTGTCATGATGCGCAAGAACAAAGTTTCATTACTGATTTATGGAATGCTTTTTTTCATTTGTACAATTACATCACGTAGCTGCTGCAGAATTCGCATGTTTACGTTGTCCTTGTCTGAATTATCAATTGAACCATTGTGGGACCAGTATTCATTCCAGTTTCTTGGCTTGTTTGTAGGTTGGTGAGCTTGTGAAGTAATATTTGCGAATCACGTACGAAAGCCCTGCGCTGCGTAAAGTTGTGGCTGTGTAAAAGGACCAACTAAAAACTCGCAGTTCCTGTTGTTATTATCTCCAAAAATGAAACTGACGAAGTTATTGTATCATGTCCTCCCTTTTTGTTTGTATGGATAATTGCTACACTCTTGTATGGGCCTACTGAAATTCTTAATTTTGTAGAACAATCTCAAAGCTTGTTTGCAACTTATCTTCTTACAATGAGGTTCATTCCTTAAATATTGCATTTGGTGTATCTTGTGTTATGTATTTTGAATCAAACAAATTCTTCAAACAAACCCTTTGTGTAATTGACAAACAATTATGACTTGGAAACCTTTGAACCAATTACTCAAAGCTTGACTAAATTCAATCCATATTTTAAAACTCACTTAAAACCAGTTCAACCATGGCCTGTGGTCATTGAAGCGCCGCGGTGGAATTGAATTATAGTTTTGGACTTAAATGATGAAAATTGAACGTGAGGTAGACTGATCTTGAACTCACAATTATTTTAAATTCTTCAACTCTTGAAAAAAAAAATAATAGTGATTAAAGTTGAATTTTCATTGTAACTCCATAACCACATTTGGAATTTCTCTTGAATTTCTTCCATAAATCAATCTTCGATTCTACTTCAAAATTTTCTACTTGCACTGATAATCCAAATCTTGAACCGAATAAGCAATACAAAATTGTATTAGAACCGCACAGGAGCCCTTGCTTCAAGCGCACACCATATAAGTCCTACACCACGACCTTAATCATGAAACCAAATCCCTGCTTGACCAAGACTAGGTTATATCCCATAAACCCCATTCAACACATACATAATTCCCCCGATAGCCTCAAGCGAATCCCCGTTCCATTTGATTCATCACTGCGGTACCTTGAATAACAGCCACATATATATTTTTTTTGATTTTCTGCATAATGATTAGTGAGCGAATGTGAAGATGAAACTTATATATGGATAGGACAAATTTGGGGTATGACAACCCCAGTGAGTACGAGTTTTGCACATACACATATTTCATAAAGCAATTATATGCACTTAAGACCGTTCTCGCATCTTAATCACATGCATACTCAAATAATTCATCACACAAGAATTATAACATGATTTCACACTCACACATCATATCAAAGTATTCACACTTTCAACATTATCACATTTATCAAGCAATGCACACATATTCCCTAATATGTTCTCATGCATTCTTCACATACAATCGCATACAAACAATATGCATTCACAATTTCGCGCCAACGGCAACAGACTCAATCACATTCACCATGCACTTTAATTAATTTAAACAATGCATATATTTTCCAAAAAGCCATATTTCACAATTGATTCCACAATCTAGGATTCACGCCTTACGACTACCCATAACACATCTTATCACAATAGTACACCAACTATTCAATTCAGATAAGGACTAAACATAATCAAACCATACAATCAACATTGGATAGAAAACATAGGAAAATAAAAATGATGTCACATTCGCTGACCTTCGCCTGGCGAAGCATCTGGCGAATGCTCGCTGCTTCACTCGCCTGGCGAACTCACTGGCAAAGGCAAACAGTAGCTACTGGAAGTGTTCGCTACCACTCGCTACCTCTTTTTCCTGGCGAACACACCAGCGAAGACTGAGTTTGGCCACTGTAATGGTTCACTACCCACTCGCTGGGCTTCGCCTGGCGAACCTTCGCTTCTTGTTCGCCTAGCGAACCTGCGAACTCAGAACCCCAAACTGTTCAGAATCGTCCAATCCTCCCAAAATCAACCGATTCAATTCCAATCAACTCCAGTAATCTTAACCCAACATTACCCGACTAAACTATGCCCCCGATTCTAACCGTTCAAAACTCAATTTCTACCGATTAAACCTCTTTCTGCCCTAGAATGGAAAATGGAGAAAACATCCAAACAATCCAAACCAATCATACATAATCATAGACATTGATAGAATAACAATATTTCACACCCTTACCTTGATTAAATCGAAGCTAGGAGTCGTTCTTGAGATTTCCAAGCTTCTTCCCCTTTTTCTCCTCTTTTCTCCTCTTCCTCTTTCTTTCTCTTCTTTTTCTCTTATGTTTCTATATTCCTTCCTTTCTCTTTCTCTTTTTCACTTATACTCTTTCTATTCTATTTCTCTCCAAACATCCACTAATCCATTTCTCATAAAATATCTCAACTTAACATTAAATACTTAATGTATAAAATACCCTCCAATCTATTTTCCCCGAAACTCTCAAAATCGGTAAAATAGCTTAATATGCAAACATAAAATATTAACACATAAATTCCACAATTAAAATATTAATCACCCAAATCAATTAATATAAATAATTAATTATCAAAATTGGGTTGTTATAGGCAAGGCATGAGAGATTTGAAGTTTTAAAAGCCCTTTATTAAAGAAAGCTAGATAAGGGAGCCCTAGTGGGTCCCCATGTACTCAAGATGATTAGGTATGTGGAGAACCTTGAAAGATTGAGTTTTCCTCTAAAAAAGGAGTTGGCGATTGATTTGATCCTACAATTATTGCCGAAGAGATTTGGTCAATTTTTCCTCAATTTCAACATGAATGATATGGACAAAAGTCTTCCAGAGCTGCTAAGCATGTTAAGAACTGCTGAGCAAAATTTGAAGTCAAAAGGAAAGTCCATTATGATGGTCAGTAATGTAAAGAAACAGAACAAAAGGCCCACCAAGCAGGGTGGTAAATAGAAAGGTAAGGAAGTTGTCAAACCCAAATATAATGCTCCTGCTTTGAATCCTAGTGGAGGCATAGCAAAGGAGGGCACTTGCTTCTATTGCGGTAAGATCGAACACTGGAAGAGAAACTGCCCAAAGTATCTGGAAGATAAGAAGAATGGAGTAGAGACTTCAACTTCATGTGTTTTTGTTATAGAAATAAATTTATCTACTTCTGCCTCATGGATATTGGATACTGAATATGGTTCTCACATTTGTACTAATGTGCAGGGCTAAAAAGGAGTAAAGATTTGGCAAAAAATGAAGTTGACCTACGAGTTGGCAATGTAAAGGTTGTTGCTTTAGCCATAGGAACTTACGTATTGACTTTACCTAGTGGTTTAATAATTCAGTTAGAGAACTATTATTATGTACCTACAATTAGTAGGAATATTATTTACGTTTCTTGTTTGGACAAGTTTAGTTTCTCATTCATAATAAAGAACAATTGTTGCTCCATTTATTTGAATGATATATTTTATACTACTGCACAAATGACCAATGGATTGTATGTCCTTGATCTTGAAATTCCAATTTATAACATTAATACTATAAGGATGAAACCTAATGAGTTAAATCCAAGTTACCTTTGGCATTGTCGCTTAGGCCATATAAATGAGAGACGCATCTCCAAACTCCATAAAGATGGACTCTTGGACTCTTTTGATTATGAATCATATGATACATGAAGATCTTGTTTAATTATAAAGATAACAACGTCCCCATTTACAGGAAAAGGTGAAAGGGCTAATGATCTTTTGGCCCTCATACATACTGATGTATGCGGACCATTGGACATACCATCCAGAGGAGGTTTTTAATACTTCATCACATTTATTGATGATTTCTGTAGATATGGTTATGTCTATTTAATGAAACACAAATTTGAATCCTTTGAAAAGTTTAAGGAGCTCAAGAATGAAGTACAAAACCAACTAGGTGAGAATATTAAAACTCTTTGATCAGATCGAGGCGGTGAATATTTAAGCCTAGAGTTTGATGATAATCTAAAAGAGTGTGGGATTATATCCCAACTCACTCCTCCTGGAACACCACACTGGAATGGGGTATCTGAGAGAAGAAATTGAACCTTGTTAGACATGGTATAATCCATGATGAGTCACGTCGATCTTCCAAACTCCTTTTGGGGACATGCACTACTGATAGCAGCTTACACACTTAACCATGTTCCATCCAAAAAAGATGAGAAGACACCATATGAGATATGAAATGGTAAGAAACCACATATGTCTTACATGAAGATTTGGGGTTGTGAAGTTTATGTGAAACGACAAATTTCAACTAAGATTGAGCCCAAATATGACAAATGCTTATTTGTGGGGTATTCTAAATAAACAAGAGGGTATTACTTCTATAATCCTTCTGAGGGCAAAGTGTTTGTCGCTCGAACTGGAGTTTTCTTGGAAAAGGACTTTTTCCAAAGGAATCAGTGGGAGGAAAGTAGAGATTGAAGAAATTCAAGAATCACAAAGCATTGATACGCCAATGGAGGAATTAGAGAAGGAATCACAAGTAGTAGTGGAAGAGCAACCTGTTCAAGTAGAACAAGACCAACGTAGGTCGAACAGGATACATCACCAACCAGAGAGATATGGATATCTCATAACTGATCAAGGCAATGTATTACTCTTAGATCAAGATGATCCTGTAACCTACCAAGAGGCCATAACTGGTCCTGAGTTTGAGAAGTGGATAGAAGCCAGGAAATCTGAAATGGACTTCATGTACACGAACCAGGTTTGGACCTTGGTAGAGCCTCATGTAGGAGTTAATCCTATAGGATGCATGTAGATCTTCAAAAAGAAGACTGACATGTTGTCGCTACTGCGAAAATCGGCACCGGCAGAACAGAAGAGTCGCCACCGTGCGTTATTTATCCCAAATGAGGGAAAGGAAACGCTCAGAGAAAATCTAATGAAAGAGGAAAAACGAATGCTCATCGCAACCAAGTCCTGGATTCGGGAGTCGGTTACGCAAGGGGAAGGTATTAGCACCCCTCACGTCCATCGTACTCGATGGGATCCACGCTTGTTGTTTATCTAATAAGGGTGTGTTTAGTACTATCTACGCTAAGGGCTTAAGGACAAAAGAAAATAAAAGTGACTCGGCAAAGTATCGCACTTTATGCCTACGTATTCCCGTCTGGAACGAGAAATCAGAGTCAACGTAGTTCGCCTAACTACGGGTGAAAGGGGGGAAGGTTGCTCGCCGAGATATCACATCTCGTGCCTACGTACTTTCATCTGGTATGAAAGATCATAGCAAACTTAGTTCGGGCTAACTAGACCACAGGTTTGGTTCAAGTTATTTTTAACCCGAGTAGGGTTAACAAACGGTTCTAGCAGTTTGGTGTATGCAGCTCGACCATTGGAGACTTAGGCGTTACCATTTGCGGGAGAACCGAGAGTTAACAAAAACTCTTCTTATGAAAATGGTTTTCCAAAGTTAAAGGTCCCAAAGGACAAAAAGGAGTTGAATGTTTGAAGATGAGAAAGAGAAACAAACCTCTAAGGGAAACTACACAACCCTAAATGTTATCATGCAATGTTCGTCCTATGGTTGAAGTTTGCAAAGGGGAAGACTAACCCAATGTTGTCATACATGGTTGCAAAGCCTAATGTCTATCACATTCTATCTTCAACAATAAAGAATGGAGATCCGAAGGGAAAGGCAAAGGAAGCAACAGAAAACAGATGAAATAAACAACATACAAGAAATGCGGATTCATAACAGCAAACCTGGAATGCAAGTGAGGGAGGAAGTCATCTCAACCTCAAGCCCATAATGAATGGAAGATGGCCTGTTCTAAACATACAATCTTGGCCACAAGTGATTATAAAGTGATACGAGGCAATAAAACCTACAAATGACATACGTATACTACGATTAGGAATCATAACGCATTATCATGGAAATATGGAACCTAATGGGCAATTATGTATGATAAAACCAGACAATCAATGATCTACACATCCTATATAATGTCTATAATAAGCAATAGGAACCCTAGCGTTCACCACACAAACAAATCGAGGCCGTTGGAGCCGAAATGAAACCAAAGTCCGTTCGAATGTCCAAATTACAAGTCCGAATACAAAAATACAAGAAAAATAGCAAAAGGTGCTAAAAACATCAAATAAAAATATACAATTCCCTACATTAAGCCACAAACCATGGGTGAGAGATACAACAAAAATATCCAAAGAGAAATGGCCAAACAAGTTAAAACTATGTCATGTATACCAAAAGAAAGGTTAAAATGGAGCATGTTAAAGAAAGCATCCAAAACCAACTAAAATGGTACAATAATGTTCCCACAAAAATATATCACAATACCTCAACATGTGTATGAGATCCCTGCAAAAGGTTAGGCCTTGAAATGATATATTGATGGGTCAAAGAAATTCAACAAAATCATGACTCATTTAAGATATTTTTTATGACCACTTAAATGTAAAAAATTCTAATAAAATGTCAGAATGTGATAAAATTGTGATTCTAATTTTATTAAATTCTAGACATCTTAAAGATTCAGCACAAAAAATGAGGATCAAAAATACTAAGTTTGCTATTTTTTATGATTATTTGAAGTCAGCATGAAAAAATAGGAAAAATAAAAGAACATGGCAATATGAGAAAACATAAGGAATATGAGAAAATGAATGGGAATGGTGCAAGCCAGGGATCGAACAGGGGTCTTGAAGCACAAAATAGCTGAGTTGGCGCCATGTGGTTTAATGAAGCATGAGGTGGTGGCTCGCGTGGCGCCTACGTGGAGCGCTGATATCCGTCGGATGAGCTGACTGGGCGCACGAATGGAGGGACGCGATTGTGTCTTCCTCGCTGGGACGGCGGCCTCCCGCTTGGACAGCCGGCCGGCCGGACACGTTTCCGACGGTCTTCCCCTCCCCCTAGCTCCTTCATTTCTCCACCAAACGCGACGTTCCTTAGATGAATCTTGTGGGATTTTTCGAGAGGAATCCAAATATGCCCTTGTTTTCCACTGAAATTGCCTCTAACTCAAAAACCGTGTTTGAATCTCAAACTTTCAAGAACACAAAATTGTCATAAAAATGGATCTTTCTTTACCAGAAATGATGTACTACTCCAGGGGAATACAATGCTATAAAAATGGCATGGAAAAGACTCATAATTATGGAGCAAACTTGAATTTCCATTACCTCCGAAAAATGGATTATGGAGCTTCAATGGAGCACGAATTTCCTTGGAAAATTATGTAGAAACCTTCAATAATCCTTGGTAGAGGTATTAGGATCAAAGAAAATGCTTGAATTGATGTGAAAAACAGAATTCGAATTTGACTCCAACCACACTTTTTCAATTGCTATAAGTTTGTTCTTGCACCAAAAATGGCTAAAAAATGGTGGAATCAATTGTAGAAAGTATATGGAGTTGATTTGCAATGAAAGACTGGACAAAAAATGGGAGAAAGAAAGAATTGAATTTTGAGATTTTCAATTATGGTGAATATGGAAAAGTGGTGAAGAATGTGAGAAAAATGACCATGGAAGAGGATTTTTGCCTTGGATCCATTTGGTTTTATATCTTGCATCATAAGATACATCTAGGGTCCAAAATTATCCCTTGTTTCAATCTTAAGGGCTTAGATTCAAAGTGTTACTTGAATTGTAAGAAATCTTGGAATAGGTCATGAAGAAAGCTTCAAATGAAAAATGTAAAAGTGTCATTGTTTTTAAAATGAGATTTCCACTCAAAATAAGTACAAACATGGACTTATTTGATTAAATTTTGAAGAAATACCAAACTATGCCTTTTCACATGTTTTCACCAAAGTGACTTTTATCAAACTTCCACCATGAGCTAACCCATTAAAACCTTGAGGTTTAGTTAACCCAATGACGCCATTCGGAGCAACTTTCATGTTGGAAAAAAGTCCATTTGAGTTATGCAAAGTATTGAACTTGACCTGTAATTTTATGACCTGTAATCATAGTTTCCCAACTCATTGATAATCTTCAGTTGGCCTCTAAGTTAGGGGATGAACCCCACACAAGCATCTGAACTTCTCAAGGGCGTGAGCCACTTCCTGGTGACTTTAGTGACTCCTTAAGCTCGAATAAAACCTCTAGATAGGCCTCTCTCGATGTATATCACACTTGATCCCCTGCATAAATGCTAATGCAATACTATGATAATGCTATGATGATGTTATGCTAATGCAAAAACAAGAAGGAAAAGGTTGGGCAAATTTTGGGGTGCAACAGCTGCCCCTATTCAAGCGACTTGGATTTGAATGAGTGAAAAGCGAACGACTTTCAATCAATCAAGGTAAAAGACGGTTGAATACCAAAAGAACCCGGAAATTTGCCAACCGCAGAAATAAAATGTAAACTCTGATTGGGATAGAATCTCCGGAGAAACCGAACATAATGAACATCTTGAACATCCCACCAAGGGAAAGAGAAACTTAATCAAGTAACTCTGCTTTAGGAAACACGTAACTGGCCATGGTCTGAACACCACGTGGGCCAAAGGACAATCTTTCGAATCGTCGGAATCTGAATACTCAACGCATGATAGGGCCACATCAAAATCTGTCGGAATCTGGATACTCAACGCACTGATCGGAGCCTGGATGCTCGACGTAACTGGTGATTTCACTGGGGATTTACCGGAGCCTGGATACTCGACGGACGAAGCAATACATCACAAACTGAACATTCACCGGAATCTGGACATTCAACGGAGAGAGAGTACTATCGTAACACTTACTAGGATCTGTATACCCAACTGCCTTTATCGGAGTCCGAACACTCAACGGACAAAGCAAAACGTTACAAATTGGAAATTTCACCAGAATCTGGATATTCAACGGAGGAGTCGGGGCTTGAACGCTCAACGTAACACATCGGAGTCTGAACACTCAACGCACAAAAAACCGGAGTCTGACAACTCAACGAAAACACACCGGAGCCTGGAAACTCAACGAAGCAATAAACTGGAGCCTGGATACCCAACGAAAACACACCGGAGTCTGAAAACTCAACGAAGCAGCAAACCGGAGCCTGGATACTCGACGGACAAACACGTACCAGAGCCTGGATACTCAACGAAGCAACAAACCGGAGTCTGAACACTCAACGAAGCAAACAAATCGGAGCCTGGATGCTCGACGAAAACACACCGGAGTCTGAACACTCAATGAAGCAGCAAACCGGAGTCTGAATACTCGACGGACAAACACGCACCGGAGCCTGGATACTCAATGAAGCAACAAACCGGAGTCTGAACACTCAACGAAGCAAACAAATCGGAGCCTGGCTGCTCGACGAAAACACATCGGAGTCTGAACACTCAATGAAGTAGCAAACCGGAGTCTGAACACTCAATGAAAACACACCGGAGCCTAGATACTCGACGGACGAAACCGGAGTCTGAACACTCAACGAAAACACACCGGAGCCTAAACACTCAACGCAACAACAAATTGGAGCCTGGATACTCAACGAAGCAACAAATCGGAGTCTGAACACTCAACGAAGCAAACAAATCGGAGCCTGAACACTCAACGAAGCAACAAACTGGAGTCTGAACACTCTACGAAGCAAACAAATCGGAGTCTGAACACTCAACGAAGCAAACCAATCGGAAAGAGAATACTACAAATACTTATCAAGATCACCTTACAAAATCTTTACCGGAGTCCAGATACTCGACGAGAGAAAGAATCAATACAAACTGGAGATTACCGGAGCCTGGATACTCGACGGAATAGCCACGAACACTAATAGGGGTCTGGACCCTTGCTTGATTTTACCGGAGTCTGAACACTCAATGTACTGACCGGATCCTGAATACTCAACGTAAAAACTGATGTCTGAATACCACAACTCCATGCTGGGGAGAAAAACTCTGAACAACTTTGGAAGATACGATCACAACTCTGCTGAGGGACATACCAACAAACCTGGAGTTACAAATTTTACTGGAAATGAACAACTCTCTGCTGGGGATGAGCAACTCTTGCTGAGGGACGGAGTAAAGGTCATGCATGACCTCCCTGGAACACACGTTACACTGTTGGGGTCACGAACGACCTGTCGGAGGATATTCCACACATGCCTGGTGGAGAGAAATCTGATCTCGACTCACTGGGGAACAAACCCATACTCGTACTCTGTGGGGATTAGAGGTACGCCTGACCAACTGCTGGGGAATGATCTTTTATTGTTGGAAAAATGAGCTTCATCCGAATCTCCCTGAGAAATCGCCCCAAGCGTAATGCCCCTGCCCCAGTCTGATTCTTGGGAAGGTCTACGCTGAGAAGAAAATAGCTTGCCAAGAGACGACCCCGAGATGGCTTGCCCCAGAATCTGGACCGTGAGAGGATCCTTGGTTGAATAGTTCGGATAAGCTCTAGAGGTATGGAGAAGAAAAAATTCTTTTCCTCATAGGGTGGCATGCCCCAGCCTTGTAATGGCTTTGCCTCTGATTGACTAGTTTGCGGAGCGGTACCCCCGATTGCGAGAGATTTACCAAATCTCGACCTGATTGCCCCAGATTAACTTATTCTTGGATGGCTGACCTTACTGGGGGTTATTTGATAATAGCTGGCCACAACTCAACGGAGTATTCAGGCGTTCTACATTCTATCCTGATCAAACTTTCCACTATGGAAACTTTCCTGCGGTCGAGCGCTTACTCGCAAGTAAAACAAGTTGTTCTGCATAAAAGATATATTAAATGCAATGCATATGATCGTTTTTTCTTCAAAACCCAATCCTGTTCACCGGAAAAATTTATGACATATAATGAACGAATCAATCATCAAAGTGTCAAAATTAATACAACGCTGTAAGAGGAATCCTTTTTGGAGTCAGTTTCGATGCGATCTTTATTGAAGTATGCTCTCGAACTAAACCTGTTTCAATTAGGACTTTTAAAGGTTGTAACGTGGTCAGGTTCACGATTAACAAGGATATAAGGCTCAAAATTCATTTTAACCCACCCATTCTCCTTGATGTTCTCCAATCCTATGTTCATCTAATTCGACCTTAGCGTTCACCTTTCAAAGGTGGAATGATATGAGTGATGGTTCAGGAAATCACATGCTTTCTGAAGTGACAGTCATTCCCTTTCCGTCTTCGTAGTGCCTAGAGTCACACGATTTCGTTCTTGCTTGAGGATTTTTCTCTTGTAATCCTTTTCGTTTTTTTTCGCTTTTTCCATTCCCTAATTTTTTCCTGGACTAACTCTTTTGAGTTTCTGATTTTGAAGTCCAGCGGGATACCCTGATTTTTGCCTAAGTCGCTTGTTCCCAAGATTCGAATTAGCGGGCTTTTTCTTTTGATTTTTTCTTTTTGAACAAATCATGTGACACCGACTTGTCTGACTTGTTAAAATAGATTGTGACTGTTTCACTCCTTATCGGCAAGGTTTAACCATTGTGGTCCTTTAGAAACGACCTATACAGGTGTGATTGTTCCTCGAACGGACACTCCTTTCACAATTTGGATGCTTGGTCAAATTAACTGACGCCTACCCTGCCCCAGGTTAAGATTGAGGGTTTTTCATTTTCAGAAAGAAACTCCTACTACAAGGCTCAACGGGATTGACAAGGGATTATCTTCCTTATATCTCCGGTGTTTATGGATTTGGAACAATGCCTGTATATCGTCAACAGGTTTTTCTATCCAAGAGCATACAATCGGCAGCTCATGCATTCTTCGATTTCGTCATCCTCCCCGGATTCCACTTAAACAAGCATTTGAAATAAAAGAAAGCAATAAAGTGAACACGAATGGATTAATTCAAAACATGCATATTTATTTCATTATCAATATCAATTGAGAAACGACAAGTTTTTACAAGCGAAAATTGCACGTAGACAGGAAAGAAACTACAAATGCAAAGAAATGACATGATAAAATGCAGATTGCCAGCTTCTGAGAACTGGGCTTCTTGTATCTTGACTTGTGGGCGACTCAACCGCTTCCGGCTTGTCCATGGTTTGGCAGAGGATCCTATACCACGTTTGGCACTTCATGCGAGAAGTTTATGGCTTTACTGTCAATCAAATCTTGTAGCTTGTGCTTAAAAGCCTTACAATCGTCAATGATGTGCCCAGGTGCCCCCGAGTGGAATTTGCAGCGGGCATTTGCATCATAGCCAGGTGGTGGTCGGCCTGTCAGAGGGGCCAAGGTTCTCTTATGGATTAACTGCAGTTGTAGTAACGTCTGAAGCATGTGGGAGTACGGCATTGGCGGTGTATCGAATACTCTATTTGCTTCCCTCGAGTTTTGGTACTTCCTGTAGCCCTGTTGATTCTGCTGCTGTTGTGGTTGTTGTTATTGTGGTATCGGAATGATAACACTTGCAGCCTGATGATGATGACACTGATCTCGATATCTGCCTCTGCCTCTACCCCGAGAGCTTGACACAGAATTAGCGTCGCCTTCACGCTTCTTATTTCCGAACACTTTCTTTCCTCCACCTGACGAAGGTACTTCTACGACTTGAATTTTCCCAATCTTGATGCCGTTTTCTATACGCTCACCAGTGATGACAAGGTCAGAGAAACTCCCGGACATACAGTTGACGAGCTTTTCATAGTACATCCCAGATAACGTCGATACAAATAAGTCAATCAATTCTCTCTCTACCATTGGGGGTTGCACTCTGGCTGCAAGCTCACGCCACCTCTGGGCGTACTCTTTGAAAGATTCCCCGCTATTTTGGACGACATTATGAAGTTGGACCCTGTTGGGAGCAAGGTCACTATTGTACTAGTAATGCTTCACGAATGCTTCAGCCAAACCCTTCCAACTGTGAACTTGAGAGGGTTCCAAACCCATATACCACTCGAGCGACGGCCCTGACAGGCTATCCTGGAAAAAATGCATGAGCATCTTCTCATCATTTGAATAGGCTGACATTTTTCTGTAGTATGAACGTATGTGCACCCTTGGGCAAGTGACACCTTTGTATTTATCGAAGGTAGGAACTTTGAACTTGTACGGCACTCGTAAATCAGGGATCAACCCTAAATTGGCCATGTCGAGCCCCATGGAGTCCTGATTTGTTATATTCCTCATCTGTTCCTCCCGCATTCTGAATCTACGATCAACTTCAGCAGGCAGCTCAGCGCCCACATCCCTCATAGAGAACACGTCGTCCTGACAATCTTCATTCCATTGTTGGTCCCCATTGCTATACCCAGCATAGGCACCCTCCGGACCATAGACGTTTCGATTGACGGTGTAACCATACCCAGCGTTACCAAGACCATGGTTAGCAACACTAGGTCCAAACCCAGCATTATGAGTACCATTACCACAACTCAAGTTAACAATATTGCCAAGACCTGCATTACCAGCATTACCCAAACCTGCATTACCAGCAGCATTACCCAGACCAGCGTGGCGGACGCCAACATCACTACCATTCCCGGCCCCTGCAGCAGTTGAGGTGCATCCGGTAGGCACAACAGTGGCGTTAGGAATTTCTGTATCGTTACAGGGAGTATTAGCAGCAGTACCTCCATGAAGAACTCCATTAAGATCAACCCTAGCTACCAGGGGTTGGACCATTGTTCTCAGTTGCTCCTGTCCTTGAGCCATACCTTGCATGACTTCCATGAGCTGAGTCATGCGCTCCCTCATCTCTTGCATCTCAGTCTTAACGTGATCCATGGCTTTCTTGAGATTGTTTCTATTAGGATACCGGTGAAGTCTCTGGTCAGCAATCCTGAGACAACTCTGAAAAGACAACAGAACATAAGAACGAGGCTTAAGAAGGTACCTGCAAACACAAAGAAAAATATGCAAAATGCTAACAATGTATATATGCATATGAAATATTTCCCTTGATTCTATTTCCGGGTGAAACACATGACAATGGAAACCCCTCAGACAGCAATAGTAAAAAACTCCTCATATACAGATGGAAGACCACTTAGGTAGTTACAAGCACAAGTATCTGAGCACGAATGACGGCAAGCGAGATAGCTAGAATCAAAGGGAATATGCACCTGCAATGTTAATGCAATGTCATGTAATCAATGCAGATGAGAAATGCAAAAATGCAAGGATGCTATAGGGGATCAAGGTAGTTGTGCTGTGCTGTAGCAATAATAATCAGAAGCTGATTGTGCTGTAGCTTGAGAATAACCAGAGCTTCGCCTTTGCATAACATATATCACTGCATGACATAGATCATTGATACTGAAGACCTCTGATATCAAACCCAAAAGTTCACACTATGGAGAAAACCGGGTGATCTGGAGCTATGGTTTCCTGCATAACCCAATCCCTCTCACAGGTATGGACCTATCCACTGATAAGGTACGGCATCCTATGCATTCATCAGCGTCACAAACTTTCAAGAGCGATGATACGATACCTAGAAGGTGTGGCATCATCATCTCTTGAAGCGGCCTCACTTAGCTGAATCACAAATGATCGGTCCCCAGAGTCGACAACCCTCCAAACTAACAACCCCTCAAGCCCAAAGGGCTAAAAAAGAAGTCAACCGGGAGAATCTCATCTGAGCGTGGATTTCGTGAGACACTAGTACCTGCAAAGCAAGCACGCGCCCACTAATTTCCACAACTAATGCTAGGTAGACTCAAGCCTGGGTCTGGCTTATCACTTATCAGAATCCATCCCCTCCCACAACAGCATAATAAGGATATAATATAATGTTGAAAATAAACTGCGGGAAAATAAAATGCGGGAAAGTAAAGCTAAGGTACAACAGGTATGTACAAAACCCACAAGATAAACAAACAAGCGCTAAGACTGACTCGCCTAGGGGATGGGAAACGGTCCCAACATAGGGGATGGAAAAATTACCCCTGTAGCTATAAAGAGTCCCCAGCAGAGTCGCCAGCTGTCGCTACTACGAAAATCGGCGCCGGCAGAACAGAAGAGTCGCCACCGTGCATTATTTATCCCAAAGGAGGGAAAGGAAACACTCAGAGAAAACCTAACGAAAGAGGGAAAAGGAATGGTCATCGTAACCAAGTCCTGGATTCGGGAGTCGGTTACGCAAGGGGAAGGTATTAGCACCCCTCACGTCCATCGTACTCGATGGGATCCACGCTTGTTGTTTATCTAATAAGGGTGTGTTTAGTACTATCTACGCTAAGGGCTTAAGGACAAAAGAAAAGAAAAGTGACTCGGCAAAGTATCGCACTTTATGCCTACGTATTCCCGTCTGGAATGAGAAATCAGAGTCAACGTAGTTCGCCTAATTATAGGTGAAAGGGGGGAAGGTTGCTCGCAGTTGCACCCCAAAATTTGCCCAACATTTCTTTACCTAGCTTATGTTTCATTTCATTCACATTAGCATTATCATTTGCATTTCATTGACATGTATGCATGAGATCAAGAGGTATGATTACCAATCAAGAGCAATACAAGACTATGAAGCCACCTGGGAGGCTTATTCAGGTGTTCAAGGGTTGATATCCTTGTCAGAGAAGTTGAAAGATCCTCAGAGATAGTGGTTGAAGCCAAGAGTGTAGGTCTCCTAACTTGAGAGTTGTGGGGAGCCATCAGATGATTCTAAGGTCATGAAGAAGGACTTGAGGTCTTGAGAGAGCTTAGGAGAAGGTTTGAAGATCACTTTGAGGCCTAGACAGGTCATTGTGCAAGAATAAGAAGCCTCAACCATGATTGGTGCAGCTAGGGTTTGACTGGGTCAACCCTAAGTCAACTGAGGGTTTGAAGGAAGTTGAGACCCAATTCAAGAGCCATGTGATCATGGATTGATACATTGAGATGTTATAAGGATGATTCCAAGGTTAACTCATCATGATTGAAGAGTTTGAGAAGTTTCAGGCTAGGGTTTCTAAGGCTTGACAGTGTAAAATCCAATAGTTTGACCCCTATCTTCAAGGCAATGTAGCTCAAGATGTGATTGTTATCTCATCTTTCCCCCAACATTATTGTTGTATAGCATGATCTTAGCTTTGATTTGAGTGCTAGAAGTCTTTGATAGGATTTGTAGAACTCAAGTTATGACTTTGGCAAGTTGCAGGTCATCTGAGGTGTGTGAATTTGGAGCTTGAAAGTTACCCAACTTGCATGACACTTTTGCCCTAGAAGGATGATTCCTATGAACTTTTGGCCAACATGAATGTTGTTCCTTATTCTCTTATATTTCTATATAGTACTAGAAGTCCTTGATAGGATTTGTAGAACTCAACTTATGGCTTGGACAAGTCAAGGGTATTTTGGACATTTGGTGATTATAGGTCATTTGTGATCATAGGCTATTTTCACCAACTTAGAGGTCTCAAATGAAATTTTGTTCAACTAGAAAGTTTCTCAAAATGGGGTTTTAACCTTGAACATGCATCAAGGAGGCATTGAAATGGCTCAAGGAGAGATTTGGTTCAAGAAATTTTGAAAAAAGGAAGAATTAAAAGGATTAAATGACCAAAAATTCAAATAATTCATTTTGTGACCAAATGGAGAAAAGTTATAGGTCAAATTGATTGGAAAAATGATTTTAGAAACAATGACAATGTTAGAATTTTGATTTGAGGTCAAATTCATGCACTTCCATTTCATTTCTTCATGATGAAGTAACATATCCAACTCACACCATTGGATGCAAACAAGGAAACAATCACCACCATCCAATTCCTTAGCTCATGAGGAGTGAAAAGCAAGCTTGCTGAGGCAAAAACAGAGGAGATATCGCATATGCCATGAATGACATTTTGGTGAGAATTTGAAAATCCAATTTCTCATTTGGATGACTCCAGAACTTTCTAGATGATTCTAAGCACTTCTATATAAGTCATTGAGTGAGTTTAGTGCATTTTTTTGGAAGAGATTGGTGCTGGAAGCAGAGAGTGAGATTGAAGTTTCACCATTGCAAGTTGAAATAGGTTTTTGAGTTCAAGGGAGAATCAAGCCAAATCAAGGTGTGCAAAGGCTTCAGGAGTGAATTTGGAGTGTGTCTACATCATCTTGGAGGTTGAAGTGATCAAGAACACCTTCTGTTACGCGTCTGAAACCAGGTTGGTACACATTGAATTTGTGCTTAAACTATAGGGAGATGCTTAGAAATTGGCATGTGGTTAGGTTCCATTCATGATCTAGACGGATTTAGGATGTTTAATTACACGATTAGAGACAAAATAGGTGTGTGATCAATTTCTGTTGAGCCTTGAATTAGGTGATTCTTGGACTGTTAATCAAGATTGGATAGTGTAGAATGATCACCATGAGATGAGGATTACACTAGTGTCATTAATTTTAAGAATGGTGAGATTCAAGATCTTGACAAGTTTTTGAAAGTGCTATCGGGTTTGGAGATGCAGAAGGAATTAGAAAATTCTGAGGCCAGATTCATGGTCAGCGTGAGATTTTGAGTGAGATGAGGTATGGTTTTGTGACTTTGGATGACCTGTGGAAGATGACTCACCGGAGAAGACGGTGGCGCCACTGTTCCGGCCACCGTCTGTAATTCCCTCCATCTGAGATTTAAAATGAGGAAGATGAAGTCATGTCCGTCCATGCGTGTGGAAAGATTGACCTGGTCCCTTCATCCAAGCGCTCTCATTGAGCCCCGTACCCCTCCCCTTGTACGCACCGTTTTGATTAATGAGGAATTTCAGACTTAGAATCTTCGCTGGGTGGACTAAATGAGCGTGAGTTCGAAACTTGGTGTGCATTCTTTTCTTTTTTTTCAGTGTGATGATTGGGGATGAATGTAAGCGCCTGGGCCTAGTGACAGGTTGATATCAACACCCCCTTTCTGGCCCAATTCCTGGATTGAACTGATTATATTTGCTATTTGCCATGCCAGTTTGATTAATTTCTTTTTATGTTCTTTGTTTTGTGCATTTCATATGGTTTAGAAATTAATTCACAAAAAATAGGAAATTAACTCAATTAATTCCAAACTTTTTTACCCTGATTCATGATTGAATCTAGAATTTTATAGATTAAAAATATTAGGAATTCATGCATTTGTGATTTTATTTGCAATGTTTGAATATTAATTGATATTAAAATGGCCATGGTTGATACCTTGCTTTGTTGAATTTTGTTTGATCATTTGGTGATGATTCTTGACTTGTTTTTTTGGGTGTAGCTAGCATAGGTATGCATGTTCCCCTAGAAATTTTCTCACATTTTTGTGATGGAACTAGGAGGTAGTTTTAAGTTGAAACTTTAGGTGCTCTAGTTTTAGGGTTTAAGCTTAGTACCTCATGATTTAGGTTTTATTTCTAGGACTTTATGGATGATTCAACCCCTGAATTTTGTATGGTAGATTCATGATTGAATTAGACTCCCATAGTTATTTTTGTAGGATTTTACAATTGGTTTTAGTATTTTAGTTAGGATTAACTTTACTGCTAAGTTTTAGGTGATCCTAACTTACTAACTCAACTAGAATGACTTCTTTGGTTCCCTTAGATTAGGGTCTTGCCTCTCTTGCTCTTGGCTAGTGTTGAAGACAAGCTTGGGCTACTATGGAATGCTTGAAGAAGCTTGGATGTGAAGATTTCCCTTCTTTTGGTTTGAGTGTTGTTTAGATGTTAAGATTAGGGTTTGTAGGTAGAGCTTCTAGATAGATTCTCTTCTTTCATAAACATGGAAGGTGTTGATCACTTCCATTCCTCTCTATGATATAAGGTACCCTTGTAAAAGCCTCATCCCTCCTTTGGTAGGATGTGTGGCTCTTCACAAGTTGGTAGAACCTTTGAGGGTTCCTTTCTTTGATGATGGAGTGCTTAGTGGTGACCTTTGGTCTTCACTCTGCTGTCTATTATCCAAACCTTGCTCTTGTCAGATGAATCTTTCTCCCTTGCTAGAGGATGGAATTCCTTTATAGAATATTGAAGTTGCTAGAGGTTGTACTTCCCTGTGTTTGAAGACTGCCATTGGAGCTGAAGCTTGAAGACCAAGAAGAACAAGTTGACACTTGTGAGGAAAATCCAGTTGAGATCAAATGAAGAGCTGAAGCTTGAAGAAGGTGAAGAACAAGTTGATACTTGTGTGTTGGGCTACTATGAAAGCTTGAAGAAGCAAGTTGACATTTGCTATTGAAGGGAATAGCTTTGAAGAGCAGTTGCAGACTGAGGACTGAACTGTTGTCAGAGGATTGCTTTGCTGTGGAGCTGTGGAAGCTGTTGATTTGCTTTCTTTCCTGTCTGTTTGCTTTCTGTGCAACTGTATTGGTGTGACTTGTTTGATTTGCTTGATGCATTATAATAAGTTCATGTTTAGATTGTGTTAAGCTAGGAGCATGATTGCATTAGAGGTTGAGTGGGTCTCCCTCTGCTTGTATTTTTACTGTATGGCTTTGCTTGCTGGTATTCGGTAGAGCCCTGCTCCCTTGCCTGTGTGGTTTGTGATTTGCTTGATGGAATTTTATTTTTCATGTATGATTGCAGTTATTCATATCTGGCTTGAGGTTGAGATGAGCTTGTGGATGCTGATGTCCCACACACATTTCCTCCCTCACTTGCATTGCATACATTTTACAGTCGTTTACTGTTTACTGTTTAAGCTGATGCTTTATCTGTTTCTGTTTATCATTGACATGACCCCCTAGGAATTTCACTTCCTTTGATAAGGAAGTGATGATAGAACTTTAGGTTGAAACCTATGCATGATAACTTCCAGGAGTTCCCTGTTTCAAACTTCGACCATAGGATGAATCCTTGGTATGACAACATTAGAACTTGATAGTCCCCCCCTTAGTTGAACCTGTTCATTCTCTTCTCATCTCAAAACAAATTAAAACATAGTAATAAAGGTTAACTGACGTCGTACGTTACGAGCCTTAAGATATCTGAGAAAGGATTGTTGGAGAGTTTCTTTTCAACAGTCTGGATGTTTAGTATGGCACCCTTTGGGTGACATGCGATGCATTCACTCTCAGGTCATAGTCTCTAGTGCGATATTGGTTGAAACATCCATGAAAAACAGTTCTTTCGTAAAAGACAGAAAACAAACTTCAAACCTTTTTGCCCCGTGGGCCCATAATTCGAAGTAAGCTTTTTTGAAGAAAAGAGTGTCGTTAACTCCCAGTTCTACCGCAAACGGTAACGCCTAAGTCTCCAAGGGTCGAGCTGTGTACATCCAACTGCTGGAACTGTTTGGTAACCCTACTTAATAAAACAAATGAATATGAATCCCCGTAATCCGTATTATCCCGAACTACGTAAGCTCTGATCTCTCAAGCCTATTGAGAGTACGTAGGCACAATACTGATGTATTGGCGAGCCACCTTCCCCGTAACCCGTAGTTAGGCGAACTACGTCGACTCTGATTTCTCGTTCTCTTATGAGAATACGTAGGCATAAAGCGCGACATTTTGCCGAGTCATTTTCTTTTCTTTTTTAAGCCAGCCTTGATAGGTAGATAGTAAAACCAACCCGTCATATAAACACAACAAGCGTGGATCCCATTGAGTACGATGGACGTGAGGGGTGCTAATACCTTCCCCTTGCGTAACCGACTCCCGAACCCAGACAACGGTTGCGATGACCTTGTCTTATACCTTTTCGCCAGGTTTTTCCGATCGTTTCCTTTCCCGTTCTGAGGGATAAATAACGAAAGGTGGCGGCTCTTCTATTTTTCCGGCACCTTATTTTCGCGGTAGCGACACTCGCCGAGATATCACATCTCGTGCCTACATACTTTCATCTGGTATGAAAGATCAGAGCAAACGTAGTTCGGGCTAACTAGACAACAGGTTTGGTTCAAGTTATTTTTAACCCGAGTAGGGTTAACAAACGGTTCTAGCAGTTTGGTGTATGCAGCTCGACCATTGGAGACTTAGGCGTTACCGTTTGCGGGAGAACCGAGAGTTAACAAAAACTCTTCTTATGAAAATGGTTTTCCAAAGTTAAAGGTCCCAAAGGACAAAAAGGAGTTGAATGTTTGAAGATGAGAAAGAGAAACAAACCTCGAAGGGAAACTACACAACCCTAAATGTTATCATGCAATGTTCGTCCTATGGTTGAAGTTTGCAAAGGGGAAGACTACCCTAATGTTGTCATACATGGTTGCAAAGCCTAATGTCTATCACATTCTATCTTCAACAAGAAAGAATGGAGATCCTAAGGGAAAGGCAAAGGAAGCAACAGAAAACAGATGAAATAAACAACATACAGGAAATGCGGATTCATAACAGCAAACCTGGAATGCAAGTGAGGGAGGAAGTCATCTCAACCTCAAGCCCATAATTAATGGAAGATGGCCTGCTATAAACATACAATCTTGGCCACAAGTGATTATAAAGTGATACGAGGCAATAAAACCTACGAATGACATACGTATACTACAATTAGGAATCATAACGCATTATCATGGAAATATGGAACCTAATGGGCAATTATGTATGATAAAACCAGCCAATAAATGATCTACACATCCTATATAATGTCTATAATAAGCAATAGGAACCCTAGCGTTCACCACACGAACAAATCGAGGCCGTTGGAGCCGAAATGAAACCAAAGTCCGTTCGAATGTCCAAATTACAAGTCCGAATACAAAAATACAAGAAAAATAGCAAAAGGTGCTAAAAAAATCAAAAAAAATCTCCAATTCCCTACATCAAGCCACAAACCAGGGGTGAGAGATACAACAAAAATATCCAAAGATAAATGGCCAAACAAGTTGAAACTATGTTATGTATACCAAAAGAAAGGTTAAAATGGAGCATGTTAAAGAAAGCATCCAAAACCAACTAAAATGGTACAATAAAGTTCCCACAAAAATATATCACAATACCTCAACATGTGTATGAGATCCCTGCAAAAGGTTAGGCCTTGAAATGACATATTGATGGGTCAAAGAAGTTCAACAAAATTATGACTCATAGGATATTTTTTATGACCACTTAAATGTAAAAAATTCTACTAAAATGTCAGAACGTGATAAAATTGTGATTCTAATTTTGTTAAATTCTAGACATCTTAAAGATTCAGCACAAAAAAAGGGGGATCAAAAAGACTAAGTATGCTATTTTTTATGATTATTTGAAGTCAGCATGAAAAAATAGGAAAAATAAAAGAACATGGCAATATGAGAAAACATAAGGAATATGAGAAAGTAAATGGGAATGGTGCAAGCCAGGGATCAAACAGGGGTCTTGAAGCACAAAACAGCTGAGTTGGTGCCATGTGGTTTAATGAAGCGTGAGGTGGCAGCTCGCGTGGCGCCTACGTGGAGCGCTGATATCCGTCGGATGAGCAGACTGGGCGCACGAATGGAGGGACGCGATTGTGTCTTCCTCGCTGGGACGACGGCCTCCCGCTCGGACAGCCGGCCGGCCGGACACGTTTCCAGCGGTCTTCCTCTCCCCCTAGCTCCTTCATTTCTCCACCAAATGCGACGTTCCTTAGATGAATCTTGTGGGATTTTTCGAGAGGAATCCAAATATGCCCTTGTTTTCCACTGAAATGGCCTCTAACTCAAAAACCGTGTTTGAATCTCAAACTTTCAAGAACACAAAATTGTTATAAAAATGGATCTTTCTTTACCAGAAACGATGTACTACTCCAGGGGAATGCAATGCTATAAAAATGGCATGGAAAAGACTCATAATTATGGAGCAAACTTGAATTTCCATTACCTCCGAAAAATGGATTATGGAGCTTCAATGGAGCACGAATTTCCTTGGAAAATTATGTAGAAACCTTCAATAATCCTTGGTAGAGGTATTAGGATCAAAGAAAATGCTTGAATTGATGTGAAAAATAGAATTCGAATTTGACTCCAACCACACTTTTTCAATTTCTATAAGCTTGTTCTTGCACCAAAAATGGCTAAAAAATGGTGGAATCAATTGTAGAAAGTATATGGAATTGATTTGCAATGAAAGAATGGACAAAAAATGGGAGTAAGAAAGAATTGAATTTTGAGATTTTCAATTATGGTGAATATGGAAAAGTGGTGAAGAATGTGAGAAAAATGACCATGGAAGAGGATTTTTGCCTTGGCTCCATTTGGTTTTATATCTTGCATCATAAGATACATCTAGGGTCCAAAATTATCCCTTGTTTCAATCTTAAGGGCTTAGATTCAAAGTGTTACTTGAATTGTAAGAAATCTTGGAATAGGTCATGAAGAAAGCTTCAAATGAAAAATGTAAAAGTGTCATTGTTCTTAAAATGAGATTTCCACTCAAAATAAGTACAAACATGGACTTATTTGATTAAATTTTGAAGAAATACCAAACTATGCCTTTTCACATGTTTTCACCAAAGTGACTTTTATCAAACTTCCACCATGAGCTAACCCATTAAAACCTTGAGGTTTAGTTGACCCAATGACGCCATTCGGAGCAACTTTCATGTTGGAAAAAAGTCCATTTGAGTTACGCAAAGTATTGAACTTGACCTATAATTTTATGACCTGTAATCATAGTTTCCCAACTCATTGATAATCTTCAGTTGGCCTCTAAGTTAGGGGATGAACCCCACACAAGCATCTGAACTTCTCAAGGGCGTGAACCACTTCCTGGTGACTTTAGTGACTCCTCAATCTTGAATAAAACCTCTAGATAGGCCTCTCTCGATGTATATCACACTTGATCCCCTGCATAAATGCTAATGCAATGCTATGATAATGCTATGATGATGTTATGCTAATGCAAAAACAAGAACGAAAAGGTTGGGCAAATTTTGGGGTGCAACACATGTATGGTAGGTACATACCTATAAGGCAATACTGGTTTCTAAAGACTATAAACAAATTCATGGGGTAGACTATGATGAAACCTTTTCACCAGCTACAATGCTTAAATCTATTAAAGTTTCACTTGTTATCACTACATATCATGATTATGAAATATGGTAGATGGATGTCAAGACTACTTTCCTTAACGTGAATATTCTTGAGGACGTGTACATGACACAACACAACCTTAAGGATTTGACATACCAGAAGAAGCTCAAAAGATATGCAAGTTACAGCGATCAATCTATGGATTGAAGCAAGCTTCCAGAAGCTGGAATCTTTGTTTTGATGGAACTGTAAAACAATATGGATTCATAAAGAATGAAGATGAGCCTTGTGTCTACAAGAAGGTTAGTGAGAGCATGATCGTCTTCCTAATATTATATGTAAATGACATATTACTCATTGGAAACGATGTCCCTATCTTGCAACAAGTAAAAACTTGGTTAGAGAAATGCTTTTCTATGAAGGACCTTGGTGAAGCAGTCTATATATTAGGAATTATGATTTATAGAGATAGATCACAAAAACTACTTGGCCTAAGTCAGAGTACATACATAGACAAAGTGCTGAGACGCTTTAATATGCATGATTCCAAGAAAGGATTCATACGTATGCAACATGACCTGTGTCTATCAAAAACACAATCCTCTTCAACTAAGGAAGAAAAGGATCGCATGAATAAGATTCTATGTGCATCTACAATAGGATCTATCATTAATGCCATGTTATATACTCGACCATATGTCTCGTATGCTTTAAGTGCAACAAGTACGTACCAATCTGATCTTGGTGATGCTCATTGGGTAGTTGTCAAGAATATCTTAAGTACTTAAGAAGGAATAAGGATTCATTCTTGGTATATGGAGGTTAGGAAGAGCTTGTTGTAATTGGATACACTGATGCTAGCTTCCAGACAGATAAGGATGACTTCATATCGCAATTTAGTTATGTGTTCTGCTTAAATGGTGGCGTTGTGAGCTGGAAAAGTTCAAAGCAAGAAACAATTGTTGATTCTACAACTGAGGCCGAGTACATTGCTGCCTCAAATTCAGCAAAGGAAATTGTTTGGATCAAGAAGTTCATTAGTGAACTTGGCATATTTCCTAGCATTGTGGATCCCATTGATCTCTATTGTGATAACAATGGTGCTATGCACAAGCTAAGGATCATAGATCTCACCAAAGATCCAAACACATACTTAGGCATTATCACCTCATTCAGGAGATAATAGATCAGGGAGATGTGAAGATATGCAGAGTACCTACACTTGACAATGGTGTTGACCCACTAACAAAGCCTCTTGCACGGCAGAAGCATGATGGTAATACTAAATATATGGGTATTAGGGGTATGCCTGATTGGCTCTAGTGCTAGTGGGAGATTGTTGGTGTAAGCACTAAAGGCATTTCTTTATTATGTTTGTTTTTTCAAAATAATAGTCCCTAGAATAGCTAGTCTGTTTAATGAAATATCATGTGTGACTTAATCGTGAGATTCTCATGGTAATATTGGTGTATACCACCCTTCGAGCTGAAACCAATATGGACCCTAGATGTAGAGTCGAGTAATTTATTAATGATCAAACATTGTTCGAAACTGGATGACTATAAAGATAGATGATGGGCACTCCACTAAGCATGTTGAGGGACATGAGTGACCTAGATGGAATTTGTCCATCCTGCGTAACATGATAAATGTTTAAGGGCCCAATATTGAACTGGACAAGGATGACATGGTATATGCCTTGTGTTCAATATATACATGAGGGAAAATGGTAATTGTACACACAAGTATTATCACAAAAGGTTTTGTCAAATCACATGACATTTTCGTGACTTGGATAGCAATGATGTGTTGCTAGATATCTCTCACTCTTTATTATGTTAAATGGGTGATTTAATATAATTGTTAACGTCACGAAAACCTACAGGGTCACACACATAAAGACAATTTGATACGAGGTAGAGTAAAATATGAACACTGTAAGATATGGTGCACTTAAGTAAAATACGGAATGTGGTAAGGTACCATGCGCTTCAGTGGTATACGGTACACCATAAGATATGGTGTGCGCGTACTTAATTGGGCTTTTTAGCTTGCAGCCCACACAAGTGGTTCTATAAATATAACCCTTGTGTAGAAGCATTCACACTTGATGGAAATTTGGTCTGTGAAACCCTAACCGTATTTTCCTTCTTTCTCTCTCTCTCCCCCCCTTTCTCTCCCTCTCTCTCTCTCTCACTCAAAGACTTCAATCGTAGCAGCTAGCACTGAGACTGAAGAAATGTGTTCGTGTGGACTGATTAGAGGTGTTATTAATATACATCGCTCGTGATCACTCCTTTGACTTAGAATCAAAGGTTGCACCGCCATAAGAGGTAATCGTTTTATCACTATCATGACCATTCATAAGGATCACTAAAGGGAAATTTTTTTTTCTGATGCATTTTGGATCTCATATTTCCCTTTAAAACTATGAATGTTAAACATGTTAGCTGTATTTTAACCATTGGGTATATCTGTAATTGCAAACATAGGCTTATTCAGTGTGATATTTCACCATAAGGGAATTTTATTCATAATAAGCACATGTTTTACAGGGGAGGGAATGGAACCATTTTAGAAGGGAAAGACCCTGATAAGTGAAGTTTTTCGAGGCTGTTAGCTTAGTTAAAGAGCGGGGTTATGATGGAATTAGACTTTGGAGAAACATATCAGGACTTAATGAAGAGTTTATTCATTTCATTGATGATGTACAAGTTAAAGAAGTTGATAATCACAACTTTGATAATAATGTTGATGGTCATATATGGGTTGAACATGGTGTTAAAGTCATGCTAAGCAAGGCGTTGAGGCCTCGTGTTGATAAATTCAACGAAGTTAGTGATGATGATGTTAGAGGCATAAGGTTTGATGATAGTGAAGAAGAAAGAACTTGTAAAAGAAATGATGGATCTGTGAAACTTGTACTAGAAATGATTGATTGTGTGTTTATGCAAATGCCAGGGACTTATGAGTGTATTTGACGAGATGTTTGAACAAATTGAGCATAGAATATGTCTAAGACATTTGTATGCCAATTTCAAGAAAAAGTTTGGTGGTGGAGCTACAGTAAGGGATCTTTTGATGGGGGCTGTCAAAGCTATTTATTTTCAAGCTTGGCAGAAAAAGATGAATGAGCTGAAGCAACTGAACAAGAATTCATGGGAATGACCGATGAGAGTACCTATCAATCTATGGTGTAAGCCTTCTTTTAGTTTTTATCCAAAGTGTGATGTGTTGATGAACAATCTTAGTGAGTCTTTTAATAGTACAATTTTACAAGTTAGGAATAAACCAATCCTCACATCGTGTGAGTGGATTAGGACCTATTTAATGAATATGATTGCTAATAGTTTAGCTAAGCTTGACAAATGAAAACACAAGGTTATACGCATATCTAAGAAAAGCCTATATAAGGAAGTTATGGTAAGTGGTTAGTGGTTGTCAACATGGAGTATGGGTGACATATGGCAAGTTCATCATCCATATAATGGACTTAAATTTGTAATGGATCTTGGGACAAAAAACTTATACATATTGCTTTTAGGACCTAATAGGGATACCTTGTAGACATGTTGTGTCTAGTATGCATTATTAAATTTTAACCCAAAATTGTATGTTGATTCTTGTTATATGAGGGAGGCTTATAAAATGTGTTATAAAAACAATGTATATTCCATCAATGCTATGGACATGTGGCCAGATGTCGATGTTAAAGATATGTTACCACCACATTATAAGAAGGGTTCAGGTAGGCCTAAGAAATTAAGGTTTAGAGAGCATGATGAAACAAGGTCAAGGATGAGGAGGCCTGGTGTAGCTTATAGATGCAACAAGTGTGATAAATTTGGCCATAATTCAAGGAAATTCCAGAGCAATGAATAAGATCTTAATGCATTGAAAATAAAGGTAAATTGCTCATGATTATTTAGTATTAGTATTGTGTATTATGAAATTGATAACTGACTATTGTATACCATTTATTGCATTCTGACTATATGCTGAGGAAAACACCAAGGACTAATGCCATATCAACTACTGCCGAAAGGGTGTCATTATCTGTTGCTGAAGGGGTGTCATCAACTTCTAATGATGATCCAATGAATGACTCTTACTTAGATACAATGGTTAAAGAAATGATGGCATATTTTAAAGATCAACCTTCCCAAGATTCACAATCTCAAGTGTGTAATCCTACATCTGTTGTTGAACAAGTTAATCCCAAACAAAGCTCTCCAAGTAAGGTGAAAACACAAGTAAAAGCTGAGAAGAACATACAATATGAGAAGAAAAAACAAGCTGAAAAGAAGAAACATGTTCATAAGAAGAAACATGTTTAGAATAACAAAGAAGTTGAGAAGAAGAAACCTCAAGCATCTAAAAGGAGTAGTGTCTGGTTAAAAACTGTTTGGAGGTCTAAAAATAATGTTGTCCAAGATCAAGTTTAGTTGCACCATTAGAAGTTGATGACTCTCATGGTCCTAGTAATGAAAACCCAAAATTAGGTACTTGTGTGATGAAAATGAAGTCATGAGATAAAATTTCTAGGTAAATGACTCAGTAATGCTTATTATGAAATAGTTTATGAAACAATCTGTGATGTATATAAAATTCTGGTATGTAGATATCAGATGTCCTAAGAGACATTGAGACACTGATATCTGTTTAAAAACACAAGGACAAGATAAACACAATAATAAGCACAGAAAAATAACAGAACACAAAGAGTTGTTAACCCAGTTCGGTGTACAACAACACCTACGTCTGGGGGCTACCAAGCCAGGAAGGAAATCCATTATTAGTAGTATCAATTCAAAGCTAAACAACCCAGTTTACAACTTCTCACTTAATCCTTACCCAGTGCAATTTCTACCTAAGACACTTCTAGGTATGAGAATCCCCGCTCACTTCCTTTCCAACCACAACAATAGTGATAAGTTTAATAATAAATCAAAAAAAGGCACACTACAAAGCCAATACTTGATCTTTCTTAAAAGCTTTAATCAAGTACAATGCACTATTGCTTAAAAGCTTAGAGTAGACACTTACAACTCAATAACATCAGTCTAGTTCAAGCATCTAGGTGATGAATGAATGACTCACAAACAGTCTATCTCAATGTATCAAAACGTACATGAGTGACACATAATACAGCAGCACACTAAAAGAAAACTCAAACCCTAAACCCTTATTTTCACACACAGTTTATTTTTCAATAATTCCACCCCCTATTTTAGGTTTAGTAAGTTCCTTTATATAGACTCGTGCCATTTGCCATTTGCATTGGAAGAAATGATTGCTCCTTGCTTACCTTTTGTAAGTGTCCTCTCTGCCTTTTGTAGAAGGAATCTCAATATCCATTTCTCCTAACCTTTTGTTCAGGAGTCCTCCTTGCCTTTTGAAAGAGAAAATTCATACTTTTCTCCTAATCTTTTGTTCAGGAGTCCTCTCTGCCTTCTGTAGGAGAAAAATCACGCAACTCTTCTCCTAACCTTTTGTTCAGGAGTCCTCTCTGCATTTTGTAGAAGGAACAATTCATCATACTTTTCTCCTAACCTTTTTTTCAGGATTCCTCTCTGCCTTTTGCAGAAGAAAAAAAATCATCCAACATTTTTCTTAACTTTTTGTTCAGAGGTCCTCTCTACCTTTTGCAGAAGAAAAAAAATCATCCAACATTTTTCTTAACTTTTTGTTCAGAGGTCCTCTCTGCCTTTTGCAGAAGGAATATATCATTCAACTTTTCTCCTAACCTTTTCTTCAGGAGTCCTCTCTACCTTTTGTGGAAGGAATCTTTCATAATTGTGTATTTCTTCTAACCTTTTGATCAGGATTCCTCATTGCCTTTTGCAAGAGGAAATTAGTACTTTCTCCTAACCTTTTGTTCAGGAGTCCTCATTGCCTTTTGGAGAACGAAAAATCATACCTTTCTCTCCTAACCTTTTGTCCTGGAGTCCTCTCTACCTTTTTTAGAAGGAATATTTCACCACTATATCTTTATCCTCTACATTTTGTAGTAAAAATCCTATTATTCCACGATCAAGTCATACTCGCCTTTTGCAAGAAGCCTTTCTTTCTTTCGTAGAGGGAATTTCAAACTACAGTTGCACATTCGTTGTTTGCAAATACACCTTTCTACTCGGGGAATCCTGTGAGGATGGCTTCCATTTCAAGACTAGAAAAGCACATCATTAAAATATATATTGCATCTCAAGCATACCATATCATGACATATCATTGCATATTGGGACTAGCTTGTCTCTTACAACTGAATACTTTGTCAAGTCCCCACCACTAAGTCCATATCACCATTCCATAAAAAGTTAATACTTACACTACAATCATCCTTCCTCTACATGGCCAAAAATCCTAGGTATTCTGATATTTAATCATCTTCTACCTTGAATATCTAAAAGTCGCTGCTTTTCACACCCTCAGGTCCAAGAAGATTAAATAGGGACAGTTCTCATACCCCAAAATTTTCCTACCCTTTCATTCAAATCTTGTGACCTATTCATATCATTCTCCTCATGTGCATACCCTTCATAGGGTGTCGCTACTGTGAAAATCGAGGCCGGCAATGACAGAAGAGTCGCCACCGTGTGTTATTTATCCCAAGAGAGGGAAAGGAAACGCTCAGAAAAAACCTAACGAAAAGAGGGATAAGACTGGTCATCGCAACCAAATCTCGGGTTCGGGAGTCGGTTACGCAAGGGGAACGTATTAGCACCCCTCACGTCCTTCGTACTCGACGGGATCCACGCTTGTTGTCTATCTAAAAGGGTGTAAATCTATCTAACTACAGGCTGAAGGACAAAAGAAAAACAAGTGACTCGGCAAAGCAACGGCGCTTTGTGCCTACGTATCTCATCTGAAGTGAGAAGTCAGAGTCAATGTAGTTCGACTAACTACGGGTGAAAGGGGGAAAGGTTACTCGCCAAGACATCGCGTCTTGTGCCTACGTATCCTCGTCTGGTACGAGAAATCAGAGCAAACGTAGTTTGAGCTAAAGGGGAACACAAGTTTGTTCAACTGTTTTTTAGGCCCGAGTAGGGTTAACAAGTAGTTCTAGCAGTTGGTGCATGCAGCTCGAGCATGGGAGACTTAGGCGTTACCGTTTGCGATAGAACTAAGAGGTAATAACACTCTTGTTTATGAAAAAAATTTCCTAATTAAGAGCCCAAAGGGCAAAAAGAAGTTTGAATGATTTGTTTTTATGTCTTTTAGGGAAGAATTGTTTTGAATTGGAGTGTTTATAATACATGTTGTACCAATGTCTAGAACCTAGGATCGAATGTGTTGTATATCGCCCTAAGGACGTATACTAAACATTCTAGGCAATTGAGAGGTGGCCCCTCAATCACCATTTCCCAAGTGTAAGGCTCATGGCACAACATCCATTATCTTTATTAAGTGTTTTATGATTGTTTTGAGATGAGAAGAGAAAGGACACTAAAAGGGGGACTAAATTCAAGCCTAAAGTTGTCATGCAATGGTGATCCTAAGATTGAGATAAAGGGATGCTATCTAATGTTATCATGCATGGTTGAGATCCTAAAGTCTATCATAATCTCTCTTGAACAAGAGAAATTCGAGGTCCTAAGGGAAAGAAACAGCAGAGGTACAACAGGAAACAGAATAAGCATACAAGAATGCAAACATGAAATGCAAATGAGGGAGGAAATTAGTGTGGGGTAAAGACCACCACAAGCTCATCTCAACCTTAAAAAACAACATGACAAATGCAAGAAATAAAAACAAGAAATGCATCAATAGAAACACACAAGAGCACCAAAAGTGGGATGAAATGGCCTAAACCAAACAACATCGACCACAATGCCACAAAGCAAAACATGAAAAGAGAAAGGAAAAGAACCCTAACTCAAAGAGGGGTTAGAACAAGAGTATAAAATAGAAAGGCATTCCCAAAACATCATTCAACCAAGGCATCATCATGATTTGTGCAAAAGATACAATAAAAGTGTCCTCATGGTTCACCATTCAATTCATGTTTCAAACAAACTCCAAAGGAGGGAACTGAGATAAGCCTAAATGGTATTCCAAAGTCCTTGGACATCAAAGGGAATGAAGTAAAAGTTCTCCAAAGAGAAAGAAAGTAAACCACAAGGAAATGCAAGCAAAATCCCAAAAGAAAGCAAGCTTGTTTCACAATGAAACCCTAATTGGAAACTCAAAAGTTACCAAGCAAATGAACAAGCAAAACCAAATGTTATGACCTAAAAATGAGCAAGCACCATCCTTAACATGTTAAAAACATGAATCAAAAGGAATTGAGAGCTCAAAGGATCCAAAAATGTCATATCCAAGTCAAACTAGGTCAAGATGTATGTATGAACCTTCCTTTATGGTAACTTGACTTGCAAATTACTCTAAAAATAGGAAAATGATTCAATAATTATCAAATAAAATGCAAGAAGCTCATAAATGTGTTGGCAACTAGAGGCCAAAAGATTGCAATCAAAATCACTTCACAACATCACCATAGAAATTGATTCACAAGGGTGCTCCATTGTGAAGGAGGATTGTATAGGGTCAAATAAAAGGCATCAAAAGTCAACTCAAAAGTCAACCAATCAGGGGAAAAATAGTTCTAAAAAATTCTTCAACTCATCATTGATATGAGGAATGAATCTTATTCATTGGATCAAAAGGAAATGAGAGAAACAAATTCAAGAACAAAATAGGTCAAGATTTAAGCCAAGTAAAACACTTCCAAAGACAAATTCCTTTTTTAATTTAAAAATCACTCATAAAATAAAATAAAAATATCTTAAATTCAGAGGACATCTCAAGGAGTCCAAAATATATTTTTATGTAATTTTATGGTCATTGGAAGTATTTTTCATGATTTAAGTTCTAAACAGATAATAAAATAAAAACAAAAGAAAATAAAAATAAAAAGAATAAAAGCGTGGTGTGAAAAACAAACCAGAATAGTTCAAAACGCGCATGGGCTCAACAAGGGGGGTGCCATAGCAAGCCCAACCCAACAGAAAAACAAAAATAAAATAAAACATGTGAATCTAGTGGTACACGGTCAACCAAGGCCTATGGTGGGATTCATCCTGGCACGTCTCATCTATTGGTATGCAGATCAAGTGGCTCACACGCTGCCAAATCAATTAATGAATTTTCAACTTGGATTCCATGTGTTTGGTCAACGTGTGTGTATGGTGCATCTTAATCTGGGACGTTAAAGCAAAAAGTAATCAAATCCAACAATCCAGGGCAAGCCACGTCATCACCTTCAACCTTTCAAAAAAGGGAGGGAGAACCAGACGCCGGAACCACTGTTCCGGTCGTCTTCTCCGGCGTGCCCTTCATCAACCCTCACGACCAAAAACCCAGAAACCTTAAAACTCAACCAAAATCAAAAAATAAATAATGAAAACGCATCTACTCTTCAAGAGGATCATGAATACATGGTTTATTTAAAAAAAAAAAGCTTAAATAAGACAAAACGAAGGGAAGTAAAAAACGTGCTCGAATGAAAAAGTTTGCAAACAGCTACCAAATGAATCCAGAAATGATCTATGATTTTCATTTGAAGTGTGCAAAGTGGTGAAAATGACCTATAATTTTATGACCTATAATCTTACTTTCCCAAAATACCCTTGACTTGCAAGCCTTATAACTTGAGTTCTACAAATCAGATGAAGGACTTATAGTACTCTTTGGAAAGCTAAGATCATGAGGAACAACTCTCATTTTTATCAAAAGTTGAGGAGAAACATCCTTCTAGGTCAAAAATGGCTTGGAAGTTGGTTGACTTTTGTTGACCAAAATCACATTCATTTGAGGACCTGTAACTTGTCTGCATCATAACTTGAGTTATATAAATCCAATCAAGGACTTCTAGTACTCAAAAGAAAGCTAAGAACATTATCTACAAGTTTCATGTTGACCAAAAATTAAGGTGAGGCATGTATCTTGAGATAGGTGGTCTTGAAGTTAGGCACTGAACAGAGGATTTTACACTGAGAACCCTAATCCAGTCACTCCTCAGACTCTTGATTCTTGATGAATTGATCTTGAAATGATATCCCATGTATCCTAACACAACATTCCATGACCATGAAAACTTGGAATTGAGTCTTAATCTCCTTCAATTTCACAGTTGACTCAGGGTTGACCAGATGAAAACCCTAATTGCACTATCTTCAACTGTAACTCTTCACACTTGGTATAAACACTTGAATGAACTCCACAATGACCATCAAGGCCTCCAATGAGCCTAAATGATCATCTCCCCTCATGACCATGGGCTTGTGATCCCCAGATGACCTTCAACTGGCTTCTTAGACATAAGGTGAACCACATACACTTATCTGCTTATCCAAAGGGTTTTGACTTGTCTCTGATGATGATAGCCCCCTTGTTGACTTGAATACAACCTCTTGATTAGGCTTTAGAACCCTTGGCACATTCCTCTTGTTGCATACTCATCTCTTGATCCCCTGTAAAAATGCAAAATGCTATGCAATGCAATATGCTAGAACAATGAAATGAAACATAAACCAAGTAAAGAAAAGGTTGGGCAAATTTTGGGGTACAACAGCTGCCCCTATTCAAGCGACTTGGACCTGAAGGGATGAAAAGCGAACGACTTTCAAACATTCAAGGTAAAAGACGGTTGAATACCAAAGAACCCAGAAATTTTCCAACCGCAGAATGAAACCTCTGACATCGCCGTCAGGCGCTTATATCAAGTAGAATATCTGACTTCGCCATCAGTCATCAACCAAGTAAACATCTGGCCTTGCCGTCAGTCATCAAAAATCATCTGACTTCGCCGTCAAAACTCAATATTAAATCTGTAAAACACTTGACTTCGTCGTCGGAACTCCGTATCAAACCTGTAAAACACTAGACTTCACCGTCGGAGCTCTGTATCAAACCTGTAAAACTCTGGACTTCGCCGTCGGAACTCCGTATCAAACCTGTAAAACACTTGACTTCGCTGTTGGAACTCCGTATCAAACCTGTAAAACACTTGACTTCGCCGTCAGAACTCAAAACACTCTGACTTCGCCGTCAATTCTCCAAACCATCTGATTTCGCCGTCAACTTCTCAATAATAATCTGACTTCGCCATCGTTTCCCAAAACACTCTGACTTCGCCATCAATTCTCACCACAACCTGACTTCGCCGTCAACTCAAAACAGTCTGACTTTACTGTCAACTCTCAACACCATCTGACTTTGCCGTCATATTCTCAAAACAATTTGACTTCGCCGCCAACCCTCAGCATCGCCTGACTTCACCGTCAACTCAAAACATCGTCTGAATTCGCCGTCATGGTGAAGAAATCCATTAGGGAAATATGAACTTGAATAAATAGACTCTGTTGCAGAGAATGATAAGATGAACACATCTGTCAATGATCTTGCTGGAGGCTTGGATACCACACAGGCTTGAGAAATATGCTGATAATTGCTGGAGATACACCTGAAAATAAAGAGGTAACAACCTGGTTTATGTTTCACATGCACATGTTTGAATATGGCGTAATGCTCCATACGAAATGGAAATGCTACGCGTTTGGGAGGATGCTATGCACGATGCAAATGCAAAGGAACCACTTCAACAAAATAAATGCTGAAGGGAGGAAAACAACTCCGCTGGGGGGAAGACTAGGCACGCCTAGTGCCAATGGACTCATGCTGGGGAATACAAGCCTTGGATGGCCTCCGAGATAACCTCCAGGTAAAGCTGCTCTGCTGAGCACAAATCCACTCCGCTGGGAATCAAAATCAAACTCTGCTAAGGAAAGCGCTCTGGATGGCCTACCAGAATATAACTCTTCTGGGAAACAAACAAATCGGCTAGAGATAACAACTTCATTCTACCGGGGAAATCATCCCTGAATGGCCTGTCGGAATATAACATTCCGGGGAACAAAAAACTCAGTTGGGAATCAAAGCAGACTGATGAAGGTTTAATCCACTATCTGTTAGGGATTATGAATAAGATATACTGGGGAATCATCCCATACAATCTCAGGAAAGAAAGCCACTCCACTGACTTGGCTGGGGATTAGGTAAGGAGGGAATCAACATCGACCTCTGCTTGGGGAGAATGAGCACAATACTCAACAATATCGACCTCTGCTTAAGGAAATGAAATAATGTCTCGAACTCTGAGGGGAAAGGAGCTAGTCGTTCAGACTCTGTGGGGAAAACAAAATTCTGCATTCATTCCACTGCTGGGGATAAACCCACATCTACCTGTTGGAAATGATCCTATTCTGCTGGAGACATCAATCTCAACCTGCTGAGGATAACCTTAACTGTATGAAGTTTCAAGTTGTTGGGCATGTGAGCATGCTTAGCTTGCGCATTTCCATTAGTGAGGGACTTCTGGAAAAGTTCGAGGATGGGTGTCCTCCAAATAACAAATAAGAAAATATGTTTTGTGCAGCAAACGTCATCTTACTTACCACACGTGACATTGTTCAAGTAAAAGCAATGTTTCGATTATAGTTGGCAGAGCCCACAAAATTATGCATGCAAAGTTTTATCAAAAACATCAGACGTATTTTACAAACAAAACGATAAAAGCTGAATCAAAGACAAAGGTTTTCTGAATAGTATGTTTTATTGATAAATAGCCTGTAAATAGGAAAATTTACAAGGGACGCAACTCCTGAAATGAGAAAGCTGCGTAAGCAAAATACAAAAATGCACAAGAATATACAAAAATGTCGGAAATGTGGCACAGACAACCACCATGGAACGACTCAACTATGACTCCCGTGACTTCGACGCCTTTCCGATGCTTCGTCTCCTGAAGAGATTGATTTGGATGAATGACTCTCGAGTTTTCCCATAATCCACTATGCTTTGAAGATCTATGCGCGGACCGCAGTCGTTTGCTTTTCAAATCCCTAACTTTTTCCTGAATCGCCCTTGCGGGTTTTCGGTCCACCAGGATACCCATTTTTTCCAAAGTCGCCCTTTCAGGTTTTCAACTTTGCGGGTTTACATTTTTTCTTTTATCCCTAATTTTTGCCCGAACCTATCTTTTTATGGTTCACCGGGATGCCCCATTCTTGCCTGGATTTTCTTTTTCTTTCCAGCGGGTCTATTTTAAGCAAAGTATTTTTGACTGCGTCCGCGTTCACGGGGGACGCAAAATCTTCACCATCCATGGTTGAAAGTAGCAAGGCTCCTCCTAAGAAGACTTTGTTCACAACATACGGACCTTCATAATTGGGAGTCCATTTGCCCCTGTGATCGTTCTGTGGTGGGAGAATCTGCTTCAACACCAAATCACTTGCCTGAAAGCTTCGAGGACATATCTTTTTATTGAAGGCTTTCTTCATCCTGCTTTGGTATAGACGACCGTATGCGATGGACGCCAACCTTTTCTCATCCATCAAACTGAGCTGATTCAACCTATTCTCCACCCATTCTGCTTCTTTTAGCTTGACGTCAGCCAGAACTCTCAAAGATGGGATCTCGATCTCCAATGGCGGGACAACTTCCATGCCATATACCAACGAGAAAGGAGTTGCCCTAGTTGAAGTACGCACCGAGGTATGATATCCATGTAGAGCAAAAGGCAACATCTCGTGCCAATCCTTATAAGTCACAACCATCTTCTGCACTATCTTCTTTATGTTTTTGTTGGCCGCTTCCACAGTGCCATTCATCTTCGGACGGCAAGGAGACGAATTGTGATGTTCAATCTTAAAGTTCTGGCACAACTCCTTCATCATCTTGTTATTTAGATTGGAACCATTATCGGTAATGATCCTCTCAGGTATCCCATAGCGGCAGATGATGTCCCTTTTGATAAACTGGGCTACAACTTGCTTGGTGACATTAGCATAGGAGGCTGCTTCAACCCATTTGGTGAAATAGTCGATGGCTACTAGGATGAAACAGTGTCCATTGGATGCGGTAGGCTCAATCTTTCCAATCATATCAATGCCCCACATGGAAAAAGGCCATGGAGATGACATGACGTTCAAAGGACACGGCGACACATGAATCTTGTCGGCATAAATCTGACATTTGTGGCATTTCTTGGAGTACTTGAAGCAATCAGACTTCATAGTTAACCAATAATACCCTACTCTCAACAGCTTACGAGACATGGCATGTCCACCTGCATGTGTTCCAAAGGCTCCTTCGTGGACCTCTTCCATAAACAAATTCGCTTCTTTTTCGTCCACACATCTTAGCAGCACTAAGTCAAAGTTCCTTCGATAAAGTACACCGTCTAGATTCATGTAGAAGTTACTAGATAACCTTCTCAAGGTTTTCTTATCCTGGGTCGATGCCCCAGGCGGATACTCTTAATTCTTAAGAAATTTCTGGATGTCGTAATACCATGGCTTTCCATCAGAAGCTTCTTCTATTGCAAAAAAAAATGCTGGCCTATCGAGGCGTGAGATAACGATTCTTGGTGCATTGTTCCAGAAGTTCACTTTGTACATTGAAGATAGTGTAGCCAAGGCATCGGCCATCTGATTTTCTGCTCTCGACACATGGTGAAACTCCACATGGTCAAAGAAAGGTAGCAACCTTCTTGCGTAGTTCATATAAGGGATCAGATTTGGTTGGCGCGTCTCCCACTCTCCTTTGATCCGGTTGACCACTAAAGCTGAATCACCATAGACATTAAGGTTCTTGATTCTCAAATCGATTGCTTCCTCGATACCCATGATACATGCTTCATATTCGGCCTCGTTGTTTGTACAGGGAAATACCAACCTGGCAGTGAAGGGTATATGCATCCCATGGGGGGTTGTAATGATTGCCCCAATTCCACTGCCGTAGGAGTTAACAGCACCGTCAAAGATCAACTTCCACTGGGAACCCAACTCAGGACCTTCGTCCGGCAACGGCTCATCACAATCTTTCATCTTCAAGTACATAATGTCTTCGTCGGGAAAATCAAACTTCATTGGCTGATAGTCGTCAATTGGTTGCTCTGCGAGATACTTTGACAGAACACTCCCTTTAATAGCTTTCTGAGACACATACTGAATGTCGTATTCTGTCAGAACCATCTGCCATCTAGAAATCCTTCTTGACAGTGCTTGCTTTTCGAACACGTACTTAATCGGATCCATCTTTGAAATCAACATGGTTGTATGGTTTAGCATATACTGCCTTAGGTGTTTGGTGGCCCAAGCCAGTGTGCAACAAGTTTTCTCCAACATTGAGTATCTGGACTCACAGTCTGTGAACTTTTTACTTAAGTAATAAATTGCATGCTCTTTTCTTCCAGCCTCGTCATGCTGACCGAGAACACAACCCATGGAATTCTCAAGAACTGTTAAGTACATTATCAACGGTCTTCCGGCCACCGGGGGCATCAGTATTGGAGGTTCCTGCATATACTCTTTTATTTTCTCAAACGCTTTCTGACAATTCTCATTCCAAACTGTCGCTTCCGCGAAAATAAGGTGCCGGCAAAACAGAAGAGTCGCCACCTTTCGTTATTTATCCCTCAGAACGGGAAAAGAAACGATCGTAAAAACCTGACGAAAAGGTATAAGACAAGGTCATCGCAACCATTGTCTGGGTTCGGGAGTCGGTTACGCAAGGGGAAGGTATTAGCACCCCTCACGTCCATCGTACTCGATGGGATCCACGCTTGTTGTGTTTATCTGACGGGTTTGTTTACTATCTACCTATCAAGGCTGGTCTGAAAAAGAAAAGAAAAATGACTCGGCAAAGCTTCGCACTTTATGCCTACGTATTCTCATCAGAGAATGAGAAATCAGAGTCAACGTAGTTCGACTAACTACGGGTTACGGGGAAGGTGGCTCGCCAATACGTCAGTATTGTGCCTACGTACCCTCAACAGGCTTGAGAGATCAGAGCTTACGTAGTTCGGGATAATACGGATTACGGGGATTCAGATTCATCTGTCTTTTTGAGTAGGGTTAACAAACAGCCCCAGTAGTTTGGTGTACGCAGCTCGACCCTTGGAGACTTAGGCATTACCGTTTGCGGTAGAACTGGGAGTTAACGACACTCTTTTCTTCAGAAAAGCTTCCTTTGAATTATGGGCCCACGGGGCAAAAAGGTTTGAAGTTCGTTTTCTGTCTTTTATGGAAGAACTGTTTTTTAGTTGTCTGTAGTTTGTACAGCACTAGAGACTATGACCTGGGAACGAATGCGTCGCATATCATCCAAAGGACGTATACTAAACATTCTAGACGATTGAGAGGAGGCCGCTCAATTATCATTACCCAAGTAGCTTAAGGCTCATAACGCGCTTATACTAACTTGCCTTTATTATGTTTTTTACTGTTATTTCAAGATGGGAAGAGAGAGGGACAACTACGGGGAGACTATCAAGTCCTAATGTTGTCATGCCAAGGATTCATCCTATGGTTGTGGTTTGAAACAGGAAACTCCTAGAAGTTATCATGCATAGGTTTCAACCTAAAGTTCTAATCATCACTTCCTTATCAAAGGAAGTGAGATTCCCTAGGGGATCATGTCAATGGTATACAGAAAAGATAAAGCATCAGCTTAAACAGTAAACAGTAAACGACTGTAAAATGCATGCAATGCAAGTGAGGGAGAAATGTGTGTGGGGCATCAGCCTCCACAAGCTCGTCTCAACCTCAAGCCAGATATGAATAACTGCAATCATACAGAAGAAATAAAATGCTATCAAGCAAATCACAAACCACATAGGCAAGGGAGCAGAGCTCTACCGAATACCAGCAAGCAAAGCCATACAGTAACAATACAAGCAGAGGGAGCAACTCAACCTCTAGTGCAATCATGCTCCTAGCTTAAAAAAATTTAAACATGAACTTATTCTAATGCATCAAGCAAATCAAACAAGTCACATCAATACAGTTGCACAGAAAGCAAACAGACAGGAAAGAAAGCAAATCAACAGCTTCCACAGCTTCACAGCAAAGCAATCCTCTGACAGCAGTTCAGTCTTCAGTCTGTAACTGTTCTTCAGGTCCATCCTCTTCAGGGGAATGAAATGTACTCCATCTTCAAGCTTCAATCTTCAATATCAAGTATCAACTTGCTTCTTCAAGCTTTCAATGCATCAAACACAAGCATCAACTTGTTCTCCATCCTATTCAAGCTTCAGCTCTTTCTGCATTCTCAATCTAATTCTCTTCACAAGTGTCAACTTGTTCTTCTTGATCTTCAAGCCTCAGCTCCAAGGGCAATCTTCAAACACAGGGAAGTGCAACCTCTAGCATCTTAAATCTTCTAGAAAGGAACTCCATCCTCTAACAAGGGAGAAAGATTCATCTAAAAGAGCAAGGTGTGGATAGTGGTGAGCAAAGTGAAGACCAAAGAACACCTCTAAGCACTCCACCATCAAGGAAAGGAACCCTCAAAGGTTCTACCACTTTGTGAGGAGCCACTCATCCTACCAAATTAGGGATGAGGCCTTCACAATGGGACCTTACATCATAGGGAGGAATGGAAGTGATCAACATCTTCCATGTTTCATGAAGGAAGAAAATCTATTCTAAGAGATCTCCCTAAAACCCTAATCCTTAACCCTAAACAAACTACACCAAAGGGAGAGAAATCTTCAAGTCCAAGTTCCACCCTGCATTCCTCAGCAGCCCACACAAGTCTTCATCATCATCCAAGAGCAAGAGAAGCAAAGGCCTAGTCTAAGGGAACTAAAGAAATCATTCTAGTTGAATTAGCAAGTTAGGATCACCTAAAACCTAGTACTAAAGTTAATTCTAACTAAAATACTAAAACCAATTGTAAAATCCTACGAAAATAACTATGGGAACCTAAGTCAATCATGACTCTATCATGTTAATTCCATAGATCAAATCATCCAATAAGCCCTAGAATTAAATCCTAAACTATGAGGTGCTAAGGATAAACCTAAAACTAGAGCACCTAAAGTTCAAATACAAAAACAGCCCTAAACTTCTTCACAAAAATGTGAGAAAATTACTAGAGGAGCATACATGTCTAAACTAGCTACACACAAAAAATCAGCTCAAAATTCATCATCAAATGATCACAAAAAAATTCACAAGACAAGGTATCAACCATAATGAAATTAATATCAATTAAAATACAAAAAATGAAATTAAAATAAAAAATGCATGAATTCCTAAACTCTTAATTTCCTAAAATTTTAGACCCATTCATGAGTCAGGAGAAAAAAACCTGGATCAAATTGAGTTATTTTTCTATTTATTATGAATTATTTTCAAACTATATGAAATATGCAAAATAAAAGAAAAAACAAAGAAAATAACATGATACGCGTGGCAAATAGCAAATATTTCCAGTTTATTTCACAGACTGGGCCAAAGCGGGGGTGTGGATATCACTTAGTACACTAAGCCCAAACCAGCAATTAAATGAAACGTTGCGTTTCATCTCAATGTCTCTCTTCAGAGTTTGAAAACCAATTGTGGCCGTGTAATCCTTGCCCAAGTCAATGGTCAAACATCCATCCAATGGTCAATGTGCTTCGTCCCCAAATTTCAAACTGATGGAGGGAATTCTCCTGACGGTGGCCTGAGCTGCAACGCCACCGTCTTCTCCAGCGAAGTGATCATCACATGTCATCAAAAATAACAAATCAATACCCAATCTTACTCAATTTTCTCTCCTGAATCCAAATCCAATCTCCAAATTCACTGATTCTTCCTCTAACTTAAAACACGATAGGATTTTCAGAAACACACCAAATCTTAATCATCACAATTCTCAAAAGTAATGATCCTAATGTAATCTACACTCTTCAGAGGTTAATCTCCACTATCCAATCATGAATATACCACCAAGAATCACAAGAAATCTTTCTCAACAGAAAATGATCCATGACCTAGAGTGTCTTTATTCTTCAATTTCTTGTACCAAAATCCATCTATGTCATGCTATGAACCTAACCACCTAAAGATTTCTAGCTATCTCTCCATAAATTAAGCAGAATTTTGATTTGTACAAACCTGATTTCAGATGAAGAACAGGTACAATCCTTGCTCGATTCTTCCTCCAATATGATCCAGATTCACTCCAAATCTTCCTCTAAAGCTAATGCACACCTCAATTTGCTCTGATTTCAACTCAATCCAAGAACACGATCTTGAGTTGCAGCTCTGAGTTTTCAATGGCTCCTTCTGTTATCAGCCTCAATCTTCTCCAAAAAACTGGCTGAATACACTCCAAATCTTATATAGAACTCAATGGAAATGTCTAGAAACTTCTGTAAGCTTCCAAATGAGATTTTGCAATTTCAATTTCTCTCCAAAATCTCTCCCACGCCAGTCATGATTTGCACTCTGTTTGGGCATGAAAAATCTTGGAATTTTTATCTCATGAGATATTGAACTGATTTGTTATGATTATTTCCTTGTTTGCAATCCAATGGTTCATGTTGGTTATGTTACTTCATCATGAAGAAATGAAGTAAAAGTGCATAAAAATGGACTCAAACCAAAATTCTAACATTGCCAAAGTCTCTAAAATGCTTTTTCCATTCAAAAAATGATGTTACTTTGCTTTGTTTGCACACAATGATTTATTTCAATTTTTTGGTCATTTAATGCCTTTAATCCTTCCTTTTTCACCACTCCTTGAACCAAGTCCTTCCTTGAGCCATTTCAATGTCTCCTTGGTACATGGTTAAAGTTAAAACCCCATTTTGAGCAACTTTCAAGTTTAACAAAATTTTATTTGAGGTGTCTAAGTTGGTGAAAATGGCCTATAACCAAAAATGACCTATAATCAAAACTTCCCAAAATACCCTTGACTTGTCAAAGCCATAACTTGAGTTCTACAAATCCTATAAAGGACTTCTAGTACTCTATGGAAAGCTAAGAGAATAAGGAACAACATTCATGTTGACCAAAAGTTCATAGGAATCATCCTTATAGGGAAAAAGTGTCATGCAAGTTGGTTGACTTTCAAGCTCCAAATTCACATACCTCAGATGACTTGTAACTTGTCAAAGCCATAACTTGAGTTCTACAAATCCTATCAAGGACTTCTAGTACTCAAATTAAAGCTAAGACCATGCTTTACAACAATCATGTTGGGGTCAAGATGAGATGACAATCATATCTTAAGTTAAACAGTCTTGAAGTCAGGGGTCAAGCTAGGGGATTTTACACTGTCAAGCCTTAGAAACCCTAGCTTGAAACTTCTCAAACTCTTCAATCATGATGAGTTAACCTTGGAATCATCCTTAGAACATTTCAATGTATCAATACATGATCACATGGCTCCTAAATTAGGTCTCAACCTCCTTCAAATCCTCAGTTGACTTAGGGTTGACCCAGTCAAACCCTAGCTGCACCAATCATGGTTGAGGCTTCTTATTCTTGCACAATGACCTGTCTAGGCCTCAAAGTGATCTTCAAACCTTCTCCTAAGCTCTCTCAAGACCTCAAGTCCTTCTTCATGACCTTAGAATCATCTGATGGCTCCCCACAACTCTCAAGTTAGGAGACCTACACTCGGTAACCGGCGATACATAGCTGATATTGCTATCAGGCATTCTGCGGCACTGCGACAGAAGGATTCCTCGGGACTCATTAGGTCATTAGGAGCTTTTTAACAATCAAGTTAATTATGCCGTCGGGCATTCAAAGAAATTTTCGGGCGTCAGCCGAACTTCGTTAGTAAGTCGGAAATAGAATCCTCGGTCAATCATGAACCCAATAGGGATATCTATTCTTTCACCGTCAGGCACTCCGCATCAGCTGAGAGAACTGCTTCGACATCACAGTTGGACTACCTCAGTAAGTCTTCAAATAGAATCCTTAATCAATCACGGACCAATAAGGATAGACATTCTTTTGCCGTTAGGCACTCCGCGTCAGCTGGGAGAACTGCTTTAACATAGCAATTGGACTTCATCAGTAAGTCCGGGGTTTTGGCACCGCTGTCAGACTTCAGTCATCAGGTCTTCAAAGAAATTTCAACTTCTCTGTTTAAAACCTGCTGGGGATGCCACATCTCCGCTGGGGATTCTGGAGAACTATCAAGTAACTCTGCTTCGGGGATCCAGAAATCATTTTGGGTGAATCATCTATGCTGAGGAAATCAAGAATCATCTTGAACAAACAACTTCGTCGGGGACTTCAAGGATCACCCTGAACCAATAACTCTGCGGGAGATTTCAGGAATCATCCTGAGCAAACACTTTGTCGGGGACTCTAAGCATCAACTTGAGCAACCCTCTCTGGCAACTTCACTGGGGATTTTTAAGAATCATCTTAAGCACACAACTTCGATGGGGAATTCAAGAATCATCTTGAGCAAACCATTCTACAAAGGAACACCTGCAAAACAAGAACGGTAACGACCTAGCTCATGTTTCATATGCATATGATCGTCAATGGCGTAATGCTCCACACGGCGGAAATGCTACGCGTTTTTAGGGTAAATGTTATGCAATCATGCAAAATACTACGACCCCATCAGCAAAATAAATGTTGAAGGGAGAATCCTCCTGTCAAGGAGAAGGGAACCGCTCTGGTGGAGAGGAGGAAACATCCTGCCGAGGAGAAGTAGTCACACCAATCTCAATTGGATTCCGCCTGGGGAACAAACTTCAGCCGACTGCTGCAGGGAACAAAGTTCTACCAGAACCTGAACCCGCTCAACCAGGTATTCAAACCACAAACTGTCGAGGAAAACGATGTCAATCGCAGAAATAAACTGCAAGGCCTTCGCGGAAAAACTTTCCTGGAGATAACGACTCCGGTGGGGAAATACATCATCAGCCATTCAACACTCTACTGGGGAGCATCAATCATGGCTTCAACGGCCTTCCAAAGACTCGGCTCTCTTGGGAATTTTCCAGCTCGGCTGGGGTAGAAGGAATCATCCTGCTTACTGGGGGAGAGTATAACTCTGTGGGGAATATCAATTCCGCTGGAGACTTCAGTCTTGAACTATCGAGTGTTGCATACTTGCGGATAGTCTTCTACTAAAACTGCACTTTGACCTAGTGCCGGGGAATGAACGCACACTTCAGTGTATGACTCAGCTGGGGGGATGACGTTCCTTTAGGATACATCTGATTGGGGGGAGAATCTTCTCTGCTTGGGGATACATATCAATGCTCTTGGTCTTATATTCAGACTCCATGGGGAGATGCTGCTGAACTTGCCGGGGTAGAAGGAATCATCCTGCTTGGGGACGCATACGGCGTACTGCCTGGAATAGGCTATACCTACAACAACACAAACAAACAGACAAGATACCCTTTTCAAAGGGACCTATCAAGGTTATCATCTGGTGACAATGTTCAAGTAATTCATTGTTTCAACAACCAGTGGCCTAGGCCAGTAAGTTTATGTATGCGCATTTTATCAAAAACATCGGCGTTTTTTCGCAAACAAAACAGATAGATGCTAAACAAACACACAGAATTGCTGAATAGTATATATTTTATTGATGACGAACCCCTGAATGGGTGAAAATGTTTTACAACAGATGCAAGCTCCTGGAATGAGGAAGCTGCACAAATATAAAAACATAAATATACATCAGTATACAAATGTCGGCAATGCGGCGTAGACGAACACCATGAGTTGATCCCTCTATGACCCACTCGACTTCGATACTTCTCCGACGCTTCAGCTTCAGAAGATATTGATTCAGATAAATGGCCCTCAGGTCTTCCAAACCACTAAACGATGAAAGTCCACACGCGGAACGCAATCATTTGCTTTTCAAATCCCTAACTTTTTCCTGAATCGCCCTTTCAGGTTTTCAATTCACCGGGATACCCCTTTTTGCCAAAGTCGCCCTTCCAGGTTTTCGACTTTGCGGGTGTACCTTTTTTCATTTATATCCCTAATTTTTGCTCGAACCTTTTTCCCTTTTTTATGGTTCGCCAGGATGCCCCATTTTTGCCTGGATCTTCTTTTTCTTTCCAGCGGGTCATTTTTTAAGCAAAGTATTTTTTAACTGCGTCCGCGTTCACCGGGGATGCAAAAACTTCACCATCCATTGTGGATAACAACAAGTCTCCTCTCGAGAAGACTTGCTGACGATGTACGGACCTTCGTAATTGGGAGTCCACTTGCCCCGGTGATCGGAGTGTGGAGGAAGAATCTTCTCCAGGACGAGATCACCCGTCTGAAAGCTTCTAGGACGCACCTTCTTGTCATAAGCTTTCTTCATTCGGATCTGGTACAGAAGACCATATGTAATCGATGCTAACCTCTTCTCGTCCATCAGGCTGAGTTGGTTTAGTCGGTTCTTAATCCATTCTGCCTCGTCGAGTTTCACATCAACCAAAACTCGTAAAGAAGGGATTTCAACTTCTAACGGTAGGACAACTTTCATACCGTACACCAGTGAGAAAGGAGTTTCCCCAGTTGACGTACGTACTGTTGTACGATAACCGTGCAGTGCAAATGGCAATATCTCGTGCCAATCCTTATAGGTCACAACCATCTTCTGCACAATCTTCTTAATGTTTTTATTGGCCGCTTCAACGGTGCCATTCATCTTCGGCTGGTAAGGAGATGAGTTGTGGTGTTCAATCTTGAAACTCTGGCACAACTCCTTCATCATCTTGTTATTCATATTCGAACCATTATCAGTAATGATACGCTCGAGAATTCCATAACGACAGATGATGTCCCTCTTTATGAATTTAGCCACCACCTGCTTGGTCACGTTAGCATACGAGGCTGCCTCCACCCACTTGGTGAAGTAGTCGATAGCTACTAGAATGAAGCGATGACCATTAGATGCAGTGGGCTCAATCTTGCCTATCATGTCGATGCCCCACATGGAGAACGACCACGGGGAGGACATGACATTCAACGGGCACGGCGACACATGAATCTTATCAGCATAAATCTGGCATTTATGACATCTCTTCGCGAATTTAAAACAATCCGATTCTATCGTCAGCCAGTAGTATCCTGCTCTCAGGATCTTTCTTGTCATTGCATGCCCGCCGGCGTGCGTACCAAATGTGCCTTCATGGACTTCTTCCATGAGCATACTCGCCTCTTTCTCATCTACACATCTGAGTAGCACGAGAGCGTGGTTTCTTTTATACAAAACTCCATCAGGATTGAGATAAAAATTTCCAGACAGCCTCCTAAGAGTCTTCTTATCCTGGGTTGATGCTCCCGAAGGATACTCCTTAGTCATGAGGAAAGTCTGGATGTCATGGAACCATGGTTTGCCATCGGAGGCTTCCTCGATCGCAAAGATGAATGCAGGTCTATCAAGACGAGAAAGGACAATCCTTGGAGCTTCATTCCAAAAATTGACTTTATACATCGAAGCCAACGTGGCTAGGGCATCAGCCATCTGATTCTCAGCTCTGGGCACATGATGGAGTTCCACTCGATCAAAGAACGTAAGCAGCCTTCTGGCATAGTTCATGTACGACACCAAATTCGATTGACGAGTCTCCCACTCCCCTTTAATTTGGTTGATCACAAGTGCCGAGTCACCATATACATCTAGGTTCTTGATTCTCAAATCAATTGTTTCTTCTAGACCCATGATGCATGCTTCGTACTCCGCTTCGTTGTTGGTGACTGGAAACGTCAGTCTAGTAGTGAACGGGATGTGGGATCCATGGGGAGTCGTGATGATTACCCCAATGCCACTTCCGTAAGAATTAACCGCCCCATTAAATATCAATTTCCATTGGGATTTCCTATCTGGCCCCTCGTCGGGCAACGGTTCATCGCAATCTTTCGCCTTTAGAAACATGATCCTCATCAGGGAATTCAAATTTCATCGGCTGATAATCTTTGATCGGCTGTTCGGTAAGGTATTCAGACAATACGCTACCCTTGATGGCCTTCTGGGAAACGTACTGAATGTCATATTCCGTCAACACCATTTGCCATCTGGCAATCCTGCCCGAAAGCGCTTGTTTCTCGAAGACGTACTTGATCGGATCCATCTTCGAAATTAGCATGGTTGTGTGGTTGAGCATGTACTGTCGTAAACGTTTGGCAGCCCAGGCTAGTGCACAACACGTTTTCTCCAGCATTGAGTAACGAGATTCACAATCTGTGAACTTTTTACTCAAATAGTAAATGGCATGCTCCTTTCTGCCCGTCTCGTCGTGCTGACCGAGAACACACCCCATACTATTCTCAAGAACTTTCAAGTACATGATTAAGGGTCATCCGGCCACTGGGGGTATCAAGATCGGAGGTTCCTGTAGATACTGTTTTATCTTTTCAAATGCCTTTTGGCAATCCTCGTTCCAGCTAATCGCCTGATCTTTTTTCAGTAGTTTGAACATCGGTTCACACGTGGCCGTGAGCTGAGAGATAAACCTTGCAATGTAGTTTATTCTGCCCAGGAAACCACGAACTTCTTTTTCTGTTTTTGGCGCTGGCATTTCTTGTATTGCTTTAATCTTCGCAGGATCAACCTCGATGCCTCTTTCACTCACGATAAACCCCAGTAGTTTTCCAGACCGTACTCCGAAAGTACACTTGTTAGGATTCAACCTCAACCTGAACTTCCTAAGCCTCTCAAAAAGCTTCAGCAAATTGACCAGATGTCCCTCCTCCGTTTGGGACTTCGTAATCATGTCATCAACATAGACTTCAATCTCATGATGAATCATATCATGAAACAAAGTGACCATTGCTCGTTGGTAAGTGGCCCCTGCGTTCTTCAGACCGAAAGGCATTACCTTGTAGCAAAATGTTCCCCAAGCCGTAATAAACGTATTTTTCTCCATGTCCTCCGGCGCCATCTTGATCTGATTGTAGCCGGAGAAGCCATCCATGAACGAAAACACAGAGAACTGAGCTGTATTGTCGACCAACACATCAATATGAGGGAGTGGGAAATCATCTTTAGGGCTCGCCCTATTCAAATCCCGATAATCGACGCACATTCGTACCTTACCATCCTTCTTCGGTACAGGCACTATGTTGGCGACCCACGGAGGGTAAGTGGTGACCGCTAAGAAGCCATCATCAAGCTGTTTCTGCACTTCTTCTTTGATCTTAACGGCCATATCTGGTCGCGTCCTCCTAAGCTTCTGCTTAACGGGAGGACAATCTTCTCGCAGTGGCAAGTGATGGACCACGATGTCAGTGTCGAGTCCGGGCATATCTTTGTATGACCAAGCAAAGATGTCACTATACTCTCTCAGCATCTCGACCAATCTCCGCTTGATATCACTCTGCAATGCAGCCCCTATCCTGACGTTCTTGACTAGTTCCTCAGAACCCAGATTCACAATCTCAATCTCTTCTTCGTGAGGCAGAATAACTTTCTCTTCTTGTTTCAACAAGCGGGCCAACTCTTCGGGAAGGTCTTCGTCTTCATCAATCTCTTCTTCGGCTTGATAGATCGGGCAATCGAAGTCGAAGTGAGTCGTAGAAGGTCTAGAGTCGATGTCATCTGCTATGTGGATCCTGCAGTAACAAGGGTTAAGCTTAAAACAAGGATATGCAGGTTAGCACAAACCCTATTGCCATTTTATTGTTTTTCAAAACAAATATAAAACAGGAATAACAGAGATCACAACATTTGAATGCGAAGAGAAACGCCTTTTGATTTATTGGTAAAATGCATGTACATAACCAAACAAGGCCCTGACAATAAAACCACTATGCCCCAGGTATGACATAGGGTCGTACAACAATTGGAGAAAGTAAATCATTACTCTTTGCCTGTCACTTAGATGGTATCCCTGATGGACCAGTTGGTGAGGCTCTGGGCTGGTTTGCTTGGCTGGATCCAAGAGTCCAGGTTGCAGTCACTGTCTTCGCCATCTTCAGACACTGCGTTGACACTTTCAAATATCACCACGCCACTGGTAAACTGGATCGGCCCTTTACCTCGTGACGCATTGTGAGAAGAGGAGGCTTCAGCCGTAGGAGAGTATCCCAACCTAAACTTGTCCTGTTTGTTAGGTATTTCTAGAATCTGCCCCCTGTCGCTTTCGCGAAAATAAGGTGCCGGCACAATAGAAGAGTCGCCACCTTTCGTTATTTATCCCTCAGAGCGGGAAAGGAAACGATCGGAAAAACCTAACGAATAAGGGTAAGACAAGGTCATCGCAACCATTGTCTGGGTTCGGGAGTCGGTTACGCAAGGGGAAGGTATTAGCACCCCTCATGTCCGTCGTACTCGACGGGATCCACGCTTGTTGGTTTACTTGGACGGGTTGGTTTTATTCTATCTACCTATCAAGGCTGGCTGAAAAAGAAAAGAAAAATGACTCGGCAAAGCGTCGCACTTCATGCCTACGTATTCTCATCAGAGAATGAGAAATCAGAGTCAACGTAGTTCGGCCTACGAAGGGTTATGGGGGAAGGTAGCTCGCCAAGACTTCACCATCTTGTGCCTACGTACTCTCAACAGGCATGAGAGATCAGAGCTCACGTAGTTCGGGAAACTACGGTTTATTTCCTGTTTTTTTACGAAAGAAGTGTTTTTTATTGTGTTTGCGATTTCAACCGCACTAGAGACTATGACCTGAGAGTGAATGCGCGCATGTCACCCAAAGGGTACCATACTAAACATCCAGACTGTGGAAAAGAAACTCTCCCACAATCCTTTCTCAGATAGCTTAAGGCTCGTAACGTACGAAAGAAATCATTCATGATTACTGTATCTTAAACTATTTTGAGATGAGAAGAGAACAGGCCCAACTAGGAGGGAGACTATCAAGTCCTACTGTTATCATGCCATGGATTCATCCTATGGTTGAGGTTTGAACAGGGAACTCCTAGAAGTTGTCATGCATAGGTTTCAACCTAAAATTCTATCATCAAATCCTTATCGAAGGAAATGAGAGTCCTAAGGGATCATGTCAATGATACACCAAAACAGACAAAGCATCAGCTTAACAGTAAAATGCATGCAATGCAAGTGAGGGAGGAAATGTGTGTGGGGCTTCAGCCTCCACAAGCTCATCTCAACCTCAAGCCAGTCATGAAATAACAGTAATCAACATGCTATCAAGCAATAAACAGTAAACTGCAATCATACAGATAAAATGAAATAAAATGCCATCAGGCAAACAAACCACATGGGCAAGGGAGCTGGGCTCTACCGAATACCCGCAAGCAAAGCCACGCAGTAACAATACAAGCAGAGGGAGTAACTCAACCTCTAGTGCAATCATGCTCCTAGATTCTACTTATTCTAGATGGACTTAATCTAATGCAACAGACAAGTCAAACAAAACACACAATACAGAAAAGAAAACAGAAAACAGAAGAAAGCCTCAGCTCCTCCAGCAGCAACTCAGTCTTCAGACTTCAATCACTTAACAAACATCAGTTTTCTCTTCCAGGTTTCAACCCTAAAACATGAGTATCAACTCATCTTCTCCCTTAAGCTTCAGCTTCTTGATCAGCTCCACCTTCAGGCTTCACTAAATCTTCAGGGATCTTCAAGTGTCAACTTGATCTTCATGCTCTTCAAGCTTCAGCTGGAATGACACTACTCAGGGATTCATCCTCTTCAACACTCTTCAATGAAGTCTTCATCTTCATGCTCGGGCTCAACATCTCTCAAGACAATCAAACCAGAGAAAAATCACTTACTGGATAAGCTGGGGGATGTTGAACTGCTTATTTGATCACCAAATGTGACCTATAAGGGTTCAATATCAAGGGACTGGTTCCCTCAAAAGTTCTACCTCCTAGGCATGTCACTTATCCCTCCAAAGGAGAGAGGTGAATGCCATGGAAGGACTTTGAATCATAGGGAGGAATGGAGGTGAATGATACCATCCATGCTTGAGAAAGAAATTATCTACATCTAAGCTCTTCCTAGTTCCTAACCCTAAAACAAAACAAAAAGAAGAAATAACAAGCTCCTCAAGCTCCTCAGCTCTTCTACAATGCTCCACAAAGAGACACCAAGCTCTTCAAGCCAGAGGGAAACTCCAAAGCAAAGCAAACTTAAACAAACATGCCCTAAAGGCAACACAAACAATCATTCAATACAAAAAATCAACTAAAAATAGCATACTATTATATTAAATCCTAATATAAATTCTAGGGGATCTACATAACTACCCTTAAGTCCCATATATGCCCCATAGCCTAAATCAATCTAAAAAAACCCAAAAGAAATTGTTTTAATGCACCTAAGTTGAAGTTTTAACCTAATTCTATACTACCTAGAACTACCTAATCAAAACTATCCTAAACATTATTACAAAAATATGGAATTAATTCAGGGGGAACCTAAGGCATTCATCTAACTACCCTAAAAAGATTGAACTAAAAATCTTAAGGGGACTATCCTAACTAAATTCTACAAGTTAAGGTATCAACTAAAAGAATTAAAAGAGCAATTAAATGAGAAAATATGCAAAAAAATATAAAAATGAAATAAAATGAAAATTTTATGATTTTATATTTTTTTAGACAGAAAATGGAAAGTGGAAAAAAATCCCATTAAAAAATATTCATTTTTCAATTTATTATGCATTTTTAAAGTTTGATAAAATTTGGAGAAAATTAAAATGATTTATGAATGCATGGGGTGTGACAAGTAATAAAATGCAGTTATTATTTCCCATGGGCCCATACTGGGGGGTGGCGTTAGCAAGGCGCGCCTGGCCCATTTAAACTCAGAAAAACAAATTAAAATGAAAAGAAAAAAAGATAAAATCGCGGTGTAGAAAGCAAGAAAATATAGTGTAAAACAACTTTGGGCCCATACTGGGGGTGCAATGAGAAATACCCTAGGGCCCAGTTATTAGTTCAGAAATCAATTGATAAAAACAAAAGAAAAAAAGGAAAGACTCGGTGCGAATAGAAAGAAAAAACAGTGTAAAACACGATTGGGCCTGCATGGGGGGTTGGAATAGCATTGAACTCACTAAGCCCAGAACTGCTTTTAAATGGAACGCAGTGTTTTGCTGCGCTGATTCCCTCCATACTTCGCGTTTAAATCCCAACCGTTGGATGCTCTTCTGGGTCAACAAGTCACGCACGCATCTGACTGTTGATGAATCGTCTTCTTCCTTGGACTAACTAGGGTTTGAAGAAACCATTGAAATGCCTTCCCATGCACGAAACTTCCAGCTCATCATCCTCCTTCGTTTCCCCACCATTCAACGCGATGTAAAGACCAATTTTACTCTACTTTCTGAGCTGAACACAACTGTTGCCTTAGATTTCATTGAAGCAACCTCTATCATCCAAACCGAACGGTATAACCTCATGAACTCAACATTTCATCAGTTTCCAACCTTAACCAAACTCATGATTCTTTACACAAAAATGATCCTTATGCTACACTCATCAAAACTAGCTAATTATCTTGCATTATCATTCACTATATAGCATGTTCTAACTCCATCAAGAATTCGTGTCCATAGTTGAAACCTCTCCAATCAGTCCCAAACTCATCAAAATGAACCACCTAATTGTCTCTAATGGTTTTACAATAAGAATTCATCCTATCCATGCCTAAATTAGGGTGTAGAAGTGGTTTTGCATACCTTGCTTCTTGAAATGGTAGGTGGTGAGAATCCTCAATCCAAGCCTTGTAGCTCCTCAAGAATGGTCCTTAGGTGATGAATATTCCTCTGCTTGCACAAGAATTGATGTTGAAAGCTTGTATCTCAAGATCCAATGCCTTTTGCTTCCTTGCAATTTCAATGGGGAAGCTTTCAATTCTTCATCAATGGATCCTCACTCTAGCATGAACACATTCAGCAATGTTTATGGATATGATCTGTGAAGAAAAATGGAAAGGTAATGAAGAAGAATATGAAGATTCAATGTGATTTGCAAAATGGAGTTTTTGGATTCAATCTCTATTCTCTTCCACAATTAACACCAACTATCACCAACCTTTCACCTATGCAGGTTGTATCCAATATATAGAGAGATTTAGAAAGGTCTAGAACCTCCTAGAACCATCTAGTAAGAACTTGAAGTTTCCATGACATGGTATTTTGCATTTTCATTTCTCCTTGTATGATATCTCATGCAAAATGCTTGTAATCTTTGGTAACCAACTTGAATTTGTCCCCAAATGATATTTTGGACAAGTTACCATGCATCTCTTCCTTGTTTATTAAGCTTTTCCTTGTTTTGGTTTGATACCCCATTATGCAAGCAAGGCTTTTACAAAGCAACCCTAAGATGCAAGCCTAAAATCAAAATTGTGGCTGAACCATTGTTCTTAGAATGTCATTTGGAGTCAAATTGACCTATCATATGACATGGTTTGTATTTGTAACTTGGATTTTATGATTTTCAACTTCACTTGAATTAACTTATGCCTCATTTTTAGGCCATTTTTATCACTTTTTGATATGAACCTTTTCAACATCTCATGACCACCATACTAGCCTTAAAACGTCATTCTAAGAAAGTTTTATGTTGAAGATTTTTCCATTTGAAGCTTGGAAGTAGGAGATATGGCCTTATGCTTGAAATGACCTATAACTTCCAAATGACCAAAATGCCCTTGGCTTGTCAAAGCCATAAGTTGAGTTCTAAAAATCCTATCAAGGACTTCTAGTACTATCTAGAAAGCTAAGAAGATTCTCTTCAACATTCATGTTTACCAAGAGACCATAGGAATCATCCTACTAGGGCAAACGTTGTCTGCAAGTTGGGTGACTTTCAAGGACCCAGATTCACATACCTCAGATGACCTGTAATTTGTCAAAACCATAACTTGAGCTCTGCAAATCCTATCAAGGACTTCTACCACTCAAATTAATTCTAAGAACAAGCTCTACAACATTCATGTTGTGGGGAAGATGAGATGACAATCACATCTTGAGCTAAACTGCCTGGAAGATAGGGATCAAACTAGGGGATTTTACACTGTCAATCCTTAGAAACCCTAGCTTAAAACTTCTCAAACTCCTCAATCATGATGATTTGGTCTAGTAATTATCCTTATAGTATCTCAATACATCATTACATGATCACATGGCCCTTGGATTAGGTCTCAACCCTCTCCAAATCTTCATTTGACCTAGGGTTGACCCAGTCAAACCCTAATTCTACCACTCATGGTTGAATCTTATGAATTCTTGTATAATGACCTCTCTGGGCTTCATGATGGCTTTCAAGACATCTCATAGGATTTCTCAAAGCTTCAAGTCCATTCTCAAAGTCTCAGAATCATCTGAGGAGCACCCACAACTCTCAAGTTACGAAGCACACAACCTTGGTTTCAACCAATTCCTCTGAGAATCTTTTGAGCTTTCTGACAAATGTATCAACCTTCAAACACTTGATGGGTAAATAAATGTTGGTCAAATTTTAGGGTGCAACAGCTGCCCCTATTCAAACGGCTTGAACCTGACTGGGTGAGGAGCGAACGACTCTCATCCAATCAAGGTGCGAGACGGTTGAATACCGGTAAACCCGGAAATTTGCCAACTGCCCAACTCTTCGAACACTGGAATGCTAGCTGCACGCCAACTAGCTGGAGGAATACTGATCTTGACATCGCCGTCAATTATCCATATTGAATTCTATTGACATTGTCATCAGACAACCAAAACATCCAACATCGCCGCCGGAAAACTGAAGAACCTGACATCGTCGTCAGAAACAAACATACAACTCTGAGAAACACCCAACATCGCCGCCGGAAACCAAAACACCCAACATCGCCGCTGGAGAACTAAATCCTCTGACGCCGCCGTCAGAACCCAAAATACCCAACATCGCCGCTGGGAAACCAAAGAATCTGACATCGCCGCCAGACACAAACATCCAACATCGCCGCTGGAGAACAACAAAGAATCTGAGAACCATCCAACATCGCCGCTGGAAAACTAAACTGTCTGACATCTCCGTCATAATAGACAAAACACCCAACATCACCGCTGGAGGAATAGGGAATCTGACATCGCAGTCATAAACAAACATAACTCTGCTAGGGAGCTAAAGAGTCTGACATCGCCATCAAACATAATCTCCTGACATCGCCACCAGAAACAAACCATCCAACATCGCCGCTGGGAAACTAAATCATATGACCTCGCCGCCAAGACACATATCCAACATCGCTGCTGGAGATACAAAGGATCTGAGAACCAACCAACATCGCCGCTGGAAACTAAACTATCTGACATCGCCGTCAAAACACCCAACATCGCCGCCGGAGAACTAAAGAATCTGACTTCGCCGTCGAACAATCAAAACACCCAACATCGCCGCTGGAGAACTAGATCAACTTGACATCGCCGCCAAGAACAAAACATCCAACATCACCGCTGGAGAACTGAAGAATCTGACGTAACCTCCCAACATCGCCGCTGGAAGGCTAAATCACCTGACATCGCCGTCAGACACAAATGACTATCCAACATCGCCGTTGGAACACCAACATCCAACATCGCCGCTGGAAAACTGAAGGATATGACATCGCCTCCATAAACAAACAAATATCCAACATCGCCGCTGGGGAAATAGAGAATCTCCTGACATCGCCGCCAGAAACAAACAACTATCCAACATCGCCGCTGGAGAACTGAAGAGTCTGACATTGCCGTCGGACAACCAAACTACCCAACATCGCCGCTGGAGACAAACATCCAACATCGCCGCTGGAAACGAACATAACTTTGAGAGACACTCGACATCGCCGTCGTACAAACTTAATCTCTGCTGGGGAGCTAAAGAGTCTGACATCGCCGTCAAACATAATCTCCTAACATCGCCTCCAGAAACAAATGTCCAACGTCGCCGCCGGACAAGCATAATCTGACCTCTCCGTCAGACAAATACCCAACATCGCCGCTGGAGAAATAGATCAACTTGACATCGCCGCCAAGAACAAAACATCATCTGACCTCGCCGTCAAAACAAACATCCAACATCGCCGCTGGAAAACCAAATCAACTTGACATCGCCGCCAAGAACAAAACATCATCTGACCTCGCCGTCAAAACAAACATCCAACATCGCCGCTAGAGAACTCAAAAATAATCTGACCTCACCGTCAAACAAATATCCAACATCGCCGCTGGAAAACACACATGATCTGACTTCGCCGTTAAAACAAGCATCCAACATCGCCGCTGGAAATAACCATAATCTGACCTCGCCGTCAGGATGAAGAAACTTCACTGGGGAATTGGTCACGCGGTAACCGGTAACACATAGTCGATCATGCCATCAGGCATTCAAAGAGCACTGTCGGGCATTAGCCGGACTTCAACCACCAGGTTGATCATGCCATCAGGCACTCCGCGGGGATTGTCGGGCATCAGCCAGACTTCAACCATCAGGTTGATTAGCTGAGATAACTGCTTTCTTAACACGGTTAGACTCCAATCATGGAGTCTTCAAAGGAGATTTCAACTTCGCCGTCGGAAAACCTGCTGGAGATGACGCTTCGCCGCTGGGGAATCTGGAGAACTATCAAGCAACTCCGCTCCGGGGGTCCAGAAATCATTCTGGAGGAATCAACTCTGCTGGGGACTTCAAGAATCATCTTGAACAAATAACTCCGTCGGGGACCTTCAAGAATCATCTTGAACTGGTAACCATTCTGAGAAAACACTCTGTCGGGGATTCCGGAATCATCTGGGACAACTCTTGTCGGGGACAAACCAATCATGGCTTGAGAAGCTTCCAAGGATTCGGCTCTCTTGGGACTTCAGGAATCATCCTGGGCGATCTTAGCTGGGGACTCTAAGTATCAACTTAAGCAACCAACTCTGGAGACTGCACTGGGGTCTTAAGAATCATCTTAAGCAAACGGCCCTGCCGCGGAATTCAAGAATCATCTTGAACCGAAGACTTCGTTGGGGATCTCAAAAATCACCTTGAGCAAAAGACTTCGTTGGGGAGAATGTCAGGAATCATCCTGAGCAACTGATCCTTCGGCGGAACACCTGCAAAACAAGAGCGGTAACAACCTAGATCATGTTTATTATGCATATGCTTCGGCACCATGCTCCACACGGTGGAAATGCTATGCGTTTATGATGGATGCTATGCAATCATGCACAATGATGCGATCCCGTCAGCAAAATAAATGTTGAGGAGGATTCCTCCTGTCAAGGAGAAAGAACTACTCAGATAGAGGAATTATCCTGCTGAGGAGAACGTGAACATGCCAATATCAATTGGACTCTGTCTGGGGACATGATCTTCAGTTGATCACTGCAGGGGAAACAACTTCAATTGATTACTGCAGGGGAACGAAGCTCTACGAGAACCTGGACCTGCTGAAGGAAAACGATGTCGATCGCGGGAGTAAACTACGTAGCCGTCACGGCTGCTCTTCTGGGGATAACAGCTCTGTGGGGAAACAACTTCAGCTGATCAACACTCCACTGGGGAAACAACCAATCATGGTCTGATCAACTTCCACAGATTCGGCTCTATTGGGCATCTGCAAACTCGGCTGAGGAAGGAGAGCTCATTCTGCTTCACTGGAGAGAGTACGACTCTGGGGAAATACAGCATCAGCTGTTCAACGCTCTGCTAGGGAAAGCCAATCATGGTCCTAACTGCTTCCAAGGATTCGGCTCTCTTGGGGGTTTGCGGACTCGACTGGGGAAGGAGAAATCATTCTACTTCACTGGAGAATACGACTCTGATGAGGAATTTCAATTCCGTTGGGGAAGAAGGAATCATCCGACTTCGAGGAAGAGTACAACTCTGCAGGGGAATACAACATCAGCTGTTCCAACACTCTATTGGGGAAGAGGGACTCATCCGACTTCGGGAGAGAATACTACTCTGGTGGGGAATCTCAATTCCGCGGGAGACTTCAGTCTGGCACCATCAGTTGCTGCATACTTCGGCGTACGACTAGCTTCCTACGAAACCTGCACTTGTGACCCGGTGCGGGGGAATGCAAATCATGCTTCGGCGCGTGAACATTTCTATGAGGCTTGCACTTGTGACCCGGTGCGGGGGATGAACACGAGCTTCGGCGCGTGACTCAGCTGAGGAGGTGACGTTCCTTCAGGATGCGTCTGCTTGGGGAAAGAGAATCATCTCTGCCTGGGGGGACATATCAATGCTCGCTAACTTGCGTTCAGACTCTGCGAGGAGAGGCCACTGAACTTTGCTGGAGAAGGAGGAATCATCCTGCTTCGGGATGCGCACGACGCACTGTCTGGAATATGCTACACCTGTAACAACACAAACAAGCAGACACGACACCCTTCTCAAAGGGGCCTATCAAGGTTATTATCTCGTGACAATATTCAAGTATTTAATTGTTTCAACAATCAATGGCCTAGGCCAGTAAGTTTATGTATGCGCATTTTATCAAAAACATCGGCGTTCTTTCTCGCAAACAAAACAGATAAATGCTAAACAGGCAAACAGAATTGCTGAATAGTATGCATTTTATTGATAATGAACCCCTGAATGGGTAAAATGTTTTACAACAGAGGCAAGCTCCTGGAATGAGGAAGCCGCTCAAAATTAAAACATAAATATACATCAGTATATACAAATGTCGGCAACGAGGCGTAGACGAACACCATGAGATGATCCCTCTAAGACCCACTCGACTTCGATACTTCCCCGACGCTTCAGCTTCGGAAGAGATTGATTTAGATAAACGGCCCTCAGGTCTTCCAAACCACTAAGCAATGAAAGTCCACACGCGGAACACAGTCATTTGCTTATTCAAATCCCTAACTTTTGCGTGAACCGCCCTTTGCGGGTTTTCAGTTCACCGGGATACCCTTTTTTGCCGAAGCCGCCCAGTGTAGGTTTTCGACTTCGCGGGTGTACATTTTTTCAATATATCCCTAATTTTTGCCTGAACCTTTTTATTCTATTTTTGGTTCGTCGGGATGCCCCTTTTTTCCTGGACTCTTTCTTTTTTGTCCAGCGGGTCACTTTCAAGCAAAGTATTTTTTAACTGCGTCCGCGTTCACCGGGGATGCAAAATCCTCACCATCCATCGTGGATAACAACAAAGCTCCTCCCAAGAAGACCTTGCTGACGACATACGATCCTTCGTAATTCAGAGTCCACTTGCCCCGGTGATCGGAGTGTGGTGGAAGAATCTTCTTCAGGACGAGATCACCCGTCTGAAAGCTTCTAGGACGCACCTTCTTATCATAAGCTTTCTTCATTCGGCTTTGGTACAGACGACCAAATGCAATCAATGCTAACCTCTTCTCGTCCATCAGGCTGAGTTGGTTCAAACGATTCGTAATCCATTCTGCCTCGTCGAGTTTCACATCAACCAAAACTCGCAAAGAGGGGATCTCCACTTCTAGCGGTAGGACAGCTTCCATACCGTACACCAAGGAGAAAGGAGTTGCCCCGGTCGACGTACGTACCGTCGTACGATAACCGTGCAGTGCAAACGGCAGCATCTCGTGCCAATCTTTGTACGTCACAACTATCTTCTGAACAATCTTCTTTATGTTCTTATTGGCGGCTTCGACGACGCCATTCATCTTCGGCCGGTAAGGAGATGAGTTGTGGTGTTCAATCTTGAAGCTCTGGCACAGCTCCTTCATCATCTTGTTATTCAAATTCGAACCATTATCAATAATGATCCGCTCGGGAATTCCGTAACGACAGATGATGTCCTTCTTTATGAACTTAGCCACCACCTGCCTGGTCACATTAGCGTACGAGGCTGCCTCCACCCACTTGGTGAAGTAGTCGATAGCTACCAGAATGAAGCGATGACCGTTGGATGCAGTGGGCTCGATCTTGCCTATCATGTCAATGCCCCACATGGAGAACGGCCACGGGGAGGACATGACATTTAACGGGCACGGCGGTACATGAACTTTATCAGCATAAATCTGGCATTTATGACATCTCTTCGCAAATCTGAAGCAATCCGACTCCATCGTCAGCCAGTAATATCCTGCTCTCAGGATCTTTCTCGTCATAGCATGCCCGCCGGCGTGCGTACCAAATGTGCCTTCATGGACTTCTTCCATGAGCATACTCACCTCTTTCTCATCTACACATCTGAGTAGCACGAGCTCGTGGTTTCTCTTATACAACACTCCATCAGGATTGAGATAAAAGTTTCAAGACAGCCTCCTCAGAGTCTTCTTATCCTGGGTCGACGCACCCGCAGGATATTCCTTAGTCATAAGGAAAGTCTGGATGTCATGGAACCATGGCTTGCCGTCGGCGGCATCCTCGATTGCAAAGACAAATTCCAGTCTATCAAGACGTGAAAGTACAATTCTTGGAGACTCATTCCAAAGATTGACTTTATACATGAAAGCCAACGTGGCTAAGGCATCAGCCATCTAATTTTCAGCCCTGGGTACATGATGGAGTTCCACTCTATCGAAGAACGGAAGTAGCCTTCGGGCATAATTCATGTACGGCACCAAATTCGCTTGACGAGTCTCCCACTCCCCTTTAATTTGGTTGATCACAAGCGCTGAGTCACCATATACGTCTAGATTCTTGATTCTCAAATCAATCGCCTCTTCTAGACCCATAATGCATGCTTTGTACTCCGCCTCATTGTTGGTAATTAGAAACGTCAGTCTCGCAGTAAACGGAATATGGGATCCGTGGGGAGTCGTGATGATAGCCCCGATGCCACTTCCATAGGAATTAACCGCTCCGTCGAATATCAACTTCCATTGGGATTTCCTATCTGGCCCCTCGCCGGGCAACGGCTCATCGCAATCCTTCGCTTTGAGAAACATAATATCCTCGTCAGGGAATTCAAACTTCATCGCCTGGTAATCCTCGATCGGCTGTTCGGCAAGGTAATCAGACAATACGCTTCCCTTGATGGCCTTTTGGGACACGTACTGAATATCATATTCTGTTAACACCATTTGCCACCTGGCAATCCTGCCCGAAAGAGCCTGCTTCTCGAAGACGTACTTGATCGGATCCATCTTCAAAATTAGCATAGTGGTGTGATTGAGCATGTACTGTCGTAGACGTTTGGCAGCCCAAGCTAGTGCACAACACGTCTTCTCCAGCATCGAGTATCGAGATTCACACTCATTGAACTTTTTACTCAAGTAGTAAATGGCATGCTCTTTTCTGCCTGTCTCGTCGTGCTGACCGAGAACACACCCCATACTATTCTCCAGAACCGTCAGGTACATGATTAATGGCCGTCCAGCCACTGGGGGTATCAAGATTGGAGGTTCTTGAAGATACTGCTTTATCTTATCGAATGCCTTCTGGAAATCCTCATTCCAAGTAATCGCCTGATTTTTCTTTAAAAGCTTGAACATCGGTTCACAAGTGGCCGTGAGCTGAGAGATAAACCTTGCAATGTAGTTTATTCGGCCCAAGAAACCACGAACTTCTTTTTCTGTTTTCGGCGCTGGCATTTCTTGAATGGCTTTTATTTTCGCAGGATCAACCTCGATACCTCGTTCACTGACGATAAACCCCAATAACTTTCCGGACCGCACTCCGAAAGTGCACTTGTTAGGATTCAGCCTCAGCCTGAACTTCCTAAGCCTCTCAAAAAGCTTCAATAAGTTGACCAGATGCTCTTCCTCCGTTTGGGACTTCACAATCATGTCATCAACATAGACCTCGATCTCATGATGAATCATATCATGAAACAAAGTTACCATTGCTCGCTGGTAAGTGGCCCCTGCGTTCTTCAGACCGAAGGGCATTACCTTGTAGCAAAATGTTCCCCAGGGGGTGATAAACGTCGTTTTCTCCATGTCCTCCGGCGCCATTTTGATCTGATTGTAACCGGAGAAGCCATCCATGAATGAAAACACGGAGAACTGGGCTGTATTGTCGACCAACACATCGATATGAGGCAACGGGAAATCATCTTTAGGGCTCGCCCTATTCAAATCCCGATAATCGACGCACATGCGTACCTTACCGTCCTTCTTCGGTACAGGCACTATGTTGGCGACCCACGGAGGGTAAGTGGTGACGGCTAAAAATCCTGCGTCCAACTGCTTCTGGACTTCTTCTTTGATTTTCACAGCCATGTCTGGTCGCGTCCTCCTAAGCTTCTACTTGACGGGAGGGCAATCTTCTCGTAGCGGCAAGTGGTGGACCACGATATCCGTGTCAAGTCCGGGCATATCTTCGTATGACCAAGCAAAGACGTTACTATACTCTCGAAGCATCTCGACCAATCTCTGCTTGACATCAATCTGCAGCGCAGCCCCTATCCTGACATTTCTGACGAGCTCTTCAGAACCCATATTGACGATCTCAATTTCCTCCTCGTGAGGCAGAATAACCTTTTCCTCTTGTTTCAACAAGCGGGCCAACTCTTCCGGAAGGTCTTCGTCTTCATCAATCTCTTCCTCGGCTTGATAGATCGGGCAATCGAAGTCGTAGTGAGCCGTAGAAGGTCCAGAGTTGATGTCATCTGTTACGTGGATCCTGCAATAACAAGAGTTAAGTTTAAAACAAGAATATGCAGGTTAGCACAAACCCCATTGCCGTTTTACTGTTTTTCAAAACAAATATAAAACAGGAATAACAGATAACACAATATTTGAATACGAAGAAAACGCCTTTGATTTATTAACAAAATGCATGTACATAATCCAACAAGGCCCTGACAATAAAACCACTATGCCCCGGGTAGGACATAGGGTTGTACAATGATTGTAAAAAGTAAATCATTACTCTTCACTTGTCAGTTGGATAATGTCCTTGATGGTCCAATTATGGAGGCGCTCGCCTGGCTTGCTTGGCTGAATCCAAGCGTCAAGATCACAATCGCTATCCTCGCTATCTTCAGACGTCGCGTTGATGCTTTCGAAGATCACTCCGCCGCTGGTAAATAGGATCGGCCCCTTACCACGAGACGAACTGCTAGACGAAGAAGAAGAAGCTTCAGCTTCAGGAGAATACCCCAATCCAAACTTATCCTGCTTGATCGGCATCTCCAAGATATGCCCCCAACCTGGGGTGGAACCGGCTTCGACGACGGCCCGAGCTTCTTTGAATGAGGAGAGATTCATCTCTGGTTTCTCTATGACGACAGGAGCTACCTCTCTCACCTTGACGGTTTCAAATGCTTGGCAGAGAGTTTCATGGATTTCACCATCCATTTCGACATACTTAAAGGATGACAAATGGCTCACCATTATGTCCTCCTCACCATACACGGTTACTATGCTTCCCCCGACAGCATATTTGAGCTTTTGATGCAACGTGGACGTCACGGCACCAGTAGCATGGATCCATGGCCGGCCCAAGAGGCAACTGTAGGCAGGCATGATGTCCATGATATAAAAGGTCGTATCAAACGTTCCCGGACCAACTTGGATCGGCAGGGTCAACTCTCCGAAAACGTGGCGCTTAGTTCCGTCAAATGCTTTCACCACCAGATCACTGGGTGTGCAAAGCAATCCACGAGTGTCCAACTTCATTAATGCCTTCTTCGGAAGCACATTAAGCGACGAACCCGTGTCCACCAGGACATGCGACATGATTGTGCCTCTGCACTCTATCGAGATGTGCAAGGCGCTGTTGTGATCTCTCCCTTTAGGAGTCAGCTCTAAATCTGTGAAACCTAGCCCATTACCAGCATTAACATGGGCTACCACCTCTTCTAGATGATTCACTGATATCTCTTGCGGTACGTAGGCAGCATTCAATACCTTCAGTAACGCGTTGCGGTGTGCTTCAGAGCACAACAACAAATTGAGAATAGAAATCTTTGAAGGCGTCTGATGGAGATGGTCTACAATCTTGTAGTCGCTCTTCTTGATTAACCGCATAAACTCCTCGGCATCTTTGATAAGCAAATCTTTCTCTACCACACACGGGGCCTCTTCGACGACTTTGCTTTTACCCTTATCAGCAGCATCAGCTCTGACCACTTTATCTGCCACAACCTCTGTCGGTGCAAACACTCTTCTGCTTCGGGTAATACCACTGATACCCGCGAGATTCTGCACAGTCGACCCATACAGCTCCAGCTCTAACTTCTGACCATTGCAATAGACTTCGGCACCATAATGCCACGGAACGGCACTAGTGCTCTCGAATGGGATCAGCCTAGCTTTGGTAATAGTGATTGTAGGCGGTCGGGGCGCAGAAATGGTAATTGGTTGGCGAGGAATGGTGATGGTGGCGACTTCATCGGCCTGCTTCAACACTACCTCTCCTGATACACTTCCAGCTCTCCGGCTGAACTGCAAAATACCCTCAGTCATCAGACTTTGGATACCTTCTACTAGCTGCTCACACCCATCAGAATGCGTAGCACAGTCCATGCACAACTCTCCGCATCCTGGAAAGAACCCTTTCTTCAACAACTTAGCTTTGACGAAACTAAGCGGCGTCTTTAGGTCTTTGACATCAGTCAACAGATCTGCACTCTCTTCCTCGACAATGGCGTTCACTCCGCCTCCCCTATGATTCGACATAGGCTTTTTGGTGACATTGGGCACATTGTCGGAGAAGTTGATAATCTTGGCATCTACTAGGTCCTGCACCTTGTGCTTAAAGGCTTTGCAGTTCTTGATCGTGTGGCCTGGTGCCCCTGTATGGAAGTCGCAAGTGGCATTTGCATCGTACCCCGGTGGAGGTGCCCCTGTCAAGGGAGCCATCGTCCTCTTCTGAACCAACTGAAGCTGAAGCAAAGTCTGCAAGAGTTGCGTATACGACATAGGCGGAGCCTCGAAGTGACGGTTTGTCAAAGGCGCCCGATTCTGGTACTTTCTATAGCCCTGCTGATTCGGTTGCTGCTGCTGCTGCTACGGAGCTGCTGGGATATTTATACTGGCTATCTGCTGCTGAGGGCCTTTGCCCTTTCTCCGAGCGTTAGTCACAGCGCTCGCATCTCCTTCTCGACGTTTACCAGCATAAGGTTTCTTTCCACCTCCTCCAGCTGAGGATGATTCACCTTGAATTTTTCCGATCTTGATACCATTCTCGACGTGCTCGCCCATGGTGATGAGAGCCGAGAACGTCCCAGACATACCGCTGACTAAATTTTCATAGTACAACCCCGGGAGGGTAGCCACAAACATCTGCACGAGCTCGTGCTCAACCATCGGCGGTTGAACCCGAGCAGCCAACTCACGTCACCGCTGGGCGTACTCCTTAAATCCTTCATTATTTCTCTGCGAAAGGTTCTGGAGCTGAACTCGGTTGGGGGCCAAGTCGCTATTGTACTGATAGTGGAGGACAAACGCTTCAGCGAGATCTTTCCAGGTGCGCACGCTAGTGGGCTCCAAGCCCATATACCACTCGAGGGATGGCCCAGAAAGACTATCTTGGAAGAAGTGCATCAGCAACTTCTCATCTTCGGAATAGGCAGACATCTTTCTATAATACGATCGAAGGTGGACACGAGGGCAGGTAGTACCCTTATACTTCTCAAAGACAGGCACCTTGAACTTAGGAGGTACCTTGAAGTCAGCAATTAACACCAGCTTGGACATATCACCGCCCAAAGTATTCTGATTCTCAATATCTCTCATTTTATCTTCAAGTGCTTTGAATCTGAGCCGCGCTTCAGCATTCAGCTCCGCTTCTGCACCTCTTTGAGAAAACACATCATCCTGATGATCCTCAAGCCACGGTTGAGGCACCAACAGATTCCCGACGCCAGCATTGCCGTTGACCGGCCCGATATTGACATTACTCCCAGACTACCATTGCCGACGCCTGTCGCATTGAGTCCGATATTCACCATCACATTACCATTAGCACTGCCGTTGCCCCCGGCAACAGGAACACCATTCTGCGGAGTATCAACTGGCGGAGGAGTAGGCACAGCCCCTCCATGAAGTATGTCGTTACTATCAACCTTGGAGATCAAAGGTTGAACCAAAGTCCGGAGCTGGTCTTGACCATTAGCGACCACCTGCATCAGTTCCATAAAGCGATCCATCCACTCACGGAGTTCCTAAACATCTGTCTGCACCTGATCCATGATCCTTGTCTGATTAGCTCGAGTTGAATAGCGGTGAATGAGTCTCTGATCAATCCTGGAGACCGGAAACAGCCTGGAACCTGTGAACCTGAAAAAAAACCTTCAAACACTAAAGGTTAGGAAAAACAACAAAATGTACGCCATGCAAATGCTTCATGCAGATGCATGCGTGTGCCTGTGTGCTTGGGAGATTTCCCCCGATCCTAGTGCCTTAGTGCCAGTGCTGATAATAATAATAATAATAAGAAGTCTGAGCCCAATCATAGAAACATCAATCTCATATATATAAGGAGAAGGCCTATCAAGGCAGTACATAGCATCAGCAAGTACAAGACAAATCAACAGCGTGACCTCAGCCAACAAGCCTGGTGATGGTCAGCATACAACAAAGATCAAAACAAAAGGAATACAACTAGTCAAGTACGGCCACGGGCGCAATACTCTACTAATAATTCCTTCGTCTCTGGATGATCTGGCAAAGTGAGCAACCCCTCGACGAGTAGTTCCCTCCGCACAATAGTATACTGAAGTCCCTGAACTGAACTTTCCCATGCTCCTTCGCCGAAGCAATCTTCCAGTTTCCGCTTCTTTGACTCAAACTTCAGCTTGCACTCCTTCAGGTTGGCAAGGGCTTTGTTGAGTTGGCCTTCAGCGGCGTACCTGCGGGCAGTTTCTTCATCAAACCTTCGCTCACTGTTCTTCAACTCGGCTTCCAGCTTGGAGATCTGCAGCATCAGCTTATCCTCCCGCTCCTTCCTGGTGGCCAGGGAAGCCTTCCGGTGTTGGTCGAACTTGGATATCCTCCGATATGCCTCGTCCAAATGCTGCTTCTTCGTAGCTAGTACGTCGTTAACAGCCCTGAAGTCTTGACCCATGCGTTCACGCTCGGCGATCTGCTTCGTCAGGTCTGTACCTAGCTGGTTCACCAATTCTGTTTGCTTCTTGAAAGCATGCACGACCTCGTTCCTTTCACTTCGAAGCTGAGCTAACTCCTTCTCTAATTCTGCGTTCGCCCGCTTCAATTCATCCCGCTCAGCTACTACCTGGTTATGCTGATGAATGGGCACAGTAGTAGGCTCTTCGACTGCTAGAGAGCTTTCTGGCTTGGTATGAGGGAATGGCATCCCTATAGCATTGGCTCTGGCTCTGATCCAAGCTGAGTATGGAGGGTAGGCTTGACTGTTGCTCTTTCCCAGCAAAGGCTTTCCTCGCTTACTGATACTGTTCCATGCACACTGAAGCTTGGACAACAAATCCCCTTCTAGAATACCCGTGAGGTACAGAGATTCCTGTACCTCTTCCTCCTTCGGCGGAGTCCTCAAAGCATACGCGAATTGTCGAACCAGCAATGACGGATTGTAGTTTATGCAACCCTTCCTACCTATCAGAGGTACATTAGGAAACCCGCTGCAACTTAAGATCACCTCAGTACCTAACCTGTCCCTGTCAAACCAATCAATATCTTCTGCAGATAAACTCATCAGACGCTCAGGCCACTCAGCTGTGGCTGCAGACAATGCAAAAGAACCCCTCTTGGGCAAATGACTATCAAGCCATTTGTGCAGCAACGGTACGCAGCATGAGACATTCTTCCCTCTCCGGTTTTCATTCTTATAGTGAACTGAGTGATAGACATCTCCGACCAAAGTAGGGACTGGATTCCCTGAGGCAAAGATGTGAAACGCATCAAAGTCTACAAAATCAGGCATGTTGGGGAACAGGATAATGCCATATATGCACAAAGCGAGGATGGCATTGAACGCGTCCCAACATCTGTCCTTAGCACACTGCTGAGCCTTAACCACCAGAAACTGCAAGGAGAACCCAGGAACCTTGTTCCAACTAGTCACTACTAACTCAGAGGCGTCCAAGTAAAGTGAAGAAGCTAAACCAGCCAGGTTAGGCTCAATGTCCATATGGACAAAAGGTATCTGCCTTTTGATAGGCACACCCAGCAAATCAGCATACTCTTCCAGCGTCGGCGCGAGAATGAAGTCCTGAAAAGTGAAACATCTCAGCGGAGGGTCGTAGAACTGCAACAAAGCGTGCAATCCACTCAGCTCGAACACAGAAGGCTTGCAAACCAAACTAAGTAACCTGCCATAAGATTTTCTGAATTCATCCTTCACAGAATCCCCTGCTAGAGCTATCAAACCAATCAACTTCGACACATCAGGGGTCGGGAACTTGTACGCAACGATCTTCTTGAGAGAGGCCATAACAATACAATAGGAGGCGAGAAATCCTGGATCGGGGAAACGGTACCTGCAACACAGACACACGTTAATGAAATGTAAATGACATGCAAACTAATGCAAAATGCAATCATGCAATAATATATCCAGGTGACTGCTGTGGAGATTCTGTATTAACAATCACTGATGAGAAGAAAACCCCGGTGAAGGACCACAGATCTGATCTGCCAAGAACAACCATCTGATAGGACCATATACATAGGATCATAATTCTGCTCTGTTGAGAACAAATGTCTGATAATAAGGACCTCGGATGTATGATCAAGAAATATCTGCTGATGAAGTCTTCAGACCCCAAATCAAAAATCTGCCCTATCAAGAACAAATATACAGCTGCTGATGAGATCTTCAGACCCCACTCAAAATCTGCTCTATCAAGAACAAACAACATCTGCTGATGAGATCTTCAGACCCCAAAAATCTGCTCTATCAAGAACAAACAACTGATGACAATACTCTGATCAAAACCTGCTTTATCAAGAACAGACAAATCTGCAACTGAGAAACCCTGGTACCAACAAAACTGATCCACTGGCAAGAAAACCAGGTAGTCTGAAGGTCAAGGTTTCCTGCAATAAACCCAATCCCACTCACAGGTATGGACCTAAACTGACTCAAGGTACGGCATCCTATGCGTTCATCAGCGTCACAGACTTTCAAGAGGGGTGATACGATACCCAGAAGGTGTGGCATCACCAGCTCATGAAGCGGCCCACTTAGCTGAATCGCAAATGATCGGTCCCCAGAGTCGACAATCCACCAAACCAGCAACCGTCTCAACCCAAAGGGTTGAAAGTGAAGCCAACCGGATGAACCTCGTCTGAGCGTGGATTTCATGAGACACTAGTGCCTGCAAAGCAAGCACGCGCCCACTAATTTCCACTCTAAGTCTATGGTGCACTCAAGCCTGGGTCTGGCTTCTCACTCATCAGAACTCCCGTCCCACAACAGCACAAATAATCATATTATACTGAAAATAAAAAGCGGGAAATAAAGTGCGAGAAGTAAAAATGCGATAAATAAACGCAACCCAGCAGGTAAACATACAAGCGTTAGGAATGACTCTCACATGGAACCAGAGATTCTGGCCTCTCCCCAGCAGAGTCGCCAGCTGTCGCTTTCACAAAAATAAGGTGCCGGCACAATAGAAGAGTCGCCATCTTTCGTTATTTATCCCTCAGAGCGGGAAAGGAAACGATCGGAAAAACCTAACGAATAAGGGTAAGACAAGGTCATCGCAACCATTGTCTGGGTTCGGGAGTCGGTTACGCAAGGGGAAGGTATTAACACCCCTCACGTCCGTCGTACTCGACGGGATCCACGCTTGTTGGTTTACTTGGACGGGTTGGTTTTATTCTATCTACCTATCAAGGCTGGCTGAAAAAGAAAAGAAAAATGACTCGGCAAAGCGTCGCACTTCATGCCTACGTATTCTCATCAGAGAATGAGAAATCAGAGTCAACGTAGTTCGGCTTACGAAGGGTTATGGGGGAAGGTAGCTCGCCAAGACTTCGCCATCTTGTGCCTACGTACTCTCAACAGGCATGAGAGATCAGAGCTCACGTAGTTCGGGAAACTACGGTTTATTTCCTGTTTTTTACGAAAGAAGTGTTTTTTATTGTGTTTGCGATTTCAACCGCACTAGAGACTATGACCTGAGAGTGAATGTGTCGCATGTCACCCAAAGGGTACCATACTAAACATCCAGACTGTGGAAAAGAAACTCTCCCACAATCCTTTCTCAGATAGCTTAAGGCTCGTAACGTACGAAAGAAATCATTCATGATTACTGTATTTTAAACTGTTTTGAGATGAGAAGAGAACAGGCCCAACTAGGAGGGAGACTATCAAGTCCTACTGTTATCATGCCATGGATTCATCCTATGGTTGAGGTTTGAACAGGGAACTCCTAGAAGTTGTCATGCATAGGTTTTAAACTAAAATTCTATCATCAAATCCTTATCGAAGAAAATGAGAGTCCTAAGGGATCATGTCAATGATACACCAAAACAGACAAAGCATCAGCTTAACAGTAAAATGCATGCAATGCAAGTGAGGGAGGAAATGTGTGTAGGGCTTCAGCCTCCACAAGCTCATCTCAACCTCAAGCCAGTCATGAAATAACAGTAATCAACATGCTATCAAGCAATAAACATTAAACTGCAATCATACAGATAAAATGAAATAAAATGCCATTAGGCAAACAAACCACATGGGCAAGGGAGCTGGGCTCTACCGAATACCCGCAAGCAAAGCCACGCAGTAACAATACAAGCAGAGGGAGTAACTCAACCTCTAGTGCAATCATGCTCCTAGATTCTACTTATTCTAGATGGACTTAATCTAATGCAACAGGCAAGTCAAACAAAACACACAATACAGAAAAGAAAACAGAAAACAGAAGAAAGCCTCAGCTCCTCCAGCAGCAACTCAGTCTTTAGACTTCAATCACTTAACAAACATCAGTTTGCTCTTCCAGGTTTCAACCCTAAAACATGAGTATCAACTCATCTTCTCCCTTAAGCTTCAGCTTCTTGATCAGCTCCACCTTCAGGCTTCACTAAATCTTCAGGGATCTTCAAGTGTCAACTTGATCTTCATGCTCTTCAAGCTTCAGCTGGAATGGCACTACTCAGGGATTCATCATCTTCAACACTCTTCAATGAAGTCTTCATCTTCATGCTCGGGCTCAACATCTCTCAAGACAATCAAACCAGAGAAAAATCACTTACTGGATAAGCTGGGGATGTTGAACTGCTTATTTGATCACCAAAGGTGACCTATAAGGGTTCAATATCAAGGGACTGGTTCCCTCAAAAGTTCTACCTCCTAGGTATGTCACTTATCCCTCCAAAGGATAGAGGTGAATGCCATGGAAGGACTTTGAATCATAGGGAGGAATGGAGGTGAATGATACCATCCATGCTTGAGAAAGAAATTATCTACATCTAAGCTCTTCCTAGTTCCTAACCCTAAAACAAAACAAAAAGAAGAAAGAACAAGCTCCTCAAGCTCCTCAGCTCTTCTACAATGCTCCACAATGCTCCACAAAGAGACACCAAGCTCCTCAAGCCAGAGGGAAACTCCAAAGCAAAGCAAACTTAAACAAACATGCCCTAAAGGCAACACAAACAATCATTCAATACAAAAATCAACTAAAAATAGCATACTATTATATTAAATCCTAATATAAATGCTAGGGGATCTACATAACTACCCTTAAGTCCCATATATGCCCCATAGCCTAAATCAATCTAAAAAAACCCAAAAGAAATTGTTTTAATGCACCTAAGTTGAAGTTTTAACCTAATTCTATACTACCTAGAACTACCTAATCAAAACTATCCTAAACATTATTACAAAAATATGGAATTAATTCAGGGGGAACCTAAGGCATTCATCTAACTACCCTAAAAAGATTGAACTAAAAATCTTAAGGGGACTATCCTAACTAAATTCTACAAGTTAAGGTATCAACTAAAAGAATTAAAAGAGCAATTAAATGAGAAAATATGCAAAAAATATAAAAATGAAATAAAATGGAAATTTTATGATTTTATATTTTTCTAGACAGAAAATGGAGAGTGGAAAAAAAATCCCATTAAAAAATATTCATTTTTCAATTTATTATGCATTTTTAAAGTTTGATAAAATTTGGAGAAAATTAAAATGATTTATGAATGCATGGGGTGTGACAAGTAATAAAATGCAGTTATTATTTCCCATGGGCCCATACTGGGGGGTGGCGTTAGCAAGGCGCGCCTGGCCCATTTAAACTCAGAAAAACAAATTAAAATGAAAAGAAAAAAGATAAAATCGCGGTGTAGAAAGCAAGAAAATATAGTGTAAAACAGCTTTGGGCCCATACTGAGGGTGCAATGAGAAATACGCTAGGGCCCAGTTATTAGTTCAGAAATCAATTGATAAAAACAAAAGAAAAAAAGGAAAGACTCAGTGCGAATAGAAAGAAAAAATAGTGTAAAACACGATTGGGCCTGCATGGGGGGTTGGAATAGCATTGAACTCACTAAGCCCAGAACTGCTTTTAAATGGAACGCAGCGTTTTGCTGCGCTGATTCCCTCCACACTTCGCGTTTAAATCCCAGCCGTTGGATGCTCTTCTGGGTCAACAAGTCACGCGCGCATCTGACGGTTGATGAATCGTCTTCTTCCTTGGACTAACTAGGGTTTGCAGAAACCATTGAAATGCCTTCCCATGCACGAAACTTCCAGCTCATCATGCTCCTTCGTTTCCCCACCATTCAACGCGATGTAAAGACCAATTTTACTCTACTTTCTGAGCTGAACACAACTGTGGCCTTAGATTTCATTGAAGCAACCTCTATCATCCAAACCGAACGGTATAACCTCATGAACTCAACATTTCATCAGTTTCCAACCTTAGCCAAACTCATGATTCTTTACACAAAAATGATCCTTATGCTACACTCATCAAAACTAGCTAATTATCTTGCATTATCATTCACTATATAGCATGTTCTAACTCCATCAAGAATTCGTGTCCATAGTTGAAACCTCTCCAATCAGTCCCAAACTCATCAAAATGAACCACCTAATTGTCTCTAATGGTTTTACAATAAGAATTCATCCTAGCCATGCCTAAATTAGGGTGTAGAAGTAGTTTTGCATACCTTGCTTCTTGAAATGGTAGGTGGTGAGAATCCTCAATCCAAGCCTTGTAGCTCCTCAAGAATGGTCCTTAGGTGATGAATATTCCTCTGCTTGCACAAGATTTGATGTTGAAAGCTTGTATCTCAAGATCCAATGCCTTTTGCTTCCTTGCAATTTCAATGGGAAAGCTTTCAATTCTTCATCAATGGATCCTCACTCTAGCATGAACACATTCAACAATGTTTATGGATATGATCTGTGAAGAAAAATGGAAAGGTAATGAAGAAGAATATGAAGATTCAATGTGATTTGCAAAATGGAGTTTTTGGATTCAATCTCTATTCTCTTCCACAATTAACACCAACTATCACCAACCTTTCACCAATTCAGGTTGTATCCAATATATAGAGAGATTTAGAAAGGTCTAGAACCTCCTAGAACCATATAGTAAGAACTTGAAGTTTCCATGACATGGTATTTTGCATTTTCATTTCTCCTTGTATGATATCTCATGCAAAATGCTTGTAATCTTTGGTAACCAACTTGAATTTGTCCCCAAATGATATTTTGGACAAGTTACCATGCATCTCTTCCTTGTTTATTAAGCTTTTCCTTGTTTTGGTTTGGTACCCCATTATGCAAGCAAGGCTTTTACAAAGCAACCCTAAGATGCAAGCCTAAAATCAAAATTGTGGCTGAACCATTGTTCTTAGAATGTCATTTGGAGTCAAAATGACCTATCATATGACATGGTTTGGATTTGTAACTTGGATTTTATGATTTTCAACTTCACTTGAATTAACTTATGCCTCATTTTTAGGCCATTTTTATCACTTTTTGATATGAGTCTTTTCAACATCTCATGACCATCCTACTAGCCTTAAAACGTCATTCTAAGAAAGTTTGATTTTGAAGATTTTTCCATTTGAATCTTGGAAGTAGGAGATATGGCCTTATGCTTGAAATGACCTATAACTTCCAAATGACCAAAATGCCCTTGGCTTGTCAAAGCCATAAGTTGAGTTCTACAAATCCTATCAAGGACTTATAGTACTCTATAGAAAGCTAAGAATATGATCTTCAACATTCATGTTGACCAAGAGACCATAGGAATCATCCTACTAGGGCAAAAGTTGTCTGCAAGTTGGGTGACTTTCAAGGACCCAGATTCACATACCTCAGATGACCTGTAATTTGTCAAAACCATAACTTGAGCTCTACAAATCCTATCAAGGACTTCTACCACTCAAATTAATTCTAAGAACAAGCTCTACAACATTCATGTTGTGGGGAAGATGAGATGACAATCACATCTTGAGCTAAACTGCCTGGAAGATAGGGATCAAACTAGGGGATTTTACACTATCAATCCTTAGAAGCCCTAGCTTAAAACTTCTCAAACTCCTCAATCATGATGAGTTGGTCTAGGAATCATCCTTATAGTATCTCGATACATCATTTCATGATCACATGGCCCTTGGATTAGGTCTCAACCCTCTCCAAATCTTCAGTTGACCTAGGGTTGACCCAGTCAAACCCTAATTCTACCACTCATGGTTGAATCTTCTGAATTCTTGTATAATGACCTCTCTGGGCTTCATGATGGCTTTCAAGACATCTCATAGGCTTTCTCAAAGCTTCAAGTCCATTCTCAAAGTCTCAGAATCATCTGAGGAGCACCCACAACTCTCAAGTTATGAAGCACACAACCTTGGTTTCAACCAATTCCTCTGAGAATCTTTTGAGCTTTCTGACAAATGTATCAACCTTCAAACACTTGATGGGTAAATAAATGTTGGTCAAATTTTAGGGTGCAACACCCCCATCCTGGGGTGGATCCGGCTTGAACAACGGCCCGGGCTTCCTTGAAGGAAGAGAGAGTCATCTCTGGTTTTTCAGTCATCTCTAGCAACGTTACCTCTCCAAAGACATGACGCTTAGTCCCATCGAAAGCCTTCACAACCAGATCACTGGGTGTGCAAATCAATCCTCGAGTATCTAACTTCATCAATGCCTTCTTCGGAAGAATATTAAGCGATGACCCAGTGTCCACCAACACGTGAGCCATCACTGTTCCCCTACACTCTATCGAGATGTGCAGGGCGCTTTTGTGGTTTCTTCCCTTTGGCGTCAACTCCAGGTCAGTGAATCCTAACCCGTTTCCAGCATTCACGTGGGCTACTATCCCTTCCAACTGGTTGACCGAGATCTCCTGCGGTACATACGTGGCATTCAAAACCTTTAACAGCGCGTTGCGATGTGACTTCGAACACAACAACAAATTCAGAATGGAAATTTTCGAGGGCGTTTGATGAAGATGGTCAATGATCTTGTAATCACTCTTCTTGATCAACCTCATGAACTCTTCAGCGTCCTTTACAAGTAAGTCCTTCTCTACCCCACGAGGGGTTTCCTCAACGACTTTACTCTTTCCCTTATCAGTTTCCTCAGCTTTGTCTGCTTTGTCCGCCACACTCTCAGGTGGAGCAAATACTCTTCCACTGCGCGTGATTCCGCCAATTCCCACTAGGTTATCCATAGACTGCCCAGATGGTTCTAGTTCCAACTTCTGTCTGTTACAGTAAACGTCTTCCCCATAGTGCCATGGGACAACATTGGTGCTTTCAAAAGGTATCGGCCCGGCCTCCGTGATGGTAATCATGGGCGGCCTGGGTGCAGAAATGGTTATCGTTTGGCGAGGGATGGTGATGGTGGCAACCTCATCATCTTGCTTCAGCATTACCTCTCCAGATCCACATTCGGCCCTTCGGCTAAACTGCAAGTTTCCTTCGGTCATCAGACTCTGAATCCCCTCTATCAACTGTTCACATCCATCAGGGCGAGTCGCACAGCCCATACACAATTCACCACAGCCCGGAAAGAAGCCTCTCTTCATCAGCTTGGCTTTAACGAAGCTAAGCGGTGTCTTCAGATCCTTGACATCAGTCAACACATCTAAATCCTCTTCTTCAATAATGGCATTCACCCCACCTCCCCTATGGTTCGGCATAGGGTTCTTTGTGACATTCGACACATTATCTGAGAAGTTGATGATCTTAGCATCCACCATATCGCACCTTTTGCTTGAAGGCTTTTCAGTTTTCTATCGTGTGGCCGGGTGCCCCTGAGTGAAAATCACATGTAGCATTCGCATCATAACCCTGCGGAGGTGCCCCTGTCAAGGGAGCTAGGGTCCTTTTCTGGACTAGCTGTAACTGAAGCAGAGTTTGTAACAGCTGAGCATAAGACATTGGCGGTGTCTCGAGGTGACGACTTGACAGAGGTGCCCTGTTCTGATATTTTCTGTACCCTTGCTGATTTGGCTGCGGCTGCTGCTGTGGCTGGGGTTGTTGGACAGCAGGGATGGTTATGCTAGCCACCTGCTGGCGCTGGCCCTTACCTTTCCTTCGAGCGTTAGACACGGCGCTCGTCTCTCCTTCACGCCTCTTGCTACCATATGGTTTCTTTCCTCCTCCAGTTGAGGATAGATCAACACCCTGAATTTTTCCCAACTTGATCCCATTTTCAACATGTTCGCCAGTAATGATGAGATCAGAGAAGCTGCCTGACATACCGCTGACCAATTTCTCGTAATAAACCCCTAGGAGGGTGGCTACAAACATCTCAACGAGCTCTCGTTCAACCATCGGCGGCTAGACTCTAGCTGCTAATTCACGCCATCGCTGGGCGTATTCTTTGAACCCTTCGTTGTTCCTCTGTGACAAGTTCTGCAGTTGAACCCGGTTCGGAGCCAAGTCATTGTTATACTGATAATGGTGCACAAAGGCCTCAGCAAGTTCCTTCCACGTGCGCACACTGGTAGGTTCCAAACTCATGTACCATTCCAAGGATGGCCCGGACAAGCTATCCTGAAATAAGTGCATCAGCAGCTTCTCGTCTTCAGAGTGAGCGGACATCTTTCGGTAGTATGACCTTAAGTGGACGCGAGGGTAAGTGGTGCCCTTTTACTTCTCAAAGTCGGGTACCTTGAATTTGGGAGGCACCTTGAAATCAGAAATCAATCCCAATTTAGACATGTCGACACCCATAGTGTTCAGGTTCTCGAAATTCCTCATTTTGTCTTCGAGTGCCTTAAACCTCAGACGTGCTTCAGCAGTCAGTTCCCCTTCAGCACTCCTCTGCGAGAACAAATCTTCTTGACGATCTTCTAGCCATGGCTGAGGCCCATACAGGTTTCCAGCACCTGTGTTGCCGTTGCCCAGTCCAGCATTGCCATTAGCTTCAAAATTTCCATTGCCGACGCCAGTCGTATTACCATTGAGCCCGATGTTAGTGATCATATTGCCGTTACCACTTCCATTCCCCCCGGTCACAGGGATGCTATTCTGAGGAGTTTCAACAGGTGGAGGGGTCGGAACACTCCCACCATGGAGTACACCGTTGTTGTCAACCCTTGAGATCAGAGGCTGGACTAATGTTCTGAGCTGGTCTTGGCCGTTGGCGACCACTTGCATGAGCTCCATGAAGCGGTCCATCCTCTCTCGGAGTTCCTGGACGTCAGTTTGCACTTGTTCCATTGCTCTAGCTTGATTTGCTCTGGTCGGATAGCGGTGGATCGACCTTCGATCAATCTTGGAACAACCTGCATACACAAAGGGTTAGAAAGAAAACGACAAGGTGCTCGTTATGCAAATGCTTCATGCAGATGCAAACGTGTGTCTGTGCCTTGGGGAGATCCCCCCCCCCCCCCCCGATCCTAGTTTCCGAGACAAATAAAGTCTATGATCCAATCATGGAAAAGAAATCCTCATATATTCATCTGAGAAGCCCGCTCGGGTAGCGTACAACTGTAATTACATACAACTGAAGCAATAAGGCGTGACCCCAACTAACAGACCTGGCGGTGATCAGCATATCAATGCATAAAATGTACAAAGAAAATACAAAAAGATCAGGCGCGGTCACGGGCACGAAAATCTTCAATCAACTTCTTTGTAGCGGGGTGATCTGACTGAGTAAGCAAACCCCGGGCCAGCAGGTCCCTCTGCCTGATGGACTCTGGGAGGTTCTCGACAACGCTCCTAAAAATACCTTCTTCAGAATGGTTCTCGACTCTTATCCTTTTAGCATCAGCCCAAAGTTGAGAATCTTGCAAAATCGCCTCGGCCTCAGCCAATCTATACTGGACGTCATGTTGCAGGGGGGCTTCAGCCTCTGTACTCTCGTCTTTCACCATAATCTGAGCTTCCAGCTCGGCTACTCGGTGCTTCAGCTTTTCTTCCCGCTCTTTGTACTTGGCTATGGTGCTGCTCCAGACCCGCTCGTATTGGGTTAGCTTCCGGTACACTCTGTCCAGATCCTGTTTCTTGGTTGTCAACACGCCATGTACTGACTTCAGGTCCAACCCCAGGCGTTCCCTAGCATCAGTTTCTTTGGTTAAGTTAGAGCCTAGACGGTTGATCATCTCAGTCTGCTTCTTGCAGGTATAAACGGCTTCACTTTTCTCTTTCCGAAGTTGAGCAATCTCTTTCTCCAACTCTTGTTGGCCTTTCGTAGCTCTTCCTTCTCTTGGAGTACCTGGTTGAATTTCTGAATATCAACTGTAGTAGGCTCTTTGTGCCCAAGAGGATACAATGGTTCCACGGCAGGAAACGGCATTAGGAACTTGGCGGCTCTCTCTCGAACCCAAGTCACGTACGGATCAAAGGCCTTGTTGTTGCTCTTTCCCAGCAAGACTTTCCCCTTCCGGTGAATTTTGCTCCAAGCATTCTGTACCTGGATCAAAGTGTCACCTTCAAGCGACCCTGTGAAATATAGAGATTCCCGTATCTCTTCCTCTTCAGGAGGACCTCGTAGTGCATACCCAAACTGTCGTACCAACAGAGATGGATTGTAGTTGATACATCCGTTCCTTCCGACCAGGGGGACGTTTGGAAAGCCACAGCAGCTATGCACAATATCTTTGCCCAGCAGATCTCTATCAAACCAGATGATATCGTCAACAGTTAAACCCATCAAACGCGCAGACCAAGGCGAAGACTCAGCAGAATCAATGAACGGCTCTGACTTAGGAAGATGGCTAGCGAACCACTTATACAGTAAAGGAGCACAACATGCCACGTTCTTCCCCTTTCTGTTTTCATTCTTGCTGTGAACTGAATGGTAGACGTCTCCGAGGAGAGTGGGTACTGGATTCCCGGAGGCAAATATGTTGCAAGCATCCATGCTTATGAAGTCCGGGTGACTTGGGAATAGCACGATCCCATAGATACAGAGGGCTAAGAAGGCATTGAACATATCCCAATGATCCTTCTCGGCAAACTTCCGGGCTTTTTCCATCAGGAAAGGCAAAGGGAAACCATGAACTCCAATCTTTCTGGATACCATCCCTTCCAATTCAGACTCATCTACATGCAGAGCGTCAGTCAGCTTGCTCAATTTGGGTTCACCCTCAACATGGTAGTAAGGCATTTGATTCATCAAAGGCACCCCCAACAGGTCAGAGTACTCCTCCAGGGTCGGAGCTAGGACATAGTCGGGAAATACAAAGCATCTGAGTTGTGGGTCGTAAAACTGCAGCAGAGCATAGAGGCCATTCAACTCGTACGCAGGAAGCTTATACACAATACTCAGAAGCCTCCCATAACTCTTTCTGAAACTCTCCATCACTGTCTTATCAGCCAAGGAAATCAAAGCTCGCAATTCTCGGATGTCAGGTGTTGGTAGCTTGTAAGCCACAGTCTTCTTCAGAGATGCCATATCTGCCATGAGGATCAAGATCACTAGAACCAGGGGAAGAATATGCACCTGCAACACAGACACACGTTAATGACATGCAAATGAGAATGCAAATTATACAAAATGCAATCATGCAGCAGGAGATCAAGACGGCTGTGCTGTTGAGGAAGTGAAGATTCTGTATCAACAAAACCACAATACTGCTCTATCAAGAACAAACATATCTTTGAGGAGAAGAAACCCCTGATACCAGACCAACAATCTGCTCTGTCAAGAACACACATATCTGCTGATGAGAACCTCTGATATCAGACCATAAACCTGCTCTGTCAAGAACACCCATATTTCTGATGATGAGACCCTCTGATACCAACAAAACTGATTCACTATCAAGAAAACCAGGTAGTCTGAAGGTTAAGGTTTCCTGCAACAAACCCGACCCTGCTCACAGGTATGGACCTAATCATGGAAAAGGTTTGGCATCCTATGCGGTCATCAGCGTCACAGACTTTCAAGAAACGATGATACGATACCCAGAAGGTGTGGCATCATCATCTCTTGAAGCGGCCTCACTTAGCTGAATTCCAAATGATCGGTTCCCAGAGTCGACAATCCTCAGATCCGACAACCCCTCGAGTCCAAAGGACCAATAGGAAGCCATCAAAGAGAACCTCGTCTGAGTGTGGATTACATAGGAACAGCTGCAAGCAAAGCAAGCACGTCCTCCACTAACCCACTCTAATACTATGTAGCTCTCAAGCCTGGGTCTGGCTTCTCACTCATCAAAATGCCCCTCCCACAACAGTGCAGATAATCATATCATACTAAAAATAAAGTGCGGGAAATAAAATGCGATAAATAAACACAACCCAACAAGTAATCATACAAGCGCTAGGATTGACTCTCGCAGGGGATGTTGGATCCCCAAATTGACTCGCATAAGGGACGTTGGATCCCAGGAAACTATCAAATCCCCAGCAGAGTCGCCAGCTGTCGCTTCCGCGAAAATAAGGTGCGGGCAAAACAGAAGAGTCGCCACCTTTCGTTATTTATCCCTCAGAACGGGAAAGGAAACGATCGGAAAAACCTGACGAAAAGGTATAAGACAAGGTCATCGCAACCATTGTCTGGGTTCGGGAGTCGGTTACGCAAGGGGAAGGTATTAGCACCCCTCACGTCCATCGTACTCGATGGGATCCACGCTTGTTGTGTTTATCTGACAGGTTTGTTTACTATCTACCTATCAAGGCTGGTCTGAAAAATAAAAGAAAAATGACTTGGCAAAGCGTCGCACTTTATGCCTACGTATTCTCATCAGAGAATGAGAAATCAGAGTCAACGTAGTTCGACTAACTACGGGTTACGGGGAAGGTGGCTCGCCAATACGTCAGTATTGTGCCTACGTACTCTCAACAGGCTTGAGAGATCAGAGCTTACGTAGTTCGGGATAATACGGATTACGGGGTTTCAGATTCATCTGTCTTTTCGAGTAGGGTTAACAAACAGTCCCAACAGTTTGGTGTACGCAGCTCGACCCTTGGAGACTTAGGCGTTACTGTTTACGGTAGAACTGGGAGTTAATGACACTCTTTTCTTCAGAAAAGCTTCCTTTGAATTATGGGCCCACGGGGCAAAAAGGTTTGAAGTTCGTTTTCTGTCTTTTATGGAAGAACTGTTTTTTAGTTGTCTGTAGTTTGTACAACACTAGAGACTATGACCTGGGAACGAATGCGTCGCATATTGTCCAAAGGACGTATACTAAACATTCTAGACAATTGAGAGGAGGCCGCTCAATTATCATTACCCAAGTAGCTTAAGGCTCATAACGCGCTTATACTAACTTGCCTTTATTACGTTTTTTACTGTTATTTCAAGATGAGAAGAGAGAGGGACAACTACGGGGAGACTATCAAGTCCTAATGTTGTCATGCCAAGGATTCATCCTATGGTTGTGGTTTGAAACAGGGAACTCCTAGAAGTTATCATGCATAGGTTTCAACCTAAAGTTCTAATCATCACTTCCTTATCAAAGGAAGTGAGATTCCTAGGGGATCATGTCAATGGTATACAGAAAAGATAAAGCATCAGTTTAAACAGTAAACAGTAAACGACTGTAAAATGCATGCAATGCAAGTGAGGGAGGAAATGTGTGTGGGGCATCAACCTCCACAAGCTCGTCTCAACCTCAAGCCAGATATGAATAACTGCAATCATACAGAAGAAATAAAATGCTATCAAGCAAATCACAAACCACATAGGCAAGGGAGCAGAGCTCTACCGAATACCAGCAAGCAAAGCCATACAGTAACAATACAAGCAGAGGGAGCAACTCAACCTCTAGTGCAATCATGCTTCTAACTTAAAACAATTTAAACATGAACTTATTCTAATGCATCAAGCAAATCAAACAAGTCACATCAATACAGTTGCACAAAAAGTAAACAGACAGGAAAGAAAGCAAATCAACAGTCTCCACAGCTTCACAGCAAAGCAATCCTCTGACAGCAGTTCAGTCTTTAGTCTGTAACTGTTCTTCAGGTCCATCCTCTTCAGGGGAATGAAAGGTACTCCATATTCAAGCTTCAATCTTCAATAGCAAGTATCAACTTGCTTCTTCAAGCTTTCAATGCATCAAACACAAGCATCAACTTGTTCTCCATCCTATTCAAGCTTCAGCTCTTTCTACATTCTCAATCTAATTCTCTTCACAAGTGTCAACTTGTTCTTCTTGATCTTCAAGCCTCAGCTCCAAGGGCAATCTTCAAACATAGGGAAGTGCAACCTCTAGCATCTTCAATCTTCTAGCAAGGAACTCCATCCTCTAGCAAGGGATAAAGATTCATCTAACAAAAGCAAGGTGTGGATAGTGGTGAGCAAAGTGAAGACCAAAGGTCACCTCTAAGCACTCCACCATCAAGGAAAGGAACCCTCAAAGGTTCTACCACTTTGTGAGGAGCCACTCATCCTACCAAAGGAGGGATGAGGCCTTCACAATGGGACCTTACATCATAGGGAGGAATGGAAGTGATCAACATCTTCCATGTTTCATGAAGGAAGAAAATCTATTCTAAGAGATCTCCCTAAAACCCTAATCCTTAACCCTAAACAAACTACACCAAAGGGAGAGAAATCTTCAAGTCCAAGTTCCACCCTGCATTCCTCAGCAGCCCACACAAGTCTTCATCATCATCCAAGAGCAAGAGAAGCAAAGCCCTAGTCTAAGGGAACTAAAGAAATCATTCTAGTTGAATTAGCAAGTTAGGATCACCTAAAACCTAGTACTAAAGTTAATTCCAACTAAAATACTAAAACCAATTGTAAAATCCTACAAAAATAACAATGGGAACCTAAGTCAATCATGACTCTATCATGTTAATTCCAGAGATCAAATCATTCAATAAGCCCTAGAATTAAATCCTAAACTATGAGGTACAAAGGTTAAACCCTAAAACTAGAGCACCTAAAGTTCAAATACAAAAACAGCCTTAAACTTCTTCACAAAAATGTGAGAAAATTACTAGAGGAGTATACATGTCTAAAATAGCTACACACAAAAAATCAGCTCAAAAATCATCATCAAATGATCACACAAAAATTCACAAGACAAGGTATCAACCATAATGAAATTAATATCAATTAAAATACAAAAAAATGCAATTAAAATAAAAAATGCATGAATTCCTAAACTCTTAATTTCCTAAAATTCTAGACTCATTCATGAGTCAGGGGAAAAAACCTGGATCAAATTGAGTTATTTTTCTATTTATTATGAATTATTTTCAAACTATATGAAATATGCAAAATAAAAGAAAAAACAAAGAAAATAACATGATACACATGGCAAATAGCAAATATTTCCAGTTTATTTCACAGACTGGGTCAAAGCGGGGGTGTGGATATCACTTATTACACTAAGCCCAAACCAGCAATTAAATGAAACGTTGCGTTTCATCTCAATGTCTCTCTTCAGAGTTTGAAAACCAATCGTGGCCGTGTAATCCTTGCCCAAGTCAATGGTCAAACACCCATCCAATGGTCAATGTGCTTTGTCCCCAAATTTCAAACTGATGGAGGGAATTCTCCAGACGGTGGCCTGAGCTGCAGCGCCACCATCTTCTCCGGCGAAGTGCTCATCACAGATCATCAAAAATAATAAATCAATACCCAATCTTACTCAATTTTCTCTCCTGAATCTAAATCCAATCTCCAAATTCACTGATTCTTCCTCTAACTTAAAACACGATAGGATTTTCAGAAACACACCAAATCTTGATCATCACAATTCTAAAAAATAATGATCCTAATGTAATCTACACTCTTCAGAGGTTAATCTCCACTATCCAATCATGAATATACCACCAAGAATCACAAGAAATCTTTCTCAACAGAAAATGATCCATGACCTAGAGTGTCTCTATTCTTCAACTTCTTGTACCAAAATCCATCTATGTCATGCTATGAACCTAACCACCTAAAGATTTCTAGATATCTCTCTATAAATTAAGCAGAATTTTGATTTGTACAAACCTGATTTCAGATGAAGAACAGGTACAATCCTTGCTCGATTCTTCCTCCAATATGATCCAGATTTACTCCAAATCTTCCTCTGAAGCTAATGCACACCTCAATTTGCTCTAATTTCAACTCAATCCAAGAACACGATCTTGAGTTGCAGCTCTGAGTTTTCAATGGCTCCTTCTGTTATCAGCCTCAATCTTCTCCAAAAAACTGGCTGAATACACTCCAAATCTTATATAGATTTCAATGGAAATGTCTAGAAACTTCTATAAGCTTCCAAATGAGATTTTGCAATTTCAATTTCTCTCCAAAATCTCTCCCACACCAGTCATGATTTGCACTCTGTTTGGTCATGAAAAAGCTTGGAATTTTCATCTCATGAGATATTGAACTGATTTGTTATGATTATTTCCTTGTTTGCAATCCAATGGTTCATGTTGATTATGTTACTTCATCATGAAGAAATGAAGTAAAAGTGCATAAAAATGGACTCAAACCAAAATTCTAACATTGCCAAAGTCTCTAAAATGCTTTTTCCATTCAAAAAATGATGTTACTTTGCTTTGTTTGCACACAAAATGATTTATTTCAATTTTTTGGTCATTTAATGCCTTTAATCCTTCCTTTTTCACCACTCCTTGAACCAAGTCCTTCCTTGAGCCATTTAAATGTCTCATTGATACATGGATGAAGTTAAAACCCCATTTTGATCAACTTTCAAGTTGAACAAAATTTCATTTGAGGTGTCTAAGTTGGTGAAAATGGCCTATAACCAAAAATGACCTATAATCATAACTTCCCAAAATACCCTTGACTTATCAAAGCCATAACTTGAGTTCTACAAATCCTATCAAGGACTTCTAGTACTATTTGGAAAGCTAAGAGAATAAGCAACAACATTCATGTTAACCAAAAGTTCATAGGAATCATCCTTCTAGGGAAAAAGTGTCATTCAAGTTGGTTGACTTTCAAGCTCCAAATTCACATACCTCAGATGACTTGTAACTTGTCAAAGCCATAACTTGAGTTCTACAAATCCTATCAAGGACTTCTAGTACTTAAATTAAATCTAAGACCATGCTTTACAACAATCATGTTGGGGTCAAGATGATATGACAATCATATCTTGAGTTAAACAGTCTTGAAGTCAGGGGTCAAGCTAGGGGATTTTACACTGTCAAGCCTTAGAAACCCTAGCTTGAAACTTCTCAAACTCTTCAATCATGATGAGTTAACCTTGGAATCATCATTAGAACATCTTAATGTATCAATCTATGATCACATGGCTCCTGAATTAGGTCTCAACCTCCTTCAAATCCTCAGTTGACTTAGGGTTGACCCAGTCAAACCCTAGCTGCACCAATCATGGTTGAGGCTTCTTAATCTTGCACAATGACTTGTCTAGGCCTCAAAGTGATCTTCAAAACTTCTCATGAGCTTTATCAAGACCTCAAGTCCAACCTCATGACCTCAGAATCATCTGATGCCTTCCACAACTTTCAAGTTAGGAGACCCACATTCTTGGTCTCAATCATTCTCTCTGAGGATCTTTTGGCTTCTCTAACAAGGATATCAACCCTTAAACCTTTGAATAACCTTCTTAGCTAGCTTCGTAGTCTTGTGTAGCTCTTAATTGGTAATCATACCTCTTGATCTCCTGCATACATGTCAATGAAATGCAAATGATAATGCTAATGTGAATGAAATGAAACATGAGCTAGGTAAAGAAAAGTTGGGCAAATTTTGTGGTGCAACACAAACGACCGCCTGATCTTTCTTTAATAACTTAAATAATGGCTCACAAGTGGTTGTGAGGTGAGATATGAACCGAGCGATGTAGTTCAATCTACCTAAGAAACCACGAACTTGTTTCTTAGTCTTTGGTGCTGGCATTTCTTGAATTGCTTTGATCTTTGCAGGATCAACCTCTACACCTTTCTCACTGACAATGAACCCCAACAACTTTCCTGACTGCACGCCGAAAGTACACTTGTTTGGATTCAGCCGAAGTTTGAACTCCCTCAATCTCTCAAATAGCTTTAGAAGATTCACGAGATGCCCCTCCTCCGTTTGGGACTTCGCAATCATATCATCGACATATACTTCAATCTCATGATGAATCGTATCATGAAAGAGAGTCACCATAGCTCGTTGATAAGTTGCCCCTGCGTTCTTCAAACCAAAAGGCATTACTTTATAGTAGAACGTCCCCCATAGCGTGATGAAATTCATTTTCTCCATGTCCTCCGGCGCCATCTTAATCTGATTGTATCCGAAAAAGCCGTCCATGAAGGAAAACACTGAGAATTGTGCGGTGTTATCAACAAGCACGTCAATATGAGGGAGCGGAAAATCATCCTTTGGGCTCTCTCTATTCAGGTCCCTATAATCGACACGCATCCTGACTTTGTCGTCCTTCTTAGGCACGGGCACGATGTTTGCAACCCACGAAGGATAATTGGTCACAGCAAGAAATCTGACGTCTAACTGCTTCTGGACTTCTTCTTTGATCTTCACTGCCATATCAGGCCTGGTTCTTCTCAACTTCTGTTTAACAGGAGGACACTTTTCTCGAAGAGGCAGGCGATAAACTACAATATCTGTGTCGAGTCCAGGCATGTCTTCGTATGACCAAGCAAAGACATCTTTATACTCTTGGAGTAACTCAACCAGTCTTCGCTTGACATCATTTTGCAGCGCGGCCCCTATTCTGACTTCCTTCTTATCTTCCTCAGTTCCCAGGTTGACGACTTCAACTTCCTCCTGATGAGGCAGGATGACCTTCTCCTCTTGTCTTAACAATCTGGCAAGCTCTTCGGGCAGGTCTTCATCTTCATCGATCTCTTCTTCTGCTTGAAAGATCGGATTGTCAAAGTCACACCGAGTCATAGACGAGTCTGAGTCGATGGTATCTGAAATGTGTAACCTGCAATGATGATGATTTTATGCTTAAAATGATATGCAAACAAACAAACACCAACCACATTGCTATTTTACTGTTAGAAAATAAAAACGAGAAAAACAAAGATCACAAAATTTTGAATGAAAAGACGCCTTTTTGATTGATAATGATAAAAGATTGTTCGCACACATAACAGATAGGGTCCTACAAAATAAAGACAATTATGCTCCGGGCAGAGCATAGGGCAATACATTAATCAAAACAAAGCAATTACTCTTCATAGGTCACAGAGATAACTTCTTCCACGATCCAATTCTTCAAACCCTGGCCAGGGACACACGACTTGATCCACGCATCCATGTCGCAGTCGCTGTCTCCTTCCTCATCAGATATGACATTGATTCTTTCGAATATCACCCCACCACTGGTGAACTGAACAGGTCCTTTGTAACGCGGAGCATTTTGTAAGGAAGACGCATATGGGCTGTATCCCAATCCAAACTTATCTTGTTTGTTGGGGACGCTTACCACTTACTCCCATCCTTGTGCTGATCCGGATTCCACTACGGCTTGGGCTTCCTTGTATGATGACATGGCGACTTCTGGAGCTTTGACCTCAACCGGCATCTTTTCCTTGATTTGGACCGTCTCAAAGGCCTGACACAGTGTTTCATGAATTTCACCATCGACTTCCACATACTTGAATGAAGACAGATGGCTCACCATGATGTCTTCCTCTCCATAAACAACCACAATATTTCCATCCACCATGTACTTCAATTTCTGGTGCAAAGTCGACGTCACAACTCTCGCTGAGTGTATCCAAGGCTGACCCAAAAGGCAGCTATATGCCGGCTGGATATCCATGATGTAAAAAACCGCTTCAAACACCTCCGGGCCCACTTGGATAGGCAGAGTTATCTCCCTAAAAAAAGATCTTCGGGTTCCGTCAAAGGCTTGCACAACCAAATCACTAGGCGTACAATAAAGGCCATGATGATCTATCTTCATCAATGCTTTCTTTGGCAACACATTCAAGGACGACCCTGTATCAACAAGGACGCGTGACATCATTGTTCCTCGACATTCAAGTGAAATATGCAAAGCCAAATTGTGGTTTCTTCCTTTCGGTGTCAAATTACGATCAGTGAATCCCAACCCATTACCTGCATTGATGTGGGCCACCGCCCCTTCCAACTGATTTACGGATATCTCTTGAGGTACGTAAGCATTATTCAAAACCCTGAGCAAAGCATTCCTGTGAGCTTCAAAACATAATAGCAACGAAAAAATGGAAATCTTTGAAGGAGTCTGTTGTAAGTGATCCACAATTTTATAGTCACTCCTTCTTATCAAACGCATGAATTCCTCTGCATCCTTCAGCAAAGCCTCCTTTTCTTTGGTCTGAGAGCTTTCTTCAGCCACCGCCTTTCCTTTACCTTTATCGGTCCTTTTTGCATTTACTTCGGGAGGTGCAAACACTCTCCCACTTCGAGTCATTCCTCCGGTTCCTACCAAATTGTCAATCGAGTCCAAGGGTGAATTCTTTAATTCCTGCTTTTGCCCATTACAATAGACCTCGGCCCCATAGTTCCAAGGGATCGCTTTAGAGCTTTCATAGGGTACAGGCCCTTCCTTTGTGAATATGATGGTCGGCCTCGCTGGCGGCGCATAAATTGTAATCGTTTTGTACGGGATGGAGATGGTGGCCACCTCGTCCTTATCTTCAATGACTACCTCTTCAACATTCTTCTTACAGATTCTATCAAATTGCAATAGACCTTCATCCATCATGCGTTGTATATGGTTTTTCAGATTCTGACATCCTTCGGGACAAATCAAACAGTCTTCACAATCCTCTCCACAGCCCGGGAACACCCCTCCTTCTAACAACTTGCTCTTCATAAAGCCTAATGGCGTCTTCAGATCCTTCACATTGGACACCAAGTTCAGGCCTTCTTCATTGACAATAGCATTCACACCACCACCCCTACCATGGTTAGGCATGGGATTTTGATCCACGTTCGGCGCATCCTGATTGAAGTTGATAGCCTTACTATCAACAAGGTCTTGTACCTTGTGTTTGAAAGCTTTGCAATTGTCGATGTTGTGGCCAGGGGCGCCAGAGTGGAATTCACACCTAGTGTTGGCGTCATACCCGGAGGTGGTGGGCCAGTTAGAGGTGTCATTGTCCTTTTTTGGACCAACTGCAGTTGAATTAAGTGTTGTAATAGCTGAGCGTAGGGCATCGGTGGTGTGTCAAAGTGCCTATCCATCAACCTTCTCCGATCTTGGAATAGCCTCGGTGCATAATTTTGTTGTTGAGGTCGTTGTTGCTGTTGCTGACGTGGTTGTTGTTGCTGAGGCTGTACCGCCGGGATGGAAATACTAGCTACTTGTGGAGGTTGCTGATAATACGGTCGTTGTTGATGTTGGTTCAGATATCTATTTCGATTGTTAAAGCCGGACACTGCATTTGTCTCGTTATCTCTATTCTTCGCACCAAAAATCTTTCTTCCACCTCTAGATGAGGTCCCTTCCCCTGGCTGTATCTTTCCCATCTTAATACTGTTTTCGACCCTCTCGCCGGTAATAATCAGGTCCGAAAAGCTCCCAGACATGCTGCTCACTAACTTATCATAGTAAATTCCTGGTAATGTGGCCACAAACAGATCAATTAGTTCTCTCTCCACCATGGGAGGTTGAACTCTAGCAGCAAGCTCTCGCCATCTTTGTGCGTATTCTTTAAAACATTTGCTACTTCTCTGTGATAAATTCTGAAGTTGCACTCGGTTTGGCACCAAGTCACTATTGTACTAGTAGTTCTTAACGAAAGCTTCTGCTAGATCCCTCCAACTTCTGACATTAACTGGCTCTAGGCCCATATACCATTCGAGGGATGGTCCTGACAGACAATCTTGAAAGAAGTGCATCAGCAACTTCTCATCATTGGAGTACGCAGACATCTTTCGGAAATAGGAGCGAAGATGCACCCTTGGACATGTTGTTCCTTTGTATTTATCGAAATCTGGCACTTTGAACTTTGGAGGGATCCTATGTCCCAGAATTAATCCTAGGTTCGACATATCCATACCCATAGCGTTCTGGTTTTCAAGGCTTCTCATCTTTTCCTCTATTGCCTTAAGCCTTCTATCAACATCGGGTTGCAATCCTGCCCCAATATCTCCCAGGGAGAAGATGTCCTCTTGATCATCTTGTCCCCACTGGGGACCGTTGTTACCTTGTACAGGGCCCATTGGAACTGGGATGGGAATTCTGGTATGGTTTCCTCCGCCCGGAGGGATAACCGTTGGGATAGCATCTGCCTGTGGCGTACTGTTTTCTGGAGGGGGTGGTACAGCAGCGGTTCCACCATGTAGAACCCCACTACCATCAACCCTTGACACTAGAGGTTGTACCAATGTCCTCAACTGTTCTTGGTCGTTGGCTACGCCCTGCATCATGTCCATAAAGTGCTCCATCCTCTCGCGAAATTCCTGAAGCTCGAGCTGAACTTGCTCCATAATCCTTTGTTGATTCCCCCTCGTAGAGTACCTGTGGAATGTCGGGTCTGCTATCCTGTGAACTAGAAAATAACCACATAGAGATAAGATTAACGGTCCCAAGAACACCTGCTATGCAAAATGATAAATGATGCAAAAGATGCAGAATGCAGACATATAAATATGTTTCAGGGAAATTTCCCCCACGATTCTAGTTCCCGAAAGAAGAAGCAACCATGAAAAATCCCACAGACAAGTGAACAGAATAACAGCTCCTCGTATAATAGCAAGCCAACCAACAGTGCGTATACATCAGTTGAGTACAAAATAGAGATGACCTCAATCAACAAGCCTGATGATGGTCGATACATAAGAAAAGCAACAAGATACAAAGAAAAATAATCAGGCTGAGCGCCGAGACCGGAAATCCTCTAGCAACTTCCGCGTCTCAGGATGATCTGGTCTGGTGAGTAGAACCTGTATGAGTTGCTCTCGTCGGCTGATGGTGCGCTGTAGACTATCAACATGGTCGTCCCATGCTCCTTCTCCAAAGCATGCTTCAAGTCTACTTCTCTTGGTATCTGCCCTCAATCTACAATCCTTCAGGTATGCAATAGCTTGGCTCAATCTATGCTTGTTGTGATATCTGAGTGATTCTTCCGCTGAGATCTTCTCGTCTTTTGCTCTGATTTGACTCTTTAACTTGGCGATTTGTTGTTTCAGCTTGTCCTCTCGCTCCTTGTTGTTAGTGAGCGTGGCGTTCCATACTGATTCAAACTTAGAGATCTCTAAGTAAGCCTTTTCCAGATCCTTCTTTTTGGTAGCAAGCACACTATGGACAACGTTCAAATCTCGGCATGTGCGTTCTCTGTCACTAGTCTCCTTTGTCAAATCCATACCTAGTTTGTTGATGAGCTCCATCTGTCTTTTGGAAGAATTCACAGCATCAATCTTCTCACTTCGGAGTTGAATGATTTCTTTCTCCAATTCTTCATTTGCTTTCTTCAATTCTTCTTTCTCCAACAACACCTGATTGTATTTCTGAATGTCCACAGTAGTGGGTTCTTCTATCATGAGTGGATACAGAGGTGCAACGGAAGGAAATGGCATCAAGAACTTTGCAGCTTTATCGTGAATCCAAATAAGGTACGGGTCGTAAGCTCGATTGTTACTCTTCCCCAATAAAGACTTCCCCTTCTTGTGGATGTTATTCCATGCATGTTCAAGTCTTCCTAAAGTCTTAACCTCCAATAAACCAGTGAGATACAGAGATTCCTTTATCTCTTCTACCTTAGGAGGCTCCCTCAGCGCATACCCAAATTGTCTGACCAATAAAGAAGGGTTATAGTTGATGCAACCTTTCCTTCCGACCAAAGGGACATTAGGAAATCCACCGCAACTATAAATAATATTTGTACCAAGCATGTCTCGGTCAAACCAAATAATGTTCTCTGCAGATAAACCCATCAACCTCTCGGACCATTCTGAAGTACTAGCAGTGGCAACAAACTGACCCGTCTTAGGCATATGACTGACAAACCAAGCATACAACAGAGGAACACAACAAGTGTCACACCCTAATTTTTGACCTTAAGACTCCACCTCTTTGGGTTTTTTTTTTCTTTCGTTTTTCACTTTTTTGTGCGACTAACAAGTGTGCGCAGGAACATTGATTTCAAGGGTAGATTCTACTTATTCTCACAGCCCAACCTTTCAAGACATAATCAATGTGATTCAAGACCCTAAAGTTTTCTACTGGTTTTAGCCTTATAAGATTGACCAACTGTTTCTTCTATGGCATTCCGGTTGGAGTGTATTAATGTCACTTTACTCAAGGGTTTTAAGAGCCTCAGTATGTATCACGAGGAGAATCGGGGTGTTCCCTCCTTTGGTGCTGAGTATCATTATTTGGATTTGTATCTTTGTGGTTTGCGTACCATGTCCATCGTCATTTAAGTCCTTCTTTGTGAGGGTAGAAAAAACTTAAGATCTGATTCATTCAAGTTGCTTTTGGCTCATCCTCAAATCTATGAGTCTTGGCAAGCAAAGTTCCATACTCTAACGTGAGATTGTGAATCGTGTTGCTCATTCAAGTTGTAAATGCCATATACGAAGTTGGGCCCAATTACAAAGTACATATCCGTGTGGTGGATCCAAGATTATTTAAAGTGCCCAAGTTGCAAATTCAAGGAGATTCTATTATTTTTATGAATTTCATAAAGTGGTAACTCAGAATTTGAAATGCTAGAACTCTACAAGGCCATATCATTTGATTTACAATTTCTACTCCAAGGATATTATGTTCAGAACTATTATCTCAAAACCACAGGGTATAATAGTTACGAGTCATGCACACATGTATTGGGCCACAACGGAATTTAAGTAAAGATTCAAAGTGCAATTTAACATTAATCCTGTTATGCTACATCTCTTACAAGTAGTGATATTACAGAATTCTTTTGCTACAAGTGATACAATGGGATTTTGAATGGTAAATGTACTAGTTTGGACTAATGTTCTTCTCAAGATAAGGAAGGTGGCGGACATATTCCTCCTGGCACCGTGACCCCTTCATCAAACAACCGTGTAACCCTGACCTACCATATGCTGCTTGGATCACCTACAAGAATGCAAATCAAATAGACTTAAAATCAATCTTTCCAAACAGAGTCAATACAAGATTGGATTTTAACGGTGTAATTTATATTTATCAAATCACCGGATAAACGATAGGGCAAGCTCAAGCTGCAGCCAGTACATTAAGACAAAACGGGGAAGAAACGGTAGACATTGTTTTACCTTTCTTCCTGAAATCATTAAAAGGATGGACACCAGTAGCACAAGCCATTTCCTTTTCTTTCGCCGTTTCTGAAGACGCTAATTCGTTGTCAGTGGGACGCCTTGATGTGCAACGACATGAAGACCATCTCGCAGTAGCTTTCGGCTTACAAGATGTCTTCTTCGCCATTCACTCTCCAGACGATGCAAAGGGAGTTTCGACCGTGCGTTTCGTGATCCTTGGCCATCTTTACTGCAAATTTGAAAGAGCAGATAATAAAGAGAGTTATTATATTGTGGAAAGGAATTAAGGACAGTTATAAAAGAAAGGCTAGAAAAGCTTCATACTGGGTATAGAAAACTACGAGAACTAACATCGAGACTTAACTTACCTCGATGTACTCTAGCTTCGGAGAAGCCTTCTACCAATATGAGAGCTAGCTTGAAAGCATCCAGCATCATAAACACCACAGATGAGGAACAAGACGAAATGTTTAATGATGAACTTAATCAAATCCATAACTACCGATGTAATTCAAGTGATGAGCATGTGTTTAACATGAACCAGCACTGAGAGACACGACAAGTTCAGAGGCCCTATTTGATTACGTAGGATACAAATTTTGAGCTGCAAAATGTTGTTATAGCTCTTCAATTGAGGTCCCACGATGAACTTCCCAGGGGCGCAGACGACAATTTCTGGCAACTACTCCGCTAACAGCGTGTTAAAACCTCTTTACCGCCCTGTTCAAAATAAATCAAGAAAGAATTGTGAGTTACTTTTTAGACAGCAGAAATCCACAACAATTGACATCGACCACTTTTACATGGCATGGACTGTCGAGTTGCTAGGCCGGTTGCTTTGCATCACACCTACCCCAATTTTTTCTGATTCAACTTCAGAAGCATAATAGAGACAGCGGGAGTTGTCAAATCTTCGCTTAAACCCTTAAGGCAATCCCTTCATGCCTCTTTAATCTCTGTCAAACATATGCCAAAATTGATGAGAGGAGTATACGATTGATGAACATGTTTATACAATTCAAGTTTAAGACGGTGGTACCTAACATTTCTCCAAGCTCTCCAAGTGTGTCTACCGCAGTTGCCTCGTCAGGAACCACCTGAGAAGATAACATGGAAGACAGGAAATTCTAATTAGTTGCTTCTTTAAGGAACAAAACCAGAAGATAACATGGAGAAGGATCTAAATTGAATGTTTTCCTTCATGGTCTGACGATAAGTAAACAAACACCAATTTTGTCATCTTCATCTACGCAGTAGACGCAAGTTAGCCTGCTACTTGTGAGAATACAAGCCACCACAATTAAAAGATGTTTGCATCAGAAAGAATGCTACTAAACCAACTCACCCCTTCGCAATCTGTTTCAACCAATTAGCACAGGCAAGGATGACCAGGACGAGAACAACGACGTGCACAACGCGTTTCTCCAAACACCATCATCGAAGCACATGAGAAAAGGAAACGATGTTCAGATACATATCAGTTTGTGCTATAAAACCATGGGAGTAGAGATTGAATTGGGAAAGAACAACATACCCTGCGTTAAGCTCGTTTGCAAAGAAATACTTGCAGTTGCTACTCCCCATCACCAACATTTCGTGGGAGCCCTCACCAAAATGTATCAGATGATATTTTTCTGGGCTGCTAATTCTTCCTTGGCCCAAAACCGTTGCTTTCTACACCTGCCATGTCACATTCAGAGTTAGCAAAAAAAACCGTTGGAGAATATTCACTGGGAAATAGAAGATTTGATTCAGAACAGATCAAATCCAATTTCGAATTAAAGCATTAATCAGAGATTGGGATGTCAATTAACAGGTCATTACTACAATCATCGAAAAGGGAAAGTTTTCAAATTGGATTTGTCCCAAATAGGAAAACCTAAACCCATATTCAAGACAGCAATCAAGACATTCTTTCACTCAGAGGCCTATATAAGGAGGTCACAGAGAAGGAGAAATGTGTGGAGAAAATTATCGTAAGACACCGGGAAAAAAAAACCTAAAAGCGCTGAGCATGCAAACAAGAAGAACTTATCTTTTGTGCCGCCACTCATGTCACCACCTTGCTGCGATTTGCCGTGAAAAATCCCCAGCACATTATCTTCACCCCTCCGCCGGGAGACTCCGTTTGAAACCTGTGGAAAGAAACATCACGCCGTAAGATTTCATTGACTTTGATAATGTTTGTTTAAATGCTTTTGTTTTGCAGAAAAAGGGGAAGAAGGAGAAGTAGCGTCGGAGATCGGAGAAGGAAAAGAGACGGTGAAGGACGATGGATCAAAAAAATCGCAGCGAGAGAGAGGGAGAAGGGTTTCCGATTTGGGCTTAGGGTTTACTTTTTCGCCTGTTGTGTTTTTGTTTTGTTTTTATGTAATGATCATATGTAAACACACCCACAGGCACACGGTACACCCTCACTTCGCACTCACGCGATCATTATCATATCACGATCACACGTCTCAAATCGCGCCTCACCATACACCCTCGTGAGCCTACTACACCCAATCACGTGCGCCAATTATTATCCCCTAATCTAATCGTTAATCGACCACTAAATCTTAATTAACCACTTAATTCCAATCTGACTAATAAACTCTTTTAAAAAAAAGGAACTTAGTATTAAGACTTTTTGTTATAATTGACTCCCTTTTGTTTTTATTTCATTAATTGATTTAATGATCTTAATTAGACCTTTTACAAATAAATAATAAATAATAAACCTTTTTTAATCTCAATTAACTTTATCCCTTATTAGTTTTTTTTGCAAAGATCTATTTATTAAAAACTTTTCCATTTAAATTTAATTGGATTATAATTCAAAACTCTTTTAATTTAATTCACTTTCACTAAAAAAAACATAAACTAATATGACTTTTTCCTAAAATAAACCTTAAATAAATAACATTTTTTCACAAACTAATTTATCACCTAAAACTTTTTTGTCAGAATTAATATATATTCTCATAAAAAAAAACTATCACTTCCTAAAAAAAAACAATTAACCACACCATTTCATATAATTTAACTATCTCACTCTTTAGTATATTTTCTTATAAAATTAATCCATCCTCCGATTCAATTTCCTTAAAATCAATCTCATCTAAAATCAACTCATTTAAAATCAACTTCTCGCCTAAAATTTACCAATTAAAATCAACTCACAGCGTAAAATATAATCCAATCATGCACGCTTACACCTTACACATTCACAACTCACTCTCACACACTTCAGCGCTTTCATGCGTATGTGTATGCTTTACTTATTTGCCCTTTATTATTTCCGCAATTTATTTTACAACAATTTACATTATCACAATTTATCTTTCTCGCATTTCATTCCGTCTAAAGGAAAAACCTACACATGATTCAACAATTGTGTGTAGTGCATGCATTATTTGCATCATTCTCCCCTACGATCCTTGATCCCATTCAAGTCGATCTTTTAAGATAGATCCTACCCCATAGGAGGACCGTTCTTTATCTTTTACAACATAGAAAACAAAACAAATACAACTCAATCAAGCAATATTCAAACACATTAGAGAAAGATGCCAAATCATCTTAAGCGAGATAGAATCTCCACCCCACAATCAAAACAATCAATATCGTAGGAATTTTGCCTTAAGAGAGATAGAGGCGTACCTCGTCAATCCCTATCCGAGTACTTGAGCCCTTCTCTGAAGATGATGCAAAGACTACATTCCTACAACTTGTGGCGGTTAAATCTCCCTTAAAATGACAAATCACCTTTTCTCCTAAGATCAATCAAACAACTAACCTAAACCCATAGGAACTTTGACCACAGTCAAAGAATTCCTTAAACCCTTTAGGAGAACTACAAAATACTCTGATTCCACTCTCATAAGGATATGTAGGCATAAGATGCGACATCTTATCGAGTATACTTAGAAATAAACCCCTAGGTCTTTCAACCTTAAGCAGATAAACACATAGCAATAAACAAACATAAAACAAGAGATTCCTGTAGGATACTACAGAAACTTAGGATGCTAGTACCTTCCCTAAGTTTAACCAACCCCCGAACCTATAACTCTCTAAACCTTGCATTTACATTGCATTGTGGGAATTTCGATCTTTATCACTTCCCTTGGACAAATCAAAGTTCGGTTGCAAAATGAATTAAAGATTCAAACTAATCAATAGTTTGGTATCCGAATTTCACCGCGACAGAAATGGCGACTTGACTGGGGATCCTTCAGTGGGGTATCCCTATCTTATTTCTACTTATTTATTGCTTTGTATTTGTTATTTGTATAATTGTTTACTTGTTTGCTTATTGCCTTTGGGTTGATACCTTTGAGTGGTGAGACAAAGTCCTACACCCGGACTTAAGTGAACTTAAGATAGGATAGTGATATGTTCAAAGAGGCTCATAGGGGGTAGAATCCCGACCAAGCTGACTTGAAAATCACGCTCAATTGAGGCCCTCTCGAAAGATGTATTGTTGAACGAGTCCTTAATCGTGAAAACATGCACTATATTCGATGTTGGAGCCTATGATATTGAGGACCGTAGTTACCTTAACCCCACTTTGGCCTTTATTAGGATGTAGTGCAAGGCTATGAGGGAGTACACCCGAGATAGTGCTACGCGATGCTACACTCAAAAGAAGTTCTCTTGAGAATATTATTAACCACCAAGTACTTGGGAAGTTGATAATATCCGAAAGATGGGCTAATGACTTTGGGACCCTTATTAGAACCTTGTTCCGCAGGTACAATCAATCTTTAGTCCATGTCCTTTGGGAATGGGTATACCTTTGACTCCATGCTCGTTGCAAACCTAGGGTCCCCCTTTGTTTGTTTATCCTTATGTTTCTATGTGCTTACCTGTGTTTGTCGCATCCATGTAGCATCATATTGCATTGGTTTCATGGAACCCCGAGTTTATTTATAAACCTTATAGAAACCAATAGGGATTACAAAAGAAACTATTTTGAAATATTCTTTTAAGAGTCCTAACTCGGATGGCCTAAGGAAGTAGGAGCTCAGATTGAAGAAAACTCAAAGGACAAATACGAGAGGCTTCCCCTATCATGGAGGATCACTAGAAGTTCAAAGGACTCTCATTATCATTGAAGATCCAAGTGAACAAGGGATTCCCCCCTTACTTCCAACAAGAACAAAAGAAGAGATGGAAGATTTATTTTCCTCTATCAAACTAATCTTTAGACATTGATCATGGACAACTTATATTCAAGAAGATCCAAGTGAAAGAACAAATCAACAAGCATGATGAAGGACTTCCTTAGGAATTTTACTAGCTATTATGTCAGGACTCTTACGAGAATGTTTCCTTGTAATCCATTATCAAAAAATAATAAATGACTTTTCTTTGGTACTCTGTGACGTTTATGAAAACTTGAGTTCCATGAAACTTTTCATTTATGCATTCTTGCATTAGCATCCTTCGTTTAACATTTGCATATGCACGTGTCTCTCCGTTGTGTCCTCATTCCGGTCTTCTGTCTTTTTCTGTCAGTTGACATCTTGACCATCTGACCAAGCTCGGAGTACGTACCTAAGGATAGCAAAGAGAACAAAAATATGGATCGCATGACTAGCTTCAGAGTAAGGACTAATCCAACATTTGACCGTTCCTCCGGCAACATTGTTCAGCGAATGAATGTTCCTATGCAACTCCAGCCTGTGCAAGGCAACCAGTCTGTTGATTTTCAAATTGAGAAGGAAGTGGACGATCCTAGACTTATAGCATTCGAGAAAGAACTTCGTGATCTTGAAAAACAATGGAAAATGATAAAAAGAGCTAATGTATCTGGTCTTGATGCTGATGACCTCTGTTTAATTCCAGGCGTAATTATTCCTCCAAATTTCAAGATGCCTGTCTTTGAAATATACAAGGGTGTCAGCTGTCCAAAATACCATTTGATAATGTTTTGTTGAAAGATGACTGCTTACATTGACAACGACAAACTGATGATTCACTGCTTTCAAGAAAGTTTATGTGGGGCACCCTTGGTGTGGTACATGAAGCTGCAAAGTAATCACATTCAGTATTGGGAAGACTTAGCTTTTGCTTTTGTGAAGCAATACAATTACAATTTGGGTATAGTTCCAGATAAAAGAGATAACAGTGGATCTTCCAGAGAATTCATAACTCCGGTACCCCGTCCTCAACATCATTATGCGATGCCCGCTCAGCGCGAACAGCAATTACCTCCTAAGCAGAAGTTGACCCCTCCAGATCAACCACAAAATCGACGATTTTGGAGTAGGTTTCGTAATCAGAAGGTGGCTTTGGATATTCCGAGAAAGGGAATTCGTTTGTTTGATCCATCCCTGTGAGGTATGCTGATTTGTTCTCAGTTTTGATTCAAAAGGGGCACATCCAGACAAGAGCTCCGCCTAAGGTGCCCAAGAAACTTCCATACTGGTACAGAGCTGACAGATTTTGCCCATACCATTAAGGTGCTCCGAGGCACGATATTGAGAGCTGCTACGGTATGAAAGCAGACGTTCAAAAGTTGGTTAGAGGCGGAATCTTATCCTTCAAAGGTTCTAATCATATCTTCAGCATGGTTCGCCCTCCGAAAACATGATCCAAGGTTATCAAAAGACTACACATCAGACGATTCTACAAGCCTCTCCATTTTAAGGCGCAATAAAAAGGGCTTGTCCATTTTTTTACTTTATTTTGCTTTTGTGTCTGTGTTTCTTTGATTAAAAGTAATTTTCGCATGTAAGAACTTGTTATTTTGAATAAGTAATGCAATAACTGTTTGTCTTGAAGAAATCCATTCGTTTTCACTCAAATTGTTTTTCAAAATAATTTATAATGCCAACTTTACCCGATCTCTTGCTCTGACAGAGAATTGGGAGGAGGATGATGAAGTAAAACGCATGATCTCTTGTTGTATGCTTCGAATAAGAACCCTACTGATGATGTAAGGCATTATTTCAACCATCTAAACACCAAAATAGTTAACCTCTCTTTTTAAGCCTTGAGAAAAGATCTGTTTTTTCTCCCAAACCGAAACCTCGTTTTTGGCCTGGGGCAGGGTAATATCAAAAATGATGAACATCTTTAAAAAAACTGAGTGGGCACAAATATACTAACCCTTTATTCCTCCATTTTACAAGTCATAAAATAAGCCTATATACGACCCTCAAAGTCTTAATTGAAGTAAGGTTTAGTTCGAAAGCATACTCGATGAGATATTATTTCCTGACTCCTTGAGCTATGCTCAAAATTAAATCGGCTTTATAAATAATTTTTAATCCTAACTAGTGGTCTCGGTCACGAGTTATTGCGATATCTCTTTTCAAAACTTCAAGACAAACATATATGTTGCATTGACCGTTTCGAAATTAACATTTCTGACTTGCTAAATGCGCTTGACGTCTTAGAAATATTACATACGGACGTTGATGAATTTGAAGACTTTGCTGACCTGGGGCACATTTTTTCCAAGAAGTTTGATTCATACCAGTCTTGGCTTCATCTAAAGCACAATTTGGAAGACTCAATAATACCGTCAATCAGGGGCAGTTACGTCGAGATTCGGCGAATCTCTCCGAGAGTTTGAAAACAGTGGGGCATTTGGACATCATGTTTTCTGTAAAATCCTCTCGAGATGTTTTTCTCCTAAACCATGTGACTTGGGGCATTTGAAAATTGAGGCGAAGCGGATGTTTATTTCATCCCCACGAAGCTCAACTTCGACATGTTCAACAGCTATGATGACCCAGGTTTCTCATTTGGAGAGGATATTTATTTTATCCCCTGTGAAACTTTAACTTGGGTACCTCCGTCTGCAATCCCAGCGTGAATCTCTCCAGCAATGGGTATTTATTTTATCCATGGTTTGCTTTTGATATGCTCCCAGTAGATCTTTATTCTCATCTTCAACAAGATAACAAGATTTATCTTGACAACCCTTCAGGAGGATCAAGTTGTTATATCCTTAAGTGGAATGCTTTCTACTTGGAGCCTCGAAGCAGGAGTGTGATCCCGTATCTAGTTCTCCACCTATCCTCAGCGGTACTTCTATCTTCGAAGATTGGTCGGATGTTTGCTTCGAGATGTTTATTTCATCTCCGATTCCTCTTCCTTGCTTGTTTTGTCAGCATAAGCATACACACATCATATAAGATAGATATCATGGCATATGCATTTTGCATCTTTGTGTTTGTTTATTCTATCACTCTGGTTGTGTTTATCACAAGTGCTTGGGTGTGTCTCATCCCTCCAAATAGAGTTGTCATCCTTAGGCAGAAAGAGCACAATATTTCTATTTTCCCCATAGAGTTCGATCCTCATGGAAGACGGTTATTTTAGTACATCCCATATGAGTTCATACCTCAATGGTCGAGTCTTGCTTGACAGTTTCTCTTTAGTTATTCCCTGAATTGAACTTCGGTCTCTGGCAATCAAATTTTTGGGATATCTCCAACTTTTGGACATGGATTAAGTGTGCATTTATTTTGCACTCTATCCCCCAAGAAGGATACTTTTGAAGAATCTTCATAAAGACGAAAATTTTTCTCCAACAATATCACAAGATTCTCTCTACAATCACATCTACATTTGGACTATAAGCAATCTCTTTATTTGAGCAACTCGTTTTGACCATGATCTTATTCAGAACGACAAAGGGCAGTCCTCACAAGACAGTTCATTCACTCCCCAGTGGATTTATCAACATTATCAACTCATCAAATGGCATCCCTTCAGAAATCCATCAGATAAATTTGCCGAAGACATTACAAGACACTTCTCTTTACTTGAGAATTCACAGAGTATTTTACAACTACAACAGAAGATGCTCCTCAGGAATGAATTCCCCAATGAGTTCATCACACAAGTTTATTTCTATCAAAGTGACATCTCCCCGAAGAAGTCGAAGAAGTTTATCACATTAGCCTCTCTTTATTTGGGAAGACATACATTACAATTCAATCGGCCCTCATCTCTTCCGAAGATCCCCGGTGAAGCTTTACAGTCTCCAATACATTACAAAATTACATCCACAAATTACATTACAAATTACATCTACAAAGTTTCCCATCTACAAAATTCTACAATCTACAATGACATCTACAGTCTACAATGACATCTACAACAACAACAACATCTACACTGACAAATTACATCGACATCTACAACTACAATGATTCTACAAACTACAAAATTTGCAACCCCTGTGAGGATGCTCTCATGAGTTTTCGTCATTTCGGGCAGAGACTGAGACCAACTCATGGTACCCTTATCATGACGCGCGGGGGAGGTTCTGCACATCAGAGATCGAGACCAGCTCATGGTACCCTTATCATGACGCGCGGGGAGGTTCTGCACATCAGAGATCGAGACCAGCTCATAGTACCCTCATCATGACGCGCGGGGAGGTTCTGCACATCAGAGATCGAGACCAGCTCATGGCACCCTTATCATGACGCGTGGAAAGGTTTTGCACATTAGAGACTGAGACCAGCTCATGGTACCCTTATCATGACGCTCAGAGAGGTTATACATTTTGCTATTTACAGTTGGATTGCAAAAGGTGTATATATAAAAATAAAAAAAAGAAAAAAAAAAGAAAAGAAAAAGAAGAAAGAAAAAAAAGGAAAAAGAATGAATACAAAATAAAACTGAGTTATTGACTCGATCAAGAAAATTCAGTTGGATTATTACCAACCACCACATTATGGTAGTAAGTCTATCCTTCGACTACAAGTTTATCTCCTATTGTCTAAGTCACAATATCCTTGGTGAATGTGCTACTGTTATACTTTGGAGATTTCCCATTGGTCGGTTGTCTCCTGTCCCCGTGGGATCCCGTTTCGTTGAGTCTGTTACTCTTTTGGCTAGCATGTTGTGTCTAGTTCATCCCCTGTGATATATTTTCCTCATAGGACCGTCTGTTTTGCATTCTCATATCATTGCACATCATTTGCATTCGGTGGCTTCTTAGGGCCAAAAATTCGTGCAATGTTTATATTTAAGTCCCTCCTATCTCGTCGAGAAGAAGATTTCAATCTCCGTATCTCTGGATAGAAGTAACTTAAATAGGGGCATCTGTCACACCCTAATTTTTGACCTTAAGACTCCACCTCTTTGGTTTTTTTTTCTTTCGTTTTTCACTTTTTTGTGCGACTAACAAGTGTGCGCAGGAACATTGGTTTCAAGGGTAGATTCTACTTATTCTCACAGCCCAGCCTTTCAGGACATAATCAATGTGATTCAAGACCCTAAAGTTTTCTACTGGTTTGAGCCTTATAAGATTGACCAACTGTTTCTTCTATGGCATTCGGGTTGGAGCGTATTAATGTCACTTTACTCAAGGGTTTCAAGAGCCTCAGTATGTATCACGAGGAGAATTGGGGTGTTCCCTCCTTTGGTGTTGAGTATCATTATTTGGATTTGTATCTTTGTGGTTTGCGTACCATGTCCATCGTTATTTAAGTCCTTCTTTTTGGGGGTAGAAAAAACTTAAGATTTGATTCATTCAAGTTGCTTTTGGCTCATCCTCGAATCTATGAGTCTTGGCAAGCAAAGTTCCATACTCTAACGTGAGATTGTGAATCGTGTTGTTCATTCAAGTTGTAAATGTCATATACGAAGTTGGGCCCAATTACAAAGTACATATCCATGTGGTGGATCCAAGATTATTTAAAGTGCCCAAGTTGCACTTTCAAGGAGATTCTATTATTTTTATGAATTTCATAAAGTGGTAACTCAGAATTTGAAATTCTAGAACTCTACAAGGCCATATCATTTGATTCACAATTTCTATTCCAAGGATATTATATTCAGAACTATTATCTCAAAAGCACAGGGTATAATAGTTATGAGTCATGCACACAAGTATTGGGCCACAACGGAATTTAAGTAAAGATTCAAAGTGCAAGTTTAACATTACTCTTGTTATGCTACATCTCTTACAAGTAGTGATATTACAGAATTCTTTTGCTACAAGTGATACAATGGGATTTTGAGTGGTAAATGTACTAGTTTGGACTAATGTTCTTATCAAGATAAGGAAGGTGGCGGACATATCCCTCCTGGCACCGTGACCCCTTCATCAAACAGCCGTGTAACCCTGGCCTACCATATGCTGCTTGGATCACCTACAAGAATGCAAATCAAATAGACTTAAAATCAATCTTTCCAAATAGAGTCAATACAAGATTGGATTTTAACGGTGTAATTTATATTTATCAAATCACCGAATAAACGAAAGGGCAAGCTCAAGCTGCAGCCAGTACATTAAGACAAAACGGGGAAGAAACGGTGGACACTGTTTTACCTTTCTTCCTGAAATCATTAAAGGGATGGACACCAGCAGCACAAGCCATTTCCTTTTCTTTCACCGTTTTTGAAGACGCTAATTCGTTGTCAGTGGGACGCCTTGATGTGCAACGACATGAAGACCATCTCGCAGCAGCTTTCGGCTTACAAGATGTCTTCTTCGCCATTCACTCTCCAGACGACGCAAAGGGAGTTTCGACCGTGCGTTTCATGATCCTTGGCCATCTTTACTGCAAATTTGAAAGAGCAGATAATAAAGAGAGTTATTATATTGTGGAAAGGAATTAAGGACAGTTATAAAAGAAAGGCTAGAAAAGCTTCATACAGGGCATAGAAAACTGCGAGAACTAACATCGAGACTTAACTTACCTCAATGTACTCTAGCTTTGGAGAAGCCTTCTACCGATATGAGAGCTAGCTTGAAAGCATCCAGCATCATAAACACCACAGATGAGGAACAAGACAAAATGTTTAATGATGAACTTAATCAAATCCATAACTACCGATGTAATTCAAGTGATGAGCATGTGTTTAACATGAATCAGCACTGAGAGACACGACAAGTTCAGAGGCCCTATTTGATTACGTAGGATAGAAATTTTGAGCTGCAAAATGTTGTTATAGCTCTTCAATTGAGGTCCCACGATGAACTTCCCAGGGGCGCAGATGACAATTTCCGGCGACTACTCCGCTAAAAGCATGTTAAAACCTCTTTACTGCCCTGTTCAAAATAAATCAAGAAAGAATTGTGAGTTACTTTTCAGACAGCAGAAATCCACAACAATTGACATCAACCACTTTTACATGGCACGGACTGTCGAGTTGCTAGGCCGGTTGCTTTGCATCACACCTACCCCAATTTTTTCTGATTCAACTTCAGAAGCATAATAGAGACAGCGGGAGTTGTCGAATCTTCGCGTAAACCCTTAAGGCAATCCCTTCATGCCTCTTTAATCTCTATCAAACATATGCCAAAATTGATGAGAGGAGTATACGATTGATGAACATGTTTATACAATTCAAGTTTAAGACGGTGGTACCTAACATTTCTCCAAGCTCTCCAAGTGTGTCTACCGCAGTTGCCTCGTCAGGAACCACCTGAGAAGATAACATGGAAGACAGGAAATTCTAATCAGTTGCTTCTTTAAGGAACAAAACCAGCAGATAACATGGAGAAGGATCTAAATTGAATGTTTGCCTTCATGGTCTGACGATAAGTAAACAAACACCAATTTTGTCATCTTCATCTACGCAGTAGACGCAAGTTAGCCTGCTACTTGTGAGAATTCAAGCCACCACAATTAAAAGATGTTTGCATCAGAAAGAATGCTATTAAACCAACTCACCCATTCGCAATCTGTTTCAACCAATTAGCACAGGCAAGGATGACCAGGACGAGAACAACGACGTGCACAACGCGTTACTCCAAACACCATCATCGAAGCACATGAGAAAAGGAAACGATTTTCAAATACATATCAGTTTGAGCTATAAAACCATGGGAGTAGAGATTGAATTGAGAAAGAACAACATACCCTGCGTTCAGCTTGTTTGCAAAGAAACACTTGCAGTTGCTACTCCCCATAACCAACATTTCGTGGGAGCCCTCACCAAAATGTATCAGATGCAATTTTTCTGGGCTGTTAATTCTTCCTTGGCCCAAAACCATTGCTTTCTACACCTCCCAGGTCACATTTAGAGTCAGCAAAAAAAAACCGTTGGAGAATATTCACTGGGAAATAGAAGATTTGATTCAGAACAGATCAAATCCAATTTCGAATTAAAGCATTAATCAGAGATTGAGATGTCAATTAACAGGTCATTACTACAATCATCGAAAAGGGAAAGTTTTCAAATTGGATTTGTCCCAAATAGGAAAACCTAAACCTATATTCAAGACAGCAATCAAGACATTCTTTCACTCAGAGGCCTATATAAGGAGGTCACAGAGAAGGAGAAACGTGTGGAGAAAATTATCGTAAGACACCGGAAAAAAAAACCTAAAAGCGCTGAGCACGCAAACAAGAAGAACTTATCTTTTGCGCCGCCACTCATGTTACCACCTTGCTGCGATTCGCCGTGAAAAATCCCCAACACATTATCTTCACCCCTCCGCCGGGAGACTCCGTTTGAAACCTGTGGAAAGAAACATCACGTTGTAAGATTTCATTGACTTTGATAATGTTTGTTTAAATGCTTTTGTTTTGCAGAAAAAGGGGAAGAAGGAGAAGTAGCGTCGGAGATCGGAGAAGGAAAAGAGACGGTGAAGGACGATGGATCAAAAAAATCGCAGCGAGAGAGAGGGGGAAGGGTTTCCGATTTGGGCTTAGGGTTTACTTTTTCGCCTGTTGTGTTTTTGTTTTGTATTTATGTAATGATCATATGTAAACACACCCACAGACACACGATACACCCTCACTTCGCACTCACACGATCATTATCAGATCACGATCACACGTCTCAAATCGCGCCTCACCATACACCCTCGTGAGCCTACTACACCCAATCACGTGCGCCAAGTATTATCCCCTAATCTAATCGTTAATCGACCACTAAATCTTAATTAACCACTTAATTCCAATCTGACTAATAAACTCTTTTAAAAAAAAAGGAACTTAGTATTAAGACTTTTTGTTATAATTGACTCCCTTTTGTTTTTATTTCATTAATTGATTTAATGATCTTAATTAGACCTTTTACAAATAAATAATAAATAATAAACCTTTTTTAATCTCAATTAACTTTATCCCTTATTATTTTTTTTTGCAAAGATCTATTTATTAAAAAATTTTCCATTTAAATTTAATTGGATTATAATTCAAAATTCTTTTAATTTAATTCACTTTCACTAGAAAAAACATAAACTAATACGACTTTTTCCTAAAATAAACCTCAAATAAATAACTTTTTTTCACAAACTAATTTATCACCTAAAACTTTTTTGTCAGAATTAATATATATTCTCATAAAAAAAAATCACTTCCTAAAAAAAAACAATTAACCACACTATTTCATATAATTTAACTATCTCACTCTTTAGTATATTTTCTTATAAAATTAATCCATCCTCCGATTCAATTTCCTTAAAATCAATCTCATCTAAAATCAACTCATTTAAAATCAACTTCTCGCCTAAAATTTACCAATTAAAATCAACTCACTGCATAAAATATAATCCAATCATGCACGCTTACACCTTACACATTCATAACTCACTCTCACACACTTCAGCGCTTTCATGCTTATGTGTATGCTTTACTTATTTGCCCTTTATTATTTCCGCAATTTATTTTACAGCAATTTACATTATCGCAATTTATCTTTCTCGCATTTCATTCTGTCCAAAGGAAAAACCTACACATGATTCAACAATTGTGTGTAGTGCATGCATCATTTGCATCATTCTCCCCTACGATCCTTGATCCCATTCAAGTCGATCTTTTAAGATAGATCCTACCCCCTAGGAGGACTGTTCTTTATCTTTTACAACATAGAAAACAAAACAAATACAACTCAATCAAACAATATTCAAACACATTAGAGAAAGATGCCAAATCATCTTAAGCGAGATAGAATCTCCACCCCACAATCAAAACAATCAATATCGTAGGAATTTTTCCTTAAGAGAGATAGAGGCGTACCTCGTCGATCCCTATCCGAGTACTTGAGCCCTTCTCTTAAGATGATGCAAAGACTACACTCCTACAACTTGTGGCGGTTAAATCTCCCTTAAAATGACAAATCACCTTTGCTCCTAAGATCAATCAAACAACTACCCTAAACCCGTAGGAACTTTGACCACAGTCAAAGAATTCCTCAAACCCTTTAGGAGAACTACAAAATACTCTGATTCCACTCCCGTAAGGATATGTAGGCATAAGATGCGACATCTTATCGAGTATACTTAGAAATAAACCCCTAGGTCTTTCAACCTTAAGCAGATAAACACATAGCAATAAACAAACATAAAACAAGAGGTTCCTGTAGGATACTACAGAAACTTAGGATGCTAGTACCTTCCCTAAGCTTAACCAACCCCCGAACCTATAACTCTCTAAACCTTGCATTTACATTGCATTGTGGGAATTTCGATATTTATCCCTTCCCTTGGACAAATCAAAGTTCGGTTGCAAAATGAATTAAAGATTCAAACTAATCAATAGTTTGGTATCTGAATTTCACCGCGACAACAAGCTACATTCTTTCCTCTTCGTTTCTCATTCTTGTAGTGAACAGAATGATAAACATCGCCAAGGAGAGTAGGCACTGGATTTTTTGAATCCAGGATATAGAACGCATCTACATCCACAAAGTCCGGAAGGTTAGGAAACAAGACGATGCCATATATACAAAGAGCCAGGATGGCACTAAACACAATCCAACAACCATCCTTAGCGCACTGCTGAGCTTTCTCAATCAAGCAAGGCAGAGGAAAACCATATACCCCAAGTCTCTAGATCATCTTCCCATTTAACTCTGAAGCCTCAAGGTGCAAAATAGCGGCGAGCTCAGCCAGATCAGGCTCAGTATCAACATGAACAAACGGCATCTGATTCCGAATGGGTACCCCTAACAGCTCAGAATATTCCTCTAGGGTAGGAGCCAAGACATAGTCAGGAAAGACGAAACATCTCAACTGGGCATCATAGAACTGTAGGAGAGCATAAACACCACCGATCTCATATGCGGAGGGCTTACGGACATATCTCAATAACCTCCCATAAGACTTCTTGAAATCTTCCATTACTGCTTTTTCACCCAAGGCAATCAAACTTAACAAAGTACTAACATCCGGAGCTGGAAACTTGTAGGCCACTGTACTCTTCAAGGGCTCCATAGCAAGGTTACTAGAATCGGGAAGGAAACAAACACCTGCGACACAAATACATGTTAATGAAATGCAGATGAAAATGCAAATACAAATGCAAACAAGGGATCAAGATTGATGTGTTGTTCGTCGAGAAAAACCAGAGCTTCGCCTTAACAAGAACAAAGTACCGACAGTAGGACCCAATAATATCAGGAACACAGATTCACACTAGCAAACCGGGTATTCTGGAAGCCAAGGTTTCTTGCACAACCTAACCCCTCTCACAGGTATGGACCTAATCACTGACAAGGTTCGACATCTTATGCGTTCATCAGCGTCACAGACTTTCTATAAATGATGATACGTTCACCATTTTTGGTTTGGCATCATCATCTCCTGAAGAGGCCTCACTTAGCTGACTCACAAATGATCGGTTCCCAGAGTCGACAATCCTCTAATCCAAAATCCAAACCGATCCTAAGGATGTGAAGAAAAATCATCAAAGAGAATCTCGTCCGAGTGTGAATTTCATGGGGAACTGTATCTGCTAAGCAAACAGGCCCCCCACTAATCTCCACTACTAAAGCTAGGTTCATACTCAAGCCTGGGTCTGGCTTATCACTCATTGGAGCTTCCCTCCCCACAGCACAGCAACAATGATATATGATGCGGAAAATAAAATGCGGAAAGCAAATAAAGATAAAGCACATATGTACACACCCCAAAAATAAACAAACAAGCGCTAGAATTGACTCACATAGGGGATATTACTATCCTCAACTGTCGCTACTGCAAAAATCGAGGCTGGCAATGACAAAAGAATCGCCACCGTGCGTTATTTATCCCAAGAGAGGGAAAGGAAACACTCAGAGAAAACCTAACGAAAAGAGGGATAAGATTGGTCATCGCAACCAAATCTCGGGTTCGGGAGTCGGTTACGCAAGAGGAAGGTATTAGCACCCCTCATGTCCGTCGTACTCGATGGGATCCACGCTTGTTGTCTATCTAAAAGGGTGTAAATCTATCTAACTACAGGCTCAAGGACAAAAGAAAAAGAAGTGACTCGGCAAAGCAACGAGGCTTTGTGCCTACGTATCTCATCTGAAGTGAGAAGTCAGAGTCAACGTAGTTAGACTAACTACGAGAAATCAGAGCAAACGTAGTTCGAGCTAAAGGGAAACACAGGTTTGTTCAACTGTTTTTTAGGCCCGAGTAGGGTTAACAAGTAGTTCTAGTAGTTGGTGTATGCAGCTCGAGCATGGGAGACTTAGGCGTTACCGTTTGCGGTAGAACTAAGAGTTAACAACACTCTTGTTTATGAAAATGTTTTCCTGATTAAGAGCCCCAAAGGGCAAAAATAATTTTGAATGATTTGTTTTTATGTATTTTAGGGAAGAAGTGTTTTGAATTGGAGTGTTTATACTACATGTTATACCAAAGCCTAGAACCTAGGATCGAATGTGTCGTATATCGCCCTAAGGACGTATACTAAACATTCTAGGCAATTGAGAGGTGGTCCCTCAATCACCATTTCCCAAGTGTAAGGCTCATGGCACAACATCCATTATCTTTATTAAGTGTTTTATGATTGTTTTGAGATGAGAAGAGAAAGGACACTAAAAGGGGGACTAAATCCAAGCCTAAAGTTGTCATGCAATGGTGATCCTAAGATTGAGATAAAGGGACGCTACCTAATGTTATCATGCATGGTTGAGATCCTAAGTCTATCATAATCTCTCTTGAACAAGAGAAATTAGAGGTCCTAAGGGAAAGAAACAACAGAGGTACAACAGGAAACAAAATAAGCATACAAGAATGCAAACATGAAATGCAAATGAAGGAGGAAATTAGTGTGGGGTAAAGACCACCATAAGCTCATCTCAACCTCAAACAACAACATGACAAATGCAATAAATAAAGGAACAAGAAATGCATCAATAGAAACACACAAGAGCACCAAAAGTGGGATGAAATGGCCTAAACCAAACAACATCGACCATAATGCCACAAAGCAAAACAACATGAAAAGAGAATGGAAAAGAACCCTAACTCAAAGAGGGGTTAGAACAAGAGTATAAAACAGCAAGGCATTCCCCAAACATCATTCAACCAAGGCATCATCATGATTTGTGCAAAAGATACAACAAAAGTGTCCTCATGGTTCACCATTCAATTCATGTTTCAAACAAACTCCAAAGGAGGGAACTTACATAAGCCTAAATGGTGTTCCAAAGTCCTTGGACATCAAGGGGAATTAAGTAAAAGTTCTCAAAAGAGAAAGAAAGTAAACCACAAGGAAATGCAAGCAAAATCCCAAAAGAAAGCAAGCTTGTTTCACAATGAAACCCTAATTGGAAACTCAAAAGTTACCAAGCAAATGAACAAGCAAAACCAAATGTTATGACCTAAAAATGAGCAAGCACCATCCTTAACATGTTAACAATATGAATCAAAAGGCATTGAGAGCTTACAGGATATAAAAATATCATATCCAAGTCAAACTAGGTCAAGATGTATGTATGAACCTTCCTTTAGGATAAAGTGACTTGCAAATTACTCTAAAAATAGGAAAATGATTCAAAAATTATCAAATAAAATGCAAGAAGCTCATAAATGTGTTGGCAACCAGAGGCCAAAAGATTGCAATCAAAATCACTTCACAACATCACCATAGAAATTGATTCACAAGGGTGCTCCATTGTGAAGGAGGATTGTATAGGGTCAAATGAAAGGCATCAAAAGTCAACTCAAAAGTCAACCAATCAGGGGCAAAATTGTCCTAAAAAATTCTTCAACTCATCATTGATATGAGGAATGAATCTTATTCATTGGATCAAAAGAAAATGAGAGAAACAAATTCAAGAACAAAATAAGTCAAGATTTAAGCCAAGTAAAACACTTCCAAAGACAAATTCCTTTTTTAATTTAAAAATCACTCATAAAATAAAATAAAAATATCTTAAATTCAGAGGACAACTCAAGGAGTCCAAAATATGTTTTTATGGAATTTTATGGTCATTGGAAGTATTTTTCATGATTTAATTTCTAAATAGATAATAAAATAAAAATAAAATAAAATAAAAATAAAAAGAATAAAAGCGTGGTGTGAAAAGCAAACCAGAATAGTTCAAAACGCGCATGGGCTCTGCAAAGGGGGTGCCATTAGCAAGCCCAACCCAACAGAAAAACAAAAATAAAATAAAACGTGTGAATCTAGTGGTACACGGTCAACCAAGGCCTATGGTGGTATTCATCCTGGCACGTCTGATCTATTGGTATGCAGATCAAGTGGCTCACACGCTGCCAAATCAATTAATGAATTTTCAACCTGGATTCCATGTGTTTGGTCAACGTGTGTGTATGGTGCGTCTTAATCTGGGACGTTAAAGCAAAAAGTAATCAAATCCAACAATCCAGGGCAAGCCACGTCATCACCTTCAACCTTTCAAAAAAGGGAGGGAGAACCAGACGCCGAAACCACTGTTCCGGTCGTCTTCTCCGACGTGCCCTTCATCAACCCTCACGGCCAAAAACCCAGAAACCTTAAAACTCAACCAAAATCAACATATAAATAATGAAAACTCATATACTCTTCAAGAGGATCATGAATACATGGTTTGTTTTATAAAAAAAGCTTAAATAAGACAAAACGAAGGGAAGTAAAAAACATGCTCGAATGAAAAAGTTTGCAAAGAGCTACCAAATGAACCCATAAATGATCTATGATGAACAAGGATTACAAAGACATAAAAATGGCATGTTAAAACAACTTGAACAGAGAGAAAACTTGAAAGAAAGAAACTTAGAAAATAAGCTTCCTCAGAGCTCAATGTGTGATTTAAGCTTGTAAAAAGTTATCTAGAAACATTCTATGATGGTCAAGGAGTGTTTTGGGATGTTTGGTTTTGTTTGAAACTTAATGAAATTCAAAAAACGATTTTCACTTTTCTCTTATTTTCTCTCAATATGTTCTTGCTCTCTTGTTCACCAAATCCAGTTCTGAAGGCATGGGAATGATCCTGGGAATATATATGATGGGTTCAGATAAAAAAAAGCCCAATTCTGTTCCCTTTGGCTCAATTTCATTTTCACTTTTTCACTCCAAAGTCAAATGAATAGTGCACGAAATTGTACTTGCCAAGCTGTAAAAATGGCATAGCTGACTTGCATAAGATGTAGGCTGATCCAAGGGCTGAGAGTGGCTCCTTGATTTGGTCTCATGGTATGTTTTTGATATGTAACTTAAACTTGAAGAAACCATGGAAATGGCCACCAAAATGCACTCAAACTCCAAATCCAAAAATGGCATTGTGTTTAGAATATCATTTGCACTCAAAATATGCATAAGGTTGGTTCAAAGTGTTTTCAAATGAATTAATTTTGACTTTTCCCCCTTTAAGCCTTTTTCATGGAAATTCATTTAGGGATTCTTCAATCTAGGCCAAACCTTTGATGCCTTGATGCTTGGTTGAGCAAATGACCCCATTTGGAGAAAGTTTTATGTTGGAAAGATTTTCATTTGAAGTGTGCAAAGTGGTGAAAATGACCTATAATTTTATGACCTATAATCTTACTTTCCCAAAATACCCCTGACTTGCAAGCCTCATAACTTGAGTTCTACAAATCATATGAAGGACTTCTAGTACTCTTTGGGAAGCTAAGATCATGAGGAACAACTCTCATGTTTATCAAAAGTTGAGGAGAAACATCCTTCTAGGTCAAAAATGGCTTGGAAGTTGGTTGACTTTTGTTGACCAAAATCACATTCATCCGAGGACCTGTAACTTGTCTGCATCATAACTTGAGTTCTATAAATCCAATCAAGGACTTATAGTACTCAAAAAAAAAGCTAAGAACATTCTCTACAAGTTTCATGTTGACCAAAAATTTAGGTGAGGCATGTATCTTGAGATAGGTGGTCTTGAAGTTAGGCACTGAACAGGGGATTTTACACTGAGAACCCTAATCCAGTCACTCCTCACACTCTTGATTCTTGATGAATTGATCTTGAAATGATATCCCATGTATCCTAACACAACATTACATGACCATGAAGACTTGGAATTGAGTCTTAATCTCCTTCAATTTTACAGTTGACTCAGGGTTGACCAGATGAAAACCCTAATTGCACCATTTTCAACTGTAACTCTTCACACTTGGTATACACACTTGAATGAACTCCACAATGACCCTCAAGGCCTCCAATGAGCCTAAATGATCATCTCCCATCATGACCATGGGCTTGTGATCCCCAGATGACCTTCAACTGGCTTTCTAGACAGGAGGTGAACCACATACACTTATCTGCTTATCCAAAGGGTTTTGACTTGTCTCTGATGATGATAACCCCCTTGTTGACTTGAATACAAACTCTTGATTAGGATTTATAACCCTTGGTACATTCCTCTTGTTGCACACACATCTCTTGATCCCTTGTAAAAATGCAAAATGCTATGCAATGCAATATGCTAGAACAATGAAATGAAACATAAACAAAGTAAAGAAAAGGTTGGGCAAATTTTGGGGTACAACATAGGGTCATCAAACACATCATGGATTCATTAGCATAGGCTTCTCACTTGGATCAATGATCGTGGAGAATTAGGGTTTACATAGTGTGTCGGGGTTTCACCTCTTCTATAGGTTGGTCTCATTCGAAGATGTAAGGATCATGAGTTTGGGTTTATTCATCCTATAAAGTATGATTTCATTGTTTAGTTGCACTGCAAGTCATGCCATTAGAAACCTTGGAAAGAAGGTTGAATTTGAAGATGAGATTTCTTTATGTTCATGAATCAAGAGGTGTTCTCCTTTGCTGGCTCATTATCAGACATGTCCGATGACTTTGACATTTGTTAATGGATTTTCACATTTCCATGGGTTGAGAGTGCATTATATTAATGATTAGGTTTGTTGTTAATGGAGTTCAATTCATTTTAACAATAAAGTTAGTTATTTATTATGTCTTCTTTTTTGGACTTTTGATTTGTGATCCACACCATATCCTTTTTTTATCCAAACTACAAATTCAATTTCAAATTCAAAATACTAGATTCAATATCCAAACCATTTTTAATCCATATTAAACCATTTTCTTCCCGCATTTTAGATCCATTTTTAATCCGTACTCAATATCAATTCAATACCAATCTAAGTCCATATTCTTAAACCTTTTTTTAAAATTCATATCCATCTCTTAATCCAATATTCATATTTGTATCCATTCTTTTTAAGACCATATCCATTTTAAACCTTTTTTTCACATTCCAAAATCAAAGTCCAAACCAATATCCAATATCCAAGACTAAAACCGTAAACCCATATTCAAATCCAAGAGTCCATATCTAAATACTGAATCCAAATCCAAAGTGCAAAGACAAACTAAAGCAAGCTACGTGGAGGTTTGAATTGCAGCAGATGGGGAAAAAATGCGGGGCCAAGAGCTTCATTCAAAATTCATCTTCAACAACCTCTAACAGAATTTAGATCTAATTCTAAGTCTACCCTCACCTTCATCTTCATATATAAGCATCATTTGCTGCAGATCCACAATTTTTTTTTTCAGTTTTCAATCTTCACCCTCTAAACCTCTCTTCTTCACTTTTTCACTTTCTGCTTTTTTTCTTCACTCTTCTCTCCCTCTGTGCACATTGTTCTTCAACTTCAATCTTCACCACCAAACACTACCTTCAACCCTCAATTTCAAAACCACTTATCAATATTCTTATGCAATTCCCTGCACCAACCACAAGATTCACGCAACGCACGAAGCCAATAGCGTAAGAACTCGAGCAATAAGAACACATCAATCAAAGTGCAGCATAGAATGACAATCAGAGTTTAAGAATCACGCACGCATAGAGACATTCAAAAAATAGAAGAACAGGGGGAAAAAGTGGAAGAGGAACTCGTTGCAAAGACATACCTCAATAACTTGAAGATTCTTTCTCGTTGTTCCGCCGCGAGCATCACCTGAGAGATCTTCGAAGGTTAGTTAACGGGGGTTTCATCTCCTTCTTTATCCGATTGTGTGATTAAGTAACTCTAGGCTTTGGTTGAATCTTGTCTCGATTTGAATCAGTGATTAAGATTTAGGAATATTTAGTTTGAGATACAAATAGATGGGGTCGGGACGATGACTTTGATGTAGGATTTGTGTTCTTGCAGGCTCCACCGCCGCCAGTGGCAAGCTTCGGCACAGCGTAGCGGTGAGCATGTCAGCGGCATATTTTGAGATTTAAGAGAGCTGTGAGAGAGAGAAACAAGCGAAAGTGTTTTAACTATGGAATTATCTTTCGTTGTTTTTTCATGTGCCTTGGCTTTGGGTGGACCGGGCATATAGGCCCAATTTTCACTTCTAGTTTGCACCCTATTGTGTTGTACACCTCCCTCTGCCTAATGCCAAGGCCATTGGGCCTCATAGTCTGGGCCTTATGCCAGAATTTCTCTTACACCCTCTGTCAAAGCCTTGCACCAGTCTTGTTGCTTAGTTTTTTGTTAACTTTTGTTTAGACTTAGCTTAGTTTTTTGTTAGATATTGATTAGAATTTTTGTTCATTGTTTCTAGGAATTATTGGTTATATTTTGTTGCTAATTGTTACTTAGAAATGTTTTCTAGTTGTTGATTAGAATGTTGCTAATTGTTGATTAGAATTTCATGTTAAATTTTGATTGAATTTCTTGTGGAACTTTTGATTAGTTTTTCTATAGAATTCTTAATTAATTTTGTTGATTATTGTGGACTTTATTTCTTTAATCTTGATTAAATCAATATAATGGACCTAAAAAGAATTTTAATAAAATTTAAACAAGGGATCTTTGACTTAATTGATAAACCTTTGCATCATGGACTATTTTGGACTATGGACTATAGGGTTGACCTTTGCATTGGAGTATTTTTGGCATGGACTATTTGATAGACCTTTGCTTGGGCGTATTTTGGACATGGACCATAGGATAGACCTTGGCATTTTAGAGGATTTTGGACCAAGGACTTAATATAATCAACATTAACACACTTTACATAATTCTAATTCATCATGATTGATTGTTTATTTAGGGTTTTTACTTTGCTTTTTGATTACTCTTGATTGTACTTTTGTGCTTGATTTCCATGCATCATTTGATAACATAATTTTGCATTCATTATTAATGCATAGTGCTAACTATTTCTCTTTTTGTGAGGTACTACATTGAGGCCTTGGAGCATTTTGGATTTTAATTCACCTTTCCAATTTATTGTTCTTTTACTCATTTTATTTCTAGTTCATATGGCATCCCCTGTTGTAAAAATATGTCCCTCACTCCCATTAAAGTGTATTAGTTTAGGACTTTACATTCTTTAGTGTTTTATACGTGCATGCTTGTATGTTGAAAAAGATAAAACAAAGCGCTTAATTAACAATTTCAAAAACAAGACAAAAAAATGTTTGATTCAATGTCAAGTCATTTTCAAAATCATTAATTGAAGTTCATCTCACCACACTTTAGGGTTCCATCCTTCACGCCCGTAAGCCGATCGTTTAGGTGTTACCATCAACCTCCATCTATTCTCATCTTCAATCCAATCATCACTCTTTCTTATCACACCTATCACCTTTCAAAACAACCCACACTTGGTCCAATGCCAAGTCCTTTTCAAATTATTTTCATAATAAATTGAGAGAAAAGAAATGTAGTGTACGTACTTGTGCACCCCATTTCTCAAGTACTTGGGTTGTTAGCCCTGATTAGCTTATAGCCCGAAACTTACCTTCCATTCAAAACACTTAATGAAATTCTGGTATGCAGATCTCAGATGTCCTAAGAGATGCTAAGAACATTGATCTCTGCTAAAATAGAACAAGGACAGAACATGTGCATTTTAATTCACTTTAAAAATTAGCAGTGTCGTGACATCTGCTGTAACATTTGCAGACTGACAGAACAATTTATCTAACCATTTAAATTGAGCAAAATGTTAAATGCGGAAATATAAGTAACTGGCAGTCGATGTTATATCGGATGTTATGACATCCGCTTCTGAACAGATTATTAACCTTAGCAGTAAACAGGTAACGAAAGCAGTAAAGAACACATGAAATTGTTTACCCAGTTCAGTGCAACATCACTTACATCTGGGGGCTACCAAACCAGGAAGGAAATCCACTATTAGTAGAATTAATTCAGAGCTAAACTCCCAGTTTACAACTCCTCACTTAATCTCTACCCAATGCAATTTCTGCCTAGAAACCACTAGACAAGAGACACCTCTCACTCCCCCTCAATCACAACAGTGATAAACAATTCAATACAAAAAGAAGACTTTAGAAGACACTCTTCAAAGTCACAATACTTGATTTTTCTTAACAGCTTCAATCAAGATCAATACACTCTTGCTTAAAAGCTTTGAGTGAATAATTAACAATTAACAATATGTCTACCACGATGCATCCAAAGATACAAAGGGTGACTTACAAAGTCACACACAAAAGACTCTAAAAACCCTAAACCCTTATTTTACACTCAAGTTGTTCTTGTTGTGAGTGCTTGATTTTCCTTGCTTCTGCGCCTCCTTAAATAGTAATGCAGACTGGGCTTGGGCTGTGCAAAAGTAACAGAAATTAGGTTTAACCAAGTTAATACAATCTCTATAGTTCAAGGTGCTAAATAATAGGTCATAGGCGTTTCATGTTATGCTCAACACTGCCTAGAGTCTCGCCTAAGATAACTAAGGAACCCTAGCAGGGGTCCTGAAATCTAGCCTGAGATAACTCAGGAACCATAACAAAAAAACAACCACGCGCCCTTGCTGGCAGCTACCTGATGTCATAACATTCAGCATGACATCTAATACACTATGTTCTAGCTAACCAAACTTACCCAGCAGTACACTACACAAGTATGTCATGACATCAGTCAAGACATCTACACACACAACAATGTTTTACAAAATGCAGCCAATCAAGAACATCTATAAACTCACATTCTTTTGCAAGACTTCTTCATAACGATAGAAACAAATATATTATAGTTTCCTAAAAAGTCTCAAAGATCCTTTTTATGAACACCAATTAAATCTGCAATTTGTTCCAAATAAATCTCTTTGATTTGCACACACTGATTAGGTATATCCAACAGGATCTCTGTTAGAACACAGACTGGTTCTTAATAATATCTCTATGTTTTGATGATAACTATTATGAAATTTTGTAATTAAGAATTATATACTCTAAAATTTGCTTGAGAGTTTTTACTGCAGATAGTAAAGGAATTAACACCCCAGAAGCAAATCAGAATTGAACATAAGAAATTTGCTAGACTCTGAAGCGCCAGATGCATCCATTAGAAGATTCTGATTGCTGCCAACAGAAGATCCTGAGCGTAGACTCCAGAAGATTCTGAAGCAGAAGCTCCAGAAGGTTCTGAAGCAGAAGCTCCAGAAGGATCTGAAGCAGAAGCTCTAGAAGAATCTGAAGCAAGTCAGAAGCATCTGAACCAAAGAAGAATTCTGTATGAAGAGTTTTCAAAGCATAGTTACTACAGAAGATTCTGAAAGTACTAAAGCTGCAAGTACTGAAGATCTGTCTCAAATATGCTCTGATCTTAAACACGCTAATAGCACACCTGCTGCAGAAGACTCTGACTCAGTAAAACTCTGATCAACATCAGAAGGCTCTGATTAATTTAGACTCTGATGGAACTTGCTGAAAATTGAAGAAAAATTATTCAAAGATTATATCCGTTGGAATGATCCAAACGACTCTTTCCTTATTTATGCTAGACACAAGAACACAGACAAAAAGGATTTATCTGTGCTTTCTTCTTTTAGGAAAGGTCACTTGATGTGAAGACAAAAAGGCTCAGACCTTTTAGACACTCTTCTCAACGTGAAGCTCCCATTGGATCAGCTGCCTATAAAAGCAAGTCTTCACCCATCTTCTTCACTTGACGTTTTATCAAAAAGAAATCAATATTCAAAGCTCTCATACTATTCACATTCTTTCAAGAATTTATTTCTCTGTTCTTAATATTTAAGTGAAAAATCACAGTTGTGATAAAGCTTTCTAGAAGCAATTTTAAACACTTGTATTTTGTATTACATTTGATTGTAAACCTTAAGAAGATCCAGTTAGGATCAGTAGTTCTTGAGAAGACTTTGAACAGTTATTCTTAGTGCTTACTATTGTAATCAGTTGATTAAATAGTGGATTAAGTCCTTGATTGAGAAAGGCAAATCACTCTAGGAAGGGTGGACTGGAGTAGTTGAGTTCAATGAACCAGGATAAAAATCTTGAGTTTTTATTTCTAAGTTTTAATCTTCATACTTATTCAACCCCCCTTTCTAAGTATTTTCTCACCTTCAGTTGGCATCAGAGCTCCGGTTCTGTGTGTGCTACCACTTAACAGTGACAGTAAAGATCCAGTGAGAAATACTTTGATATATATTTGGTTGTTGCTATGGCTGATAATACAATGTCTAACATTAACAACAAATATGAAGAAAGGGACAGAATCAGCACCAAACCCCCTATGTTTGATGGGGAGAAATTTGATTATTGGAAAGACAGGATTGAAAGTTTTTTCCTTGGATATGATGCTGATTTATGGGATCTGGTCATAGATGGATATGTTCATCCCACTGATGGGAATGGCAAGAAAATAGACAGAAAATCTATGACAGATGCTCAGAAGAAAGAATTTAGAAATCACCACAAGGCCATAACAATATTGTTAAATGCAATATCTCACACTGAGTATGAAAAAATTACAAACAGGGAAACTGCATTTGACATGTTTGAATCCTTAAAGATGACTCATGAGGGAAACTCTCAAGTCAAGGAAACAAAGGCTCTGGCTCTGATCCAGAAGTACGAAGCCTTCAAGATGGAAGACTCTGAATCTGTTGAAGCTATATTCTCCAGATTTCAAATACTTACAGCTGGACTAAAGGTTCTGGATAAAGGATACTCTACTACTGATCATGTGAAAAGATCATCAGAAGCTTACCTATCAGATGGAGACCTATGGTGACAGCGCTGAAGATGGCTAAAGATATGAACAAGATCTCCTTGGAGGAACTAATCAGTTCACTAAGAAGTCATGAAATTGAACTTGAGGAAGATGAACCTCAAAAGAAAGGTAAATTTGTTGCTTTAAAATCTAATAAATCTGCTAAAGCATTGCAGGTAATAGAGGAAAGCTCTGAAGAATCCTCATCTGAAGATGAAGATGAGCTATCCATGTTGTCCAGAAGAATAAACAAACTCTGGAAGCATAAAGGAAAGAAGTTCAGAAACTTCAGAAAGCCTGACCAAAGAAAAGAATCTTCTGGACACAGAAGATCTGGCAAAAAGGAGGTTGTCTATTATGAATGTAAAGAACCTAGACATTACAAAAATGAATGTCCAAAGGTGCTTAAAGAAAAGCCTAAAAGAAAATTCGATAAGAAGAAAAAGGTTCTGATGGCCACCTGGGATGATTCAGATACATCTGAATCTGAATCTGAGTCAGAAGAAGAATGTGACAATGTGGCTTTGATGGCAGACATAGAAGATCAGGAGGAAGGAACTTCAGGATCTGAATCTGACTCTGAATCTGACTCTGACGCTGAAGAGGTAATGGCTAAACTTACTAAAGAAGAACTTATCAAAGTGTTATCAGAAGTTCTGAAAAGCTATAACAATATTAAGCTCAAATACAAGAAGCGTCAAAGCAATCTTGTATCTGAGAATAATGTTCTCAAATCAGAAGTAGCTGAGCTAAATGAAAAGAACTTAAAATTGAAAAATGATTCTGAATTAGCTCAACAAAACTCTGATTCTGAAACTGAATCTGAATGCAAAAATATTTTGGAAAAATATAATTATAGCTTTCAGAAGTTTCTTGCTAAAAGCATAGACAGAAGCAAAATGGCTTCTATGATCTATGGAGTTAGCAGAAATAACAAAAAAGGAATTGGATATGAATCCTCCTCTGGAAAGGATTTAAATCCAAAACCTGTTGATAAAATTATCATCAAGAAAACTCCTTTATATTCACACTTTAAATTTGGTCACTTGAATGATATTGAACAAACACGCTCTGAAAAGAATATTCATGTGTTTAAATCTAAGGCTAGTCAGAATAAACCTTATGTTGAAAAACAGAAGTTTAGACAAACCTTCAGAACAACTAACCCTAAAGGACCCAAGAAGATCTGGGTACCTAAAAGTAAAATAATTCCTGTTGCAGATGTTCTTAGCAGCAAGGTCAGGACGCCAATCATGATACCTGGACTCTGGATGCTCACGACACATGACAGGAGAAAGGTCTATGTTCCAAAGCCTGGAGCTTAGATCTGGAGGTGATGTGAAATTTGGAGGGAACCAGAAGGGCAAGATCATTGGATCTGGCACCATTGGAAATGGTAAACCTCCCTCTATTACTAATGTTTTACTTGTTGAAGGGTTAAAGCATAACTTATTGTCCATAAGTCAATTAAGTGACAATGGTTATGATATTACCTTTAATCAAAAATGTTGTAAAGCTATTAGTCAAAAGGATGGCTCTATCCTATTTAGTGGAAAGAGGAAAAACAACATTTATAAAATAAATCTTTCAGAACTTAAGGTCCAGAATGTTAAATGCCTCTTGTCTGTTAATGAAGAGTAATGGGTCTGGCACAGAAGATTGAGGCATATTAATATGAGACGTATATCTCAGATTAATAAACTTAATCTTGTCAGAGGACTTCCTAATCTGAAGTTCACCTCAGATGCTCTTTGTGAAGCATGCCAAAAAGGGAAGTTTTTAAAATCTTCTTTTAAATCAAAAAATGTTGTTTCTACTTCCGGACCACTAGAATTACTTCATATTGATCTGTTTGGACTAGTGAAAACTGCATCCATCAGAGGCAAAAAGTATGGATTAGTCATTGTTGATGACTATAGTAGATGGACATGGGTAAAGTTCTTAAAACACAAGGATGAGTCACATTCTGTGTTCTTTGACTTCTGCAAGCAAGTCCAGAATGAAAAAGATTTCAAAATTATAAAAGTCAGAAGTGATCATGGTGGTGAATTTGAAAATAAATATTTTGAAAAATATTTTAATGAAAATGGCATTGATCATGATTTTTTCTGTCCTAGAACTCCACAACAAAATGGGGTTGTAGAGAGGAAAAACAGAACTCTGCAAGAAATGGCCAGAACCATGATCAATGAGACAAATCTGGAAAAACACTTTTGGGCAGAAGCAATCAACATAGCCTGTTACATTCAGAACAGAGTGTCTGTAAGACCTCTTCTGGAAAAGACTCCATATGAACTGTGGAAGAACAGAAAGCCCAACATTTCATATTTTCATCCTTTTGGATGTGTTTGCTATATGTTAAATACTAAAGAAAATCTTAACAAGTTTGATTTCAAAGCACAGAAGTGTTTCATGCTTGGATATTCTGAACGCTCTAAAGGCTACAGAGTATACAACACTGAGACACAGATTGTGGAAGAATCTATTCATGTTAGATTTGATGATAAGCTTGGCAATAAAAAGCCAAAGCAATATGAAAACTCTGCAGATAGAGAAGTAGTCTTCACAGACTCTGAAGTCCCAGAGGCAGACAAAGCTCAAGTGAAAGAACCAGAAGCAATACCAGATGCTATTCCTTTAACTTCTCAGATGAACAATCTAAACATTTCTGAAGAATCAACTGTTAGAGGATCATCATCCAGAATTAAAGCTTCTCATTCAGAGAATGTTATAATTGGAAAGAAGGATGATCCCATCAGAACAAGATCCTTTCTAAGATCATCTGAAGCATCATTATTTGGACTGGTGTCAGAAATTGAACCATCTTCTGTTGATGAAGCTCTGCAAGACAATGATTGGATTATTGCCATGCAAGAAGAGTTAAATCAATTCACCAGAAATGATGTGTGAGATTTAGTTCAAAGACCAAAAGGATTCAATATAATTGGAACAAAATGGGTCTTCAGAAATAAGCTAGATGAGAAAGGAGAAGTTGAAAGAAATAAGGCAAGGCTTGTTGCTCAAGGGTACGGTCAACAAGAAGGTATTGATTATACTGAAACTTATGCTCCAGTGGCAAGGTTAGAATCTATACGCCTTCTTATTTCATTTGTTGTATAAAATAACATCACTCTGTATCAGATGGATGTTAAAAGTGCCTTTCTAAATGGTATTATAAAAGAAGAAGTTTATGTCCACCCGCCTCCTGGTTTTGAGAATGAAAAATTTCCATATCATGTTTTCAAATTAAAGAAATCTCTGTATGGTTTAAAACAAGCTCCCAGAGCTTGGTATGAGAGATTGAGCAATTTTCTTCTGGAGAAAAATTTCATCAGAGGCAAAGTGGACACAACACTCTTTTGTAAATAATTTAAGAAAGATCTTTTAATATTTTCAAATTTATGTGGATGATATAATATTTGGATCTACCAATACTATGCTGGGAAAGGAGTTTGCTAAATGTATGCAGGCAGAATTTGAAATGAGCATGATGGGAGAGCTGAGATTCTTTCTAGGAATTCAAGTCAATCAAACTCCAGAGTGCACTTACATACATCAGACCAAATATGTTAAAGAACTTCTGAAGAAATTTAACATGACTGATAGTAAGCTGGCAAAGACTCCCATGCATCCAACTAGCTCACTTGGCAAGGAAGAGGTAAGTAAGAAAGTAGATCAGAAACTCTACAGAGGTATGATAGGATCTCTTCTTTACTTAACTGCTTCTAGACCTGACATATTGTTCAGTGTATGCTTGTGTGCTAGATTCCAATCAGATCCTAGAGAATCACACTTGACAGTTGTCAAGAGGATTCTAAGGTATCTGAAAGGTACTTCTAATATGGGTTTGTGTTACAGAAAATCTGATGATTTTAAATTAGTTGGATTCTGTGATGCTGACTACGCTGGAGACAGAGTGGAAAGGAAAAGTACTTCTGGAAGTTGTCAATTTCTAGGAAGAAATCTAATCTCTTGGTACAGCAAGAAGCAACCCACAATTGCACTTTCAACCATAGAGGCAGAATATATTGCTGCTGCTGGATGTAGCACGCAGATGCTCTAGATGAAAAGTCAGCTAGAAGATTATCAGATATTTGAAAGTAACATTTCTATCTTCTGTGATAATACTTCTGCTATATGTTTGTCTAAAAACCCCATTTCACACTCTAAGGCAAAACATATAGAAATTAAGCATCATTTCATCAGAGACTATGTTTAGAAGGGAATCATAAATTTGGCATTTGTTGATACAGATCATCAATGGGCTGATATTTTTACAAAACCCCTTGTTGAAGATAGATTCAAATTTATTCTGAAAAATATTGGTATGGATTTTTGTCCAGAATGATATTTGTCAGAAGCAAATTTTACAGATGCAAAAATGCCTAATGCTCTGAAGTATTTCTTCTGATTGCTTATTCATTTTCTTTAATTATTTTCTTGTGAAACTCTGAACTAACAATCCTTAGAGGATCTGAACGTTGGTTAACATTTCATTTCTCAAGAGAATTCAGAAGCACATGCAAGCAAACACGTGTCACTCCAAATCTGCAAAGGTGGCGTGTACACTACTGAAGAGACGTTTGAGGTGAAGTTTGAATAGTGAAAATCTTGATTTTCCCCCCAAATTGTCAGAAGCAATAAATGCTTGAAATGATTTTATTCTTTTTCATTAAATGCTTGCTGTGAACGTGCTTTCTTCTGACTGTTTGTATGCCTAAGTGTTTAGTATAAATACATCATTTCTCTTCATTTTCTCACTTTTCACATCTCAAACCTTTATGCATTTCTGTCTTCTCTTCTCTCTTCACAAAAACCCTTATCCTAAGCGTTTGACAAACTCATCTTCAATGGCAACTTCATCATCAACTGCTGCACAATTTCAATCTACCATGGCTGCAGTTACCTCTGCTAATATGGGTGTAACCCCTTACACACCACCAAAAAGAACATTGCTAACACCTGTTGAAAAACTGGAGGTTCTCTGTGAATCAATGGTGGATTTTGATTCACTTGCTGAGAATGGGTTTGAATTTTGCTCCATTATAGATGCTCAAGGATGGGTGAAGTATTTTGACAGACTTTTTGGACCAGTCTACCCCCTTCTGGTAAAAGAATTCTGGATACATGCTTCTGTATACCCTAAGTTCATTTTATCTTTTGTTCTGGGAAAAGAGATAATTATAACAGAATATCTGATTAGAAAACTCATTGGATATGAGGAAACAGATGGAGTATCACACTTGCCAACTGGGCGTGTAGATATGGATGAAGTATATGAGGAAGTGATGACTGCTGGACAAGCTTCTAATAAGTTCAAAGATCTGAAGCCTGACTACAAGATCTGGGCTAAGATTTTCATGGGATGCATTCATCACAGAAAGTCAACAAACTCTCCAGACTATGTCAATAATGAACAGCTCTACTTTATGTATTGCTTAAGTCAGAGCACCAAGGTAGATCTTCCATATATTCTTTTTATGGATCTATGGAATCATATAAATGCCTCTAGAGAATATGTGAAAGAAAAAGGTTAGAAGATCAGAACTTGGATTCCATTTGGAAGGTTACTCTCAGATCTTCTAACAGAAAATGGACTTGTAACTGCTCTGTATGCTGCTGGAGTCACAGAAGAACTGGAATTCATTCTTGGAAAGCCTCTGAATGCCAAAAGTCTTCAGAGACTGAAAATAGTAGAAGAACTCACAACGACACCCAAGAAGCTGAACATCACTGAACTTAGTCAAAAGAGAATCTCTGTGGATGACTACCCTCTGTTCTATGCTGAAGAACCAAGGGAAATTGTTGTAAGATATATTGATGATTGCAAGGCAGAAGGAAAGCCTATTCCTGCAGATATTATAAAGAGAGCAAGACAACCATTACCTGTTGTAGTAGAAGAGACACCAAGAAAGAGGACTCAATCAGAAGCAGAAGCTACACCTATTCAAAAGAAGCCCAAGGTTGCTGAGAAGCCACAGAAGCTGCTAAAGAGGAAAGAATCTGGAGACACTCCTTCTGTTCCTGCTAAACGCATCAAAATCAAAGGTACTAAATCTTCTGTATCTTCTGCAAATACTATTGTTATAAATGATTCAACTATTAAGTCTATTCCAAAACCACCCTCTACACAACAACAATCTGTACCTGCTCCACCTCATGTTTCTGTTCCATCCCCTCAAAAATCTTCTAATCCTATTTCCATCTCTCCTATAAAACAATCATCTGAACCTAAACCATCAACAACAAAATCAAAAATTCCAACTCCATAACCAGAAATTCCAACCAAACAATCTGTACCACAACAACAACCATCAGAAAAACAACCTACAAAACTACAACAACCAGAAAAACCATCTGCACAACAAAAACCATCTGAACAACTCAAAGAAAAGTCATCTGAACAACAACAACAACCACAAGAAAAACAACCAGAAAAAGACTCTGAACCTCAAAAATCATCTGAACCTCAAACACAACAACAAGAGAACCAACCACAATCAGAAAATTCACCATCCACCACATCTAATCCCACTGAATCTGTACCAGTTACTTCTGAACCAATCACATCAGAACCACCCACATCTGCTCCTCCATCAAAACCTTCTAAAAATCCTTCAGAACCAACCAACCCATCTGAAACCAACATCCCTGAGACAGAAGTTCTTGATGTCACACCACTCAAAACTGTGCTTCAAGTATCTTCTACCTCTTGCACACCAACCACATCCTCTAATTCCTCAGAATCTGATATACATCCAGATTTTCTAATATCCCCTTCTCACAGAGATTCTGAGGTAAACCAACCAGAACCCCCCGTATCTTCCAAAGTTCTTATTCCAGATCCTACTCCCATACCTACACCATCATATGAAATCCTTATTCCAAATCCTATCCCAACATCTACTCCAAGAACATCTATCTCATGTGCACAATTCTCTTCTCTTTTTCACAACCTTTCCTATGGTTTCAAACTCAAAGATTTCTATGACAGAGTTGAACCATCTGACCCTATCACTCCTTTAAAACCCAAACTTACAATCACTCTACCATCTCTGCTTCTCACCTATATTCAATAAATGTCAGAAGTAGGTTCATTAGCAACAATATCATACTCTGCAAAATCTGCAAAAGCTGTTACTTCAGCTATACCTGTTTCATCTGATACACCTGTTGCTTCTGATGAACCTGCAAAATTTGCTTTCCAACCTTACTCTAATAAAACCTTAGATGTGGTTTCCTATCACACCAAAGCAAAACCAAATCTGTTGAATGCCTTAAACAGATCAAAACCTGACAAATCCCCTGAAATTCCTTTCATACCATACTACCCCCTCCTCTGATTTCCATTCCCAAATCCATATTTCCACCTACTCCCCAACCAAAACCAATAACACTGGGGACTCTGTTAAACCCCAAACCTAGACTAAATGTTGATCATTTATTTCAATGTTTTTTGCAAGAAATACAGATGTATTTAGGTACTGTACAGAGGAAATGTTTTGCAACAATGGATGCAACAGAATCTGATGTCATCTGGAATGGATTCATCAACAGATTCAACACTGTAGCATCAAATTTGAAGAACATATGTTCTGATGATGCGAAGCTCAGATTTGCTGAAGCTGCAAGAAGTCTGTTCTGGACTGTCAAGAGATCTGGACCATTACTTCTTACAGATGCTCCTCCATCATCAGAAGAAGCTACTGAATCTGCATCTGAAAACAACGCTTTAGCCATGACTCTGATAGAACATCCTTATGGCTCTACTGCTCCAAGCTCTGAAGTCCCTATGGAAATTGACTCTGTTCAAGCTCCAGAACATGTTCAACCTTCTTCATCGGAGATTAAGAAAGAACATCCAGATTTTGAGGATAAAATTGCTGCTCTAGAAGCTGGTCAATCAGAAATCAAGTCTTGGACAGCTAAACAGGATAAGAAGTCTGAAGACATGACTGAGTGGATGTCCAAACAGGATCAGAAGAATGAAACAATGGCTAAGTGGATGTCAAAGCAAGAACAATCCTATTCTGAGATCACGGATCCGCTGAAGATGCTTTTATCAAAACACTCTTAGTTTTTCATTTTTTTCATTCTGATGTTTTTGCATCTGATGTTTGCTTATGTTTTTTGAATATCTTCTGATGCATGTACTCTTGCTCTGAACTGAATTGAATGAATGTTTCAAAGATTTCTCCACATGATTTATCTCATTTATTGTTTCCTTTTATTTGTCTTTTTAAAGTTTTTACTTTTTGCTTATGACAAAAAAGGGGGAGAAAATATAGATCTGAACTGTTTAATTAAACTTCACCAGAATGAAACTTCAGACATATATATTTTATCTAACATTAAATCTGAGTATTTCAGAACATTTGATAAGTACACTCTGTAAAAGAAACTCTGAGACTCTCAGATCATTTGACAATTATCAAACTCTGACTCTGAAATTTGCAAGACACTCTGACTCTCAAATATTAAAGAACAATCAAGCTCTAACTCTGAAAATTACTCAAGACAAAAGGGAAGTTTCTATTCCGTAGTTGTATTTAATTCAGGGGGAGATTCATCATCTCAGGGGGAGTTATAATTATTATATTTTCAATTAAACAAAATTTCTGATGTTTTTGTCATCATCAAAAAGGGGGAGATTGTTAGAACACAGATTGGTTCTTAATAATATCTCTATGTTTTGATGATAACTATTATGAAATTTTGTAATTAAGAATTATATACTCTAAAATTTGCTTGAGAGTTTTTACTGCAGATAGTAAAGGAATTAACACTCCAGAAGCAAATCAGAATTGAACATAAGAAATTTGCTAGACTCTGAAGCGCCAGATGCATCCATTAGAAGATTCTGATTGCTGCCAACAGAAGATCCTGAGCTTAGACTCCAGAAGATTCTAAAGAAGAAGCTCTAGAAGGTTCTGAAGCAAAAGCTCCAGAAGGATCTGAAGCAGAAGCTCCAGAAGAATCTGAAGCAAGTCAGAAGCATCTGAACCAAAGAAGAATTCTGTATGAAGAGTTTTCAAAGCATAGTTACTACAGAAGATTCTGAAAAGTACTAAAGCTGCCAGTACTGAAGATCTGTCTCAAATATGCTCTGATCTTAAACACGCTAATAGCACACCTGCTGCAGAAGACTCTGACTCAGCAAAACTCTGATCAACATCAGAAGGCTCTGATTAATTTAGACTCTGATGGAACTTGCTGAAAATTGAAGAAGAATTATTCAAAGATTATATCCGTTGGAATGATCCAAACGACTCTTTCCTTATTTATGCTAGACACAAGAACACAGACAAAAAGGATTTATCTGTGCTTTCTTCTTCTAGGAAAGGTCACTTGATGTGAAGACAAAAAGGCTCAGACCTTTTGTTCACTCTTCTCAACGTGAAGCTCCCATTGGATCAGCTGCCTATAAAAGCAAGTCTTCACCCATCTTCTTCACTTCACGTTTTATCAAAAAGAAATCAATATTCAAAGCTCTCATACTATTCACATTCTTTCAAGAATTTATTTCTCTGTTCTTAATATTTAAGTGAAAAATCACAGTTGCGATAAAGCTTTCTAGAAGCAATTTTAAACACTTGTATTTTGTATTACATTTGATTGTAAACCTTAAGAAGATCCAGTTAGGATCAATAGTTATTGAGAAGACTTTGAACAGTTGTTCTTAGTGCTTACTATTGTAATCAGTTGATTAAATAGTGGATTAAGTCCTTGATTGAGAAAGGCAAATCACTCTAGGAAGGGTGGACTGGAGTAGTTGAGTTCAACGAACCAGGATAAAAATCTTGAGTTTTTATTTCTAAGTTTTAATCTTCATACTTATTCAACCCCCCCCCCCCCTTCTAAGTATTTTCTCACCTTCAATCTCATCAAACCAAAACACCTCTATCAAGAGATATAAAATAACAGCTTCTGTTGTACCAGACAGAGATGTCATGACATTTGTCTTGACATCTTGATTAAAACACATGAGAATAGTTCTGTCTTGACAGTAGATGAAGATGTTATAACATCTTACTTAACATCAGTGTAAAATCATGTTTTACCAAAATTTATCCAATCATAGAATCATGGAACTAACAATCTCCCATTTTGGCAAATTTTGGCTAAAACAACCAAACAAACTTATCAGGACAGCAACAACAGTAGTTTTCTCAAATATATCCAGCCTCACAAACTATCATGCTCCCCCTTAATAGTTGCATCCAGCAAGCAACAACAACACACTACTCTTCCCTTAGCAGTAGCAAATTCCTATCACAATGTTGGTCATCATGTCAATACATGTGACATAACATCAGGACAACAGATAACATCAATACTTTACTCCCCCTTTTTAGTCAAAAATTGACACATAAACTCAGATGCACACAAATAACAGAGCCAAACCCAAAAACTAAATCAAAACCACAACCTCCCAGGAGATAAACACAGACTAAATCAGATACACAAGCTGCTTGATCCCTAATCAATATAAGGACTGCACCATTGCAGCAACAATCCATGGACAAGGACTTAACCACAGCTGAACTCTAGCTTTCAAATCACCCCCTGCTGACCTCACTCAACCATAGTAAAATCAATCTTGATTCCAGCCCATCATATATCACATCCACTCCTTTACCACTCACTTTGGTTCCTTAAGACACCAATAACAAGGCTGATTATTTCCATAGTAGTCTATACACATGAAGTTCTCAGTAGGACACAACAGCAGCAACTTTACAGATCATCACTAACACCAGAACATCCCAGAGAGAAATAAACTCTCATGTAGCTTCCTCAGAGACATAATGTTCAGACATCCTGACTGACATTACAAATACAATAAAGATTCTTAAGCACCAAGTCATTGAATCTTGAGTTCTTGCCTTGTCTGAAGCTGCACCTTCAGAAGTGACACTTTTGATATCACCAATTAAAGGATAATCAATTAAATACTTGCTAAGTAGCAATTGATTTTAAATCCTCAATTTGAGACACAAAAATATTCTACAGATAAAAATAAATTCTCCCAGACACAAACCAATGTTGTTTCCTAGGTCATTCATAAGACGTAAGTACATACCTAGTTCAAACCAACAGTCTCACAAAGCCAGACCCACAGTCATATTGTCAAGAAAAATTACACTAGACAGCACAATGTCAGGACATCTTATCTGACATTACAACCTCATCAGTGGTTCAAAAACACAAGCTTGCCTGAGAATCAACAAAATTTGTACACATCTCCACATCTGCACAAAGTCACCAGAAGCGATGCAACTACACATCATACAGGTACACAACTCCCCTGTCATGCATAATCAGCACTCCCCCTAAAATAGAGAACCTAAACACATGAAGAACCAATTCATCACACATTGTAAATTTACACTCCTTGTTTCACAACCCATACTAGACCAAATAGTAGAAGTAGTTGCAGGATAAACATAACTATCTGTAAATTTACTCAGATTCAACTTTGAAGGAATAGAAAAATCTCCAAGATGACAGGGTGAAAGTCCTTCCTTATGCACAAAATCAGAGCTAATGATGTCTTGATCTTCATCTTCACCAGCCATACAAGACAAAACACTTGGATAGAGGCCTAAAAATCTGATTTGATCCATTGATATCCAATGACAGAACCAAAAAAATACACTGTCAGGTTCAACATGAGCTAGAGCAGTAACATAATGTCACAACATCTTGTCTGACATTCCATCGTCATAGAGGCATACAATCACAAACTGCTTGAGACCATAAACAATCTTGAAACTATACTATTGCATCAACAGATCCTAGAAGTATAACTCCCCATATCAAGGATAACTAGTGCTCTTTTTCCAGAAGCACGTGAATGGAAAACATTAGACTCATCTTCATGTCTTCAAGAGCTCACTCTTTGTTTAACACACCTGCTGAACGCATTCACTTACTGCTTGAACCAAAAGAAAATAGTACACCCATCAAACAGAAGTTCTCCCCTTATCTTTTATAGAAGATACTCTTTTCAGCAAGAAATACCCAAGATCACCACATTATCTCTCATGAACAACTTCATGCTCATACAGTGAGAAGGTACCAAACTGCTCCATTTCTTTCTAGAGTTACCCCTTCTCCACAAGAATTCTGGCCTGAGTCAGAGAACAAGATAGACACCCCATAATCCAAGACATTATTTCCTCATCATTCTCCCATATGATAAGTTAGAACACTTCTGATTCGACTAGTGAGTATCACTTCCATATAACACATCAGAATCCAATCAACCAATGATCCACTCCAGTTTTGTACAATACCTTCACATAATACTCCAAGATAGTCCTTTTACCTCATCATTCTCCCGTATGACAAGATAGAGTACTTCTTAGTCAAGATGTGAATCACTAGTTCCACAACAGATCTTCAAGTCCAACAAACAAAATGATGTTCTGACATTAGTTAGGACATTATATCATAAACATCATACATTAACCACTCGGACTTACTATCTGAACAGTAATCCAATCTGAGGATCTTCAGAGAGCACAACTCCACCAGCTTGATCAAATACATCTCCAAAAGAAAGTAATCTTCCATAAGCAACTTAGGGCTTCTACCACAAGCTCCAATATATGAACAGAACCAGAACCTTCTTTGATCTTCAACCAACTGCCCTTCTGCACAAGAGTAATTAGTTTCAAGCTCACTGCTTCGAATCACATTAGAGACCAACCAAATGCCACTGTTTGGTTAACTCAGCTTCTTTTAGAGCTCTAGAAAATCTAAGCAAACTTGATCTTCATATCCTACATGCTCCAAGGCAACTTAGATACACCAAGACATGGACCTGTAACATCTACTCCTTCACACAGCTCCTGCAAACTGCATGAGATAGTATTAATTCCATTCATACTCGAGAAGATCAACCTATCTTACAATGATGTGCCACAATATCAATTAAGGCCCTGAAGTTTTCTTGATGTCACAACATCAGATACGACATCCTGCTGGTGAACTCAGTCCTTCATTATGCCATTTAGAAGAACCTCATCAAGAGTTCCATGTTCACATAGACTTGATTACTGATAGCAAGTTTGAGTAGACAACCTATATGTTGCTTCACAACAAATCCCTTGAAATGCATTTGCTTCATAAACTCCTCTTTTATAGAACCCAAACATGCCAAAGCTTGATTCTTCAGAGAGGAAGGGTCACAAAAATCTTTACAAAAGGACTCTCACTTTCCTTAAGTAGAGACTTCTTCAGGAAGTCAAAGATAACCGCCACTTATCCTTGACACCTACTACACTCCAATACTCCTAGATTAGAAATAAACATATCTAAGAAAAAAAATCTTCATCCTCACTTCCATCAGCACTACATTTTAGCCTTAGTTTATTGCCAAGAACCTTACTGGAATAAGGACAGATCCAACTATATCTCCTTTGATCTAGTGATTCACTCCTTGAATCAACATAATTCTGCATAATCTATGCTGATGGAATGTCTCCACATCTGGTTGAACATCAGATCCTTGACGTAGACCAAACAAATCAGGGGCCTAACACTTGTGCAACAATTGATGAGACACTTTGATCATCAACTAAGGATAATCCATTAAATATTTGAGAATATCTCAAATAGCAATGAATCTTAAATCCTTATAATAAATCCTTCTCTGAACTTCACGGATAACCAATTAAATACGTGTGTAGTCAACAAAAAGCAACTGATCATAAATCCACACAACTTGTTGAGAAGACCATCTGATGGATATTTACACTTTAGTAATACCAGAAGTATTCTTTAGTATAAGTATCTCTAATGTTGAAACATCAAGGCTGACACCCTTGACTCAACCTGCCTATGACTTCCTCTGCTGATAGAACCCTTGCAAGTCATGAGTGGTGAAAATAAATCACCTCCCACTATTTTCTCTAAAACAGTATTTAGTAACCTGTAATACACAACAGAATAGTCCAAGCACCCAAGCAACAACCCGGGCACACAAACAACACAACTACAACATTCAACAACCTGTAGAATAAAAACAGCAACGTCCCAAACAAAAACAACATCCAACAAGATCAACCAAAGCAGCAACCAACACCATCTTCCAACCATCTACACTCCTGTCACAACCATACATCAAACTATATATAGGCCAATCTTCTCCCAGGGATGCCAGAGTTCTTTCCTCAAAAAAATGCAGCGGAACCACTCAAAAGAACAAATTCAAAATACCCTAAACAAGATGTAAAAACATCTGATAGGACATCATACAGAAGTAGCTACTCCTTCTTTGGCAAAACATTCAACAGGTCACAGAAGCTCCTATATTAGAGAGCACAACAACAGATACAAAGAATCCTTCAAAATATGGAGTAAACACAAATTCCCCCTAAACTCCATAAGCAGCAACTCAAACATTTAGCAAGGTCAGCAAATCAGCTACCACTTCTCCTTGCTCAAAACACCAGAAAGTATGTCCCAAGATCTCATCCATAACAGACAGGATGCCTGCTCTGATACCAATTGAAATTCTGGTATGCAGATCTCAGATTTCCTAAGAGATGCTAAGAACATTGATCTCTGCTAAAATAGAACAAGGACAGAACATGTGCATTTTAATTCACTTTAACAATTAGCAGTGTCGTGACATCTGTTGTAACATCTGCAGACTGACAGAACAGTTTATCTAACCATTTAAATTGAGCAGAATGTTAAATGCAGAAAGATAAGTAACTAACAGTCGATGTTATATCGGATGTGATGACATCCGCTTCTGAACAAATTATTAACCTTAGCAGTAAACAGGTAACGAAAGCAGTAAAGAACACAGGAAATTGTTTACCCAGTTCGGTGCAACATCACCTACATCTGGGGGCTACCAAGCTAGGAAGGAAATCCACTATTAGCATAATTAATTCAGAGCTAAACTCTAAGTTTACAACTCCTCACTTAATCTCTACCCAATGCAATTTCTGCCTAGAAACTACTAGACAAGAGACACCTCTCACTCCCCCTCAATCACATCAGTGATAAACAATTCAATACAAAAGGAAGACTTTAGAAGACACTCTTCAAAGTCACAATACTTGATTTTGCTTAACAGATTCAATCAAGATCAATACACTCTTGCTTAAAAACTTTGAGTGAATAATTAACAATTAACAATATGTCTACCACGATGCATCCAAAGATACAAAGGGTGACTTACAAAGTCACACACGCAAGACTTTAAAAACCCTAAACCCTTATTTTAAAATCAAGTTGTTCTTGTTGTGAGTGCTTGATTTTTCTTGCTTCCACGCCTCCTTAAATAGTAATGCAGTCTAGGCTTGGGCTTTGCAAAAGTAATAAAACTTAGGTTTAACCAAGTTAATCCAATCTCCACAGTTCAAGGTGCTAAATAATAGGTCATAGGCGTTTCATGTTATGCTCAATACTGCCTAGAGTGTCGCCTGAGATAACTAAGGAACCCTAGCAGGGGTCCTGAAATCTAGCCTGATATAACTCAGGAACCATAACAGAAAAACAACAACGCGCCCTTGCTGGAAGCTACCTGATGTCATAACATTAAGCATGACATCCAATACACTTTGTTCTAGCTAACCAAACTTACCCAACAGTACACTACACAAGTATGTCATGACATCAGTCAAGACATCTACACACACAACAATGTTTTACAAAATGAAGTCAACCAAGAACATCTACAAACTCCCATTCTTCTGCAAAATCTTCTTTGTAACAGTAGAAACAAATATATTATAGTTTCCTAAAAAGTCTCAAAGATCCTTTTTATGAACACCAATTAAATCTGCAATTTGTTCCAAATAAATCTCTTTGACCTGCACACACTTATGAGGTATATCCAACAAGATCTCATCAAACCAAAACACATATGTCAAGAGATATAAAATAGCAGCTCCTGTTATACCAGACAGAGATGTCATGACATCTGTCTTGACATCTTGATTAAAACATATGACATCAGTTCTATCTTGACAGTAGATGAGGATGTTATAATATCTTGCTTAACATCAGTGCAGAATCATGTTTTACCAAAATTTAGCCAATCATAGAACCATGGACTTTCATAGAATCATGGAACTAACAATCTCCCCCTTTGGCATATTTTGGCTAAAACAACCAAACAAACTTATCAGGGCAGCAACAACAGTAGTTTTCTCAAATACATCCAGCCTCACAAACTATCATGCTCCCCCTTAATAGTTGCATCCAGCAAGCAACAACAACACACTACTCTTCCCTTAGCAGTAGCAAAGTCCTATCACAATGTTGGTCATCATGTCAATACATGTGACATAACATCAGGACAACAAATAACATCAATACTTTACTCCCTGTCGCACCCCAAATTTTACCCTTAGATTTATTGATTATTCGCATACCACCTAGGTCATCATCATGCACAGCTAACCATCTTAACCAGTTTTTGTTTATTTTGTAGGTCTGCTGAGAAAAGATAGAAAAGACGGAAAGCCCATGTATATATGACCATCAGGACATTACTCTTTTACAGTTTATGTGGAACTCACGTGGGTATAAGGAAGGCTATGCTCTCATGATCGAGTGGCTATAATATGATCCAAGGCCTAAAGTATTTGATGGCATTATTCCAAAGTAATTCATCCAGAAGGTTCATGATATTGTTGGAAATAAAGTTATGAACCAATCATGATTAGCTCTTTGCATTTCGAAGTGGTTTAAACCCCTGGTTAAACTTTAGTCCTCAATCCACTCCCGTTTCATTTCTCAAGTTTTAATTCATAGGTGGCTTCAAGGATTTATTTGTGTTCAAGAGGCTTTGAAATGGCCCGAGTTTGTTTAAGATGTCTGAGTTTTAGCAGGCCTCAATGTTTTTTCAAGTCACTCATAGTTTAAAGGCAGACAACAGTATTGAGAAAATCTTCCTCTCCTAGCAACATGAAGCAAATTAAAGGACCAAGCATGTTTTAAATTTAATATCAAGAGGCAAAATGGAAGTTCATGGAGAAAACATCAAAGTATTTAAGAATTCATTAATTAGAATCCATTCCAAGTACATAATTCAAGAATCCAAATAATGTATATATCCCCTGAAGTTCGTACAAATATAAAAATGGATTGAGAATTATACTTTTTTTAGGTTACAAGATCAAACCCAAAAGGATACATAGATTTACTACAAGGCAATGCAATAGAAGTAGCATGATGAATCCATAGGAGAGTTTGAACTTGTTAAAATAAAAGCAAATTCTATGTATAGTCATCACCTTTACAAAATGCAAGTACACCAACATTCACTCTATCCTTCAAACCACAAGAATCCGTTCAAAAGCCATCCCAAATTACAACTAAAAATGGATCATTCAAATTTACAGAGTTCAAAACCTTTGTTTACATCTAATGGGCAATTCAAGGTTTGAAATGGTTTGTAAAGATTACATAAGAATCTACCAAATTCCAAACACAAGTGCAGAGATTTACAAAGTTATAAAAACAAGGGATGCAAGTGCTCACTTTGTTTGCATCCAACCTAATGGTTCTAAGCTACAAAATCCTAAGACATCCCATGTTATTCCAAGGTTGGTGGAGGTATGTCCATTCCGAGCCGCTCCACCGTGACATATAACTCTCCCTTTTTTTTCCTACCGTAAGTGTTGTTATATGAATTCTGGAGAAAAGTGACAACAATATTACTTTATTCAACTAAAGCTGCAAATCTATCCTTGGTGCAATGGCTTTTCACCAAACATGTCCCGCGTGTTGCCATGAAAGTAAGAGAGTGAGATGATTAGCAAAAGACTATATCATGGGATAATACTACGGTCACATATATTGAGGTGCATAAGATAAAGTCTATTCATACAATTATGACAAAGTTCTAGCAACAATAACATGTAGTCGTTTCTATACCTGATGCTTGATTTGTCATTTTTCTTCCGTTCTTTAAAAGGGATCCCATGTTCATTCCACGACCTTTGAATATATGACAAATCTAGGATAAATCTTAGTCACCGGCACAAGCTCCACAATATGAACAATAGACATCAAGAAGGATGCCTGTTCAAAAGGAGAATTTAAGCCAAATATCTAATTTGGTGACAGAGTGGATAGAAAGCTCATCTGTTAATTACAAAAGGCCACGCGAAAATTGAAGAATTCAGGCAGTCATGAATTCTTTCCAAACCCTTCATCAAGCAGTGGAATTCTCATTGGTATTTGCCGACATTAATCAGCAATTTACGACCATGTTCTTTCCTGAAATAAACAAACAGGCACAGTAATACAAAAACAGAAGTTCCCTCAGATTACGCATTCAAAAAAAACAAGAGTCATGAGTATAGCCAGAACATTACCAGACACGATTTTAACACTTTCAATGCAGTTTCTAAAAACAACTCACAAGCATCTAAGGGTATAAATTGTGAGGGCAAGCAGTCACACAACATATGTTCTCAAGTTTCGATGATGACAAAGTACAACCTCGGATCAATAGGAGCTGTCGATTTCACCCAAAAGACAATTGCAATACTTAACATATCATATATTTCCTATATCTCTTTAATTCATCATATTATCATTGGCAAAACATGTGATAAATATTCAGTCGTGACAAATCTCATGAAACAACAATTGATCATTTTTTGTAGGTTTTTGAAGCTATGAGTCGACCACACATCAGCACATAACCTAGTTAACTTTTCCACGGGTCAGCGCATGGAAGCTGTGAGTCGACCATCAGTCGGCGCACACCCCAGTTAACTTTTCCACGGGTCAGTGCATAGACACCATGAGTCGGCCATCAGTCAGCGCATGAAGTCTTCATAATTCCCACGGGTCAGCACACACCGACCTATGATCGACGCATACTGTTTGGTTTTTAATATTGCTGAAATCTGCAGGCCATGCGTCGATGCATAGACCTACTATGGTCGACCATTCGCGCGTTGTTAATTATTTTTTCACTGTGTTTGAAATCCTGTTGTGTTAGTTATTTGGCTTATTACTATAAATAGTAGGTTGTTCATTTTAACAAAAAAAAAACAATTACATTTTGAGTATATTGTGAAAACAAGAAAAGTGAAATAGTTGCTACATTTCTCTTCATCTTCATCCTCAAACAACACACAACACTGCAACTACACACAACCATTTTTGGAGTGCTTTGTGTCTCGTTCAAGGTGATAAGGTTCGAATCCATTGAGTGAAAATATGGTTCGGGTGGAGAATTGTGGCAGGTTTTTCTTGAATCAAACCTTGAAGGTTTTGTCCTCCAAGATTCTATGAATTTGGGGGTTTTTGGTACGGATATTCTCCATCAACATTCAGCGGCGCGAAGGTGATTGAGAAATGGAAGATTTCATCAATCTAGTAGCTGGGGCTGTGAAGTGTTGAAGGGAGTTTCAAGTTCGATTCGTTGGTGTCTAAGATCAGTCGGGCTGAGGGTTTGAAGAACTGAAAGTTATTCAACAAAGGGGCTGGAATCGGAGGTCAATTCACAACGATTGGAGGTCTTGATTCAACTCGAATCAAGGAGCAAGAAGTGATAGCAACATCAACATCTATATGGATTGTTTGTATTATTGCTTATCAACTCTTGTATAAACTACTACAACTTTTCAGGTGATATCTATTATAAATCATCTCAATTCTATTTTTAGAATTTGAGGACAGACGTACCCCGAAGCGAGGACGGCGGGGGAACTGCCTCAACAAATCTTCGTCTTCTTTACTTTTCAGTATTTTCATTTTCAACTTAAAAATTAAGTGATTTTAGTTTAAGCAATTTTATTGATTCGAGCATTGAATTTAGTAAGTAACTGGAACTGTTTAAACTTGTGTACAATAAACAATTGTACAAGGATTTTAAAGTTACTTACTTAAGTCAAAATTCACTTGGAGTGTTTTGCACACCAAGTGTTCGATAAATTGCCTGAACCAAAACTTACTTAGTTTACTTGCTATATTTTGGTGGGCTGTGTTGAGCATTGGAACTAGCACTATTAAATTGTGTGAAATCAATTGATTAGTGTGACTAGTGTATTGAATCTACTATTCTTTTATTATCATATCCGTTAGCTTAACGCATATCCGATCTTCCAATAACGGTTCGTTTTAGACGTGTTTTTCCAAGGCCGCTTCCGCACTTAAAAATATTTTTAAAACCAATTTTAAATTGGTAAGCGCCGACTCAAATTTTAATTGGGATCTATTCAACCCCCTTCTAGATCTGAGCCATCGTCTAACAAGTGGTATCAGGAGCACCGGTCCACTCCGTGCTTCAAGTATAACCTTGATAGAAAATGGCAAAGGAACCTAAAGGGGCTTATAATAGAGCTCCCGTTTTTAACGGTGAAAATTACGGTTATTGGAAGGATTGTATGCGGGTGCACATAAACTCCATAGATAGAAAAATATGGAACATTATCCTCAATGGTCCAATAGAAATTACTATGACCAATGCTGATAATGTGGTTGTGCCTAAGCCCGAAGCACAATGGACCGATGGTGACGAAAAGAAATACAACTATGATTGGAAAGCTAATAACATCTTAATATCCTCATTAGGAGTTGATGAGTATTACCGTGTGTCTCATTGTCCTACGGCAAAATACATATGGGATTCACTTTAAATTGCTCATGAAGGGACAAACGATGTGAAGTTAGCTAGAACCAATACACTAACACAAGAGTTTGACCTTTTCTACATGGAGCAAAGGGAAACCATTGCGGACATGCAGAAAATGTTTACTCATCTCATCAATAGGTTACATTCACTTGGTAGGCCGGTGACCAATGACGTTGCTACTAATAAAATTTTAAGATGTTTAAACAGGGAATGGCAGCCTAAGGTGACCGCCATAAAAGAAGCAAATGATCTTACTATTTTGGACCTAACAACGTTATTTGGAAAGCTACAAGAGCACAAACAAGTGCTCCTAAGCCTTGACCAGCATGAAAAGAAAGAAAAGAAGGATAAAACAAAGAATGTTAAGAAGAAATCAATTGCTCTCAAGACTTCCTCCTCGAAGTCTCAATCTAAGGAGCACAATTATTATTCATCAAGTGACGATGAAGAAGATGACAAGGTTGAGGATATGGGGTTGTTTGTAAAATGCTACAATCGGTATGTGAGAAAGAACGACATTCAACACTCAGAAAAGAACCTTGTCAACTTCAGAAAACAATCAAGGAACTCTCGAAATAGCGACACCAAAGGAAGTAAAACCAGAGGATTGTGCTATAAATGCGGAAAGCCCGGTCACTACAAGTCAGATTGTCCTTTAAACAAAAAGGACAAAAAAAGGAATCTATTAAATCACACAAGAAGTCGTCAAAGCCGAGAAGAGCGTATATAACTTGGGAAAGCGATAGCGACTCCTCCTCCTCTGATGAAAGCTCAAGTGATGAAGAAGAGCCCGTGAACCTATGCCTTTCCGCACATCAAAACAATAAGAAAAAGCAGGTACGTCACTCTAAATATGAAAATTCCTCAAATATGTCGCATTTCGAATTACAAGCCGCATTTAATACTTTACACAATGAAGCAACAAAAGCCTTTAAGAGACTTGCCTCTAATAAAAGAATTTTTACTTACTTAGAGCACAAGATTAAAGAGTCTGAAAGGAAACTTGAGGAACTTAAGGCTTCCATGGTGGAAAGTAATAAATCGGATTGCGAGGACCATAAAAATGCTTTCGACTTTGGATGCTCTACTTGTTATATTTGGCAAGGTGAAGTTAAAAACCTAAAGGCCAAATTAAACAAGGCTCTTGAGCCTAAAATTACATTTGCTATTGATAGAGCGGATTTTAGAAAAAGTATGGTGAACCCATATCAAAAATATACATATGTAATTAGGGATCAAGAGAGCAAAAGCAATTCTAAAGTTGACTTTGCATGCTTATATTGTTGCAAGAAAGGCCATTCCATTGCTAAATGCCGATTTAGGAGATTTTTGGTTCCTAAAGGCATCTATCAATGGTTGCCTAAATGCAACCACCTTGTCACTAACATATTAGGACCCAATATGCCACTGTGTACCTCCTCTTGATAATTATGATTTAATAGGTACAATGTGTCGAGACCACTGAGAGAAGATGGGTTCTCGACAGTGGATGTTCAAGACACATGTCCGGAGACATATCCCTATTCATAGACTCCGTGGCTAAGAAGAAAGGGTATGTAACATATGGTGATAACAATCGTGAAGCAATACTTGGTAAAGGTAGTGTAGGTAACCCCTCTTCCACTACGATTTCCGATGTATTGCTTGTCGAGGGTCTTAAACATAATCTGCTTAGCATTAGCCAATTATGCGACAAAGGATACAATGTATCATTTTCAAAAGAGTGTTGCAAAATTGTGCATGATAATGACAAGAAGAATATGTTTAATGGCCTAAGAGTGAATAACGTCTATATGCTTGACTTAAATGAAGTATCGTTAACAAGTGACAAATGCCTCATAACAATGAGTGAAGATTCATGGTTATGGTATAGGCGCTTAGCACATGTTAACTTTGACTTGCTGAATAAATTAGTCTCAAAAGATCTAGTCCTAGGTCTTCCTAAAATAAAATTCACCAAGGATCACCTTTGTGATGCTTGCCAAATGGGAAAGCAAACGAGAATATCTTTTAAATCTAAAAATATTGTTTCTACCACAAGACCTCTCGAGCTTCTCCATATGGATCTATTTGGGCCTTCTAGAATCAAGAGCCTAGGCAAAAACTATTACGGTTTCGTAATAGTGGACGATTATTCTAGATTTTGTTGGACTATCTTTTTGGCTAGCAAGAGCGATACATTCGTCGCCTTTGAAAAATTTGCCAAACTTTCCCAAAATAAATTAAGTACAAACATTGTGTCAATTAGAAGCGACCATGGAGGTGAATTTGAAAACCATTTATTTGAAGAATATTGCGGTAACTACGATATTGATCATAACTTCTCCGCTCCACGAACTCCTCAACAAAATGGGGTTGTGGAGTGCAAAAATCGCATTTTAGAAGAGTTGGGAAGGACAATGATAAATGAAAATGGACTACCAAAGTATTTTTGGGCCGACGCCATAAGTACGGCTTGTTATGTTTTGAATAGGGTGCTCATCCGCCCCATTCTAAACAAAACACCTTACGAGCTTTTAAAAGGGCGCAAGCCAAACGTGTCTCACCTACATGTTTTCGGTTGCAAGTGTTTTGTCTTAAATAATGGAAAGGAAAATTTGGGTAAATTCGACTCTAAGGCTGACGAAGGTATTTTCCTTGGATACTCTCAGTCGAGTAAAGCATATAGGATTTACAATAAAAGATTACTTATTGTCGAAGAATCGGTACATGTAACATTTGTTGAATCTCATCCGAGAAATGTCGGAAAAGGTAGTGTGTTTCATGGTGCAGGTACATCTACTAAAGACATACTCAAAGATGCAGAGCTGGAAATTGATCAGTTCGACAAAGCAAAAATTAAGGAGGAAAAAGATGTCCAACATGAAGAAACTGAGGTAGATCATCCATCTACAAGTGATGCTCTCCCTCAAGCTTGGAAGTCTTCTAAAGATCATCCAATAGACAACATTCTCAGAGACATATCAAAGGGTGTTACTACCTGATCTAAGATAAGTAATTTTTGTTATCACTTCGCTTTCGTTTCACAAATGGAACCTAAAAACCCTAAAGAAGCCTTACTCGATGATAACTGGTTTTTGTCAATGCAAGATGAACTTAATCAGTTCACGAGAAATAAGGTATGGGACCTTGTCCCTCCTCCGCAAGGACATCGAGTAATTGGCATTCGATGGGTGTTTAGAAATAAGTTGGACGAAAACAGATTAATAACTCGCAATAAGGCGCTTTAGTCGCGCAAGGGTATAACCAAGAGGAAGGCATCGACTATGAGGAAACTTATGCGCCGGTTGCCCAACTCGAGGCTATACGCCTGTTACTTGCCTTCGCTTGTGCGAAGGATTTTAAGTTATTTCAAATGGACGTTAAGAGTGCGTTCCTTAACGGATACATAAATGAAGAAGTCTATGTTGCGCAACCTCCTGGTTTTGAGTCTCATGAATATCCTGATCATGTCTACAAACTAAAAAGGGCTTTATATGGTCTCAAACAAGCTCCTAGTGCTTGGTATGAGCGACTAAGTAAATTTTTACTTGATCAAGGTTACTCAAGAGGAAAGGTTGATACTACTTTCTTCATTAAACGTCAAGGAAAACACTTGATTCTTGTACAAATTTATGTTGACGATATTATATTTGGATCTATTAACATGAATCTCGTGAGAGAGTTTTCTGACCTTATGCAGGGTGAATTCGAGATGAGTATGATGGGTGAACTCACATACTTTCTCGGATTGAAAATTAAACAACTTAAAGAAGGAACATTCGTGAGCCAGACAAAATACTGTTTGGAACTTCTCAAGAGATTTGACATGGCAAACTCGAAGGCCATTGACACTCCTATGCCAACATGTGTAAACCTGAGTAAAGATGAAAGCGGTATGGACGTAGAGGTAAAAAGGTATAGAGGTATGATTGGCTCTCTTCTCTATCTTACTGCTTCTCGTCCCGATATTATGTTTAGCGTGTGTATGTGCGCAAGATACCAATCATGTCCCAAGGAATCTCATCTAAAATCTGTCAAACGTATACTTCGATACCTATCTGGTACTCTGAAGTATGGACTATGGTATTCCAAAGGTAATGATTGCTCATTGGTAGGTTTTTCCGATTCCGATTTTGCCGGTTGCAAATCGGATAGGAAAAGCACCAGCGGTACTTGTCACTTATTTTCAAACTCCTTGGTCAGTTGGCATAGCAAGAAACATGTTTCTGTTGCTTTATCAACTGCCGAAGCAGAATACGTAGCCGCCGGTAGTTGTTGCGCTCAAGTCATATGGCTTAAGCAGCAACTATTGGATTTCAATCTAAAACTAGAACGTCTTCCCATTTTCTGTGACAATACAAGTGCTATTAACCTCACCAAAAATCCTGTGTTACATTCTCGCACCAAACATATCGAAATTCGACACCATTTTCTGAGGGATCATGTAGAGAAACGTGACGTTGTTTTTGAACACGTTGACACCAAAAATCAACTAGCGGACATTTTCACAAAGCCGCTAGCCACTGAACCTTTCTTTCATATCCGTCGAGAACTTGACATTCTCGACATTTCAGATCGGGTATAATAATTGCTTGTTTCGTCTTACTTTATTCACAACTACATTCTTGTACTTCTAACAAGTTAAGTTTTGTTGCAAGCACAAGTAAATTGTTATCAAGTGTTTCTGGTATAGAGGTGATGTTGTTCCATATTCTTTCTCTCTCTAAATATTCATGATTCAATTAGTATATCGTTTGACTAACATATATATATATATATATATATATATATATATATATATATATATATATATATATATATATATATATATATATATATATATATATATATATATATATATATATATATATATATATATATATATATATATATATATATATATATATATGACATTTGCTACGAGTATTATGTGTTTTGGATACAAATTATGTTGTGACATTGTAAGTAGGCATCAAATGTAGCATTATATATGACATAAAATGAAAATCTGCATATTTGCTCACTATGAGTCGACCAAAACAGGGCAGCGGTCGACGCATGCTGTACATTGTTATATTTGTCAAAAATCACACAGTATGCGTCGACGCATGCAGGAGTACGGTCGACGGCTCGCGTAAAAAATCAGATTTTTTCGTTTGAAAAACGTTCCATCTTCCTACACTCTATTTTAAATGTGCAGTATACATTAATTGTGCTTTGGAATTGCATTTTTAGTAAGTTGCATCTAGTCATTCCTAGTGTCCCCTTGTCTCCTCCTTCTTCCCAAAAAACCCTAAATCTCCTTCTATAAAAAGGGGTAATCCTCATCTCCTCCTAATCATCTTCAACAATCCTTTCAAAAATCATTGTTCTCTACCTCTACCAAATCTCCAAAATCATCATCCATGGCCTCACTATTCCGCAGAAATACCGACAAAAGATCAAGGGCTTCAACATCTGCTTCTCTACCCATTACTGATGTATCCTTGGTTCCACCACCTGCTGTTGACAACTTCAACAAAGATATTGGCAAGAGAGCAGTTGTTCCGCAACATGCATTCTACAAAGCAACAGTGGAATGCATGCATCTCACTCAAATCATGGATCTGCTGGAGTTTCAAGGCTTTGTAAACTTTCTAGAATGCAACACCAAATACAGTGAAGACTTAGTCCGTGTGTTCTACACTTGTCTGCATGACAAGTTTCAAGGTCAGGATTTCCGCACCTCCATCGGCAATACACAGGTAAACTTGAATTCTGAAGTTTGGAGTAAATATTTTGATTTAACTGTGGCTGCTGATGAACAACCTCCTCATGAGGTAACCGACTCTCGTACCATGCATGGATATGAATTTAAGAGTGCCTGAAATGATATGCTCAAAAGGCCATATTCGGATAACATTGTAAACAATGATGCTTTTCCCAAAATTGTTACGGCTGGTAAACTCCAAATAGGGGAGCGCATCCTTCAGTGGATTATGGCTCACATCCTGCAGCCGAAGAAAGGTGGTCTGTCTCGAGTTGAACAGGCTGAGGTGCATCTTATATACATTTTGAAAAATAGGATTAAAATCAACTGGCCTTATTATATCGCAAGCATAATTTTTGCTTTGAGAGATTCAGGCAGAGGAACTGCTCTTGCTTATGGGTCTTTTATTTCGGAGGTTCTCACCGCGGCTAACGTTGTGTATCCATCATTTCCATGTGTTTCCATATCTTCCGAAAAAGAATTCAGCACGAAAACTTTTGCCATGATGGGCTACTTTTGGTGTGATGAACGACGATCCTACAGGTTTGTTCGCAGAGCAAATATTCCTCGGGTTGTTGACGACTCTGATGAAAGTTCTGAACGAGAGGACGAAGAACAAGAGGAACAAGCAGATGAAGACGAAAATGAAGCAGAGCAGGTACAAGAACCAGCATATGAGACACATGACAATTACCACCAGCCAAACCAATATGAGTTCACAAATACAGATTGGCTTCATCACACAGCTCCACCTGACGAACAAGAAGAAGGATACACAAATCAAGGATGGGGTGAGTGGCAGTACACAGGTTGGACCACTTTGGGCAAATACTATGATCCATACCATGGCTATCCTCAAGATCATCAACCCCATCAATCTTCACCATCTCCTCCACAGTCAGACAACTCTGAAATTCTTAACATGCTGCAGTCCATGCAGTTGGACCAACAGACCTTTATGAGAAGTCAAGATACGCGGATGGAACAAATTCGAGCTGAGATACGTACACAAAATGAACGGTTAAATTCCTTTTCCACTAGGATGGATGCCCGCTTTGAAGCTCTCGTTGCATCCAGTGAGAGGCAAGACATGGAAATCGCTCACAGCCTCCGTCACCTAAATTTGTCTGTGGAAGCATTTGTCGACTACTCTGATCCTCGCTGCAATCTGAATGTTACGTATAGGGGGAGGGGCCGAGGATAGTAGTTGCATAATTGCATATTTTTCATTGTCTATGATGTGTTTGTTTTTGTTATGGTTGTTGGAATATTAAGCCCATTTGAATGTTTTCATTTCTTTATCTATTAATTACCTTACTCTTTCATTTTCAATATTATGTGTGAATATTGGTAAATGTTTAGTTATCACCTGTTGAGTATTTTGTTAAGTGTTATTCTATCAATCTTTACCTTCTCCATCTCTTTTTGATGTTGTCAAAGGGGGAGAAAAGCCAAGTAGATCACAACAGCCCTTCCATATAAAGTGCAGGATTACAAAAGAAAGGGGGAGTTTATGCTACTATGTTAATAATATTGCAATGTTGTTCTCACTAGCTTCGTGCAGGTTGTCATTATCAAAAAGGGGGAGTATGTGAGGGCAAGAAGTCACACAACATATGTTCTCAAGTTTCGATGATGACAAAGTGCAACCTCGGATCAATAGGAGCTGTCAATTTCACCCAAAAGACAATTGCAATACTTAACATATCATATCCTTCCTATATCTCTTTAATTCATCATATTATCGTTGGCAAAACACGTGATAAATATTCAGTCGTGACAAAACACACGAAACAACAATTGATCATTTTTTGCAGGTTTTTGAAGCTATGAGTCGACCACACATCAACACATAACCTAGTTAACTTTTCCACGGGTCAGCACATGGAAGCTGTGAGTTGACCATCAGTCGGCGCACACCCCAGTTAACTTTTCCATGGGTCAGCGCATGGACACCATGAGTCGACCATCAGTCAGCGCATGAAGTCTTCATAATTCCCACGAGTCAGCACACGCCGACCTATGATCGACGCATACTGTTTGGTTTTTAATATTGCTGAAATCTATAAGCCATGCGTCGACGCATAGACCTGCTATGGTCGATCGTTCGCGCGTTGTTAAGTATTTTTTCACTGTGTTTGAAATCTTGTTGTGTTAGTTATTTGGCTTATTACTATAAATAGTAGGTTGTTCATTTTAACAAAAAAAACAATTACATTTTGAGTATATTGTGAAAACAAGAAAAGTGAAATAGGTGTTGCATTTCTCTTCATCTTCATCCTCAAACAACACACAACACTACAACTACACACAACCATTTTTGGAGTGCTTTGTGTCTCGTTCAAGGTGATAAGGTTCGAATCCGTTGAGTAAAAATCCGGTTCGGGTGGAGAATTGTGGCAGGTTTTTCTTGAATAAAACCTTGAAGGTTTTGCCCTCCAAGTTTCTACGAATTTGGGGGTTTTTTGGTACGGATATTCTCCATCAACATTCAGCGGTGCGAAGGTGATTGAGAAACGAAAGATTTCATCAATCTAGTAGCTGGGGTTGTGAAGTGTTGAAGGGAGTTCCAGGTTCGATTCGTTGGTGTCTAAGATTAGTCGGGCCGAGGGTTTGAAGAACTGAAAGTTATTCAATAAAGGGGCTGGAATCGGAGATCAATTCACAACGATCGGAGGTCTTGATTCAACTCGAATCAAGGAGCAAGAAGTGATAGCAACACCAACATCTATAGGGATTATTTGTATTATTGCTTATCAACTCTTGTATAAACTACTACAACTTTTTAGGTGATATATATTATAAGTCATCTCAATTCTATTTTTAGAATTGAGGACAGATGTACCCCGAAGCGAGGACGGCGGGGGAACTGCCTCAACAAATCTTTGTCTTCTTTACTTTTCAGTATTTTCATTTTCAGCTTAAAAATTAAGTGATTTTAGTTTAAGCAATTTTATTGATTCGAGCATTGAATTTAGTAAGTAACTGGAACTGTTTAAACTTGTGTACAATAAACAATTGTACAATGATTTTAAAGTTACTTACTTAAGTCAAAATTCACTTGGAGTGTTTTGCACACCAAGTGTTCGATAAATTGCCTGAACCAAAACTTACTTAGTTTACTTGCTATATTTTGGTGGGCTGTGTTGAGCATTGGAACTAGCACTACTAAATTGTGTGAAATCAATTAATTAGTGTGACTAGTGTATTGAATCTACTATTCTTTTATTATCATATCCGTTAGCTTAACGCATATCCGATCTTCCAATAACAGTTCGTTTTAGACGTGTTTTTCCAAGGCCGCTTCCGCACTTAAAAATATTTTTAAAACCAATTTTAAATTGGTAAGCGCCGACTCAAATTTTAATTGGGATCTATTCAACCCCCCTTCTAGATCCGAGCCATCGTCTAACATAAATGTTTTCAAAAAGTTGTTCTTCTGTCCAAAACAAATAAGGAATCAGTATCAAGCACCTTTAATGTTTCCAAAATAGCTCCAGACACAAACAAAACATATCAAACCAAAAATGGCAAGAAATTTTCTTAAGTTATGACAATGTTTCAAGGATTTCACAGAGAAATGCATATAAGTAGATCGCAAACAGATACACAGGGACAGACAAGAAATTCGCAGATCCATGTTCATAAAACGTACACAGACAGAGGCAGAAATTATCACAAAATTACTAAACCCTAAAACCCCAAAATCGTGAAAAGAATTTGGAACTCATCTCTAGGTTTTCGCGGCCGCTCACATTACTGGAGCCTCGTCAGAATCGCCACCACCCTCACCGTTGAAACGTCCATAAATCACCAATCGTCGAGCCGCCGTTGATTTTCGTTTTGGTAAATGTTCTGTTTGATTTGTTTGAGCGTTTGTTTCATTTTGTTTATTCAAAGGTTTTGAGAAAGAACAAAGAAGAGGATAAGAAATAGAAGCAAAAGAAAGGAGAGAAAAAGGTTGCGACGAAAGGGAGAAGAGAAAGGAAAAATCAAGTCGGAGAAGAGGAGAGAAATTGAAGGAGAAAAGGGGCCGCCGCGGATCCCATTTGGGGAATTAGGGTTTTCTAAACCCAACTTCCCCTCCCCTCTTATTTGCCTAGTTGGGTCAGGTCTAGGGGTGATGACCCAGCCCGGCCCGTCTTTTTTATTTTTTTATTTTTTATTTTTTATTTTGTATTAGTTTGTCATTTTTTTATTAATAATGATAATACTAGCCCGACACTCATGCTTAGGCGTCCCGCCGTGGACATCCAACCCCTTATCCTAGCCTTAAGATCAGGAGTCGCCACACTCCATGTAGGTTCCCGTCGTGGAATACTTATTCCTCACCCTTTAATTAAACTTTACAACATAGAATCGAAGTCGCCGTACTCAAATGTAAGCGCTTCCCTATGAACATTTACTTTCCCCTGGAACCTTGACCACAGTCAAGAAGTTCCTCTTCCTCCCTCTGTGAGGGGAACTACAATTACTTTGATCCATCCCCTACCTCGGATACGTAGGCACAAGATGCGACTCTTGGCGGGTAAACTTAGGACTAACCCCTTAGGTCCATCTCTTATCCTTTAACCCTTAACATTATCCTTAAGCAGATAACTTTAGCAATAGCACATTTTAAAATAAGAGGTTCCTGTAGAGTACTACAAAAGTTTAGGATGCTAATACCTTCCCTAAGCTTAACCAACCCCCGAACCTTAGATCTCTCCCCGTATTGTGTTTACGATGCAAAATATGTTTTCCCCTTTCTTTAACCATTCCTTCGGATAAATCAAATACCGGTTGCAAATGAATTAAGATTCAAGTTAATTAATAGCTTGACATCCAAATTTCACCGCAACAGAAAATGGCGACTTCGCTGGGGATATGTTTATCCTTTGAGGGTTATACCTATCTTGTTTTTTATGCTTGCTTTTGATTATTATCTGCTTATATGTAACTATTGTACCTTGCTTGGGGTTATACATTGTTGTGAGATAAGTCCTACACCCGGACTTGAGTAAAATTATTATAGGAAGGTGATATATTCAACGAGGCTTATAGGGAGTGAGTCCCGACCAAGCTGACTTGAGAATCATCGCTCAGTTGAGACCCTTTCGAAAATGGTTCGGTTGCACGAGTAATCGTGAAAACGTTTACTATTGTCGATTGGAGCCTGTGATACTGGGGACCATAGTTACCTAAACACAACTTTGGCCTTATCTAGGATGTAGTGTGATGACTATGAGGGAGTAGTCCCAAAATAGTTGCTACATGATACTACACTCAAAAGAGGTTCTCTTGAGAATATTATTAACCACCGAGTCAATTGGGAAATTGATAATATCCGAAAGATGGACTGATGACTTTGTGCACCGTTTTAGAACCATTGTTCTGTAGGTACAACTAACCTATAGTACATACCTTTTGGGATGGGTAGACCTTAACTCCACTCATTATTCCTCTAACCTTGGACTTTTGTTGTTTGTGTGTATTTGTGTATGGCATTCATAAAACATCATTCCTAGTTTCAAGGAATTCAACAGTCCTTTGCAAATTCAAAAGTCCTACATTTTTAAAGTTTAAAACCTTTTCCCAATTTTCCTAAAAATGTTTGCAACCGACCGTTGAAGTTCTTGAAACCATTGCATCGCATTAACATCATGTCTTGCATTGCATTTCCCCCCGGTTTCTCATTCCCGGTTGTCTTTATCTTCCAGTGTTCCTTTGGGTCGTCAAGCTGATTCCTCGACACAGATATTAGACTAGAGCAAACTATAGACGCCAGATGTCAGAACAAGAGGAACGTAATGCGGAAGTCCGAATGGAGATCGATGAGTTGAAAGCAGGCATGACTAGGCTTATCGAGATACTTCAAGTACTGATTGCCAGAGGAGAGCCACCTCAGAGGATCGTCATTCATGAAGTTTCAAGTGATGATCCACCTCTTGTTTCGCTGCCGCCCTCTACTTTTCCGGAGTTTGGTTTACCTCATAACTACTCTCCACCTATTGCATCTGCCGCTACGATTGGTCAGACTGTCAAACCGGTTTTTCAAGCTCCTGTCCTTACCGAGGCCAGACCTGTGGTCCACACTGTTAATCAGACTGTCCAAGCTCCCTTTGAGAATCCTCCCTATGAGTACAATGCTGCCGGTGTTCAAGAAGATTTTGTTGAGCCTGAGATTACCCGTGAACAATTTCAAATCATAAACAAGAGACTCCAAGCTGTCGAAGGTACTGATTTCTTCAACGTTGATGCCGATAATATGTGCCTAGTTTCTAGTCTTGTTTTGCATGCCAAGTTCAAGACTCCTGAGTTTGTGAAGTATCAAGGCCACTCATGTCCAAGAGCCCATCTAGTCATGTATTTCCGAAAGATGGCAGCTTACACCAACAATCAGAAGTTGCTTATCCATTGCTTTCAAGATAGTTTGAGTGGTGCTTCTCTCAAATGGTATATGAACTTAGAGCATAGCAGCGTCCACTGCTTCCAGGATCTCGCTAATGCTTTTATGATGCAATACAAATACAATTTAGACATGGCTCCCGATCACCGTCAACTCCAAAGTATGTCTCAGAGGGAAAAAGAATTGTTCAAAGAATATGCTCAGCGCTAGAGAGAGTTAGCTTCCCAAGTTGAACCCCCTATAGCAAAGAAGGAACTGACAAGAATGTTCATGTATACTTTGTCTCCTTTCTATTGGGAAAAGGTGATTGGAAGTGTCTCTTCAAGCTTTACAGATCTGGTGACTATTGGCCATAGGTTAGAATAGGGTTTGAAAAATGGTAAGGTATCCAAAGCTGCCGAATCTTCTAATGGGGCAAAGAAATCCTATGGGAATTTCCAGAAGAAGAAGGAGGAGCAGACCAATGATGTCATGACTGAATCGAGAAAACCTCGCCATGGACCTCAACCTGTTATTACTCCACAGCCAGCTCAGACTCCTCAACATCCAATTATTAGACAAGACATGTATCGAAACAGGAATCAATTTGATCCTATTCCCATGACTTACACAGAACTTTATCCTTACCTGGTTCAACAAGGACTGATCACTACAAGGGCTCTACCACCTCCTCCTAATCCTCCTCCAACTGGATTCAGGACTGATTTCCAGTGCGCTTTTCATGAGGGTGCCTTAGGCCACGACTTGGAGCATTGTTTTGCACTAAAGGCTAGAGTACGTGAGTTGGTCAGAGATGGAATACTTGATTTTGCAGATAATCCTCCGAATGTTCAGAAAAATCCTTTGCCAGTGCATCAAAAGTGAAGCTTCGAATTGACTCCAGCGGATTATTTGTGTTTCAAACAGGACGCCATCTTCATTCTGATTTAGTCACTAGGCTTTTGTTTCTTGCTGTTTGTACTTTCCTTATTTTTACATTAATTGTTTGCATACGAAGTATGTTTGTACTTTTACATTGATGGAATAAGCATCACAACTTTCGATTTCAATTCATTTTTGTCTATTATTTGCATCTTTATGCTTTATCTTTCAAATATTTACTTCTCGTCCAAATTTGTGATGTGTAAAGATTGGAGGGAGGATGACGAAAACGTTATACCCATAATTATTGTCAATATGCTTTCAATCAAACTTTGTTGATGATGTAAGGCATTGTTTCAACTCCCAAACACTGGAGAAATAAGGAAGTTATCCCCTTGTCACCCCTTCGAGCCTAGAAGTTGGAGTTTCTTTCTTTACAAAAAAACTGCAATCTTAACCTGGGGCATGGGTAGTTTCTCAGTTAACTCGGTTGCACACATACAATATACCTTTCATATAAAGGTCACACTCACAATTTTCCTGCGCACACAACAAGCAAGTGTGGAAGATATTTTCCAAGCCAAAACACCGATGATGGTTCGCCGTAATCATTAAAGCTAGGCAGTCACTTTCTAAGGAAAAAAATCAAAAGAAAAAGCCCGATAAGTCAAAACCTATGAAGTAGACTTAGGTAAAATTGGGGCATCTCGCTGACAGTGTGCTTTAAAAGAAACAGTTTAGGCAAAACTGGGGCATCCCGCTGATTGTGTACTTTAAAAGAAATAGTTTAGGCAAAAGTTAGGGATAATAAAAAGAGGATATCTTTAAATCCTCACCATGAAAATCCTCAATGTCAAAATAACCATATGTTGTAAAGAAACAGTGCTGCCTTTTCATAGGTCCCTTGACTTCTGAACCATCATTGCTACCATCAGTGTAATTCCTAACCTATAAGAACCTGAATGCATAATATGAGTTAACTAAGCGTAGGACTGAAGATTATCACGTATATGGGGTGGGTACAAATAAAATTCGAGCATTTATCCTTTGTTTCATAAACCGTGAACCAGACCACGTTACAACCCTCAAAAGACCTAATTGAAGCAAGGTTATTTTAAAAGCATACTACAACAAGGTTGCGCAAGCTGACTCCAAAAGATCTTTGCGAATCATTTATTTTGGTAGTACACCTTTGTTTTAAAATTTGAGCGTTTTGAACCACTGTGTTCTGACCAACGACTCATTTATTCTTCATATTTCAAAAATAATCTTGATTTCAAAGGTTGCATGAGCTTTGCATCACCATGTTTGTATGAATACTTTTGTTTGCAAACTGGCTTTCCTCTAAGGAATTTTCAAACATCGAGAAACTTGGTCAAGTGGTCCTATCAGGGGCAAGTTCTTTTTACATCCTGTCTAAGAATCAGTTCAAGATTTGTTCAAGGCAAGGTCTTCTCCGATTTGGTTTATCCAAAATATTTTTCAAGACTCATACTGGGGCAAGCCTTCCGAGGGTACAGTAAAATAGTCATTTTCACGAATCAGACAAGCTGAAGCAATTATCAGTTCATCTATAACAGACAGTTTAATCTGGGGCAGTTTACTTGAAGAATCCTCAGACAGCTACCCTTCCTTCCTACAAGGATCATCAACTTGATACAATTTAGAAATGTGGCGAAGATGTGCCCAGCAGTGGCATATTTAGTTCCCGAGAAAATTAACCTTGATCTCCGTGTTGAGGAATCAGTTTTCCAGTCTTGTCATCTCCCACAAGAGTCGAGCCTTGTCCTCGGCATCAGCATCTGCATTTGATCATACATCATTTGCACAATTCATATACATATACATATCATGAGTGTTTCATCCTCATTTGCATTTCTCCCGAGGTCGTGTTTTATCCACGTCTTACCTTGTGGTCAAAGTCCAACTTACTTGGCACCTACCAAGCAGAGTTGTCGTGTTTGTCTGATGCTTCCAGATATGACGTTTTTCTTATCCGATGGTTTTCCGGATATGTCTATTCCTTTTACGTCCAATACTCTTCTCATATTTTGTGTTTATACCTTTCATTCAAAGCCACTATTGGATGTCCAGTATATTTTTATCCAATGTCATTCTTGGATGTCACCCTTATATTTGTGTCTTTTATCTGATGGTTTTCCAGATATTACCTTTGATTTTGATGGTTTTCCAGAATCTATCAGATGGTTTTCCGGATTTGTTTCTCTTTCTGACGGTTTTCCAGATTGAGTCTTTTATCTGATGGTTTTCTAGATATTACCTTTGATTCTGATGGTTTTCTAGAATCTATCCGATGGTTTTCCGGATTTGTTTCTCTTTCTGACGGTTTTCCAGATCGAGTCTTTTATTTGATGGTTTTCCAGATATCACCTTCGATTCTGATGGTTTTCCAAAATCTATCTGATGGTTTTCCGGATTTGTTTCTCTTTCTGACGGTTTTCCAGATCGAGTCTTTTATCTGATGGTTTTCCAAATATCACCTTTGATTCTGATGGTTTTCCATAATCTATTCGATGGTTTTCTAGATTTGTTTCTCTTTCTGACGGTTTTCCAGATCGAGTCTTTTATCTGATGGTTTTCCAGATATTTTCCTTCGATTATGACGGTTTTCCAGAATCTTTCCGATGGTTTTCTGGATATGTTTCTCTTTCTGATGTTTTTCCAGTTTGAGTTTATTCTGATGTTCTTCCAGAACCCCTTTGTTGCCTACCTGATGTTCTTCCAAATATGTCTTCAAACTTGTCCCGTTACATTTATTGCTTTCCTAAATGTTTCAGATGTACCTTCAAAGACTTGTCGTCATCTCGTGCTCCTATAGATGTTTTCATTTTGTTTCTGGATACAACCCAGAGTTTTATTCGATATTTTTCCGAGTATCTATGGTATGTTTCAGAGTTCATTCGATGTTCTTCCGAATGTCCCTGAAATTTGTTCTTTGTCCCCGAGTTTATTCGATATTTTTCCGAGTATCTCTGGTGTGTTTTAGAGTTCATTCGATGTTCTTCCGGATGTTTCTGATATTTGTTTCTCCTTGTATATTTTCCGACGATTCCTGAAGATCCCGCTCGATCTCTTCGTTTAAAGGAATGTCCCGGAAATTCCAGCACTTGTCATTTATCAGATCCTACTACCGAGTGGATCCTGTGTTACCGTTTCACCCTAGAGTATCAACCGGTCATGCCTGGACCGGTTGAGCAGCCACTCTTGGTTATTTTTCGCAGTGGAGGCCGTCTTGCCGGTGCCATCTCCATCAAATATCCCGTTTGATCTCTTCGCTTAAGAGTTTTCAGAAGCTCGAATGTTATTCTCGCTCAATGCTCTAGCATTCTGTTTACTTGATCCTACCGCTGTGTGGATCCTGAGTTACCTTTTCATCCTAGAGTGTCAACCGTTCGTGTTTGAACCTGTTGAGCAACTACTCCTGGATATGTCCCTAGTGGAGTCTGTCTTGCCGGTGCCATCTCCATTGAGGATCTCTTCTTTTTTTTCTTTCTAAAGTGACAACTGGTCATGCCTGAACCTGTCTGTCCATCACTTTAGATTTCCCCGGGTTCCGTGCTGTTTCCCCAGTGCGTCGTCTTCCCTAATGTGCGTGTTTGATCGTCGGGTCGTTCCCTTGTGTCGTCGTTTCGCTTGCATCCTTGCATTTATCATTTCCATCATATGCATCATTCTAGATTCATGGCATCGTCATCATTGTCGTTTTGTCCGCAGCATTGCATATCATTGCATCTAAGGGCAAAATTTTCGGTTATCTTTATTTAAATCCCTTTCACCATGATTTCTCGAGCCTTCGCTGCTCAAATCATCCGGTGAAGTTATTTAAACAGGGGCAACTGTCGCACCCCAAATTTTACCCTTAGATTCATTGATCATTCGCATACCACCTAGGGCATCATCATGCACATCTAACCATCTTAACCAGTTCGTGTTTATTTTATAGGTCTGATGAGAAAAGTTAGAAAGGCAGAAAGCCCCTGTATATATGACCATCAGGACATTACTCTTTTACAGTTTATAAGGAACTCACGTGGGTATAAGGAAGTCTATGCTCTCATGATCGAGTGGCTATAATATGGTCCAAGGCCTAAAGTATTTGATGGCATCATTTCCAAAGTAATTCATCCAGAAGGTTCATGATGTTGTTGGAAATAAAGTTATGAACCAATCATGATTAACTCTTTACATTTCTAAGTGGTTTAAATTCCTGGTTAAACTTTAGTCCTCAATCCACTCTCGTTTCATTTCTCAATTTTTAATTCATAGGTGGCTTCAAGGATTTATTTGTGTTCAAGAGGCTTTCAAATGGCCCGGGTTTGTTTAAGATGACTGAGTTTTAGCAGGCCTCAATGTTTTTTCAAGTCACTCATAGTTTAAAGGCAGACAACAATATTGAGAAAATCTTCCTCTCCTAGCAACATGAAGCAAATTAAAGGACCGAGCATGTTTTAAATTTAATATCAAGAGGCAAAACGGAAGTTCATGGAGAAAACGTCAAAGTATTTAAGAATTCGTTAATTAGAATCCATTCCAAGTACATAATCAAGAATCCAAATAATGTCTATATCCCCTCAAGTTCGTACAAATATAAAAATGGATTGAGAATTATACTTTTTTTAGGTTACAAGATCAAACCCAAAAGGATACTGAGATTTACTACAAGGCAATGTAATGGAAGTAGCATGATGAATCCATAGGAGAGTTTGAAGTTGTTAAAATAAAAGCAAATTCTATGTATAGTCATCACCTTTACAAAATGCAAGTACACCAACATTCACTCTATCCTTCAAACCACAAGCTTTCGTTCAATATAAATCCGTTCAAAAGCCATCCCAAATTACAACTAAAAATGGATCATTCAAATTTACAGAGTTCAAAACCTTTGTTTACATCTAATGGGCAATTCAAGGTTTGAAATGGTTTGTAAAGATTACATAAGAATCTACCAAATTCCAAACACAAGTGCAGAGATTTACAAAGTTATAAAAACAAGGGATGCAAGTGCTCACTTTGTTTGCATCCAACCTAATGGTTCTAAGCTACAAAATCCTAAGACATCCCATGTTATTCCAAGGTTGGTGGAGGTATGTCCATTCTGAGCCGCTCCACCGTGACATAGAACTCTCCCTTTTTTTCCTACCGTAAGTGTTGTTATATGAATTTTGGAGAAAAGTGACAACAATATTACTTTATTCAACTAAAGTTGCAAATCTATCCTTGGTGCAATGGCTTTTCACCAAACCTGTCCCGCGCGTTGCCATGAAAGTAAGAGAGTGAGATGATTAGCAAAATACTATATCATGGGATAATACTACGGTCACATATATTGAGGCGCATAAGATAAAGTCTATTCATACAATTATGACAAAGTTCTAGCAACAATAACATGTAGTCGTTTCTATACCTGATGCTTGATTTGTCATTTTTCTTCCTTTCCTTAAAAGGGATCCCATGTTCATTCCACGGCCTTTGGATATATCAAAAATCTAGGATAAATCTTAGTCACCAGCACAAGCTCCACAATATGAACAATAAACATCAAGAAGGATGTCTGTTCAAAAGGAGAATTTAAGCCAAATATCTAATTTGGTGACAGAGTGGATAGAAAGCTCATTTGTTAATTACAAAAGGCCACGCGAAAATTGAAGAATTTAGGCGGTCATGAATTCTTTCTAAACCCTTCATCAAGCAGTGGATTTCTCATTGGTATTTGCCGACATTAATCAGCAATTTACGACCATGTTCTTTCCTGAAATAAACAAACAGGCACAGTAAGACAAAAACGGAAGTTCCCTCAGATTACGCATTCAAAAAAAACAAGAGTCATGAGTATAGCCAGAACATTACCAGACAAGATTTTAACACTTTCAATGCAGTTTCTAAAAACAACTCACAAGCATCTGAGGGTATAAATGTTTTCAAAAAGTTGTTCTTCTGTCCAAAACAAATAAGGAATTAGTATCAAGCACCTTTAATCTTTCCAAAACAGCTCCAGACACAAACAAAACATATCAAACCAAAAATGGCAAGAAGTTTTCTTAAGTTATGACAATGTTTCAAGGATTTCACTGAGAAATGCATATCAGTAGCTCGCAAACAGATACACAAGGATGGACAAGAAATTCGCAGATCCACATTCACAAAACGTACACAGACAGAGGCAAAAATTATCACAAATCACTAAACCCTAAAACCCCAAAATCGTGAAAAGAAATTGGAACACTTCTCTGGGTTTTCGCCGCCGTGCACATTACCAGAGCCTCGTCAGAATCGCCACCACCCTCACGATTGAAACGTCCATAAATCACCAACCGTCGAGCCGCCGTTGATTTTCGTTTTGGTAAATGTTCTGTTTGAGTCGTTTGAGCGTTTGTTTCATTTTGTTTATTCAAAGGTTTTGAGAAAGAACAAAGAAGAGGAGAAGAAAAAGAAGCGGAAGAAAGGAGAGAAAGAGGCTGTAACGAAAGGGAGAAGAGAAAGCAAGAAGCAAGTCGGAGAAGAGGAGAGAAATTGAAGAAGAAAAGGGGCCGCCGCGGATCCCATTTGGGGAATTAGGGTTTTCTAAACCCAACTTCCCCTCCCCTCTTATTTGTCTGGTTGGGTCGGGTCTGGGGGTGATGACCCAGCCCGACACGTCTTTTATTTATTTTTTATTCTGTATTAGTTTGTAATTTTTTTTATTAATAATAATAATACTAACTATACTAACCTAACAACTAACTTAAAATTAAAATCTTAAAAATAATTTTACTTAATTTAAATTAATAATATAAAAAACATTTTAAAATAATAATATAATAAAATAATAATAATAACTAATTTAGGAATTTAAGTTTTAATTTTAATTTAATGATTAAAAATAAATAATTAGATTTAAGGTTAATTTAATTTGATAACAACAATGCAAATAAATAATTAGAATAAGTCTCAACTTTTTAGTTTATAAAAATAATAAAATAAAATAATAGGTAGAAATAAGCTTAAAATATTTTTAACTAAAAATCTAAAAAAGGTGTGTATATTGCAAATAAAATAAGTTTTTTAGAGTTCAAATTAATTTAATTTCTATTATGCTTTGAGGGTTATCCCTATCTTGTTTTTTATGCTTGCTTTTGATTATTATCTGCTTATATGTAACTATTGTACGTTGCTTGGGGTTATACCTTGTTGTGAGATAAGTCCTACACCTGGACTTGAGTACAATTATTATAGGAAAGTGATATATTCAATGAGACTTATAGAGAGTGAGTCCCGACCAAGCTGACTTGAGAATCACCACTCAGTTGAGACCCATTCGAAAATGGTTCGGTTGAACGAGTAATCGTGAAAATTTTTACTATTGTCGATTGGAGCCTGTGATACTGGGGACCGTAGTTACCTAAACACAACTTTGGCCTTATCTAGGATGTAGTGCGATGACTATGAGGGAGTAGTCCAAAAATAGTTGCTACACGATACTACACTCAAAAGAGGTTCTCTTGAGAATATTATTTGTTAGAACACAGATTGGTTCTTAATAATATCTCTATGTTTTGATGATAACTATTATGAAATTTTGTATTAAAGAATTATATACTCTAAAATTTGCTTGAGAATGTTTGCTGCAGATGTTAAAGTAAATATCACTCCAGAAGCAAATTAGATATGAACAAAAGAAATAAGCAAGGCTCTGAAGCGTCAGAAGCATCTCTTAGAAGATTCTGAATGCTGCCTCCAGAAGATTCTGAGTGCTGCCTCTAGAAGAATCTGAAGCAGAAGCTACAGAAGCATCTGAAGCAGAAGCCAGAAGCATATGAAGCAATGAGGAATTTTGTATGAAGAGTTTTCAAGCACAGTTACTTCAGAAGACTCTGATAGTACTAATGCTGATAGTACTGAGGATTTGACCCAAAACTCTGCTCTGAACTTATACACGCTGAAAGCACACTTGCTGCAAAGACTCTGATTCAGCAAAACTCTGATGAACATCAGAAGGCTCTGAGCAATTTAGACTTTGATGATTCTTGCTGAAAATTGTTGAAGAAGATTTCAAAGTTATGTCCGTTGGAATAACCAAACGACTCTTTCCTTATTTATGCTAGACACAAGAACACAGACAAAAAGGATTTCTCTGTGCATTCAGGAAAGGTCACATGATGTGAAGACAAAAAAGGCTCAGACCTTTTTGGTACACTACTCTCAACGTGAAAAGCTCTTGGATCACTGTGCCTATAAAAGAAAGTCTCCACTCATCTTCTTCAGTTGACGAAACACTTGAAAAGAATACTTTACAAAGCTCTCATACAACTCATACATTCTTGCTAGAATTATTTCATTGTTCTTTATCTTAAGTGAAAAATCACAGTTGTGATAAAGCTTTATTAGAAGCATTTTAACACTTGTATTTATTATTACATTTGATTGTAAGAGAACCTTAAGAAGATCCAGTTAGGATCAGTAGTTCTTGAGAAGACTTTGAACAGTTGTTCTTAGTGCTTACTATTGTAATCAGTTGATTAAATAGTGGATTAAGTCCTTGTTTGAGAAAGGCAAATCACTCTAGATTGGGTGGACTAGAGTAGCTGAGTTCAACGAACCAGGATAAAAATCCTTGAGTTTTTATTTCTAAGTTTTATCTTCATACTTATTCAACCCCCCTTCTAAGTATTTTCTCACCTTCAGTTGGCATCAGAGCTCCGGTTCTGTGTGTGCTACCACTTCACAGTGACAGAAAAGATCTAGTGAGAAAAACTTTGATATATATATTTGGTTTTTATTATGGCTGATGCTTCAACATTCAACAAATATGAAGAAAGAGACAGAATCAGTACAAAACCGCCTATGTTTGATGGGGAGAAATTTGATTATTGGAAAGACAGGATTTAAAGTTTTTTCCTTGGTTATGATGCTGATTTGTGGGACTTGGTCATAGATGGGTATGTTCATCCCACTGATGGGAATGGCAAGAAAATAGACAGAAAATATACGACAGAAGCCCAAAAGAAGGAGTTTAGAAATCACCACAAGGCTAGAACAATATTGTTAAATGCAATATCTCACACTGAGTATGAAAAAATCACAAATAGAGAAACTGCATTTGACATGTTTGAGTCCTTGAAAATGACTCATGAAGGAAACCTTCAAGTAAAAGAGACCAAGTCTCTAGCGTTAATACAGAAGTATGAAGCGTTCAAGATGGAAGAAGCTAAGTCCATAGAAACTATGTTCTCTAGATTCCAGATTCTTACAGATGGTCTAAAAGTTCTAGACAAGGGATACTCAACTGCTGATCATGTGAAGAAGATCATCAGAAGCTTGCCTATCAGATGGAGACCTATGGTCACTGCTCTGAAGCTTGCCAAGGATCTGAACAAGATCACTCTGGAGGAGCTAATCAGCTCTCTAAGAAGTCATGAAATTGAACTTGAGGAAGATGAGCCTCAAAAGAAAGGTAAGTCTATTGCCTTAAAATCTAACAAATCTGTAAAAGCTTTGCAGGTGTTAGAGGAAAGCTCTGAAGAATCTTCCTCTGAAGAAGAAGATGAACTATCTTTGCTGTCCAAAAGAATCAACAGACTCTGGAAGCACAAGCAAAGGAAGTTCAAGAACTTCAAAAGACCAGATCAGCGCAAGGAGTCCTCTGGACCAAAAAGATCTGGAAAGAAGGAAGTTGTCTGCTTTGAATGCAAAGAACTTGGCCATTACAAGAGTGAATGTCCAAAGCTTCTTAAAGAAAAGCCAAAAAGGAAGTTTGACAAAAAGAAAAAGGTTCTAATGGCAACTTGGGATGACTCTGATGAATCTGGATCCTCATCAGAATCTGAAGATGAATGCGCCAACATGGCTCTGATGGAAGGCATTGAAGATCAGAATGAAGAATCATCTGGATCTGAGTCTGATTCTGAATCTGACTCAGAAGAGGTACTTTTTGATCTCACTAGGGAAGAGCTTATTAAAGTCTTATCTGAAGTCCTGAAAAATTATAATCAGATTAAGCTCAAGTGCAAGAATCTTAAGTGCAATCTTGGCTCTGAGAATAATCTGTTAAAATCAAAAATTGTTGAGCTAAAAGAAAACAATTTAAAAATAAAAGCTGATTTTGAAATAGCTCAACAAAATTCTGAATCTGAAAGTAAGTCTAAATGCAAAAATATTTTAGAAGAATATGACTTTAGCTTTCAGAAATTTCTTGCTAAAAGCATAAACAGAAGCAAGATGGCTTCTATGATCTATTGGGTTAGCAGAAATAACAGGAAAGGAATTGGATATGAATCCTATTCTGGAAAGGATTTAAATCCAATGCCTGTTGATAAACTTGTTATCAAGAAAACTCCCTTGTACTCTCATTTCAAGTTTGGTCATCTGAATGACATTAAACACACACGTTCTGATCAGAACATTCATGTGTTTAAGCCAAAAGTAAGTCAGAACAATACTGTTGTAAAAAGACAGAAGTTCAGACCAACATTCAAGGTAGCTAACCAAAAAGGACCCAAAAAGATCTGGGTACCTAAGGATAAGATTATCCCTGTTGCAGATGTTTTTAGCTGAAAAGTCAAGACGCCAGTCATGGTACCTGGACTCTGGCTGCTCACGTCACATGACGGGAGAAAGGTCTATGTTCCAAAGCCTGGAACTTAAATCTGGAGGAGAAGTGAAGTTCGGAGGGAATCAGAAGGGCAAGATCATTGGCTCTGGTACTATTGGTAATGGTAACCTTCCCTCTATATCTAATGTTCTTCTTGTAGAAGGATTAAAGCATAATCCATTGTCCATAAGTCAATTAAATGACAATGGTTATGATATAATCTTTAATCAACAATGTTGTAAAGCTGTTAGTCATAAGGATGGCTCAATCCTATTCAATGGAAAGAGGAAGAACAACATTTACAAAATAAATCTTTCAGAACTTAAAGTTCAAAATGTTAAATGCCTCTTATCTGTTAATGATGAGCAATGGGTCTGACACAAAATATTGGGGCATATTAATATGAGACGTATATCTCAGATTAATAAACTCAATCTGGTTAGAGGACTTCCTAAGTTGAAGTTCAACTCAGATGCTCTTTGTGAAGCATGTCAAAAGAGAAAGTTTTCAAAATCTTCCTTTAAATCTAAAAATGTTGTATCAACCTCAAGACCATTAGAATTACTTCACATTGATCTGTTTGGACCAGTGAAAACTGCATCCATCAGAGGCAATAAGTATAGATTAGTCATTGTTGATGACTACAGCAGATGGACATGGGTAAAGTTCCTAAAACAGAAGGATGAGTCACATTCTGTGTTCTTTGACTTCTGCAAACAAGTCCAGAATGAAAAAGATTTCAAAATTATAAAAGTCAGAAGTGATCATGGTGGTGAATTTGAAAACAAATATTTTAATGAAAATGGCATAGCTCATGATTTTTCCTGTCCTAGAACTCCACAACAGAATGGGGTTGTAGAGAGGAAAAATAGAACTCTACAAGAAATGGCCAGAACCATGATCAATAAGACTAATCTGGCAAAACACTTTTGGGCAGAAGCAATCAACACAGCCTGTTACATTCAGAATAGAGTGTCTGTAAGACCTCTTCTGGAAAAAACTCCCTATGAATTGTGGAGGAACAGAAAACCCAACATTTCATATTTCCATCCTTTTGGATGTATTTGCTATATGTTGAATACTAAAGAGAATATGAACAAGTTTGATTCTAAAGCACAGAAGTGTTTCATGCTTGGGTATTCTGAACGCTCTAAAGGCTACAGAGTATACAATACTGAAACACAGATTGTGGAAGAATCTATTCATGTTAGATTTGATGATAAGCTTGGCATTGAAAAGCCAAAGCAGTTTGAAAGTTCTGCAGATAGAGAATTAATTCTCACAGACTTTGAAGACTCAGAGGCAGACAAAGCTCAAGTGAAGGAACCAGAAGCAACGCCAGATGCAATTCCTTTGACTTCTCAGATGAACAACTTAAACATTTATGAAGAATCAACTGTTAGAGGATCATCTTCCAGAATCAAAGCTTCTCATCCAGAGAATGTGATCATTGGAAAGAAGGATGACCCTATCAGAACAAGATCCTTCCTCAGATCATCTAAAGCATAATTATTTGGATTGGTGTCAGTAATTGAACCAACCTCTATGGATGAAGTTCTGCAAGACAATGAATGGATTATTGCCATGCAAGAAGAGCTAAACCGATTCACAAGAAATAATGTGTGGGATTTAGTTCCAAGACCAAAAGGATTCAACATAATTGGAACTAAATGGGTCTTCAGAAACAAGCTTAATGAGAAAGGAGAAGTTGAAAGAAATAAGGCAAGGCTAGTTGCTCAAGGTTACAGCCAGCAAGAAGGAATTGATTATACAGAGACTTATGCTCCTATTGCAAGGTTAGAGTCTATTCGTTTACTCATTTCTTTTGTTGCACAATATAACATCACTCTATATCAGATGGATGTTAAAAGTGCCTTTCTAAATGGTATTATAGAAGAAGAAGTTTATGTCCACCAACCTCCTGGTTTTGAGAGTGAAAAATTTCCAGAACATGTTTTCAAACTAAAGAAATCTTTGTATGGTTTAAAACAAGCTCCCAGAGCTTGGTATGAGAGATTAAGCAATTTTCTTCTGGAGAAAAATTTCATCAGAGGCAAAGTGGACACAACACTCTTTTGTAAAACATTGAAGAAAGATCTTCTAATTTTTCAAATATATGTGGATGATATTATATTTGGATCTACCAATGTTATGCTGGGAAAGGAGTTTGCTCAATGTATGCAGGAAGAATTTGAAATGAGCATGATGGGAGAATTGAGATTCTTTCTGGGAGTTCAAGTCAACCAAACTCCAGAGTGCACTTACATTCATCAGACCAAATATGTTAAAGAACTTCTGAAGAAATTTAACATGATTGATAGTAAGATGGCAAAGACTCCCATGCATCCAACTAGTACACTAGGGAAGGAAGAGGTAAGTAAGAAAGTAGATCAGAAACTCTACAGAGGTATGATAGGATCTCTTCTCTACTTAACTGCTTCTAGACCTGACATTTTGTTCAGTGTATGCTTGTGTGCAAGATTCCAATCAGATCCTAGAGAATCACACTTAACAGTTGTTAAGAGGATTCTAAGGTATCTGAAAGGTACTTCTAATGTGGGTTTGTGTTACAGAAAATCTGATGATTTCAAATTAGTTGGATTCTGTGGTGCTGATTACGCTGGAGACAGAGTGGAAAGAAAAAGTACTTCTGGAAGTTGTCAATTTCTAGGAAGAAATCTAATCTCTTGGTACAGCAAGAAGCAACCCACAATTGCACTATCAACTACAGAGGCAGAATATATTGCTGTTGCTGGATGTAGCACGCAGATGCTCTGGATGAAAAGTCAGCTAGAAGACTATCAGATATTTGAAAGTAACATTTCTATATTCTGTGATAATACTTCTGCTATATGTTTGTCTAAAAACCCCATTTTACACTCTAAGGCAAAACATATAGAAATTAAACATCATTTCATCAAAGACTATGTTCAGAAGGGAATTATAAACTTAGCCTTTGTTGATACAGATCATCAATGGGCAGATATTTTCACAAAACCCCTTGCTGAAGATAGGTTCAAATTTATTCTGAAAAATATTGGTATGGATTTTTTTCCAGAATAATATTTAACAGAAGCAAATTTTTCAGATGTAAAATGTTTATAACTCTGAAGTATTTCATCTATTGCTTATTAGATTTATGTTTATTTGTGTGTATCTGAACTAACCAATCTTAGAGGATCTGAACCTTAGCTAACATTTCATTTCTTAAGAGAATTCAGAAGCACATGCAAGCAAACACGTGTCACTCTGAATCTGAAAAGATAGCGTGTACACTACTGAAGAGACATTTGAGGTATGATTTGAATAGTGAAAATCTTGATTTTCCCCCCAATTTGTCAGAATCAATTAATGCTTGAAATGATTTTTATTCTCTTTCATTAATTGTCATTAAATTCTATGTGTAAACGTGCTTTGTATGTCTGTTTGAGTGCCTTAAGTGTTTTCTATAAATACCACATCTCACACCAATTTCACACTTTTCACATCATAAACAAGTTTATGCATTTCTGTCTTCTATTCTCTCTTCACAAAAACCCTAAACCTTCTTCTAATTCATCTTCATCATCTTCAATGGCAACTCATCTTTTACAGCAGCTCAGTTTCAATCAACCATGGCTGCAGTTACTTCTGTAAATATGGGTGTGACTCCATTCACTGTACCTAAAAGGACTTTGTTAACTCCTGTTGACAAACTTGAAGTTCTCTGTGAATCAATGGTGGAATTTGATTCGTTAGCTGAAAATGGGTTTGAATTTCGTTCAATAATTGATGCACAAGGCTGGGTAAAATATTTTGACAGATTATTTGGACCAGTTTACCCTTATTTGGTGAAAGAATTCTGGATACATGCTTCTACTTATCCAAAATTCATTTATCTTCTGTTCTGGGAAAGGAGATCATAATAACTGAAGATCTAATCAGGAAACTCATAGGGTATGAGGAAACTGATGGAGTATGTCATCTGCCAGCTGGGCGTGTGGACATGGAGGAAGTTTATGAGGAAGTCATCTCTTCTGGACAGGCCTCTAACAAATTTAAAGATCTGAAGCCTGACTACAAAATCTGGGCAAAGATTTTTCTGGGATGCATTCATCATAGAAAATCTACCAACTCTCCAGATTACGTGAACAATGAACAACTCTACTTCATGTACTGTTTAAGTCAGAGCATTAAGGTAGATCTTCCTTACATTCTATTTATGCATTTATGGAATCATATCAATGCTTCAAGAGAATCTGTAAAGGATAAGGGTGAGAAGATCAGAACATGGATCCCCTTTGGAAGGTTGATTTCAGACATTCTGACAGAGAATGGTCTGGTGACTGCTCTGTATGAGGATGGAGTTAAGGATGAACTTGAATCCATTGTTGGAAAACCTCTGAACGCAAAGAGTCTTCAGAGACTAAAAATTTTAGAGGAACTCACAGCTGCACCCAAGAAGTTGAATATCTCTGAAATCAATCAGAAGAGAATTCCTGTTGATAATTTTCCACTGTTTGGTGCTGAAGAACCAAGGGATATCATTGCGAGATATATTGATTCATGCAAAGCAGATGGAACACCCATTCCTGCAGATATTTTGAAAAGAGCAAGAGAACCAATGCCAGATGTATACAATGAGAACATGAGGAAAAGAAGTCAGTCAGAAGGAGAAGAAACTGCTGCTCAGAAGAAGCCAAAAGTTGCTGACAAGCCACAAAAGTTGATCAAGAGAAAAGCCTATGGAGACGTTCCTTCTGTTCCCACAAAGCGTATCAAGACTAAAGGTACTAAAACATCTGTATCTTCTTTCTCTGAAATTGTTATGAATGAATCAACATTTAGTTTTATTCCAAAACCACCTCCTACTCAAAAACAATTTATTCCTGCTCCATCCCAAAAATCTGAACCATCCAAAATTCCTTCCCCACAAAAATCATCTGATCCTATTTCCACTACTCCACTAAAAACTTCTGTTATTCCATCATCTAAACCAACCGAACAACCTTCATCACAATAACATCCAGAAAAACAACAACCAGATTCATCTGAACCAATACAATCTGATCCAGTTGCATCTGATCCTGTTGCACCTGAACAAGTTGTTACTGATCCACCTACATTTGAACCACTTGTATCTGAATCTCCTTCAAAACCTTCGGAGAATCAACCAGAATCAACCAATCCTCCTGAAACATATATACCTGAGACAAAGGTTCTAAACGTTAAACCACTCAAGACTGTATTTGAAGTGTCTTCTACATCTTGTACTCCAACCACATCCTCTGATTCCTCAGAATCTGATATCCATCCAGATATTCTTTCACCCCCCTCTCTCAGAACTTTTGAAGCTAACCAACCAGAACCACCCACTTCTTCTGAAATTACCATTTCTGAAACCATTCCTGAACCAAGAACATCTGAATTTTTTTCAGTTGTTTCTGCTAAACCTTTCCCATCTGATCAGCTTCCATCTGGACTTGAGATTGACAATTTATTTGATCAACCACCTCAATCTGCTTTTATTCCTTTCCTTATCAAAGATAAACAATCTGCTTTTGTTCCATACTTTGACAATCCAAAGGCAGTGATACCATCTATTCGCAGAATAAAACCATACTTTCGTATCATGCCAGCCCAGAAGAAACCAGCATATCCTAGCCCTCTCATTATTATTCCTGAATTTACAATTCCTCCACCACCTCAACCTAAGCCTTTCACTTTGGAAACCCTTCTGAAACCAAAATCTAGGCTGAATGTTGATCATTTATTTACAAGTTTTATGAAAGAAATAGAGATGCGTTTAGGCTCTATTCAGAGAAAGTACTTATCAACAATGGATGCAAATGAATCTGATGCTATCTGGAATAGCTTCATTCACAGATTCAATATTGTACCCTCAAATATGAAGAATATATGTTCTGATGATGCGAAGCTCAGATTTGCTGAGGCTGCTAGAAGTTTAATCTGGACTGTTAAAAGATCTGAACCATTGCTTCTCGAAGATGTTCCTTCATCCTGTATGTGATACAGAAGTGATTGCTGAGTCTGCATCTGAAGAAAACCCTCTGGCTATGACTCTTGTAGAACATCCCTCTGGATCTGTTGCTCCTGACTCTGCATCTCCTATGGAAATTGACTCTGTTCCTGCTTCAGAATCTGCCCCACCTTCTTCATCTGAGATCAAGAAAGAGTATCCAGATCTTGAAGATAAGATTGCAGTTCTGGAAGCTGGTCAATAAGAGATTAAGTCATGGATGGTCAAGCAAGATCAGAAGTCTGAATACATGGCTCAATGGATGTCCAAACAAGATCAGAAGAATGAAACCATGGCTAAGTGGATGTCAAAGCAAGAACAGCCCTCCTCTGAGATCACTAACCTGTTGAAGATGATTTTGTCCAAACAAACTTAGTTTATTTTTTTTATCTGATGTTTGCACATGTACTTGAATCTTATCTGATGTTTGTATTATTTGCTCTGAATGAATGAATGACTTAATGTTTTCTCTACCTGATTTATCTTTTCTGTATTTCCTTTTATTTGTCTTTTAAAGTTTTTTACTTTTTGATTATGACAAAAAAGGGGGAGAAAATAGATATGTCTATTTAAATAAACTCTACCTAAATGAAACTTCAGACATATCAATTTTTATCTAACGTAAACTCTTAGTGTTTCAGAATATTTGATAAATCTAACATATTCTTTAAAAGAAACTCTGAGACTCCCAGATCATATTTAACTTATCAAACTCTGACTCTGAAACATGCAAGATTGAATGTTTGGAACATTCAGGCTCTGATTCTGAAAAGAATACACATGCAAAAAGGGAAGTTTCTATTCCCTCTTAGTATTCAATTCAGGGGGAGATTCATCATCTCAGGGGGAGTTACAATTATTTTACTTTCTATTGAACAAAATTTCTGATGTTTTTGTCATTATCAAAAAGGGGGAGATTGTTAGAACACAGATTGGTTCTTAATAATATCTCTATGTTTTGGTGATAACTATTATGAAATTTTTTATTAAAGAATTATATACTCTAAAATTTGCTTGAGAATGTTTGTTGCAGATGTTAAAGTAATTATCACTCCAGAAGCAAATTAGATCTGAACAAAAGAAATATGCAAGGCTCTGAAGCGTCAGAAGCATCTCTTAGAAGATTCTGAACACTGCCTCCAGAAGATTCTGAGCGCTGCCTCCAGAAGAATCTGAAGTAGAAGCTACAGAAGTATCTGAAGCAGAAGCCAGAAGCATATGAAGCAATGAGGAATTCTGTATGAAGAGTTTTCAAGCACAGTTACTTCAGAAGACTCTGATAGTACTAACGCTGACAGTACTGAGGATCTGACCAAAAACTCTGCTCTGAACTTATACACACTGAAAGCACACTTGCTGCAAAGACTCTGATTCAGCAAAACTCTGATGAACATCAGAAGGCTCTGACCAATTTAGACTCTGATGATTCTTGCTGAAAATTGTTGAAGAAGATTTCAAAGTTATGTCCGTTGGAATAACCAAACGACTCTTTCCTTATTTATGCTAGACACAAGAACACAGACAAAAAGGATTTCTCTGTGCATTCTTCTTCTAGGAAAGGTCACATGATGTGAAGACAAAAAAGGCTCAGACCTTTTTGGTACACTACTCTCAACGTGAAAAGCTCTTGGATCACTGTGCCTATAAAAGCAAGTCTCCACTCATCTTCTTCAGTTGACGAAACACTTGAAAATAATACTTTACAAAGCTCTCATACAACTCATACATTCTTGCTAGAATCATTTCATTGTTCTTCATCTTAAGTGAAAAATCACAGTTGTGATAAAGCTTTATTAGAAGCATTTTAACACTTGTATTTATTATTACATTTGATTGTAAAAGAACCTTAAGAAGATCCAGTTAGGATCAGTAGTTCTTGAGAAGACTTTGAACAGTTGTTCTTAGTGCTTACTATTGTAATCAGTTGATTAAATAGTGGATAAAGTCCTTGTTTGAGAAAGGAAAATAACTCTAGATTGGGTGGAGTGGAGTAGTTGAGTTCAATGAACCAGGATAAAAATCCTTGAGTTTTTATTTCTAAGTTTTATCTTCATACTTATTCAACCCCCTTCTAAGTATTTTCTCACCTTCATTATTAACCACCGAGTAAATTGGGAAATTGATAATATCCGAAAGATGGACTGATGACTTTGGGCACCGTTTTAGAACCCTTGTTCTGCAGGTACAACTAACCTATAGTACATACCTTTTGGGATGGGTAGACCTTAACTCCACTCATTGTTCCTCTAACCTAGGACTTGTGTTGTTTGTGTGTATTTGTGCATGGTATTCATAAAACATCATTCATAGTTTCAAGGAATTCAACAGTCCTACATTTTTAAAGTTTAAAACCTTTTCCCAACTTTCCTAAAAATGTTTGCAATCGACCGTTGAAGTTCTTGAAACCATTGTATCTCATTAACATCATGTCTTGCATTGCATTTCCCCCCGGTTTCTCATTCTCGGTTGTCTTTATCTTCCAGTGTTCCTTTGGGTCGTCAAGCTGCTTCCTCGACATAGATATCAGACTAGAGCTAACTATAGACGCCAGATGTCAGAACAAGAGGAACGTAATGCGAAAGTCCAAATGGAGATCGATGAGTTGAAAGCAGGCATGACTAGGCTTATCGAGATGCCTTAAGTACTGATTGCCAGAGGAGAGCCACCTTAGAGGACCGTCATTCAGGAAGTTTCAAGTGCTGATCTATAACACGGTGGGAGAACTGACTTTAAACAATGTTGCGGATAGCAAGAGTCGCCACCGACTTTTATTTTATCCATAAGGAAAGGTTATAAAAGAACAGGAAAGACCTTAGAGAATATTTTGGGTCCGGGGGGTAGGTTATGAAAAGGGAAGGTGTTAGCACCCTTTTCATCCATGGTTATCCATGGGCTCTTAGGTACTTAAGCTCACTTTTGAATTGTTTTGAAATTGTAGTGTGTGAATAGAAGATTTTCAGAATAGTTAATAAATAATCCATGTAAGGATGTGTTAAGAACTTGTTTGAAAATTTTGTTGGAAATTTGGTTTAAGTGTGAAAAAGTTTTGAAGTGAGCAAGTATCTAGGAGTAGCCTACCCTAATGTTTTAAGGTCTTTCTTATTCTTTATCCTTTCCTTAGTAAGACTATCCCTACTACAATGGAGTAGGTAGTCCTTACTTTGGATGTTAAGGGACATGTGAGGGACAATTGGATTTTTGAAGGCCATTGTGGGGTGTAATAAGCACATATAAGGGACCATCATCATTTTTCGAAAGGGACTTGATTCGTAAAGGCAACCATAAGGGACTTTGATGATTTTTTTATTTGAGGGACTTGCTTTATACACCCCACTTAACCATTATTCGTAGGCAACTTGAGGGATATACTTAGGAAGTGAGACGGCGATTAAAATCGACTTACGTGTGTGACGTGTTTATTTTAATTATCTTTATTTAAAAGTGATCTAAATTTATTTTAATATTACATACATGTTATTACACTCCCTAATTACTAACCATAATAATAATTAAATAATTAAACAACTTTACATCCAAGAAACAATTACAAAATAATAAGCAAAATAATTAAATAGCAAAGATAAATAAAATATAAATAAGCAATAATAAATAATAAAGGGGGTTAATTCTAAGTTTACTCGGCAAGACATCGCATCTTGTGCCTACGTATCCTTACGGGAGTGGAATCAGAGTAATCGTAGTTCCCCTCAATAGGGAGGTTAGAAACTTCTTGACTGTGGTCAAGGTCTCAAGGGGAATAAACGCCTCTTAAGGACACGCTTACGTGGAGTGTAGAAACTCCAAATCTCTACGTTGAAATGTTAAGTTGTAATTAGGGTTAAATTAGGGATTCCACGGCGGGAAACCCTAAAATGAGCGCGGCGGCTCTTTGACCTAATGCTAAGGGTAAAATTGTAATTTTGCCTGCGGCGAGGCATTTGTGAAAATTAGGGTTTGTAGTTTGTAGTTTTGAGGATTTGAAATTGAATGTGTGAAGTTTTACGGACTATTGGCGCGGCGGCCAAACAGTTAGACCTAACCTTCGGATGTGTGCAATGTGACAGAAATAATAGTAAACGCGTGAGATAATTGAATCATGCAAACAGAGAGATAATGTCATAATTTAAACCATGCAAGCAGAAATTTAAAGGCAGAATTTAAAGAGCGATTGTTAAGTTCGCGAGGTTACATGAGAGGAGCAGATACAATATGATAATGAAATTTGAATTGAACAATAATAAAATAAAATAAATAACGGTTCTAGTTATTATTTTAAAAAAAAGATTTTAGTTATTATTTTAAATTTATCTAAAAAAAGTTTTTCTTAAAAATAATAGGTTTTCATATTAATTTGGAAAAGATGTTAATGTTATTTATTTTAAAAAACAGATTTTTATATTATAACAAATTTTAATAAATTAATGATAACAATAATAATAATAATGGTAATAATAATGATAATAATAATAAATAATGATAATAATAATAATAATAATAATAATAATAATAATAATAATAATAATAATAATAATAATAATAATAATAATAATAATAAAGCAATAATGAATTTTAAATGTGCCAAATAACCCAACAATGTTGCTAACGCAGAAATGCGCTCATCGCAACCAGATCTAAATCGGACGAAACAAAATTTATCGCAAAGAAAAAGAAATTAAGCAAAAAATAGTATTATTGCTCACACAAAAATGCGATCATCGCAACCAGATCGAACTAACACAAATGTCACGCGTCATGCACACAAATGTGCAAACATCGTATCGACATAATTCGATCAAAAATCTTATATATATAAACTCTAACAATTTAAAAATTATATATATATAAACGTAACAGTAATAGATAAAGAAAAAGAAATAACGGTAATAGATGAAGAAAAAGAAATAACGGTAAAAGATGAAGAAAAAGAAACAACAGTAATAGATGAAGGAAAAGAAATAACGGTAAACGATGAAGAAAAAGAAACAATAGTAATGGATGAAGAAGAAAACTAAATAACGGCAAACGGCACTCACTCCTCTTAGGTTTTTTTCATTCTCTCCTCTTTTCCAACAAGGCAACACATGTATATATAGGGAACAAATTAGGGTTAACACCAAATTGTCAATAATGTCCCTAAAGCCCATTTTAAAGCCCAAACTAAATAATTAGTTAAGAAAAAATAAAATTTAAATAATTTAAAATAATTAAAATAAACTTAAAATAAAAACTAATAATCCTATTGATTCCTAAAATAAAAAATATTATAAAAAGAACAAAATTTTTTTCAATATTTTTTATTTTATGATTTTTTGGATATTTTTATGAATAATTTAGAAAAAAGTGAAAAAAATAATATTTTAAAAAATGATTTAATTAAAATACGAAAATAATAATTAAATAATAATAAAAAAACTATTTTTGTTATTTTTTTAATGAAAGATAGAAAAATTTAGAGTAAAAATAATAAAAAACAAAAAAAAGTGACAAAGGTGAGATTCGAACTCTCAACCTCTCACACTCATAACTCCTTACACATGTCCTCCTGCCAATTGTGCCATTTTTACTTTTTAGAAAAAAAATGCATGCCATATGATATTTACCTGCAAAAAGTCAAACGACTACACAAATTTGTTAGTAATTGATTAAATGCAATGAAATGCGACGACAAATCTTAGGGCAAAATTTGGGGTATTACAGTTATTATGATAATATTTCTCACCCAACCTCTCTTTGATGTTGGCAAAAAAAAATCATGAAGTTTGACTTTGGTTTGACCACAGTTGACCTCAGTTTGACCTTTTAACTGCATTGACTGCTTTTGACTTATCTGATCATCTGACTGAGCAAACTTTTGAGAAAAGTCTTGAAACTTGACATGGGGGTTCTTATACACATATAAGATGTTATGAAGCTCACTTGAAGTCTTGGAAGTCTATTTAGCCTGATTAAAGTCAAAACCCTAGTTTTGGATGCACTGCTTAGGAGGTGCATTGTCTGAGGGAATTGTCAACTCTTCTGACCAATTGTGAATTTTGTGAACCTTGTGAACCTTCTTGGAACACAAAGTCTTGTATTGTGAGGGCAAATTTTGGGGTGCAACATGATCCACCTCTTGTTTCATTGTCGCCCTCTGCTTGGCCGGAGTTTGGTTTACCTCATAACTACTCTCCACCTATTGCATCTGCCGCTACGATTGGTCAGACTGTCAGACCGATTTTTCAAGCTCCTGTCCTTACCGAGGCCAGACCTGTGGTCCAATCTATTAATCAGACTGTCCAAGCTCCCTTTGAGAATCCTCCCTATGAGTACAATGTTGCCGGTGTTCAAGAAGATTTTGTTGAGCCTGAGATTACCCGTGAACAATTTCAAATCATAAACATGAGACTCCAAGCTGTCAAAGGTACTGATTTCTTCAACGTTGATGCCGATAATATGTGCCTAGTTTCTGGTCTTGTTTTGCCTGCCAAGTACAAGACTCCTGAGTTTGTGAAGTATCAAGGCCACTCATGTCCAAGAGCCCATCTAGTCATGTATTTTCGAAAGATGGTAGCTTACACCAACAATCAAAAGCTGTTTATCCATTGCTTTCAGGATAGTCTAAGTGGTGTTTCTCTCAAATGGTATATGAACTTAGAGCGTAACAGCGTCCACTGCTTCCAGGATCTCGCCAATGCTTTTATGAGGCAATACAAATACAATTTACACATGGCTCCCGATCACCATCAACTCCAAAGTATGTCTCAGAGGGAAAAAGAATCGTTCAAAGAATATGCTCAGCGCTTGAGAGAGTTAGCTTCCCAAGTTGAACCCCCTATAGCAGAGAAGGAACTGACAAAAATGTCCATGGATACTTTGTCTCCTTTCTATTGGGAAAAGATGATTGGAAGTGTCTCTTCAAGCTTTACAGATCTGGTGACTATTGGCCAAAGTTTAGAAGAGGGTTTGAAAAATGGTAAGGTATCCAAAGTTGCCGAATCTTCTAATGGGGCAAAGAAATCCTATGGGAATTTCCAGAAGAAGAAGGAGGAACAGACCAATGCTGTCATGACTGTTATTTTACATTGATGGAATAAGCATCGCAACTTTCGATTTCAATTCATTTTTGTCTATTATTTGCATCTTTATGCTTTATCTTTCAAATATTTACTTCTCGTCCAAATTTGTGATGTGTAAAGATTGGAGGGAGGATGACGAAAACGTTATACCCATAATTGTTGTCAGTATGCTTTCAATCAAACTTTGTTGACGATGTAAGGTATTGTTTCAACTCCCAAACACTGGAAAAATAAGGAAGTTATCCTCTTGTCACCCCCTTCGAGCCTAGAAGTTGGAGTTTCTTTCTTTACAAAAAAAAACCGCAATCTTAACCTGGGGCATGGGTAGTTTCTCAGTTAACTCGGTTGCACGCATACAATATACCTTTCATATAAAGGTGGCACTCACAATTTTCCTGCGTACACAGCAAGCAAGTGTCGAAGATGTTTTCCAAGCCAAAACGCCGATGATGGTTCGCCGTAATCATTAAAGCTAGACCCAAAAACTTTACTCCCCCTTTTTAGTCAAAAATTGACACATAAACTCAGATGCACACAAATAACAGAGCCATACCCAAAAATTGAATCAAAACCATAACCTCCCAAGAGATAAACACAGACTAAATCAGATACACAAGCTGCTTAATCCCTAATCAATATAACGACTGCACCACTGCAACAACAATCCATGGACAAGGACTTAACCACAACTGAACTCTAGCTTTCAAATCACCCCCTACTGACCTCACTCAACCACAGTAAAATCAATCCTGATTCCAGCCCATCATATATGACATCAACTCCTTTATCACTCACTTTGGTTCCTTAAGACACCAACCACAAGGCTTATTATTTCCATAGTAGTCCATACACATGAAGTTCTCAGTAGGACACAATAGCAGCAACTTTACATATCATCACAAACACCAGAACATCCTAGAGAGAAATAAACTCTCATGTAGCTTCCTCAGAGACATAATGTTCAGACATCCTATCTGACATTACAAATACAATAAAGATTCTTAAGCACCAAGTCATTGAATCTTGAGTTCTTGCCTTGTCTGAAGCTGCACCTTCAGAAGTGACACTTTTGATATCACCAATTAAAGGATAATCAATTAAATACTTGCCAAGTAGCAATTGATTTTAAATCCTAAATTTGAGACACAAAAATATTCTGCAGAGAAAAATAAATTCTCCCAGACACAAACCAATGTTGTTTCCTAGGTCATTCATAAGACGTAAGTACAGACCTAGTTTAAACCAACAGTCTCACAAAGCCAGACCCACAGTCACATTGTCAAGAAAAATTACACTAGACATCACAATGTCAGGACATCTTATCTGACATTACAACCTCATCAGTGGTTCAAGAACACGAGCTTGCCAGAGAATCAACAAACTTTGTACACAACTCCACATCAGTACAAAGTCACCACAAGCGATGCAACTACACATCATACAGATACACAGCTACACTGTCATGCATAATCAACACTCCCCCTAAAAGAGAGAACCCAAACACATGAAGAACCACTTCATCACATACTGCAACTTTACACTCCTTGTTTCACAACCCATACTAGACCAAATAGCATAAGTAGTTGCAGGAGAAACATAACTATCTATAAGATTACTCAGATTCAACTATGAAAGACTAGAAAAATCTCCAAGATGACAGGGTGAAAGTACTTCCTTATGCACAAAATCAGAGCTAATGATGTCTTGATCTTCATCTTTACCATCCATATAAGATACAACACTTGGATAGATGCCCAAAAATCTGATTTGATCCATTAATATCCAATGACAGAACCAAAAAAAATACACTGTCAGGTTCACCATGAGCTAGAGCAGTAACATAATGTCACAACATCTTGTCTGACATTCCATCCTCATAGAGGCATACAATCACAAACTACTTGAGACCACAAACAATCTTGAAACTGTACTATTGCAGCAATAGATCCTAAAAGTATAACTCCCCATATCAAGGATAACTAGTGCTCTTTTTCCAGAAGCACGTGAATGGAAAACATAAGACTCATCTTCATGTCTTCAAGAGCTCACTCTTTGTTCAACACACCTGTTAAACGCATTCACTTACTGCTTGAACCACAAGCAAATAGTACACCCATCAAAAAAAAGTTCTCCCCTATCTTTTATAGAAGATGCTCTTTTCACCAAGAAATACCCAAGATCACCACATTATCTCTCATGAACAACTCCATGCTCATACAGTGAGAAGGCACCAAACTGCTCCATTTCTTTCTAGAGTTACCCCTTCTCCACAAGAATTCTGGGCTGAGTCAGAGAACAATATAGACACCCCATAATACAAGACATTCTTTCTTCATCATTCTCCCATATGATAAGTTAGAACACTTCTGATTCAACTAGTGAATATCACTTCCATATAACACATCAGAATCTAATCAACCAATGATCCACTCCAATTTTGTACAATACCTTCATATAATACTCCAAGACAGTCCTTTTACCTCATCATTCTCCCGTATGACAATATATAGTACTTCTTAGTCAAGATGTGAATCACAAGTTCCACAACAGATCTTCAAGTTCAGCAAACAAAATGATGTTCTGACATTGTTGCACCCTAAAATTTGACCAACATTTATTTACCTAGCTTGTGTTCATCAAGAGGTATGAGTACCAATCAAGACTTTGAAGCTATCCAAGAAGGTTATTCAAGTGTTCAAAGGTTGATATCTTTGTCAGAGAAGTTAAGAGATCCTCAGAAAGATTGGTTGAAACCAAGGTTGTGTATCTCCTAACTTGAGAGTTGTGGGAGCTCCTCAGATGATTCTGAAGCTATGAGGATGGACTTGAAGCTTTGAGAGAGCTTATGAGATGTCTTGAAAGCCATCATAAAGCCTATAGAGGCCATTGTACAAGAATAAGAAGACTCAGCCATGAGTGGTGTAATTAGGGTTTGACTGGGTCAACCCTAGGTCAACTGATGATTTGGAGAGGGTTGAGACCTAATACAAGAGCCATGTGATCATGGATTGATGCATTGAGATGCTATAAGGATTATTCCAAGGTCAACTCATCATGATTGAGAAGTTTGAGAAGTTTCAAGCTAGGGTTTCTAAGGCTTGACAGTGTAAAATCCCCTAGTTTGACCCCTATCTTCAAGGCAGTTTAGCTCAAGATGTGATTGTCATATAATCTTACCACCAACATGAATGTTGTAGAGCTTGTTCTTAGCTTTAATTTGAGTGCTAGAAGTCCTTGATAGGATTTGTAGAGCTCAAGTTATGACTTTGACAAGTTACAGGTCATCTGAGGTATGTGAATCTGGGTCCTTGAAAATCATCCAACTTGCATCCAACTTTTTCCCAAGAAGGATGATTCCTATGAACTTCTGGTCAAAATGAATGTTGTTCCTCATCTTCTTAGATTTCTATAGAGTACTAGAAGTCCTTGATAGGATTTGTAGAACTCAAGTTATGGCTTTGACAAGTCAAGGGCATTTTGGTCATTTGGAGATTATAGGTCATTTCAAGCATAAGGCCATAAATCCTATTTCCAAGCTTCAAATGGAAAAATCTTCAACATCAAACTTGCTTAGAATGATGGTTTAAGGCTAGTAGTGAGGTCATGAGATGTTGAAAAGGCTTGTACCAAAAAGTGATAAAAATGACCTAAAATGGAGACATAAGTTAAATAAGTTCAAGTTGGAAATTGAGATTTCCAAGTTACACATCCAAACCATGGCATATAATAGGTCATTTTGACTCCAAAGAACATTTTAGAAACAATGGTTCAGCCACTTTTTTGAATTGAGGATTAGATCATGGGGTTGCTTTGGAAAATGGTTGCTTGCATAATAAGGTTCAAATGCAAAACTCAAGGAAACTCAATGTACAAGCTAGCTAAGTGTCTTAACATGTCATATATCTCATCTAAGGAGAATTTCAGATCAAGGCAAGTGCTGCAAAGGGCTATGGCATGAGATGATACATGAGATGGATGAAATCATAAACTCATGACATGAGAATTCCAATTTCTCATTGGATGGTTCCAGATGGTTCTAGATGAGTCTAAACCATTCTATATAATGTTTAGAACTTGCTCAGATGCAAGGTTGGTGAGAGATTAGAGAGAAGAGTGAGATAGCCATTTCAATTGCTTCCATTGCAAGTTGAAATCAAATTCCACATTCTGATCCATTTCCATTCCTTCTTTCAATCTCAACACATTCCCTTGATCACATTGAAGCTGTGCAGACCAAATTGAAGACAAAACCATGGAGAATTGAAGAGATAGCACTTGGATTTTGAAGGTTGCAAGTCACAATCGGGTTTGGAGATTCAAGCTTTCTTGGCCCAATCTTTTGCAAACAGAAGCTTTATCATCATTCAAGGATTGATTCTGAAGAGTTTGAAGGCTTGAAGTGAAGGTTTACCCCATCTGTTAATCAAGATTTGACAGGTTAGTAACTTTTCTTCTACACCATGATTTAGGCAGAATTGTTAGGATAGAATGGTTAGAGACCAATAGGAGATGGATTCTGGGAAGTTTGAGATCAATTGGTGAAGGTTGAGTTGATGACACCATTTTTGTTTTGACCAAGAACATGAGATATAGTGAGCTATAGCATGAATTAGATGTCAAGAATTAACCAGTGTGAAGTGGTGATCATTCTGAGGTAATCAATTTCAAGAATGGTGAACTTTGATTCCTGAGCATATTTAGAGGTTTGATTCGTGTTTTAGGTTTGAGAAGGTTTCAGTTCATTTTGATACCATGGTTAGATTCAGGGTGAAATTCTGGATGAACTAGGGTTTTGAATTATAGTTTTTCATGGAGAATTGAGGTGATACGATTGGGTGAAGATTCACTTTGAAGCTCTGTTCATGGAGCTTTTCCTCCATTTCCATGGCTGAAGGAAGAAGACGAAGTGCTGGCCGTTTGATCAGGCGTGGACTCATTGACTAGGGTCAAATCTGAGGGTTGTGGTTTAATCTCGCGTGTGAAAGAGGAGTCTGAAGACATCCAAAACGAAGCGTTTCATTTAAATGAGATCTTGGGCTTATTTGATATCCCCACCCCCAAGTCATGGCCCATTGGATAATGAACATGTTTTTGTTACTTTCTGCACCGTTTCTTTTTCTTTTTCTTTATAATTTGTGAATTAATTTTCTGATGGAAACTGGGCCTAACGCGTATTGTTGTTTGCACCCCCATTTAGGGCCCAGTCTCATATTTGAACTGAATATAGTTTCTATCTGCACCCAATAGTTCTCATTTTAATTTCTTTTTCTCCATTTTATTTTAATCTTTGAAAAATCATAATAAATAGAAAATTAATTATTTTTGCATGGGGATTTTTTTCTCCCATTTCATGATAATGTCTGGAAAATTATAAAATAAAAATATTTGCATTTCAGGCATTTTTAATATTTTTTGTGTATTTTCTCTTTTAATAGCATTTTATTTCCTTTTATGTTGATGCATAGACTTGTAGAATTTTGTTTAGCTAGTTCCCTTTTAATTTTTATGCCATTCCTTTTAGGATAGTTAGATTAGGACTTTAGCTCCCCTCTGGATTTATTCCATAATTTTGTGATGAATTTTTGATTAGTTTTGATTAGATGACTTTAGGTTATGTAGATTTAGGTCAATCTTTAACATAGGTCCACAATAACACTAGAATTTTGGGTTTCTAGGTCAAGTTAGATATTGGGACATATAGGGTATTAAGGATAGGTATATAGGATCTCCTAGAAATTATATTAGATTTTAATATGATAATATACTATTTTTAATTGATTTTTGTAATGGATGGTTGTTTGTGTTGCCCTTGTGGGCTTGTATTTTTGTTTGCTTTGCTTTGTGGGTTTTTGCTTGGCTTGGTGGGCTTGGTATTGCTTTGAGGAGCATGAAGAAGCATAGTAGAAGACTTGGAGATTGAAGGAGGGGATTGAGAGCTTGTAGTCTTGTTTGTTTTGTTGTTTTAGGGTTAGGGATTAGGAAGAGCTTAGAATTAGTTAACTTCTTTCTTAAACATGGATGGTATCTTTCACCTCCATTCTTCCCCATGATTCAAGGTCCTTCCATGGTGTTCACCTCCCTCCTTTGGAGGGATAAGTGATGGTACCTAGGAGGTAGAACCTTTGAGGGAACCCTTCCTTTGATGTTGAACCCTTATAGGTCACCTTTGGTGGTCAATAAGCAGTTTAATATCCTAGCTTATCCAGTCAAGTGATTTCCTGGTTTGAGTATCTTGAAAGATGTTGGGATTGAGTGTGAAGATGAAGACATCATTGAAGAGTATGAAAGAGGATGATTCCTTGAGCATTGCCATTGTAGCTGAAGCTTGAAGAGCCACAAGAGCAAGTTGATACTTGAAGACCCAATGAAGATCCAGTAAAGATTGAAGGATGAAGTTGACACTTCAAAGCAATTGAGATTGAATGAAGAGCTGAGGCTTGAGAAAAGACTGAAGGATGAAGTTGACACTTCTAAGTGATCAAAGAGGATGATTCCATGAGAAGCTGAAGCTTGTAAGAGGAGAAGACCAAGTTGACACTGGCAAAGCAAAGAGAGCTGAAGCTTGAAGACTAAGTTGATACTTATGAAGAAGATTCAATTGAGATTGAGTATAGAGATGAAGCTTGAAGATCAAAGGATGAGTTGATACTTACTTTGAAGCTTGGAGATCCTGAAGGAATCAAGTTGATACTTGTGGTTGAGAGGGAAGCCTGAAGGTGGAACTGATTAAGGAAAGCTGAAGCTTGAAGGAGAGGATAAGTTGAAACTTATGTTGGAGGGTTGAAACTTGGAGAAGCAAATTGATATTTGTTAAGAGTGATTGAAGTCTGAAGACTGAGTTGCTGTTAGAAGAGCTGAAGCTTGGAGTTGAGAGAGGGGTTGATCTGCTTTCTTGTCTTTTTCTTTTCTGTATTGATGTGTATTGTTTGACTTGCTTGATGCATTAGAATAAGTCCATATCTAGAATAGCTTTAATCTAGGAGCATGATTGCACTAGAGGTTGAGTTGCTCCCTCTGCTTGTATTGTTACTGTATGGCTTTGCTTGCGGGTATTCGGTAGAGCCCAACTCCCTTGCCCATGTGGTTTGTTTGCCTGATGGCATCTTATTTCATTTCTTCTGTATGATTGCAGTTTACTGTTCTTGCTTGACAGCATGTTTTATTTCAGTATGATTATTGTTATTCATTCTGGCTTGAGGTTGAGATGAGCTTGTGGAGGCTGATGTCCCACACACATTTCCTCCCTCACTTGCATTGCATGCATTGTATTGTATTACTGTTTACTGTTTAAGCTGATGCTTTATCTGTTTCTGTGTATCATTGACATGATCCCTTAGGACTCTCATTTCCTTTGAAAAGGAAGCGATGATAGAACTTTAGGTTGAAACCTATGCATGACAACTTCTAGGAGTTCCCTGTTTCAAACTGCAACCATAAGATTAATCCTTGGCATGACAACAGTAGGACTTAATAGTCTCCCTCCTAGTTGAGCCTGTTCTCTTCTCATCTCAAAATAGTTTAAGATACAGTAATCATGAATGATTTATTTCGTACGTTACGAGCCTTAAGCTATCTGAGAAAGGATTGTGGGAGAGTTTCTTTTCCATAGTCTGGATGTTTAGTATGGTACCCTTCGGGTGACATGCGACGCATTCACTCTCAAGTCATAGTCTTTAGTGCGATTGAAATTGCAAACACAATAAAAAACACTTCTTCCGTAAAAGACAGGAAATAATCCGTAGTGTCCCGAACTACGTAAGCTCTGATCTCTCATACCTGTTGAGAGTACGTAGGCACAATACTGATGTATTGGCGAGCCACCTTCCCCATAACCTGTAGGTCGAACTACGTTGACTCTGATTTCTCGTTCTCTGATGAGAATACGTAGGCATAAAGTGCGACGCTTTGCCGAGTCATTTTTCTTTTCTTTTTAAGCCAGCCTTGATAGGTAGATAGATAAACCAACTCGTCCAGTAAACACAACAAGCATGGATCCCATCGAGTACGATGGACGTGAGGGGTGCTAATACCTTCCCCTTGCGTAACCGACTCCCGAACCCAGACAATGGTTGCGACGACCTTGTCTTACCCTTTTTTCGTTAGGTTTTTCCGATCGTTTCCTCTCCCGCTCCGAGGGATAAATAACAAAAGGTGGCGACTCTTCTGTTGTGCCGGCACCTTATTTTCGCGAAAGCGACAACTGGCGACTCTGCTGGGGAGCGAACCCAGAATCTCTGGTTCTCCGGTTCCCCATGAGAGTCAATCCTAGCGCTTGTATGATTACTTGTTGGGTTGTGTTTATTTATCGCACTTTATTTCCCGCATCTTTATTTTTCAGTATGATATGATTATCTGTGCTGTTGTGGGAGGGGCATTCTGATGAGTGAGAAGCCAGACCCAGGCTTGAGTGCACCATAGAATTAGTTGTGGAAATTAGTGGGCGCGTGCTTGCTTTGCAGGCACTAGTGTCTCATGAAATCCACGCTCAGACGAGGTTCTCCCGGTTGGCTCCTCTTTCAACCCTTTGGGTTGAGACGATTGCTGGTTTGGTGGATTATCGACTCTGGGGACCGATCATTTGTGATTCAGCCGAGTGAGGCCGCTTCATGAGCTAGTGATGCCACACCTTCTGGGTATCGTATCACCCCTCTTGAATTTCTGTGACGCTGATGAACGCATAGGATGCCGAACTTGAGTCAGTTTAGGTCCATACCTGTGAGCAGGGTTGGGTTTATTGCAGGAAACTTTGACCTTCAGACCACCTGGTTTTCTTGATAGTGGATTAGTTTTGTTGGGATCTGAGGATCTCATATGCAGATATGATTTGTTCTTGATAGAGCAGGTTTTGATCAGAGAATCTCATCTGCAGATATGATCGTTCTTGATAGAGCAGGTTTTGATCAGAGGATCTCATCTGCAGATATGATTGTTCTTGATAGAGCAAGTTTTGATTAGAGGATCTTATCATCAGATGTGTATTTTTTCTTGATAGAGCAGGTTTTGATCAGAGGATCTTATCATCAGATGTGTATGAGGATCTTATCATCAGATGTGTATTTGTTCTTGATAGAGCAAGTTTTGATCAGAGGATCTCATCAGCGGATGTGTATTTATTCTTGACAGAGCAGGTTTATGACTGGGGTCTGAAGATCCCATTATCAGATGTTTTGTTCTTGATAGAGAAGAGTCTTATTACTAGATGTTTGTTCTTGATAGAGCAGAGTTTTATTGTCAGATGTTTGTCCTTGATAGAGCAGAGTTCTATTACCAGATGTTTGTTCTTGATAGAGCAGAGTTTTGGTCATCAGTTGTTTGTTCTTGACAGAGCAGGCTTATGATTGGGGTCTGAAGATCTCATCAACAGGTGTATGTTTGTTCTTGATAGAGCAGTTTCTTGGTCCTGTATCAGAGGTCCTTATTATCAGACGTTTGTTCTTGACAGAGCAGAATTATGATCCTATGTGTATGGCCCTACCAAATGGTTGTTCTTGACAGAGCAGATTTGTGGTCCTACACCAGGGTTTTCTTCTTATCAGTGGTTGTTCTTGATAGAGCAACGTTATGGTTTTGTTGATACAGAATCTCCACAGCACAGTTGCCTTGATCTCCTGTTGCATGATTGCATTTTGCATTAGTTTGCATACTCATTTGCATTTCATTAATGTGTATCTGTGTTGCAGGTACCGTTTTCCCCGATCCAGGATTTCTTGCCTCCTATTGTATTGTTATGGGCTCTCTGAGGAAGACCGTGGCTTACAAGTTCCCTGCCCCTGATGTGGTTAAGTTGACTGGTTTGATAGCTTTAGCAGATGACTCTGTAAGGGATGAGTTTAGAAAATCTTACGGCAAATTGCTCAGCTTGGTTCGTAAACCTTCTGCGTTCGAGTTGAATGGGTTGCACGCTCTGCTACAGTTCTACGACCCTCCGTTGAGATGTTTCACTTTTCAGGATTTTGTTCTCGCACCTACGCTGGAAGAATATGCTGATTTGCTAGGTGTGCCTCTCAAGAGGCAGATGCCTTTTGTTCATATGGACGCTGAGCCTGATCTGGCTGGTTTAGCTCCTTCTCTTCATCTGGATGCCTCCGAATTGGTATTGACTAGTTGGAACAAGGTTCCTGGGTTCTCCTTGCAGTTTTTAGTGGGAAAGGCTCAGCAGTGCGCTAAAGACGGATGTTGGGTCGCGTTCAATGCCATCCTCGCTTTGTGCATATATGGCATCATTCTGTTCCCCAATATGCCCGATTTTGTAGACTTTGACGCATTTCATATCTTTGCTTCAGGGAATCCAGTCCCTACCTTGATAGGAGATGTCTACCATTCTGTCCACTACAAAAACGAGAATAGGAGGGGCAAGAATGTCTCATGCTGTGTACCCTTGCTTTATAAATGGCTTGATAGCCATCTGCCCAAGAGGGGTCCTTTTGTTTCGTCCGCAGCCACAACTGAGTGGTCCGAGCGTCTGATGAGCTTATCTGCAGAGGATATTGATTGGTTTGACAGAGATAGGTTGGGTACTGAGGTGATCTTCAGCTGCAGCGGGTTTCCAAACGTGCCTTTGATAGGCAGGAAAGGCTGTATAAACTACAATCCGTCTTTGCTGGTCCGACAGTTCGCGTATGCTTTGAGAGCTGCGCCGAAGGATGAAGAGGTGCAGGAATCTCTGTACCTCACTGGTCTTCTAGAGGGGGATTTGTTGTCCAAGCTTCAGCGCGCCTGGAATGGCATCAGTAAGCGAGGAAAACCATTGCTGGGGAGAAGCAATAATCAAGCCTACCCTCCGTATGTGACTTGGGTCAGAACCAGAGCAGATGCTATAGGGATGCCGTTTCCTCATGCCAAGCCAGAAAGCCCTGCAATGATTGAAGAGCTTACTACTGTGCCCATTCAGCAGCATAATCAGGTGTTAGCTGAGCGAGATGAATTGAAGTGGGCAAATGAGGAACTGGAGAAAGAATTGGCTCAGCTCCGAAGCGAGAGGAACGAGGCCGTTCATTCTTTCAAAAGGCAGACAGAGTTGGTGAACCAGCTAGGTACATACCTGACTAAGCAGATAGCCGAGCGTGAGCGCATGGGCCAAGACTTCAAAGTTGTCAACGACGTACTGGCTACGAAGAAGCAACACTTGGACGAAGCATATCGGAGGATATCCAAGTTCAACCAACACTGGAAGGCTTCCCTGGCCACTAGGAAAGAGCGGGAGGATAAGCTGATGCTACAGATCTCCAAGCTGGAAGCCCAGGTGAAGGACAGTGAGAAGGGGTTTGATGAAGAAACCGCTCGCAGATACGCCGCTGAAGGCCATCTTAACAGAGCTCTCGCTAAACTGAAGGAGCGCAAACTGACGTTTGAGTCCAAGAAGCGGAAGTTAGAAGATTGCTTCCGCGAAGGAGCATGGGAAGATTCGGTCGAAGGACTTCAGTATACCATTGTGCAGAGGGAATTACTCGTCGAGGGGTTACTCACTCTGTTGGATCATCCAGAAACGAAGGAGTTGTTAGAAGAGTATCGCGCCCGTGGCCGTACATGACTATTTGTATTCCTTTTGTTTTGATCATTGTTGTATGTTGACCATCACCAGGCTTGTTGGCTGAGGTCACGCTGTTGATTCATCTTGTACTCGCTGATGTTGTGTACTGCCTTGATGGGCTTTCTTTATGTATGAGATTGTTATTTCCATGATTGGACTCGGACTTCTTATTATTATCAGCACTGGCACTCAGGCACTAGGATCGGGGGAGATCTCCCCAACGCACAGACATACGCATGCATTTGCATGAAGCATTTGCATGGCGAGTATTTTGTTGTTTTTCCTAACCCTTTTGTGTTTTCCAGGTTATTTCAGGTTATTTCAGGTTGTTTCAGGTTGTCTCAGGTGGTTCCAGGATTGATCAGAGACCGATTCACTGCTATCCGACTAGAGCTAATCAAATCAGGATCATGGAGCAAGTGCAAACTGAGGTTCAGGAACTCCGCGAAAGGATGGATCGCTTCATGGAGCTCATGCAAGCGGTCGCTAATGTCCAGGAGCAGCTCAGAACTCTGGTTCAGCCTTTGATTTCGAGGGTTGATAGCAACGGCGTACTCCACGGTGGGACCGTGCCTACTCCTCCACCAGTTGAAACTCCGCAGAATGGTGTCCCCGTGACCGGGGGAAACGGCAGTGCTAACGGCAATGTGATGGCCAACATCGGACTCAATACGATGGGCGTCGGTAATGGGAGTCTGGGAGCTAATGTCAATATCGGGCCGGGTAACGGCAATACAGGCGTCGGGAATCTGTTTGTGCCTCAGCCATGGCTAGAGGATCGTCAGGACGATGTGTTCTCTCACAGAGGTGCTGAAGGGGAGCTGAATGCTGAAGCGCGGCTTAGATTCAAGGCACTTGAAGATAAGATGAGAGATATTGAGAATCAGAATACTTTGGGCGTTGATATGTCCAAGTTGGGATTAATTGCTGATTTCAAGGTGCCTCCCAAGTTCAAGGTACCTGACTTTGAAAAATATAAGGGCACCACTTGCCCTCGTGTCCACCTGAGATCGTACTACAGGAAGATGTCTGCTCATTCCGAGGACGAGAAGTTGCTGATGCACTTCTTCCAAGACAGTCTTTCCGGGCCATCCCTCGAGTAGTACATGGGTCTGGAGCCCACTAGTGTGCGCACATGGAAGGATCTTGCTGAAGCATTTGTGCACCACTACCAATACAATAGCGGCTTGGCCCCGAACCGAGTCCAACTGTAGAATCTGTCACAGGGGAACAATGAAGGGTTTAAGGAGTACGCCCAGCGGTGGCGTGAGTTGGCAGCTAGGGTTCAGCCGCCGATGGTTGAACGCGAGCTCGTGCAGATGTTTGTAGCCACCCTCCCAGGGGTTTACTATGAGAAGTTAGTCAGCGGTATGTCTGGGACGTTCTCCGATCTCATTATCACGGGGGAGCACGTCGAAAATGGGATCAAGATCGGGAAGATTTAAGGTGAGTCATCCTCAGCTGGGGGAGGCGAAAAGAAACCTTATGCTGGCAAAAGGCGAGAAGGAGAAGCGAGCGCTGTGACCAACGCTCGAAGGAAGGGGAAAGGTCCTCACCAGCAGGTGGCCAGTATAAATATCCCGGCAGCTCCGCAGCAGCAGCAACCGAATCAACAGGGATACAGGAAGTACCAGAATCAGACACCTTTGGCAAACCGTCACTTCGAGACACCGCCCATGTCGTACGCGCAACTCTTACAGACTTTGCTTCAGCTACAGTTGATCCAGAAGAGGACGCTGGATCCCTTGACAGGAGCACCTCCGCCAGGGTACGACGCGAATGGCACTTGTGATTTTCACTCAGGGGCACCAGGCCACACAATAGAGAACTGCAAAGCCTTCAAGCATAAGGTGCAGGACATGGTGGATGCCAAGATCATCAACTTCTCCGATAATGTGCCAAATGTCACGAAGAATCCTATGCCGAATCATAGGGGAGGCGGAGTGAACGCCATTATCGAAGAAGAGAATTTGGATTTGTTGACTGATGTCAGAGATATGAAGACGCCGCTTAGCTTCGTTAAAGCTAAGTTGCTGAAAAGAGGGTTCTTCCCAAGTTGCGGAGAGCTATGTACGGACTGTGCCACACGTTCTGATGGATGTGAGCAGTTGGTAGAGGGAATCCAACGTCTGATGACTGAAGGGATTCTGCAGTTTATCCGGAGGGCTGAAAGTGGGTCAGGAGAGGTAGTGCTAAAGCAGGCCGATGAAGTCGCCACCATCACCATCCCTCGCCAGCCGATAACTATTTCTGCGCCCAGACCGCCCACAATCACTATCACTAAAGCTGGACCAGTACCCTTCGAAAGCACTAACGCCGTCCCGTGGCATTATGGGGCTGAAGTCTACCACAACGGGCAGAAGTTGGAGCTAGAACCATTTGGGACGACTGTGGAGAACCTTGCGGGAGTCAGTGGTATCACTCGCAGCGGAAGAGTGTTTGCACCACCAGAGGTCGTGGCGGATAAAGCGGTCAGAGCTGATGCGGCCGATAAGGGTAAAAGTAAAGTCTTTGAAGATACCCCGCGTGGGACAGAAAAAGACTTGCTCGTTAAAGATGCCGAGGAGTTTATGCGGTTGATTAAAAAGAGTGACTACAAGATTGTGGATCATCTCCATCAGACGCCCTCGAAGATTTCCATTCTGAACTTGTTGCTGTGTTCTGAAGCACACCGCAATGCGCTGCTGAAGGTGTTGAACGCCGCCTATGTACCGCAAGAAATATCGGTAAATCAGCTAGAAGAGGTTGTAGCCCATGTGAATGCTGGAAATGGGCTAGGTTTCACGGACCTGGAGCTGACGCCGAAGGGGAGAAATCATAATAGCGCCCTGCACATCTCGATAGAGTGTAGGGGCACAATCATGTCGCACGTGCTGGTGGACACGGGTTCGTTGCTTAATGTCCTTCCGAATAAGGCATTAATGAAGTTGGATACTCGTGGAGTGATCTGCACACCCAGTGATCTGGTTGTGAAGGCGTTTGACGGAACTAAACGACACGTTTTCGGGGAGGTGACCCTGCCAATCCAAGTTGGGCCGGAAACGTTCGACGCGGTCTTTTATATTATGGACATCATGCCTGCCTACAGTTGTCTCTTGGGCCGGCCGTGGATCCATGCTGCTGGTGCCGTGACCTCCACGTTGCACCAGAAACTCAAATATGCTGTTGGAGGAAGCATCGTAACCGTGTGTGGCGAGGAAGACATAATGGTGAGCCATTTGTCGTCCTTCAAGTATGTGGAGATGGATGGCGAAATCTATGAGACTCTATGCCAAGCGTTCGAAGCCGTCAAAGTGAAGGACGTAGCTCCTGTAGTCACGGAAAGGCCAGAGATGACTCTCTCCTCCTTCAAGGAAGCTCGGGCCGTTGTCCGAGCCAGATCTACCCCAAGCTGGGGGCGAATTTTGGAGATACCTAACAAGCAAGACAAGTTTGGGTTGGGATATTCTCCTGGAGCTGAAGCTTCTTCTTCGTCTAGCAGTGCGTCTCGAGGTAAAGGGCCGATCCAGTTTACCAGCGGCGGAATGATTTTTGAAAGCATCAACGCGGTGTCTGAAGACAGCGGAGATAGCGACTGTGACCTCGACTCTTGGATCCAGCCACGCAAGCCAGGCGAGGGCCTCAACAATTGGTCCGTCAAGGATATCATCCAGATGTCAAGCTAAGAGTAATGATTTACTTTTTCCAATCATTGTACAACCCTATGTTCTACCCGGGGCATAGTGGTTTTATTGTCAGGGCCTTGTTGGATTATGTACATGCATTTTGTTAATAAATCAAAGGCGTTTTCTTCGTATTCAAATATTGTGATCTCTGTTATTCCTGTTTTATATTTGTTTTGAAAAACAATAAAATGGCAATGGGGTTTGTGCTAACCTGCACGTCCTTGTTTTAAACTTAACCATTGTTATTGCAGGATCCACATAACAGATGACATCGATTCTGGACCTTCTACGGCTCACTTCGACTTCGATTTCCCGATCTATCAAGCTGAAGAAGAGATTGATGAAGACGAAGACCTTCCTGAAGAGTTGGCCCGCTTGTTGAAACAAGAGGAGAAATTTATTCTGCCTCATGAAGAGGCGACCGAGATTGTGAATCTGGGTTCTGAAGAACTCGTCAGAAACGTCAGGGTAGGGGCTGCACTGACGAGTGATGTCAAGCAGAGATTAGTCGAGATGCTAAGAGAGTATAGTGACTTCTTTGCTTGGTCATACGAAGATATGCCCGGACTTAACACGGACATCGTGGTCCACCACTTGCCGCTGCGAGAAGATTGTCCTCCCGTTAAGCAGAAGCTTAGGAGGACGAGACCGGATATGGCCGTTAAGATCAAAGAAGAAGTGCAAAAACAGCTCGATGCTGGCTTCTTAGCGGTCACCACTTACCCTCCGTGGGTCGCCAACATAGTGCCTGTACCGAAGAAGGACGGTAAGGTACACATGTGCGTCGATTATCGGGATTTGAATAGGGCGAGCCCTAAAGATGATTTCCCGCTGCCTCATATCGATGTGTTGGTCGACAACACAGCCCAGTTCTCCGTGTTTTTGTTCATGGATGGCTTCTCCGATTACAATCAGATCAAGATGCCGCCGAAGGACATGGAGAAAACGACGTTTATCACTCCCTGGGGAACATTTTGCTATAAGGTAATGCCTTTCGGTCTGAAGAACGCAGGGGCCACTTACCAACGAGCTATGGTAACTTTGTTTCATGACATGATTCATCATGAGATTAAAGTCTATGTTGATGACATGATTGCGAAGTCCCAAACGGAGGAGGGACATCTGGTCAATTTGCTGAAGCTTTTTGAGAGGCTTAGGAAATTCAGGTTGAGGCTGAATCCTAACAAATGTACTTTCGGAGTATGGTCCGGAAAGCTACTGGGATTTATCGTGAGCGAACGAGGCATCGAGGTTGATCCTGCGAAGATAAAAGCCATACAAGAAATGCCAGTGCCAAAAACAGAAAAAGAAGTTCGTGGTTTCCTGGGCAGAATAAACTACATTGCAAGGTTTATCTCTCAGCTCACGGCCACGTGTGAACCGATGTTCAAGCTTTTAAAGAAAGATCAGGCGATCATCTGGAATGAGGATTGCCAGAAGGCATTTGACAAGATAAAGCAGTATCTTCAGGAACCTCCAATCTTGATACCCCCAGTGGTTGGACGGCCGCTAATCATGTACTTGACAGTTCTTGAGAATAGTATGGGGTGTGTTCTTGGTCAGCACGATGAGACGGGCAGAAAGGAGCATGCCATCTACTACTTGAGTAAAAAGTTCACTGACTGTGAATCTCGTTACTCGATGCTGGAGAAGACGTGTTGTGCACTAGCCTGGGTTGCCAAATGTTTACGACAGTACATGCTCAATCACACCACCATGCTAATTTTAAAGATGGATCCGATCAAGTACGTCTTCGAGAAGCAGGCTCTTTCGGGCAAGATTGCCAGATGGCAAATGGTGTTAACGGAATATGACATTCAGTACATTTCCCAGAAAGCCATCAAGGGAAGCGTATTGTCTGAATACCTTGCCGAACAGCCGATCGAGGATTACCAGCCGATGAAATTTGAATTCCCTGATGAGGATATTATGTTTCTCAAAGCAAAGGATTGCGATGAGCCGTTGCCCGACGAGGGGCCAGATAGGAAGTCCCAGTGGAAATTGATACTTGACGGGGCGGTCAATTCCTACGGAAGTGGCATAGGGGTGGTCATCACGACTCCCCGCGGATCCCATATCCCGTTCACTGCGAGACTGACGTTTCTAGTCACCAATAATGAAGTGGAGTACGAAGCATGCATCATGGGTCTAGAAGAGGCAATTGATTTGAGAATCAAGAATCTAGATGTATATGGTGACTCGGCGCTTGTGATCAACCAGATTAAAGGGGAGTGGGAGACTCGTCAATCAAATTTGGTGCCATACATGAATTATGCCAGAAGGCTACTTCCGTTCTTTGATCGAGTGGAACTCCATCATGTGCCCAGAGCGGAAAATCAGATGGCTGATGCCTTAGCCACGTTGGCTTCGATGTATAAAGTCAATTTTTGGAATGAAGCTCCAAGAATTGTCCTTTCTCGTCTTGATAGACCTGCATTTGTCTTTGCGATCGAGGAAGCCGCCGACGGCAAGCCATGGTTCCATGACATCCAGACTTTCCTTATGACTAAGGAGTATCCCGCGGGTGCGTCAACCCAGGATAAGAAGACTCTGAGGAGGCTGTCTGGAAATTTTTATCTCAATCCTGATGGAGTTTTGTATAAAAGAAACCACGATCTCGTGCTACTCAGATGTGTAGATGAGAAAGAAGCGAGTATGCTCATGGAAGAAGTCCATGAAGGCACATTCGGTACGCACGCCGGCGGACATGCTATGACGAGAAAGATCCTGAGAGCAGGATACTACTGGCTGACGATAGAGGCTGATTGCTTCAAATTCGCGAAGAGGTGTCATAAATGCCAGATTTATGCCGACAAAGTTCATGTGCCGCCGTGCCCGTTAAATGTCATGTCCTCCCCGTGGCCGTTCTCCATGTTTGGCATCGACATGATAGGCAAGATCGAGCCCACTGCATCTAACGGCCATCGCTTCATTCTAGTAGCTATCGACTACTTCACCAAGTGGGTGGAGGCAGCCTCATATGCTAATGTGACCAAGCAGGTGGTGGCTAAATTCATAAAGAGGGATATCATCTTTCGTTACGGAATTCCCGAGCGGATCATTACTGATAATGGTTCGAATCTGAATAACAAGATGATGAAGGAGCTGTGCCAGAGTTTCAAGATTGAACACCACAACTCATCTCCTTACCGGCCGAAGATGAATGGTGCCGTTGAAGCGGCCAATAAGAACATCAAGAAGATCGTTCAAAAGATGGTTGTGACCTACAGAGATTGGCACGAGATGCTGCCATTTGCACTGCACGGTTATCGTACGACGGTACGTACGTCAACCGGGGTAACTCCTTTCTCCTTGGTGTACGGTATGGAGGCCGTCCTACCGTTAGAAGTGGAGATCCCTTCTTTGCGAGTTTTGGTTGATGTGAAACTCGACGAGGCAGAATGGATTACGAACCGACTGAACCAACTCAGCCTGATGGACGAGAAGAGGTTGGCATCGATTGCGCATGGTCGTCTGTACCAAAGCCGAATGAAGAAAGCTTATGATAAGAAGGTGCGTCCTAGAAGCTTTCAGACGAGTGATCTCGTCCTGAAGAAGATTCTTCCTCCACACTCCGATCACCGGGGCAAGTGGACTCCCAATTACGAAGGTTCGTACATCATCAGCAAGGTCTTCTCAGGAGGAGCTTTGTTGTTATCCACGATGGATGGTGAAGATTTTGCATCCCCGGTGAACACGGACTCAGTTAAAAAATACTTTGCTTGAAAGCAACCCGCTGGACGAAAAAAGAGAGTCCAGGCAAAAATGGGGCATCCCGGCGAACCATAAAAAAGGAAAAAGGTTCGGGCAAAAATTAGGGATATAAATTGAAAAAAATGTACACCCGCAAAGTTGAAAACCCGGATGGGCGACTTTGGCAAAAAAGGGTATCCCGGTGAATCGAAAACCCGCAAAGGGCGGTTCACGCAAAAGTTAGGGATTTGAAAAAGCAAATGACTGCGTTCCGCGTGTGGACTTTCTTTGTTTAGTGGTTTGGAAGACCTGAGGGCCGTTTATCTGAATCAATCTCTTCTGAAGCTAAAGCATCAGAGAAGTATCAAAGTTGAGTGGGTCATAGAGGGATAAACTCATGGTGTTCATCTATGCCTCGTTGCCGACATTTGCATATACTGATGTACATTTATGTTCTATTTTTGCGCGACTTCATCATTCCAGGAGCTTGCGTCTGTTGTAAAACGTTTTTACCCATTCAGGGGTTCGTTATCAATAAAATGTATATTATTCAACAATTATGTTTGCCTATTTAGCATTTACCTGTTTTGTTTGCGAAAAAGAACGCCGATGTTTTTGATAAAATGCGCATACATAAACTTACTGGCCTAGGCCACTGATTGTTGAAACAATGAATTACTTGAACATGTCACGAGATAATAACCTTGATAGGTCCCTTTGAGAAGGGTATCTTGTCTGTTTGTTTATGTTGTTACAGGTGTAGCATATTCCAGGCAGTGCGCCGTGCGCATCCCCAAGCAGGATGATTCCTCCTTCTCCAGCAAAGTTCAGTAGCCTCTTCCCACAGAGTCTGAAAACGAGATCGTGAGCATTGATATGTCTCCCCAGGCAGAGAAGATTCTCTCCCCAATCAGATGCATCCTGAAGGAACGTCACCTCCTCAGCTGAGTCATACTGAAGTGTGCAGCAACTGATGGTGCAAGACTGAAGTCTCCAGCGGAATTGAGATTCCCCCCACAGAGTCGTACTCTCCCCCGAAGCCAGATGATTCCTTCTTCCCCAGCAGAATTGAGATTCCCCCGCAGAGTCGTACTCTCCCTGGTAAGCAGAATGATTTCTTCTTCCTCAGCCAAGTTCACAGATCCCCAAGAGAGCCGAATCCTTGGAAGCCGCTCGGGCCATGAATGGTTTTCCCCAGTGGAGTGTTGAATAGCTGATGCCACATTTCCCCACCGGAGTCGTTATTCCCAGGGAAGTAGCCGTGAAGGCTGTGCAGTCTATTCCCACGATTGATATCGCTTTCCCTCAGCAGGTCCAGGTTCTCGTAGAGCTTCGTTCCTCCACATCAGTCAACTGAAGTTGTGTCCCCTGCGGAGTCCAATTGAGATTGGTGTGACCTTGTTCTCCTCGGCAGGATGATTCCTCCCCCTATCTGAGTGGTTCTTTCTCCTTGTCAGGAGGATTCTCCCTTCAGAATTTATTTTGCTGACGGGATCGCATCATTGTGCATGACTGCATAGCATTTATCATAAACACATAACATTTCCACCGTGTGGAGCATTGTGCCATTGCCGAAGCATATGCATAATAAACATGATCTAGGTTGTTACCACTCTTGTTTTGCAGGTGTTCCGCCGCAGAATTGATTGCTCAGGATGATTCCTGAAATGCTCCCCAACGAAGTCGCTTGCTCAAGATGATTCTTGAAGCCCCCAACAAAGTCTTCGGCTCAAGATGATTCTTGAATCCCCTAGCGAGGTCGCTTGCTTAAGATGATTCTTAAGATCCCCAGTGCAGTCTCCAGAGTTGGTTGCTCAAGCTGATGCTTAGAGTCCCCGACAGAGTGTTTGCTCAGGATGATTCCTGAAAGCTCCAGCATGGTTATCGGTTCAGGATGATTCTTGAAGCCCCCGGTGGAGTTATTTGTCCAAGATGATTCTTGAAGTCCTCAGCAGAGTTGATTCACCCGGAATGATTTCTGGATCCCCGAAGCAGAGTTACTTGATAGTTCTCCAGAATCCCCAACGGAGATGTGTCGTCCCCAGCAGGTTTCTGAACAGCGAAGTTGAAACTTCCCCTGAAGACTTGATGATTGAAGTCCAACTGTTAATGAAGCAGTTCTATCAGCTGATGCGGAGTGCCTGATGGCAGGGGTTTGGATATTCCCAATTGGTTCATGATTGACCAAGAATTCTATTCCCGACTTGCTGATAAAGTCCGGCTGATGCCCGAAAGTTTTCTTTGAATGCCTGATGGCATGATTTAATGTGATCAACCTGATGGTTGACCTGATGAGTCCCGAGGAATCTTGATGCCTGATGGCATGATCGACCATGTATTAACCGGTTACCGTGTGACCAAGCCTCCAGCTAGTTGCCGTGCAGCTAATATTTCAGTTTTCGAAGATTTGTTCCCATCAGAGTACCGTGTACTTGTGCAGTTGGCAAATTTTCGGGTTTGTTGGTATTCAACCGTCTTTTACATTGATTGGTTGAGAGCCGTTCACTCCTCACCCAGTCAGGTTCAAGCCGTTTGAATAGGGGCAGCTGTTGCACCCCAAAATTTGACCAACATTTATTTACCTAGCTTGTGTTCATCAAGAGGTATGAGTACCAATCAAGACTTTGAAGCTAGCCAAGAAGGTTATTTAAGTGTTCAAAGGTTGATATCTTTGTCAGAGAAGTTAAGAGATCCTCAGAAAGATTGGTTGAAACCAAGGTTGTGTATCTCCTAACTTGAGAGTTGTGGGAGCTCCTCAGATGATTATGAAGCTATGAGGATGGACTTGAAGCTTTGATAGAGCTTATGATATGTCTTGAAAGCCATCATAAAGCCTAGAGAGGCCATTGTACAAGAATAAGAAGACTCAGCCATGAGTGGTGTAATTAGGGTTTGACTGGGTCAACCCTAGGTCAACTGATGATTTGGAGAGGGTTGAGACCTAATACAAGAGCCATGTGATCATGGATTGATGCATTGAGATGCTATAAGGATTATTCCAAGGTCAACTCATCATGATTGAGAAGTTTGAGAAGTTTCAAGCTAGGGTTTCTAAGGCTTGACAGTGTAAAATCCCCTAGTTTGACCCCTATCTTCAAGGCAGTTTAGCTCAAGATGTGATTGTCATCTAATCTTACCCCCAACATGAATGTTGTAGAGCTTGTTCTTAGCTTTAATTTGAGTGCTAGAAGTCCTTGATAGGATTTGTAGAGCTCAAGTTATGACTTTGACAAGTTACAGGTCATCTGAGGTATGTGAATCTGGGTCCTTGAAAATCATCCAACTTGCATCCAACTTTTTCCCAAGAAGGATGATTCCTATGAACTTCTGGTCAAAATGAATGTTGTTCCTCATCTTCTTAGATTTCTATAGAGTACTAGAAGTCCTTGATAGGATTTGTAGAACTCAAGTTATGGCTTTGACAAGTCAAGGGCATTTTGGTCATTTGGAGATTATAGGTCATTTCAAGCATAAGGCCATAAATCCTATTTCCAAGCTTCAAATGGAAAAATCTTCAACATCAAACTTGCTTAGAATGATGGTTTAAGGCTAGTAGTGAGGTCATGAGATGTTGAAAAGGCTTGTACCAAAAAGTGATAAAAATGACCTAAAATGGAGACATAAGTTAAATAAGTTCAAGTTGGAAATTGAGATTTCCAAGTTACACATCCAAACCATGGCATATAATAGGTCATTTTGACTCCAAAGAACATTTTAGAAACAATGGTTCAGCCACTTTTTTGATTTGATGATTAGATCATGGGGTTGCTTTGGAAAATGGTTGCTTGCATAATAAGGTTCAAATGCAAAACTCAAGGAAACTCAATGTACAAGCTAGCTAAGTATCTTAACATGTCATATATCTCATCTAAGGAGAATTTAAGATCAAGTCAAGTGCTGCAAAGGGCTATGGCATGAGATGATACATGAGATGGATGAAATCATAAACTCATGACATGAGAATTCCAATTTCTCATTGGATGGTTCCAGATGGTTCTAGATGAGTCTAAACCATTCTATATAATGTTTAGAACTTGCTCAGATGCAAGGTTGGTGAGAGATTAGAGAGAAGAGTGAGATAGCCATTTCAATTGCTTCCATTGCAAGTTGAAATCAAATTCCACATTCTGATCCATTTCCATTCCTTCTTTCAATCTCAACACATTCCCTTGATCACACTGAAGCTGTGCAGACCAAATTGAAGACAAAACCATGGAGAATTGAAGAGATAGCACTTGGATTTTGAAGGTTGCAAGTCACAATCGGGTTTGGAGATTCAAGCTTTCTTGGCCCAATCTTTTGCAAACAGAAGCTTTATCATCATTCAAGGATTGATTCTGAAGAGTTTGAAGGCTTGAAGTGAAGGTTTACCCCATCTGTTAATCAAGATTTGACAGGTTAGTAACTTTTCTTCTACACCATGATTTAGGCAGAATTGTTAGGATAGAATGGTTAGAGACCAATAGGAGATGGATTCTGGGAAGTTTGAGATCAATTGGTGAAGGTTGAGTTGATGACACCATTTTTGTTTTGACCAAGAACATGAGATATAGTGAGCTATAGCATGAATTAGATGTCAAGAATTAACCAGTGTGAAGTGGTGATCATTCTGAGGTAATCAATTTCAAGAATGGTGAACTTTGATTCCTGAGCATATTTGGAGGTTTGATTCGTGTTTTAGGTTTGAGAAGGTTTCAGTTCATTTTGATACCATGGTTAGATTCAGGGTGAAATTCTGGATGAACTAGGGTTTTGAATTGTAGTTTTTCATAGAGAATTGAGGTGATACGATTGGGGTGAAGATTCACTTTGAAGCTCTGTTCATGGAGCTTTCCCTCCATTTCCATGGTTGAAGGAAGAAGACGAAGTGCTGGCCGTTTGATCAGGCGTGGACTCATTGACTAGGGTCAGATCTGAGGGTTGTGGTTTAATCTCGCGTGTGAAAGGGGAGTCTGAAGACATCCAAAACGAAGCGTTTCATTTAAATGAGATCTTGGGCTCATTTGATATCCCCACCCCTAAGTCATGGCCCATTGGATAATGAACTAGTTTTTGTTACTTTCTGCACCGTTTCTTTTTCTTTTTCTTTATAATTTGTGAATTAATTTTCTAATGGAAACTGGGCCTAGCGCGTATTGTTGTTTGCACCCCCATTTAGGGCCCAGTCTCATATTTGAACTGAATATAGTTGCTATCTGCACCCAATAGTTCTCATTTTAATTTATTTTTCTCCATTTTATTTTAATCTTTGAAAAATCATAATAAATAGAAAATTAATGATTTTTGAATGGGGATTTTTTCTCCCATTTCATGATAATGTCTGGAAAATTATAAAATAAAAATATTTTCATTTCAGGCATTTTTAATATTTTTTGTGTATTTTCTCTTTTAATAGCATTTTATTTCCTTTTATGTTGATGCATAGACTTGTAGAATTTTGTTTAGCTAGTTACCTTTGAATTTTTAGGCCATTCTTTTTAGGATAGATAGATTAGGACTTTAGCTCCCCTCTGGATTTATTCCATAATTTTGTGATGAATGTTTGATTAGTTTTGATTAGATGACTTTAGGTTGTGTAGATTTAGGTCAATCCTTAACATAGGTCCACAATAACACTAGAATTTTGGGTTTCTAGGTCAAGTTAGATATTGGGACATATAGGGTATTAAGGGTAGGTATATAGGATCCCCTAGAAATTATATTAGATTTTAATATGATAATATACTATTTTTAATTGATTTTTGTAATGGATGGTTGTTTGTGTTGCCCTTGTGGGCTTGTATATTTGTTTGCTTTGCTTTGTGGGTTTTTGCTTGGCTTGGTGGGCTTGGTCTTGCTTTGAGGAGCATGAAGAAGCATAGTAGAAGACTTAGAGATTGAAGGAGGGGCTTGAGAGCTTGTAGTCTTGTTTGTTTTGTTGTTTTAGGGTTAGGGATTAGGAAGAGCTTAGAATTAGTTAACTTCTTTCTTAAACATGGATGGTATCTTTCACCTCCATTCTTCCCCATGATTCAAGGTCCTTCCATGGTGTTCACCTCCCTCCTTTGGAGGGATAAGTGATGGTACCTAGGAGGTAGAACCTTTGAGGGAACCCTTCCTTTGATGTTGAACCCTTATAGGTCACCTTTGGTGGTCAATAAGCAGTTTAATATCCTAGCTTATCCAGTCAAGTGATTTCCTGGTTTGAGTATCTTGAGAGATGTTGGGCTTGAGTGTGAAGATGAAGACATCATTGAAGAGTATGGAAGAGGATGATTCCTTGAGCATTGCCATTGTAGCTGAAGCTTGAAGAGCCACAAGAGCAAGTTGATACTTGAAGACCCAATGAAGATCCAGTAAAGATTGAAGGATGAAGTTGACACTTCAAAGCAATTGAGATTGAATGAAGAGCTGAGGCTTGAGAAAAGACTGAAGGATGAAGTTGACACTTCTAAGTGATCAAAGAGGATGATTCCATGAGAAGCTGAAGCTTGTAAGAGGAGAAGACCAAGTTGACACTGGCAAAGCAAAGAGAGCTGAAGCTTGAAGATTAAGTTGATACTTATGAAGAATATTCAATTGAGATTGAGTATAGAGCTGAAGCTTGAAGATAAAAGGATGAGTTGATACTTACTTTGAAGCTTGGAGATCCTGAAGGAATCAAGTTGATACTTGTGGTTGAGAGGGAAGCCTGAAGGTGGAACTGATTAAGGAAAGCTGAAGCTTGAAGGAGAGGATAAGTTGAAACTTATGTTGGAGGGTTGAAACCTGGAGAAGCAAATTGATATTTGTTAAGAGTGATTGAAGTCTGAAGACTGAGTTGCTGTTAGAAGAGCTAAAGCTTGGAGTTGAGAGAGGGGTTGATCTGTTTTCTTGTCTTTTTCTTTTCTGTATTGATGTGCCTTGTTTGACTTGCTTGATGCATTAGAATAAGTCCATATCTAGAATAGCTTTAATCTAGGAGCATGATTGCACTAGAGGTTGAGTTGCTCCCTCTGCTTGTATTGTTACTGTATGGCTTTGCTTGCGGGTATTCGGTAGAGCCCAGCTCCCTTGCCCATGTGGTTTGTTTGCCTGATGGCATCTTATTTCATTTCTTCTGTATGATTGCAGTTTACTATTCTTGCTTGACAGCATGTTTTATTTCAGTATGATTACTGTTATTCATTCTGGCTTGAGGTTGAGATGAGCTTGTGGAGGCTGATGTCCCATACACATTTCCTCCCTCACTTGTATTGCATGTATTGTACTGTATTACTGTTTACTGTTTAAGCTGATGCTTTATCTGTTTCTGTGTATCATTGACATGATCCCTTAGGACTCTCATTTCCTTTGAAAAGGAAGCGATGATAGAACTTTAGGTTGAAACCTATGCATGACAACTTCTAGGAGTTCCCTGTTTCAAACTGCAACCATAGGATGAACCCTTGGCATGACAACAGTAGGACTTGATAGTCTCCCTCCTAGTTGAGCATGTTCTCTTCTCATCTCAAAACAGTTTAAGATACAGTAATCATGAATGATTTCTTTCGTACGTTACGAGCCTTAAGCTATCTGAGAAAGGATTGTGGGAGAGTTTCTTTTCCATAGTCTGGATATTTAGTATGGTACCCTTCGGGTGACATGCGGCGCATTCACTCTCAGGTCATAGTCTTTAGTGCGATTGAAATTGCAAACACAATAAAAAACACTTCTTCCGTAAAAGACAGGAAATAATCCGTAGTGTCCCGAACTACGTAAGCTCTGATCTCTCATACCTGTTGAGAGTACGTAGGCACAATACTGATGTATTGGCGAGCCACCTTCCCCATAACCTGTAGGTCGAACTACGTTGACTCTGATTTCTCGTTCTCTGATGAGAATACGTAGGCATAAAGTGCGACGCTTTGCCGAGTCATTTTTCTTTTCTTTTTAAGCCAGCCTTGATAGGTAGATAGATAAACCAACTCGTCCAGTAAACACAACAAGCGTGGATTCCATCGAGTACGATGGACGTGAGGGGTGCTAATACCTTCCCCTTGCGTAACCGACTCCCGAACCCAGACAATGGTTGCGACGACCTTGTCTTACCCTTTTTTCGTTAGGTTTTTCCAATCGTTTCCTCTCCCGCTCCGAGGGATAAATAACGAAAGGTGGCGAATCTTCTGTTGTGCCGGCACCTTATTTTCGCGAAAGCGACAGACATTAGTTAGGACATTATATCACAGACATCATACATTAACCACTTGGACTTACTATTTGAACAGTAATCCAATCTGAGGATCTTCAGAGAGCACATCTCCACCAGCTTGATCAAATACATCTCCAAAAGAAGGTAATCTTCCATAAGCAACTTAGGGCTTCTACCACAAGCTCAAATATATGAATAGAACCAGAACCTTCTTTGATCTTCAACCAACTACCCTTCTGCACAAGAGTAATTAGTTCCAAGCTCACTGCTTGGAATCACATTAGAGACCAACCAAATGTCGTTGTTTAGTAACTCAGCTTCTTTCAGAGCTCTAGAAAATCTAAGCAAACTTGATCTTCATATCCTACATGCTCCAAGGCAACTTAGATACACCAAGACATGGACCTGTAACATCTACTCCTTCACACAACTCCCACAAACTGCATGAAATAGTATTAATTCTGTTCATACCCGAGAAGATCAACCTATCTTACAATGATGTGCCACAACATCAATTAAGGCCCTGAAGTTTTCTTGATGTCAAAACATCGGATACGACATCCTGCTGGTGAATTCAGTCCTTCATTATGCCATTTAGAAGAACCTCATCAAGAGTTCCATGTTCACATAGACTTGATTACTGATAGCAAGTTTGAGTAGATAACCTGTATGCTGCTTCACAACAAATCCCTTGAAATGCATTTGCTTCAGAAACTCCTCTTTTAGAGAACCCAAACATGCCAAATCTTGATTCTTCAGAGAGGAAGGGTCACAAAAATCTTTACAAAAGGACTCCCACTTTCCTTAAGTAGAGACTTCTTCAGGAAGTCAAAGATAACCTCCACTTATCCTTGACACCTACTGCACTCCAATACTCCTAGATTAGAAATAAACAGATCTAAGAAAAAAATCTTCATCCTCACTTCCATCAACACTACATTCTAGCCTTATTTTCTTGCCATGAACCTTACTGGAATAAGGACAGATCCAACTATATCTCCTTTGATCTAGTGATTCACTCCTTGAATCAACAGAATTATGCACAACCTCTGCTGATAGAATGTCTCCACATCTGGTTGAACATTAGATCCTTGACATAGACCAAACAAATCAGGGGCCTGACACTTGTGCAACAACTGATGAGACATTTTGATCATTAACTAAGGATAATCCATTAAATATTTGAAAATATCTCAAATAGCAATGAATCTTAAATCCTTATAATAAATCCTTCTCTGAACTTCATGGATAACCAATTAAATACGTGTGTAGTCCACAAATAGCAACTGATCTTAAATCCACACAACTTGTTGAGAAGACCATTTGATAGATATTTACACTTCAGTAATACCAGAAGTATTCTTAGTATAAGTATCTCTAATGTTGAAACATCAAGGCTGACACCCTTGACTCAACCTGCCTATGACTTCCTCTGCTGATAGAAGCCTTGCAAGTCATGAGTGGTGAATATAAATCACCTCCCACTATTTTCTCTAAAATAGTCTTCAATAATCTGTAATACACAACAGAATAATCCAAGCACACAAGCAACAACCCAGGCACACAAACAACACAACTACAACATTCAGCAACCTGTAGAATAAAAACAACAACATCCCAAACAAAAACAACATCCAGCAGGATCAACCTGAGCAGCAACCAACACCGTCTTCTAACCATCTACACTCCTGCCACAACCATACATCAAACTGTATATAGGCCAATCTTCTCCCAGGGCTACCAGAGTTTTTTCCTCAGAAAAATGCAACGGAACCACCCAAAAGAACATTTTCAACATCCCATAAACAAGATGTAAAAACATCTGATATGACATCAGACAAAAGTAGCCACTCCTTCTTAGGAAAAACATTCAACAGGTCACAGAAGCTCCTATATCAGAGAGCACAACAACAGATACAAAGAATCCTTCAAAATATGGAGTAAACACAAACTCCTCCTAAACTCCATAAGCAACAACTCAAACATTTAGCAAGATCAGCAAATCAACTACCACTTCTCCTTGTTTAAAACACCAGAAAGTATGTCCCAAGGTCTCATCCAGAATAGACAGGATGCCAGCTCTGATACCAATTGAAATTCTGGTATGCAGATCTCAGATGTCCTAAGAGATGCTAAGAACATTGATCTCTGCTAAAACAGAACAAGGATAGAACATGTGTATTTTTATTCTCTTTAAAAATTAGCAGTGTCGTGACATCTGCTGTAACATCTGCAGACTGACAGAACAGTTTATCTAACCATTTAAATTGAGTAGAATGGTAAATGCAGAAAGATAAGTAACTGACAGTCGATGTTATATCAGATGTGATGACATCCGCTTCTGAACAGATTATTAACCTTAGCAGTAAACAGGTAACGAAAGCAGTAAAGAACACGTGAAATTGTTTACCCAGTTCGATGCAACATCACCTACATCTGGGGGCTACCAAGCCAGAAAAGAAAGCCACTATTAGCAGAATTAATTCAGAGCTAAACTCCCAGTTTAAAAATCCTTACTTAATCTCTACCCAATGCAATTTCTGCCTAGAAACCACTAGACAAGAGACACCTCTCACTCCCCCTCAATCGGAGCAGCGATAAATAATTGAATATAAAAAGAAGACTTTAGAAGACACTCCTCAAAGTCACAATACTTGATTTTGCTTAACAGCTTCAATCAAGATCAATACACTCTTGCTTAAAAGCTTTGAGTGAACAATTAACAATTAACAATATGTCTACCACGATGCATCCAAAGATACAAAGGGTGACTTACAAAGTCACACACACATGACTCTCAAAACGCTAAATCCTTATTTTACACTCAAGTTGTTCTTGTTGTGAGTACTTGATTTTCCTTGCTTCTGCGCCTCCTGAAATAGTACTGCAGTATGGGCTTGGGCTGTGCAAAAGTATCAAAAGTTAGGTTTAACCAAGTTAATCCAATCTCCACAATTCAAGGTGCTAAGTAATAGGTCATAGGCGTTTCATGTTATGCTCAGAACTTCCTAGAGTCTCACCTGAGATAACTAAGGAACCCTAGCAGCTTTCCTGAAATCTAGCCTGAGATACTCAGGAACTATAACAGAAAAACAACCACACGCCCTTGCTGGCAGCTACCTGATGTTATAACATTCAGCATGACATCCAATACACTATGTTCTAGCTAACCAAACTTACCCTGTAGTACACTACACAAGTATGTCATGACATCAGTCAAGACATCTACACACGCAACAATGTTTTACAAAATGCAGCCAATCAAGAACATCTACAAACTCCTATTCTTCTGCAGAATCTTCTTCATAACAATAGAAACAAATATATTATAGTTTCCTAAAAAGTCTCAAAGATCCTTTTTATGAACACCAATTAAATCTGCACTTTGTTCTAAATACTACAACCGCCCATAGCACATTTTACAGCTCATAGCACCCCCTAGGCCAAAAAACCCCCATTTTAGGCATGCCTCTGGTACAAAACCAGAGGGCCGCTATGGTCGCCCGTAGCATAGCTCAAAAAATCCCAAATTGCTCGCGATTTTTTATGAACGTTCTTGTTTTTCAGCCGTTCATCAGACCCCTAAACCCCAAGTTTTAACTTCTAAGTGTCCCAAAACATACCCTACATCATTGTGTGTGTGTGTGTGTGTGTGTGTGTGTGTGTGTGTGCATATACGTACACACACACACATACACTCACATAGTGTAAAATTTCAAACATCAATTAACACGAATTTTATTTCAATGAAACTAGGAGAATATAAATCCATTGACAACAAACATAAAATTCATCACAGTGATCATCCCTATTGGAGGTTAAGAACTCTTCTACCTTACCTCTCATGCATAAGCCCATATTGAAGGTTATTCACACCCCTTACCTTAGATTTCTCCAAAAAAATTCTTCAAACATCTTTAAATGGATGCTCTTCTTATGCCTTAGCCTTTATGGATATTGCTTCATGATCCTTCCCTGTAATTTCTTCGACCAAATTCACCATCTCTGTTGCTTGACATGTATAGAGAGAGAGAGAGGGGCAGATATGTACTCAACCATACATGATGTCAGCGCTACTAGTGTTTCCTTTTTTAAACTCTAAGAAACTGGTGCACCACCTAACATAAACACAAACCCTTTTATGGATTTTCTATCCTCAGAATCACACATCAACTTGAGCTAGTGTAACCCACTAGTTTGCATTCTTTTCTATCATCTGCTGCATGAAACAAAATTCCCTAGTTGAGAGTTCATCTGAGATACCTTAGTATCCTCTGTGTGGTTGTTAGGTTTGATACATTTGGCGTTTTCATGAACAGTTACAATATTGGTTCATCATGTGTCGAAGTTGCATTGCAGTCTTACATCTCATATCTTTAGATTATTTCACTTGTATATATTCTTTGATGCATCATTAGGCCTTTACTTCCCTTGTAGAATTCGATACCAAGGAAGTATGAAATGTTTCCCAGATTAAAAATTTCAAACTCCTTGCTCATATCACCTTTGAAGTCTTTGATTACTTTCATGCATCTACTTATTATGAACAAGTCATCGACATAGAAATATATTATAAGAAGTATACTCCAGCTTCTTCTAACATATACTCCATCCTCATTTGTACACTTTGTAAAATCTTTCTCTCTTAGAAAGCCATTTATCTTCTTATTCCAAGCTTTTAAAGCTTGCTTAAGTCCATACAAGGCTTTATGCAACTTGTATACATTGCTTTCTTGGCCTTGTTTCACAAACTCAACTGGTTGTGTAACATAAACTTTTTCGTCTAATGGGTCATTCCGGAATGCACATTTCACATCCATCTGACAGACATACCAATTTTTCATGTTTGTTAGACCAACAACCAACCTGATTATTTTGATCCTAGTAACTAGCACAAAGACTTCATCAAAGTTAATTCCTTCTCTCTAATGAAATCCTTTCGCTACTAATCTTGATTTGTGTCTGGTTACTTCTTCTTTTGGATTCAGCTTTACTTTATATACCCACTTCACATTAATTTCCTTCTTGCCTTGTGGAAACTAGACTGGTAACTATGTATTGTTAACTTCTATGGACTTTAGTTCTTCATTCATCACCTGCATCCATTTCGAGTTATTCAATGCCTCAATTACATTGATTGGCTCAGTATTTGCATAGAAAGCATAATGGACAAGTTAATCTTCATCATCGACCACTAAGGGTGGGAATAGGCCAGGCCAACTAACAGGGACCTACGTCCTAGACTACACAGGCCAAGGCCAGGCCAAGCTTTTTTTAAGTAGAAAAGGCCTAGGCTTTTTTATAAGCCTATTTAGTTAAATAGGGCAGGCCATAGGCCATAAAAAAGCCTTTTAAGCCTATTAGGCCAACCTATTTCAATAAATATAAATAAATATATTATTTTTTATATTAAAATACAAAAGTAAAGTTTAGTTGTCTTGAAGAACTTGTGATAAATAAGTTGAAAAATAATTTATGAACGATGTCATAAGTTGTTTTCACAAGTTCTCCTAAACAAATAATCTCATAAAACTAGTGCTTCTTTGTAATCTCAAATAAGTCTATATAAATAAACATTTAGTCTCATTGTACTTTTGATTTTTTAGTATATTTAAACATTAGTTGAATTGATTATTTACATATGTTCAAATGATATAGGCTTTTTAAGTAAGCTAATCAGGCCTTCGAAAAGGTCTGGCTCAGGACGAAAAATGAGCCTCTAATATGCCATAGGTCAGGCTTAGGCTTTTATTATTTTAGCAGGCCAGGCTCAGGCTTGGCAAAGCCTAACTCGGCTCAGCCTATTTCCATCCCTATCGACCACATTATCTGATGTAATCACACATTCCTGCAATCTTGCAGGCATGTTTCTTGTTCTTTGAGATCTTCTTGTGCCTGCTTGACCTCTGACTTCTTCTTGTTTAACTTCACTATCAGCTTCACTAGCTGGTTCATCATATAAAATTCTCAATGTATCCTTTTTGACTGTTTTTTTCAATCTCACATCTTAAGCTCATCTATGATCACGTCTCTACTTATCATAATTTGCTTGTTCAAGGGATCGAACAATTTATATCCACCATTCGAATAATATCCTATCAGGATCATTTTGCTAGACTTGTCATCAAGCTTCCTTCTCAACTGATCAGATAACTTAAACTAGGCTTGACACCAGACCAACATTTTTCTGGTAAGATTCCTTCTAGCCTCTTAGTTTGACATCTGTTCAGGATGTACGTTGCAATCAGCACGGCCTCACCCCATAACTCATTAGGTAAGTGCTCGCCTCTTGGCATACTCCTTACCATATTCATGATGGTTCTATTCTTCCTCTCTACGATTCTATTTTTGTGTGGAGTGTAAGGTGGCACCACCTCATGCACAATCCCCACTTTCTCACATAATGCTTCGAAATCTTTCGACATATATTAACCACCACCATCAGTCCTTAGAGTTTTAAGCTTTCTACCACTTTGTCTTTCAACCATAGATTTAAACTTTGTGAACACCTCAAGCACATCACTTTTCTTCTTTATGAGATATGTCCATTGTTTTGAACTTATTTCATCTATGAATATGACAAAGTAATTATTACCTCCAATCCAATCTACCTGGATAGGACCGTGCAAATCTCAATATATGACTTCAAGAATTGTCTTTGACTTACTTCTTACATATTTGTTGGAGCTATTCTTATGTTGCTTTGCTTGAATACATTATTCACACACTTCATTTGGAATATCGATTTCTAATAATCTTGAAACCATGTTTCTTCTTTTCAGATTTTTGATATCTTTAAAATTGATATGGAAAAGTTTGTAGTGTCATAGTCATTCATCTCTGCTAGTTGCATATGTCAGACACTTGTGCTTCATCACATTGAGTTCAATCTTAAAGGTCCTGTTCTGAGACATTTGTGCCAACAAGATTAACCTACCATTGGTCCTTAAATCTTTCTTAATCTTATGCTCTGAACATCGGCAACATCTCTTCTTCTTTATGTTTTACAATTCTTGTATCACTTTCTTGATTTTATTTCTTGCCTCCTCAGTATTAACTTGCATAATGCCCACACTTTGAACAGTTGTTACACTGAATATGGATTTTATCAAGTTTTCTTCCATCGCCTTTTCCTCTACCAATAACATCACCTCTGTGATTGCTTTGGTTTGAGGATTGTCTCATTTTATGAACTACCTTCTTGTTGGTTTCCTCTACTAGTCAAACTGTTATAATTTCCTCCACGTTTGTTACCATTCCATCTTCCTTTGTCTTTATTTTCTTTCCTTGAATGCGCTTGTAGAGCTACATCACTCTTATTCTTGCTTGGAGATCTTTCAGCCATTCTTTGATAATTCTTTTGATTCTTCTATGGCTACTACCACATGATTAAATTTTGGAGTCAGTGACCTAAAAATATTTGTAACTACTAATCTTGATGTCAACACTTCTCCATACATCTTGATTTGATTCACCAATATCGTTACTCTGGTAAAGAAATCATTGATTCTTTCACTTTCTTCCAACTAAATCAATTCATATGTTTTTTGTGATTTTGTATCCTAACCTCTTTCACCTTGTCAGCTCCTCCAAACGATTTATCTAGGATGTCCCGTGCATCAACTTTCTCAAAGTATTTTGGATCACTGTATAAATGGATCATAAATAGAGCTTCATAATATTTCTTTTTCAAATCTTTGTGTATAGCCTTTTCTCATCCATAGCATTCTCTCCAACTGGTGTTACTCCATTCATCACAAGATCCCAAAGATTTTGATAATAGGAAACAACCTTCATCTGCTTACACCAATTCTCATAATTCTTACCATTCAATATTTGAAGATTCGCTGGAAAATGCTTATTTTTATTTGAAGTCATTATGTTATGCATCCCAAGAATCACAACCAAACTCTGATACTAGATGTTGGAATTAACCCCAATCTTAGAGATAATCCGAATCAATCTTGGTGAACAAGAATCAACCTTTTAGATTGATCATTCCTTTCATTACCCACTCTTCACTCAAGTGATTCAACCACTCCTTAATTACAAGGTGATTCCTCTGCATAATGATTTGAAATAAAAATAAATTCGTTAAATTGAATTAGGGAAGAAAAGGGAAATAAGGATTTTGGGTGAAAGGGGAAGAAGATGGATCAAATTCTACAGAGTTTCTCTATGTGCTTATTTACTATAGATTTATCTTATACAACACTTACAATAATAAGATACCTCCCTATTTGTAGATGATATTACTTGCACACAAGTAATCTCTAACTAACAAACAAAATAAATACTAAGTTTAACTCTATTGAGGTTGACTCCTTCGACGTCTATCTACTTTGACTGCTAAAGACTATATTTGAGTACTACTCTATCAAATACATTCGACATCAACTCTGTCAAATCTTACAACATGTTTAACACTAAGAATTACATATTTTTCCATGATGGGCAATACTCGCCCGACAGGGATACCTAGTCGCCCAATTGGGCGTGGGTTATCCGAATTAGGTCCACTCGTACACTAAACATGGTTCAGTTGGTTTTGAGTACGGTTTCTAATATAAAATTAGTATAGTATCTATATGATTGTAATATTTTTTTACTTAATAGCAATTTTGGTCCGTCTATTATTCTGTTTTTTCGTTTTTGGTCCCTTTTTTTAAAATCTGAAACTTTAATCCCTTTAGTTTAACTTTTTAAGGATTTTAGTCCCCTGTCAATTATAAGGACACTTTTTAATGATGTGGCACTCACTATGCTAACGTGTTATTGCCAACTTAACATATAACTATTTCAATTCAATTTTAATTTCAAATTTATGTTATTGTTATTTTTAAAAGTACATAATTCATTTTATAAGTAAAATCAAAATAAATTAATTGAAATTAACTCATATTTCATTTCTATTTATATAAATTTGGGTTTCTATTTCCCTCAAAAGAACATGAATCCTAAGAGCGTTCAATCGTCAATAAATTATGTGCAATTTCGTTCCAAATTCTTCTACACTATTCAGTCGTCTTAAACATTGGTTCGTGAAAAAGATGGCAACAAAAATCTAAGTTATAATTGAGACTATGTTGTGTCAGTTGATTTGAATGTAAGGATTGTGAATTTGAAATGTGTTTTTGATGATCCAAATGAAAAGTTTGAGAATTTTTTGAAGGTTTTATGTTAGATTTGTTGTTGATTTGTGAAGATTATGTGACCTTTTTGTGTAGGTTTTGGAAATTTGGGGGAAAAGTGAAATGTATGGGTGAATTTCTTTTCAATGTTTAGTTTTGTGTATGTGTGAGATAGTGTGGAAATTGTTATACTTTTCTAATTATGTTTTGAAAATGTGAGAGATTTTTGATGTTTTTGTTGATGTTATATGGTTCTAATAGAAAACTAAAATTGTATTGTTACAATTTAGGGTTAAATATGTTTTTAATTCCTATAAAATATTAAATTTTGTTTTTGGTCCTTATAAAAAAAGTGTTTTGGTCTTACAAAATAATTATGCACGTAGTTTTAATCTCTACTGTTAAATCAATGTGTATTTTTTTATGATTATTTTGCAGATATGTTTAGAACGCTATAAAAAGTTCCTCGGAAAAAAAAAGGAACTCAAAATTTGATTTATAAAACAAAATTTTCATTACTTTTATCATTATCTTTTGAAATTTAAAAAACTCATATTTAATTCTTCTCATTTTAAAAAATTATATAATTTGGTAAAGAAATATTTTATAGTAATTTGAGCATGTATATTCAAAAATTTAAAAATTTAGGGATAATTAAATAGCTTTCAAAATTTTAGAAAATAGCAAGACTAAAATTGCATGCATAAAATTTTTGTAGGACTATAATATGTCCTTTTTTTATAGAGATTAAAAATAAAATATGAGATATTTATAAGGATCAAAAACATATTTAATCCTACAATTTATATGAATGTGTTATCAATTATGTGTTTGTGATATTTTCTTAATATACTTTTGTTTTATGTGTATGATTTTGTTGTGTTTTCTTTACATAGGTGTTATAATGCAAAATAAAAACTCGGCAGAAGATGAACTATTACCATCTTTACTAGAACATCCTATGCAGCAATTGAGATTTCATTTCAAATAACGATTTGAGTTTTGTTGATATTGAGTTTGATTTTGGATGTGTGTTCTTTTGGAAAAATGAAAAAGAGATTTATAAGAAAAGGAATGAAAGCTGAGTTAATTTCAATTAATTTATTTTTTATTTATTTTATGTACTTTTAAAAATAATATTAACATAAATTTAAATTAAATAAATAAATAGGAATGATCAAATGCTGAGTCCCACGTCATTAAAAGTTTTCATGGGGACTAAAATTCTCAAAATATAAATTAAAAGACTAAAATTCTAAATTTTAAAATGTGAGGCCTAAAACGAAGAAAAAAAATAGAAGGACTAAAATTATAATTAAAATAATAATTTATTCATTTAATAGTATACTATTAATTTGAGTTTTGGTTACTTTTATAAAAACAATTATTGTATTATTTTTGCGTTGAAATTGCCTATTATTTTCTGAAAAATATAGCATTAATTTTATTAACACGAAGGTTCTGTTTGGTAAAACTAACTGATAATTGATAAGTTAATTGATAGCTGATGATTAATAGTTTATAGCTGATGACTGGTAGCTTATAGCTGATGACTTATAGTTGATAAACTAATTTGTGTTTGGTAAATTAGCGGTTACACTAACTGATAAGTATAAAATGACATAAAAAGACATTTTTAATAAATTAAAAAATTAGTGATCCTATTTATTAAATTATTTTTATTTAATAAAAATAAATATATTTTTTAGTAACAATATAAAATTAAAATAACCTAAAAATATATTAAACACTTATATATAAATTTTGTAATTAAATTTAAATATATAAAATAATAATATTATAATTTGATCTTATATTTCATAAAGTGCATATTTCTTTTTTTCTCTCTCAAAATTCATGATATGTCTAATAACAAACAAATATATTCAATAATAAATTATACTATTTATAAAATTAATAAATTAATAATAAAAACTCAAGTAATAAATAATTAAGATGATAATTTAAAAGTAATAAAAAATAATTCAATGTAATGAATCAAAATATTTCATTAATAACAAAATGGAGGATGGATTGGATCGTAAGCTTGTTCGATAAAAATAATGACTAACTTTTTTTATTCCCTCAACTAAAACACAATTATTTTAATTTAAATCATAATAATATAAAGCGTAAAAATGGTAAGTCTCCGATGACACTGGATTTGGTTTTCAAAACACCGATATTGTTTGATTCACAATCAATAAAAACACAAGTTTCTTGCATTTCAATGAAAGATTGGAATCGAAATTAGGGCTTCGTCCTATAGCACAAATAATATATCAAAACCCAGTTTTTTTAAAACCAACCACGTTAAATTTTATCCACTTAAAGTGTGAGATGGCGAAGATGTTGAAAATATGTTCGTTAGTCACAAATATTATAGTTTCAACTATATTGAGTTACATATGCTCCTCCAACAAAATATTTCATCTCAACAGTCTCAAATCATCGGTTAATCAACATGTGTAGACTCAGATGAAACTAAAATAGAGTATTTAGATGAAACTAAACTGAAGGTCAACGTCGTTGATGGAGAAGAATAAGGAAGCGAGACGTTGGTCGATCAGCTGTTGAACAACAACATTGAGGATGATGAACAAATGTCAATACCTCCAGGTCATGTATATTGTCCACCTCAACATATGACAGACTTGGAATTGCAATATGATAAGAGATCCACAGATATGTTTCACAACCCGTATATGCGGTAAAGGAATAAATTAAAAGAGGGAGACAAGTTTCGTACCAAGGAAGATTGTGTACGAGCCATTAAAAAATATCACATGGATAACTCTGTTGATTTCAATGTACACTGAACATATTCGAGAAGATATTTTATTATTTATCATAATCCACTTTGCAAGTTTCGGCTTGCTGCGTCTAACAGAAAGAGAAACGATTCTTGGAAGATAGCTTCCATAGAGCCACCTCACAGTTGCACTGCCACAAATATTGTTCAAGATCACCGAAAGTTAAGTGCAGAATTAATATGTTAAGACATTTTTCCGCTTGTTAACAAGGATCCTTCACTAAAGATTAGTATAATAATCTCTCATATCGTGAGGCAGTATAATTATACTCCCTCGTACAATAAGGCGTGGATTGCAAGGACAAAGCTTGTTGAACAGGTATTTGGTAACTGGGAGGATTCGTACAAGGAATTACCGCGATTTTTGGTAGCACTAAATACATACACACCGGGAACTGTTGCAATCATGCAGACAAAGTCGACATGTAGGCCAAATGGAACTATTATTGATAGAAATTTCATTTTTCACTGTCTCTTTTGGTCATTTCAACCATGCATAAGAGGTTTTTCATTCTGCAACCAATTATTCAATTTAATGGAACATGGCTCTACATAAAATACAAGGGCACCTTGCTTATGGCTATTGCACAAGACGATAACAATAATGTCTTTCCCATAGCCTTTGCTCTGGTTGGGGGTGAGACCACTTCTGCTTGGAGTTCTTCCTTAAGAACCTCAGAACACATGTCGCTCCACAAGCCAATCTCTATTTGATTTCAGACAGGCATGCTGCTATAGAGAGTGCTTACAATAACCATGATAACGGGTGGCATAATCCTCCTCCTATCCATGTATATTGCATTATACATATTGCACAAAACTTCATGTGTGCAATCAAAGACAAGAACCTTCGCAAAAAATATGTGAATGTCGGGTATGCTCTAACTCAACCAACATTTCAATACTACGTTAACGAAATTAGGATGTCAAATGCAGATGCAGGAAGCTGGTTGGATAACATTCCGCTGGAAAAGTGGACAAGGGCTTTTGATGTTGGATGTCGTGAGGGCCACATGACGACAAACCTTGTAGAGCCCATGAACGGGGTATTCAAAGGAATTAGAAACCTTCCAATCACCACTTTGGTGAGATCAACCTATTATAGGTTAGCATCACTTTTCGCAACAAGAGGCGAAAGATGGAGTGTAGTGTTAACGTCAGGTCAAGTATTCAGTGAAAGCATAATGAAATTGATGAAAGAGGATACTATCAAACATGCAGTTACAGTCTTTGACCGTCATAAGCAAAAATTCAATGTACAAGAAACAATGGATCATAATGAGGGGAGGCCCAATTTATCCTATTTTTCCAGACTAAACAGATGTTGGTGTGACTGTGGCAAGTACCTGGTCTTTTGTGTACCTTGCTCACATGTCATTGCGGCATGTGCACATGCTCGTCAAGATGCTTATGCCTATCTATCTGATGTTTACAAAGCGATTAATGTTATGAATGTCTATAACGGAGGCTTTGCAGTGCTACCAATGGAGGAATATTGACCTTCATACCAAGGTGACATAGTTTGACACAACGATGAGATGATAAGAAAGAAAAAGGGATGCCCAAACAGCAAGCGTATAAGAACCGAAATGGATACAGCTGATAAAATGATAAGATTATGCAGTATATGTCGTCAGCCCAGACACAATCGAAAAAATTGTCCAAATGCTAGAGGAACATCTGCATCATGATTTAACTTATTGTTTCAGTTGTTGCAACCAAATATTTTTCATATATTGATGAGTCTTTGTTACAACAATGTTAACAACAAACAACACATACCGCGAACTAACAACACAAAACACATAAAACAACTAACGAAAAAGAAACATAAAACATTTCTAACTGATTACAACAATCAAACTAATTTCATTCGGTCTAAACTTGACTTCCCTCGCATCCTTTTCAGTCTTAACATGAACCCATCCACGCAGTTGATCAAGTCTCTCAATACTTTGAATTTTTTCCCTTCACCAATGTCTCCTTTTAACCACCGATTCAACTCCCTCTTAAGTTGATTGAAACTTTGTATGTTTCAAAACAGCATGTCCATCGGAGGCTTATCTCTCGAATATACGACTTTTTCCCACTGGCGACGATACATGTTATCAGTGGAACAAAGATATGAGATGAGATGTGAAACTAAATGATCAGAACACCTCTATTTATAAAAAAAAATAATTTCTAAGGAGTTTCCAGATGAATTGGCGACTCCCCTTTAAGTTTAACATTAAGGCGCCAATTGAATTAGAGACTGCCCTAGAGCCTAAACAAAGGGTTGCCAATTGATATGGTGCCCTCATGCTTTCAGAAACCCTAATTGGGGTACTTTGGGAATTTTTCTGAAAAGTGAGATATTTTGGGATTTTTTTTAAAAAGCGGGTTATTTGGGTAAAAAAATTCACAAATATATTCAATAATAAATTATAATATTTATAAAAATAATACATTAATAAAAACTCAAGTAATAAATTATCGTACCTGACCAGAAGGGGATTGATGATCTACCACACGTCGTCGATTCTGGAAGTTGTTCACCCAAAGTGTAGAAGAGGAGGGGGTGTACCTGAAACACACTCTGATGCCAAAGTAATTGACGAGCAGAGTGGAAGCAAGTACAGAGAGAGAGTAAGAGAGTTAAGTTACCTGACCCTTATCGTTACTCGAAAAATGCATCGTGCAACGACGGGGAGGCGAAAAGGAAAGACAGAAGAGTCACCACCAAACTTTATTTATCCCATGAGGGGAAAGGAAAATATCGAGAAAACCTTAAGAAATGAACGGATAAGATGGTCTCGCAACCATGAACGGGTTCAGAAGCCGGTTATGCAAAGGGAAGGTATTAGCACCCCTCGCATCCATCGTACTCGATGGGAATCATTTGCTTGTCGATGTGTGATTATATTTGCTTAAAAATTATCCTATAAAATTGTTCCAAAAGATAGAGAGAAAGGGTTAGAAACGGGGAAAGAGAGGTAACAGGTGTTGCACCCCAAAATTTGACGAACCTTTTCTTAACTTGGTTTATGTTTCATTTCATTTCTTTCTAGCTTTTGCATTGCATAGCATTTTTCATTGAACAGGGGATCAAGAGCCTGTGCATATCAAGAGGAGTCTACTCAGAGGTTTGAGCCTAAGAAGAGGGTTTTACTCAAGCTTGGATGGTCATCAAATCATCTAGAAGTGGGCAGTGGTCTTATGAAGGAAATGATGGATGTATGTGGATCAACTCCTAACTTAGAGGCCAGTTCAAGATCATCAGGGGATTATTAATTCATGGTTATGGATATAAGAGGTTGAGAGAGCTCATTGAGTGCCTTGAGGGTCACTATGGAGCTCATTTAAGTGTTTTTGCTAAGTGTTAAAGGTTACAATTGAAGTTGATGCAACTAGGGTTTTCATCTGACAAATCCTCAGTCAATTGTGAAATTGAAGGAGATTAAAACTCAATTCAAAGTATCTATGGTCATGGGATGTTGTGTTAAGATATATGATATATTATTTCAAGTTCAATTCATCAAGGATCAAGTGTGTGAGAAGTTACTAAATTAGGGTTCTCAGGGTAAAATCCCTTATTTAGTGCCTAACTTCAAGATCACCTACCTCAAGATACAAGTTTCATCTCAACTTTTGATCAACATGGAACTTGTATAGCATGTTCTTAGCTTTAATTTGAGTACTAGAAGTCCTTGATTGGATTTATAGAACTCAAGTTATGATCCAGACAAGTTACAGGTCATCAGATGAATGTGATCTTGGTCAACAAAAGTCAACCAACTTCCAATCCATTTTTGACCTAGAAGGATGTTTCTCCTCAACTTTTAGCCAACACGAAAGTTATAGGTCTTGGTCTTAGCTTTTCAAAATGTACTAGAAGTCTTTCATCTGATTTGTAGAACTCAAGTTATGAGGTTTACAAGTTAGGGGTATTTTGGGAAAGTAAGATTATATGTCATAAAATTATAGGTCCATTTCACCAACTTGCACACTTCAAATGAAGATTTTTCCAACATCAAACTTGCTCCAAATGGTGTTATTTGCTTAGTCAAACATTGAGAAGTCATGGTTTATTCTTGGAATGAAGATTGGATGTGAGAATTTTCATGGAAGAAGGATTAAAGGGGCAAAACTGGAATTATTTCATTATTGATCATTTTGGTGCAAATAAGTGCATTTTTTGAGTGCAAATTTCATTTTGAACACATTGCCAATTTTACAATTTGGATTTGAGGTGTTTAAATGAGTCATTTTCAAGGTTTCTTCACTATGAAGTTACACAACCAACATGAGCCATTGAGATCAATTAAGGCTCTAATCCTGACCATTCATACTCCATGTGGTACCAGCAAGCTGTTTCAACCATTTTGGAGCCAATTTAGTGCAATTTTCGTGTACACGAAAGCTTGAAAAACTCAATTCCTTGGATTTTGGTATGGGCTATTAGAGGCTGAGTTTGGGGTCAAATATCATCAAGATCCATTGCATATAAGGTTTTGAACATTCACAATTCATCAGAAGTGGAAATTGGAGCCAAATTAAGCAAGTTCAGTTTTGAAAAAGAGGTGGAAATTCAAATTTCGGATTTGGAGATTGAGGTTGTTTCAAGCAAAATTGTGAATTGAGAAAGCTTCATTGGAGTTTGTTGAACGATTCTGGGCAGTTATCCTCAAGCTTGAGCTCCATTTGAAGGCTCAGTGGAAGTTCTCCACTAGGTAATTGAAATTCAACTTTACACTCTTGATAAGCATCAATTCACTGCCATTTTTGCATATTTGAGATGTAGGATCAATGTAGATCATTAATGTGTAAAACGAACTGGCATTGGTTGTGATTGTTGGATGATGCTCAATTTTGTTTGGATCTGTTTTGGCTTGTTTGTGCATGATCTTGCTTGTTTAATGATGGATCTGTAACCTATGTGAGCTCTAGATGAGTTTTAGATCAAATTGAAGTTGTTTTTCATAAACTTTTGGATTTTGATGTTCAAGCGTGTTGGCTTCGGGTTTGGAGTTTCACGCATAATTAATGGTTTTTGAGGCCAGAAATGAGATCCTCTTGATCTCTAGATGAGATTTGATATAAATTTCATGCATTTTGGTTGAGTTTTGAGGTATGTGTTGTTGCTGGTTCAGTTCACGGTGGAGCTTGGCCGGAGAAGATGATCTACAGTGATCTTCGGCCAGCTGGTTTTGTTTTAGGGTTGCTGGAGGTAGGAGACGATGAGGTGTCACGGTTACACGTGTCTGATTGAATTAATTTTGATCCCAACGGTTATGATTAAGACCTACAGTGGTCTTTAGTTGACCAGATCCATGTACTCATGTTTGAATATTCATTAATTCGCTGGCACTCTATCCACCCTCTGATGTAATTACTTCCTAATTGATCAAGCGCTCCAGATTGAATTCCATGGTGGTCTTTGGTTGACCCGTGCACACGTGAGCTGCCAGGTTTTATTTTGTTTGATTTTTCTGAGTGGGCCTAGTACACGCTTGCTGTTTGCACCCCCAACTTGGGCCCAATCCACTATTGAACTGTTATTTGTTGCTATTTGCCACAGCTTTTTTTCATTTCCTTTTTATTTCATTTGTTTTTTTATTTTTATTTTCTGTTTACAATTTTAATTAATTAAAATAATTCCAATACTCCAAAAATTCACCAAAAATATTTTTTATCAACTTTGAGATGTCTACTTTTTTTTGGATTTTTTTATATTTTATTTTTCCATTTTATTTTCAATTAAAAAATGAATTAAGTATTGGAGTTGTTTTAATTTAATTGAAATGTGACATGTTTTGCTTTTGTATTTGTTTCTCTCATTCCTTTGTGATCCAATGATTGAAAATTGATCCTCTTCTCAATGATGAGTTGATCAATTTTAAAGGACCATTTTGCCCCTGGTAGTTGACTTTTGGGTTGACTTTTGTGGCTTTTCTTTTTGCACTTGTTTCTTCCATTTCAAAGTGGTACATCCAAATGAATTGATTCTTTTGACGGTGCTTAGAGAGGATATTTGTCTTTATTTCTTGGCATCTGGTTGCCAACTTGTGTAGCTTCTTTTTGCATTTTATTTGATATTTTTTGGAGCCCTTTTCCTATTTTTGAAGTGACTTGCAAGTTAGGTCATCTCATAGGACATCTCACACAAGTGCTTGACCTAGTTTGGATTGGAAATGACCTTTGTGGATCCAATAAGCTCTCAACTCTTCTTGTTTTATATTTTAGACATGTTAAGCTTGCTGTATGTTCATTTTTAGGTCAAAATTATGTTCATAGCTTATTGATTGATGCTTTTCTTTTTGTGCTTGCAACTTGAACTCCTAAGTGATACTTGTTTGTTTCCTTTATGCTCTTACTTGCATTTCTTCTTGTTTTGTTTTGGTATTATTTTTAAGCTTTTTTTTTCATCTCCCTTTTGTCCAATGACCTTGGAGTGTCATTTAAGGTAGCTTGGTGCCTCCTTAGGAGGAATTTGAAGCTTACCTAAAGTGATGAATCCATGAGGACCCTTTCATTGTGTTTGCCACTTGTTTGTTTGCTTTTGATGCATCTCTCTCCTTCTTCTTCTCTTTTCTTGCATTTCCATATGCATGCTTGGTTGAGATGAGCTTGTGGTGGCTACTGCCCCACACTATTTTCCTCCCACTATCATTCTACTTGTGCATCTTATGTGCATCTTCATTTGCATATGCATTCTTATTCTTCTTCTTCTTTTTCTTCTTTTGCTTTTCTTTGCCATGCTCCCCATAAGTTCTCTAACCTCTTGAGGTTATGATAGACATTAGGTGCCTAACTATGCATGATAACATTAGGTAGTTCCCTTTTCAAACTCAACCTTAAGTCTACTTTGCATGATAACTTTTAGGGTTGATTAGTCTCCCATTAGTGTTCCTTCTTCTCTTCTCATCTTCAAACAAGTTTAACATACTTAATAAGGATAATGAATGTTGTTCCATGAGCCTTATACTTGGGAAATGGTGATTGAGGGGCCACCTCTCAATTACCTAGAGTGTTTAGTATACGTCCTTAGGACGATATGCAACGCATTCGATCCTATGTTTTAGACTTTGTTAGAACATACATTAGGAACACTCTAATTCAAAACACTTCCTCTCTAAAAAACACAAAAACATTTCAAACCTTTTTCACCCTTTGGGGTTCTTAATTGAGGAAAATCTTTTCACAAAAAGAGTGTCGTTAACTTTTAGTCCTATCGCAAACGGTAACGCCTAAGTCTCCAATGATCGAGCTACATACACCAACTGTTAGAACTATTTGTTAACCCTACTCGGGCCTAAAAAACTGTTGAACCAACCTGTGGTCCTTTTAGCCCGAACTATGTTTGCTTTGATCTTTCGTATCAGACGAAAGTACGTAGGCACGAGACGCGATGTCTCGGCGAGCAACCTTTCCCCTTTCTTTAGCCGTAGTTAGGAGAACTACGTTGACTCTGACTTTCCCAGTGCACGAGGGAGTATGTAGGCACAGAGCGGCGATGCTCTGCCGAGTCAGTTCTCTTTTTTTCTTTTTCTTTTTGTCCTTAAGCCTTTAGCTAGTTAGTTTCAACACACCCTTTTAGATATACAACAATGTGTGGATCCCGTTGAGTACGACGGACGTGAGGGGTGCTCATACCTTCCCCTTGCGTAACCGACTTCCGAATCCAGACATGGTTGCGATGACTTTGTCTTTCCCTTTTTATTTAGGTTTTTACGATCGTTTCCTTTCCCACTCTTTGGGATAGATAACGAAAGTGGCGACTCTTCTGTTTTTCCGCCGGTGGTTTTTCGCAGTTGCGACAGCTGGCGACTCTGCTGGGGATCGAACCCAAACTCTCTGGTTCCCTATGCGAGTCAATCCTAGTGCTTGCTTATTTATCTTTGGGTGTTGTATATATGTGCTTTATTTACTTTCCCGCATTTATTTTCCGCATCATATATCATTACTGCTGTGCTGTGGGGTGGGAAGTTCCATTGAGTGATAAGCCGGACCCGGGCTTGAGTATAAACCTAGTATTAGAGTGGAGACTAGTGGGGGGCCTATTTGCTTAGCAAATACAATTCCTTATGAAATTCACACTCGGACGAGATTTTTTTTGATGATTTTCCTTCAGATCCTTAGGATCGGTTGGGATTTTGGATTTGAGAATTGTCGACTCTGGGAACCGATCATTTGTGAGTCAGCTAAGTGAGGCCTCTTTAGGAGATAATGATGCCAAACCAGAAATGGTGAATGTATCATCATTTCTTGAAAGCCTGTGACGTTGATGAACGCATAGGATGCCGAACCTTGTCAGTGAATAGGTCCACACCTGTGAGAGGGATTGGGTTGTGCAGGAAACTTTAGCCTTCAGATTACCCGGTTCTTTGCAAGTGTGAATCTGTGTTCATGATATCAGTGGATCCTACTGTCGGTACTTTGTTCTTGCTAAGGCGAAGCTCTGGTTTTTCTCAACCGACAGCACAACATTCTTGATCCCTTGTTTGCATTTGCATTTGCATTTTCATATGCATCTCATTAACATGTATTTGTGTTGCAGGTGCATATTTCTCCTTTGATTCTAGTGATCTTTTCCCGCATTGCTGTTATGGAGTCCCTAAAGAGTATGGTGGCCTACAAGTTTCCAGTTCTAGATGTTAGTACTTTGTTGAGTCTGCTTGCCTTGGGTGAGAAAGCAGTAATGGAGGATTTCAAGAAATCTTATGGGAGATTGTTGAGATATGTCCGCAAGCCTTCTGAGTATGAGATTAGTGGTGTTTATGCTCTCTTATAGTTTTATGATGCCCAGTTGAGGTGCTTCGTATTTCCTGACTATGTCCTGGCTCCTACATTAGAGGAATATTCTGAGTTGTTAGGGGTACCCATTCTGAATCGGATGCCGATTGTTCATGTTGATACTAAGCCTGATCTGGCCAAACTTGCCGCTATTTTGCACCTTGAGGCTTCAAAATTGGATGGGAAGATGATCCAGAGACTTGGGAAGTATGGTTTTCCTTTTCCTTGCTTGATTGAGAAAGCTCAGCAGTGCACTAAGGATGGTTGTTGGATTGTGTTTAGTGCCATCTTGGCTCTGTGTATATATGGCATTATTATGTTTCTTCATCTTCCAGATTTTGTGGATGTTGATGCGTTTTATATCTTAGCCTCAGGCAACTCAGTGCCCACCTTACTTGGAGATGTTTATCATTTTGTGCACTATAAGAATGAAAAACGAAGGGGTAAGAACGTAGCTTGTTGTGTTCCTCTGCTGTATGCATGGTTCAGTAGTCATCTACCTCAGACGGGTCCGTTTGTTGCCAATGCCCGTACTTCAGAATGGTCGGAGAGATTGATGGGATTATCTGCAGAGAATATAGTGTGATTTAATCGAGACATGCTGGGTAAGGATATTGTTTATAGCTGTGGTGGTTTTCCTAACATTCCTTTGATCGGAAGGAAAGGTTGCATCAACTATAATCCTTCTTTATTGGTGAGACAGTTCGGGTATGCATTGAGAGAGCCTCCTAGAGAAGAGGAGATACAGGAATCTCTGTATCTTACTGGCTTATTGGAGGGTGAGGCTCTGGGAAGACTTGAGCATGCATGGAATAATATTCATCGGAAAGGGAAGTTAGCTTTAGGGAAGAGTAACAGCCGAGCGTATGACCCTTACTTGATTTGGATTCGTGCTAGGGCTGTGAAGTTTCTGATGCCATATCCTTCAGTTACACCTTTATATCCTCTTATGATCGAGGAACCCACTACTGCAGATATCCAAAAATACAATCAGGTATTGGCAGAGAAGGAAGAGCTGAAAAAAGCGAATGAAGAATTGGAGAAAGAGATTATCCAGCTTCGCAGTGAGAAGATAGATGTAGTTCATTCTTTCAGGAGGCAAACCGAGCTGGTGAACAAACTGGGTATGGAGTTGACTAAAGAGACTAAGAACAGAGAGCGCACAGGCCAAGATTTGAATGCTTCTTACCGTGTTCTTGCTACGAAGAAGGAAGAGTTGGATAAGGCTTACACGAGGATCTCCAAGTTTGAGTCGATATGGAATGCCACGCTTACTAACAACAAGGAGCATGAGGACAAGTTAAAACTTCAGATCAGCAAGCTGAAGGCTCAGCTTAACGCCAAAGATGAAGAGATTGCAGCAGAATCATCACGTAGACGAGATAGCGAGTGCAGGTTGAATGAGGCGGTCGCGAACTTGAAGGATCTCAAGTTGAGAGCTGGATCCAAGAAGCGCAAACTGAAGGCATGTTTCGGAGAGAGAGCTTTAGAGGATCACGTTGATAGCCTACATCATACTGTGAGTCAGCAGGATTTGCTTATCCAGGGGTTACTTGCCAGGCCGGATCATCCAGAGACGTTGAGGCTGTTAGAGGATTTCCGATCATGTCATCCTACTTGACCTGTTTTGTCTATTTCTGTTATAGCTTTTGATGCTTATTTTGCTGTATTTGACCATCGCCAGGCTTGTTGGCTGAGGTCCTTTCCTTATTTGTACTCAGTTGGAGTTTGTACTTTGCCTGGTGGCTTTTTGATCTATATATGAGGAGTTGGTATTTTATGCTTGTCCCCAGGATTCTCCATTGTTATTTGTTCCTGGAAACTAGAATCAAGGGGGAAAGATCCCTGTTGCATAAATACATGTCTGCATTTTAGCATTTTTCACGCATTTGCAGGTGCACCAGAACAATTAACCTTATTTTCTCTTGTGCTTCACTAGTATTTCAGGATTGTTGACGTGACAACGCACCGGTACAGTACCAGAGGAAACCAGAAAAGGCTGATGGATCAGATGCAGGTAGAAATGCAAGAGATGAGAGATCGTATGGCACAGCTGATAGAGGTCATGCAAGGGGTTGCTAGTGGTCAGGCTCAACATCAGACTTTGGTGCAACCTCTGATTGCGCGGGTTGATAGTGATGGTGTGCTACATAGTGAGATTGCTTCTAACCCTCCTCATCAGGAAACTCCTCAGGTAGACAATTCTATGCCAACTTTAGTCATCTCTACTGCTGGAGGGGGTGGTCACGCTGCTGGTGCTGGAAATGTGACAGGTTTTAATCATGCTGGTTTTGCCAATGGTGGTAATGGTAACGGAAATGGCTATGGTTATGATCTCGACACTACAGGTGTTGTACATGGCAGTCTAGACCACACTTGGAATGAGAATAGGCAGGAAGATGTGTTTTCTCCAAGAATTATAAATGCTGAAATACCTTCTGAGGCTAACAAAAGGATTAAGATTATCGAAGAGAAGATGCGGTCTCTTAAATGCCAAAACTCTATGGGGATGGATATGTCTAATCTGGGGTTGATTCCTTGCTTGAGGGTGCCTCCAAAGTTTAAGGTCCCGAATTTCGATAAGTACAAGGGTACCACTTGCCCTAGGGTTCATTTCAGGTCTTATTATCGCAAGATGTCTGCGCATTCTGAGCATGAGAAGCTTTTAATGCACTTCTTCCAGGATAGTTTATCCGGACCATCGCTAGAATGGTATATGAGCTTAGAGCCTGCTAATGTCCGTAGCTGGAGAGACCTAGCCGAAGCTTTTGTAAGGCAGTATCAGTACAACAATGACCTTGCTCCGAATAGAGTTCAGTTGCATAATCTTTCTCAGAAGAGCAGTGAATGCTTTAAAGAATATGCCCAGAGGCGGCAAGAACTTGCTGCTAGGGTACAACCACCAATGGTAGAACGGAAACTTGTGGATATGTTTGTTGCTACCTTACCAGGAGTGTATTATAAGAAACTCATCGGCAATATGTTTGGAAGCTTTTCTGATCTGATAATCACCGGTGAAAGGGTGGAGAATGGAATTAAGATAGGAAAGATCAATGCTGGCGAAGGATCCTCATCGGGAGGAGGGAACAAGAAAGTGTTTGGAATCAAAAAGAGAGAGGGAGGCACTAATTCTGTATCCAGTTCATGGGGAAGAAATAGAGGTCGGAATCGACAGAATCAGCAGATCGCTAGCATCACTATTCCAGCAGTTCAACAACCACAGCAGCAACAACAGCGTCAGCAACAACAGCAACCTCAGCAGAATCAGCAGGGGAACAGAAGATACCAAGGTAGAGGTCGGGCAGCAGGGAACAGACATTTTGATGCCCTTCCTATGCCTTACTCACAGTTATTTCAAGCATTGCTACAACTTCAGTTGATTCAGAAAAGAACTATGGCTCCTTTGACCAGACAACCTCCACCTGGGTACGATGCAAATGCCCACTGTGAATTTCGTTCGGGTGCTCCAGGACATAATATAGACAACTGTAAAGCCTTCAAACATAAAGTGCAAGATATGATTGACAGTAAGGCTATCAATTTTTCCAATGATGCTCCCAATGTGGTGCAAAATCCCATGCCGAATCACGGGAAGGCTGGGGTTAATGCAATTGTTGAGGAAGAGGTGTTGAATTTGGTGACTGATGTTGGTGAACTGAAAACACCCTTAAGCTTTGTGAAGGCCAGACTGTTAAAAGGAGGTGTGTTCCCAGGATGTGTTGAAGGCTGTGTTGAATGTTCTGCTGATCCTGAAAGAGGATGTGGTTTATTGAGAAACTGTATTCAGGAGATGATAGATGACAGGGTTTTACAATTTGACCGTTCTGTGGGAAGAGAATCTGAGGATGTAGTGGCTGAAGAGAAGGATGAGATTGCGGCAATCTCCATCCCGTATAAGACTATTACTATCTATGCACTAAAGCCGCCGACGATAACTATCACCAAAGCAGGTCCTATGCCGTTTGAGAGCACTAAGGACATTCCGTGGAACTACGGAGCCGAAGTGTATTGTAATGGGCAGAAGATAAATTTGAATGATACCCCTGCAAGTTCAGTTGACAATCTAGTGGGTGCTAGAGGTATTACTCGCAGTGGCCGAGTCTTTTCGTCGCCTGAGGTGATTGCTGATAAGGTGGACAAGGGGAAAAGACCGGTAGTGGAAGAGACTTCTCAATCTGGGGAAAGAGAATATTTTCTGAAAGACGCGGAGGAATTCATGAGGCTGATTCGGAAAAGAGACTACAAAATAGTCGATCACTTGCAGCAAACTCCGTCCAAAATATCCATATTGTCGTTGCTCCTTTGCTCTGAGGCGCATAGGAATGCATTGCTGAAGATACTAAGCACTGCTTACGTGCCACAAGAAATTTCAGTTAATCAACTTGAAGGAGTGGTGGCGCACGTAAACGTAGGCAACAACTTAGGCTTTACGGACCTGGATTTGACACCCAGAGGTAGAAATCACAATTGTGCGCTGCACATATCGTTGGAATGCCGAGGGACTCTCATGCCTCACGTGCTTGTGGATACGGGATCTTCTTTAAACGTGCTTCCCAAGAAGGCCCTGATGAAGTTAGATATGAGGGGGTTGATTTGCACGCCAAGTGATTTGGTGGTGCGTGCGTTTGATGGAACCCGAAGATCCATGTTTGGGGAAGTAACTTTGTCGATTCAGGTTGGACCTGAAGTCTTTGATGCAGTGTTTTACATCATGGATATCTAGCCGGCCTACAGTTGTTTATTAGGTCGCCCTTGGATTCATTCAGCTGGGGTTGTTACGTCAACTCTGCATCAGAAGCTGAAATACATGGTTGGCGGTACCGTTGTTACGGTATGCGGAGAGGAGGATATTATGGTCAGCCATTTATCATCTTTTAAGTATGTTGAAGTGGATGGAGATATCCATGAAACCTTCTGCCAAGACTTCGAGGCGGTCAAGATCAAAGACAAGTCTCAGATTGTAATTAAAGAGCCTGAAGTGGCTATGTCCTCGTTTAAAGAAGCCCAAGAAGTGGTGCAAACTAGGGCAGTTGATCGCGACTTTCTATGTCTAATACAACTAACTGCAAGTGCACAGTCTATCGCGTAGTAATAAAAGATATCGATCCCACAGGGACTCGTAATCAAACTAGTGTTCTCGGGAGTTACTATGTTTAGCTAGGTAGAATATGTTTTAAGGAATAAGATTGTCACTAAAAGAGGGAACTAAGATTACTATTTAGATTTTAATTAATTGAATCGATACGTAGTAATTGTGTTCTTCAGGGATTTGATAAGTTACTAGTGTATGAAATAGTTTTCGCAGTTTATTTAAGCAGAAAATGGAGATTTGAAGACTCTCGTCTCACAATGGTTATTGACGCTAATCATAATCCTAAGGGCCAAACGTACACTTTCGTATCCCGTTCGCGGTTAAAACTATTTTTTGGAAATCTCTAAGTTCTAACTCGTTTTAAAGTGCTTTCGCTGTTATTAAAACAAATGCCTAGTGTTTACTATCTGACCTTACCGCAGCTTTCGCTTGTTGGTTCGTATCTTAATTAATTTCCCACTTTCGTGGCAAAATTACTTTTAAATAAGTTCTCGCTTTCGCGACGAAGTTTATTTCGTGAATCAATTTTAAACACTTAGACCATAAATTACTTTTGTGAAAAGAAAGTTTTCAAACAAGAGTTATCAAATCCCATTCGAATTATTACTACATATCGATTGCCTAAATTTAGCTAGACATGGAGTTTGGAAAAAAAAACATAAATAATAATAATAAGTAATAGATTGCATTATAATAAAACAGAAGTCGATCAAAATGAAAACCTGTAAATAATGCCAATTGGCCTTTGGGCAGACCCTCCACAGATGTTGGCAGGATTCTGTCTTTAGTTCCAATTTGATCGTACAGTGCAGTAAGTATTACAGAAGAGCGGAAATGGGAATGAGGAAATGGCAGGGAAATAAAGGAAAGGAATACAAATAGAACTGGAGAAATGGATACAAATAATAACTGAAAGTAAATTTGCTCTGGAAATTAAATTTGGCAGCACTTCGTGGTATGAATGCAGCTCCCTTTTTGAAGTCCCCTGCTTCCCTTTTTATAGAAGTGGAATCCCAACGGTTACCTCTGAGGATGATGGACCTTGAGGCAGATAATTTAGGGAGTAGTGGACCATTTAATGGGAATTGGAACTTCTCTTTTGACGTGTAATCTGAGTGGGGCGTTTTTGCCTGCATGACGATCGTCACAAGGTGTGACGGTCGTCACCCGTGTGACGGTCGTCATGCATCTGTGACGGTCGTCACATCAGCAAAAACTGTCTGTTGCGCTTTTCATTGTGTTTTCACCCCTTTTTCGTCCATATTTCATCTGGGATTGCTTCTTTTCTTCATGTTGCCTTGTTTAGACGTGATTGTTGAATACCTGCAAAAACATCAGACAAATACATGGAAATAACCCGAAATCGGATCGAAAACGGTTAGCTTTTAGTAGAATTACGCATGAAAATATCTATATGATTTCGTGTTATCAAACTCCCCTAAGCTTGAATCTTTGCTTGTCCTCCAGTAAAACGTGGAAAAGTCGGCAAGCACGAGGCTGCTTCTTCGTTCGCAGAGTTTGGAAAAACTGGGATTCTTGGTAGGAACAAGACGAGTATCATGACGACACTGGACTATGAGTCTCCGGAGGTCTCCTTTTTATGCAAATCGGTCTCAGTCATGCTACCGTATCTTGGTGTCAAGGTTCTCGTGGCAAGCTCACCCTGTTTGTTCTAGCGCAATCACATTAAGCCCGTTGTCCGCACACTTTCATGGCAAGTCGACCTGTTAGTGAATATGATCTCGTTTTTGTTTTTGATCTTCTTCATTGATCATAATTTGGTGTCATTGATTTTTCAATGAGTTTTTCGTGCCGTTGGGCTAAATGCTCGGGTGAGGAGCACCTAACTTAGAAGGAAACGTATCTTATATTCTTGGGCTTTTTAGCTCTCTTTTCATGATTTTTTTCATCTTTTTGGAGATCATACACTTATTTGCATCGGTCGCTCGCTTAGAAGTGTTTTTAGGATGGTGCTGACTGCTAGTATAAACTACTTGGGGTTGAGTTTGCGTAGACACTTGAGACTTTGGTACACGTAGGTGGTGAAACCGACTCGCATAAACTAGAGATCTAAGGTGTCTGGAAGATACTGGTTTTGTTAGAACTGTCGTTTCCTCGGAGTTTCAAAACTCGGTTTGAACTCAGGTGCATTCTCGTGATGCTTTTGCTTTTGAGGAACAAATGAAAGTTTTTGTTTACGTTGAATAATGTGGGGATTGTTTGCGTAACGTGAAAATTATATAGACGAGCTTTATTTGCTAGAAATAGAAAGTGTAAAAATAGAACTTACTAAAATTCAAAGTGCAGTGAAATGGAAATACAGGAAATAAGGGAAGTTCAGAATACAGTGGAAATAAGGCTCCGCTCCCACACTATCTCGATCAGTGTCCTCACTGATACTTGAAGCATGCGAGAGGGAGATACAACTGAAAATGAAAATACAAAGAACTGAAATATAGTAAACAATAAAGGAAAAAATTGAAAATCTAGTCCCGGGGTCTGTCACGTCCACGCTGGCGTCCTCTGGCTCTAGCAAGGGCTACCCTATCCTCATAGCTCATGGCTCCGGTGTGGTAGACCGTGTCTCGGAGTCCTTCGACCTGCAGGGTCAGATTTTCTAGACTCTCAGTGATCGTAGCTTGGCCGGTGTGAAGTTGTTGCGTTTGAGTCCGGTGCCAAGCTTCAAACTGGTCAGCTCGCTGGTTCTGCTGCTGCAGCATCGTGAGTATTTGTGCCTGCTGGTCTAGGGAGCGACGGAGGTCCTCTTCGGTGTAGTCGGGCACGGGATGGTGACGGCGGCGGCGGGATGATGTACCTACTGGAGGAGGAGGCTGCGATGCCTCTGACTGCTCGGACCTGTCCAACTCAGCTTGGATTTCATCGTCGGAATCATGAGTGGGATCCTGAGTAGGAACAGCGGCAGCAGGAGGGGCAGTGAGGTCGAACAACCAGTTGGTACGGTCCTCTGGATGGATGCGGGTGCGGGACGGAAGGATGATGCTTCTGACGGTCTTGCCACGCACAACCGGATGGTATTTCCCGTCAGATCGGGAGCGGATGAGATGGGAGGCCCTGCAGTGGTCGGTGTCAAGGAACACCGAGGGGATGGAATGGAGGTGCTGAAGGCGGTCGCCAAGGTTCAGCCCAAGTGCAATAGCCGTGACAATCCCGCCAAAGTAGAATGGCTTCGAGCCGCGGTTGCAGTTGGCCTGAATGTGAGCCAGCAGAAACGGGGCGGCGTTGACGGGTTCATTATTGAAGACGCAATGCAGAAAGAAGAGCTCCTTGGAGTTCACTTTGTGGTTGCTGTCTCTGGCGAAGATGGTGTTGCTCAACGCCCTGTGAAAGTACCTGATGGCGGGGTTATGGATGTGAGTGGCGTGCAGGGAGTCCCAACCATCGGCATTGAGGCCGGTCAACTGATACCACAGCGCGAAGGCTTCGTGCTGGAACTGGTCAGTGATGCGGCGATGAGCGTTGTCGCTGCGGGGTAGCTATAGGATGCCGGCAATCTGGTTTTGGTGCATCTGATAGTTAACGCCAAACATCCGGAAACAAGCGGCACCTGAGTGCTGGTTGAGTTCGCCGCTGCTGGTGATGTACGAGAACGAACTCAAGAACTCAAGGGTGAGTTGTTCATAGGTCGGCTGGGGGTTGGAGCAGAGGTTCCAGATGCCCGCTCGTTGAAGCATCCAGGTTACACCATCAAGGAGTCCGAGCTCCGTAAGTGATGGAAGGTGCGGGTAGTGAGTTGGCTGGAGTGACCTCTGATGAAATGCAATGTACTGTGCGCGTTGTCTCTCGCCTAACTCGCCCTCAGGGAAGGAAATGTTGCTGACATCTGCGTTTCCGGCCATTGTTAAAGATGGAGAGGTTTCGGAGGTTTTGGGGTTTTTCGGCAGAGAGGGAAAATTGACAGGACGGTGGTTTGGAGGTTGAATTTGGAGTTTAGGTTTATAGGGCAATGTGGGAAGGATGGAAATTCGTAGTGAGGTATGAATTTTGGAAGTTTGAAAGTGATAATGGGGGGAGTGGGGGGCAACACGAACCCTGTTATCAGATAGCAGTTCTGGGTTGCGTGACGGTCGTCACAAGGGTGTGACGGTCGTCACCCGCGTGACGCTCGTCATGGGACTGTGACGGTCGTCACAGCAGCAAAATCTGCAGAACGCAGAATTTTGCTCTGAGGGCGTATTCGAGGTGATTTTAAAGCTTAGTATTGATACGGTGACGTAATATAACAGCTAACCAACAACAAATAATGCGAAAACAGAATAATTGAACAAAACTAGAATTGAAATAACATAAAACTGAAACAATTGTATGTAATACATAAAGAAAACGAACAAAGCGAAAAATCCATATGATTAAATTAAACTAAACTAGACTAAACTGAACTGAAACTACTGCTATGAGCTAATAATTAATCTTTTCGTGCCTTCAACTCATCGAATTTCTGTGAATAGTAGTCGAGTTGGTCGCAGACTAGATCCATGAAGCCTACCAGGTCACTGTGCATGCCTGCGATATCAGCTTTTACATTAGTCAGAGCATTATCAACGTCGTCCAATCTGAGTAACACGGCATCCATTTTGTCGGTGGTCTCCTCGGGGATAGGCTCAGGATAAGTATTGTAGTGCGGAGGAGTCATAGGGTCTACTTCAGTTTCATAGGTGGCGTCCTCATAGTACATGTAGTCGTGTGCCTCAGAGATATAGTCCTGGGGTGTTGACTGTGGTGAAGGAGGTCCCATAGGCTCATCCAATTCGTAGAGCCAGTTATCCTTGTTGTGGATGCTTGTCATCAGATGATCAGGCAGTGTGAATAGCTGTACTGGTTTTTCGTTAATAAGGTACTCATACGGTCCAGGTCCCATAGTCCCTAAGATGCGCCTGTTAAAGCAGAATTGTATGTTCATGGGTCTGATGGTACCAAAACGAGTGCTGGCATTTAAATGGAATCTAAGGCCAAGCTCGTGGGCAATCATTGTTACTAGTCCTCCTATAAGAATAGGTGTCTGAGGTTCCAGCGTGAGGCATTTGAAGGATCTCATCATGAAGGGCACTGCATTTACTGTCCGTCCCTGAGAAGCACAGAACATGATGAATAACTCTTCCTTAGACACTGTGGTAATATTTTCTTCTTTTCCAAACAAGGTGTGGGCTAGTATCTTATGGAAGTATCTGAAGGCTGGGTTATGAATGTCATCATTGTACATTTTGTCTGGTTCAGGGTGATAGTCGCCTGTAATTCTACCCCATAAGTGATCGAGTTGCAAATCAATATCGTCATCTTCTGCACTGATGAACACATGCGGTCCACTAGGGAATCCTAGGAGGTTAGCTAGTGACATCCGACTATGAGTTTGGTCCATTCCAAACAATCTGAAGGTAATCAATTCTGTGTTGGATCCAAAACCATAGTTGGGTGTATATCTGAAGGAACTAAGGAATTCATAGGTAAGATCTTTGTAGGTAGCGAAACGTGTTTTCAGAGCGGTGTTCTCCCAACCCAGTTGATTGAACAGGTATTGAATGCTATCCGTGATCCCTAGTTTATCCATAGTAGCCTTATCATAATACAGCGTTAAGGCGAATTCTCTTTCGGTCAGTGCTGCAAATCTTGCCTTCTGAGCGAGTCCTCTGAAGTGAACCTTTGTGAAATCGTACTCGGCCATATTCGCAGGTAACTCGGAGAAAACAGAAGGAATGTTTTGAAGGCTTTAGAAATCCTGAAAAGTTTAAAACAAGAAATTGAAGTCAGGATTTTTAGAAACGAAAAGTGGTAGAAACAAAAGACAAAAAAAGGAAAAAAATAAAATGAAAATAAAAGTACGAAAATGAACGAAAGTAGAAAATAGTAGTGATTTTAGGATTTTTGTTGGATTTTTCAAGGTAGAATTTTTAAGGAAAAATGAAATGCAATGACGAGGGAAATTTTTGGGTTGCCTCCCAGTAAGCGCTGTTTTTAACGTCTAAAGCCTGACGATAGCTTGGTGAGGAGCTATTTGGGTGTTTGAGCTGGAAGCTCAAGCAATGTTATATTGCTGACTTGAGGACTGTTGTCGTTTTTATTGTAATGTTTTAGACGTTGCCCGTTTACGATGAATGGTGCATTCGTCTTATCGGTAATTTCAACAGCTCCACTCTGAAGTACTTTAGTCACTTCATAGGGTCCAGACCACCTAGATTTTAGTTTTCCTGGGAAGAGTTTTAATCGTGAATTGAAGAGCAATACGATGTCTCCCACACTGAATTGTTTCCTGATTGAACGTTTATCATGCCACTTTTTAGTTCGCTCTTTGTAGATACGGGCATTTTCGTAAGCGTCTAATCGAAGTTCTTCCAACTCGTGTAAGTTCAAGATTCGCTTTTCTCCTGCCTCGGTGTAGTTGAAGTTGAGTGTCTTAATGGCCCAGAAGGCCTTATGCTCTAACTCTACAGGGAGATGGCAGGATTTACCGTAAACTAATTTATAGGGGGTAGTACCTATTGGTGTCTTAAATGCGGTCCTATAAGCCCATAAAGCTTCTTGTAGCTTTGATGACCAATCTTTTCTCGAGGTAGCGACAGTCTTTTCCAAGATCTGTTTTATTTCTCTGTTTGAGACCTCTACTTGTCCGCTAGTTTGCGGGTGATAAGGTGTAGCTACTCGGTGCCTGACTCCATATCTAGAAAGAAGTTTATCGAATATTCGTGATATGAAGTGAGATCCTCCGTCACTAATGACGAGTCTGGGTACACCGAATCTAGGAAAGATTGTGTTCTTGAAGAGTTTGATTACTACTCGTGCGTCATTTGTTGGAGCAGCTATGGCTTCTATCCATTTAGACACGTAATCGACAGCGACGAGTATGTAGTTATTTCCAAAAGAAGGTGGGAAAGGTCCCATGAAATCTATTCCCCAGACGTCGAAGATTTCTACCTCTAAGATTCCTTTCTGAGGCATTTCATCGCATCGTGAGATGTTGCCAGTTTGTTGGCATCTATCGCACTTTTGCACAGCGACGTGAACGTCTTTCCAGAGGTTAGGCCAGAATAAGCCGGCTTGGAGAATCTTAGCGCACGTCTTGGACGTACTAGCATTGTTGGTGTAAGCCCTAGAGGCCAATACTTTTTGGTACTTGTATCAGATTATTCGTTTAATAATAAAAGGCATTTCTTTATTATGTTTGTCTTTCAGAATAATAAAGTCCCTAGAATAGTTAGTCTGTTTAATGAAATGTTAAGTGTGACTTAATCATGAGATCCCATTAAACATAAAGACATTATTCTTAAAATATCCGTAGTCAAGCTTTATTGCAAAGTGGGATAACATTAAAAGCATTGAGACTATTATGAAGATAGACTGATGATCACATCTCATGGATCATGGATAAAGAGTTATCAAGTCTTGACATAGGTATAAATATTAGGAGTAATATTTATACCGGATTGACCCGCTATGAGAATACTACATAGTATGTTATGCAAAGTGTCATAAGTTATTCTCATGGTGATAATGGTGTATTACCACCCTTCGACCTGAAACCACTATGGACCCTAGATGTAGAGTCGGGTGCTTTATTGCTGATCAAACATTATCCGTAACTGGATGATCATAAAGACAGTTGATGGGCACTCCACGAAGCATGCTGAGGGACATGAGTGTCCTAGATGGAATTTGCCAATCCTGCATAACAGGAGAAATGTCTAAGGGCCCAATATTGAACTGGACAAGGATGACACAGTGTATGCCTTGTGTTCAATATAGACATAGGGGCAAAAGGGTAATTGTACAAACATATATTATCACGAAAAAGGTTTTGTCAGATCACATGACATTTTCGTGACTTGGGTAGCAGTGATGTGTTGCTAGATACCGCTTACTGTTTATTATGTTAAATATATAATTTAATATAATTACCAACGTTACGAAATCCTACAGGGTCACACACATAAGGACAGTTTGATGAGAGATAGAGAAATCAAAGGAACACCGTAAGGTACGGTGCACTTAAGTGAAAATAGAAATTCGGATAATATAATAATAATTATTGTTATTTTATAATGGTTATAAAATAATAATAAAATAAATATATTTATTATAATAATAGTTATTATAATAATATATAATATTATTATGGATCATGTGAATTAGGGTTTTAGCCCGCAGCCCACAAGAGAGTCTATAAAAGGAACCCTTGTGATGAAGCTTTCACTTGATGCAATTTCGTTTTTGATTCTCTTTTCTCACTCAAATAATTCCGTTCGTAAGCAGCTAGCACTGTGACCGGAAGCTGTTCGTGTGGACTGAGTAGAGGCGTTGCACTTCATCAACGCTTGTGATCGCTGCATCAAAGATCTGAATCGCCACAAAGAGGTAACGATTCTATCACTGACCATGCTCATTCGTGAGGATCACTAAAGGAAAATTTTTGTTTTCCGCTGCGTTTAGATCGCAATTTTCCTTCAGTGGTATCAGAGCCACTTACGAAACCATGGATCTGATAGCTGTTAAATTTCCGTCTTTTCTGTATTTGATTCGATTAAAACACAGAATGAATTTAACAATAAACGATTAATTAAATTTGGCATCTGTTGTGTACGATTTGGATGATTGATGTTGATTATGCTTCGGAATCCGACATTAGTATGGTGAAGTTGTGCGATACATTGATCATCCATAGGTTACACAATTAGATCGATCACTTTTATATAAGATATAAGAAATTCTGATGCAAAGATGGTATATGGGATATACTGTTTTGATTTCATCCATTCAATCACATAAGGATTGTAATTCTTTTGAAAGATCATCACTTTCATTCGCTTCGGAATCCGACGTTAGTATGGTGAAGCAATGATATGTTGATCTATCATATTGAGTTATCAATCGAGTTGTGTTTGACGGCATGAAATTGTTGCATTAGGATTAATGGCAGTACAAGTGTTGTATTGCCGCAGACTTTTCTGGTTGGGATTGTAAATGCACAAAAGTTGTGCAGGAAACGACGTGAAATACAATGAAGTGTTCATAAAAATTTTCGCTGGGGCGCTGCCCCTAACAACCCCGCAAGGGGGCGCTGCCCCCTTGACCCCCGTCCGCTGAACGGTCAGCGGAACCACCGTCCGCTGACCGGGCAGCGGAAACCCCGGCTAAGTCTGCAAAGTGTGATCAATCAGTCGAAATTTAATTTAGTTTATTTAATTATCGGAATTTTAAACTAATAATAAAAGTGTGTTTATTATTATTTATTTGTGGTGATCAGTTATGGCCTTAGTTTTGTTTTGGGATTTTTGAATACGGCCTGCGTGTCGTGCCTCTCTCTCAATCTCTTTATGTAACTTCTTTTCTCATCTCACTCCCTCGTATGTAAAACGAGTTTTCTTATATGTAATGTAATATTATGTTATGAAAAAAAAAGGAAGTATTCAATATTAAAGGAGGATAACCTTGGAGATCATGCTTGGAGAAGCTTAGATCGTTATTAGGTTAGCTTAGGTTCTCTCATTGGCTTGAGAGAACAATTGCGTTAGGGGCCATAATTGTATCTTTTTATATGTATGTTGATGCATGTACTTGTATGTTGATGCATGTGAGAGACGTTTTGCATGTTAAGCCGGTGAGATCAAACTAATAACAAATTCCCTCAAAATTAAATATTAAGTTTATGCTTTCCAATTTTTAGCACTCATCAAGACTAGTATCGAGCATTGTAGGTTTCGCCTACGCGAGGTGCATGTTCTATATTAGTAAGGTGTGATGGGATAATTGTAATATCCAATTGCTAAAACAATGGGTCAAACTTAACTAAACAAATTATAATAAGATTATATATGTTTAGAAGCAAGAATTGGGAATGATTCATGTGATGGATCAGAATAAGGAGTTATTCACCCAATTGAAAATATTCGAGAGTTGTATGAGATACAATTGGAAGGAGTTCCTACCTAAATAACTTAGTTTTGTGTAATCAGCCTAACGCTGACTTAAAACAAAGTGAAACATGGATCTCGACCCACTAGAAAGTCTTCCAACGGGATTTTCCGAATCAAATGATGAGGGTCATTTGTTTTGAATAAAATAGTGGGAGCATATTTGATTAAAGGCCTAATTAAATATGTTGTTTTAATGATACTTATATTTTCATATTTCTCTTGTAGATTACCATGACAACAAACACATCGAACAATATTTTGCGATCCATCCTAGATAAGGAAAAATTGTCTGGGACAAATTTCCTGGATTGGCACCGTAATCTGAGGATTGTCCTCAAGCACGATAAGAAGCTGTATGTCTTGGAGACACCAGTTCCTGAGGAGGAACCTCCTAGTTCTGCACCAAAGGCAGAAAGAGATGCTTATAAGAAGCATTTCGATGATGCCAATGAAACCGCTTGCCTCATGCTTGCTACCATGAACTCTGAGTTGCAAAAGCAACACGAGAACATGTCTGCGTTCGATATGATCGGACATCTGAAAACGCTTTATCAAGAGCAAGCAAGAAATGAGAGGTTTCAGGTTTCAAAGTCCCTTTTTAACAGCAAGTTAGCTGAGGGAGCCCCTGTAAGTCCCCATGTACTCAAGATGATTGGGTATGTGGAGAACCTTGACAGATTAGGGTTTCCCCTTGGAAAGGAACTTGCGATTGATCTGATCTTGCAATCGTTGCCAGAGAGCTTCAGTCAGTTTGTCCTGAATTTCAATATGAATGACTTGGACAAAAGTCTTCCAGAACTGCTAGGCATGTTGAGAACTGCTGAGCAGAATATGAAGACAAAAGGGAAATCCATTCTGATGGTCAGTAATGGAAAGAAACAGAATAAGAGGCCCATCAAACAGGGTGGTAGAGGGAAAGGCAAGGAAGTTGCCAAACCCAAACCCACTCCTCCTGTTTTGAAGCCTAGTGGAGGAATAGCAAAGGAGGGCACTTGCTTCCATTGCGGTAAGACCGGACATTGGAAGAGAAATTGCCCAAAGTACCTGGAAGATAAGAATAATGGAGTAGAGACTTCAAATTCAGGTATTTTTGTTATTGAAATTAATTTATCTACTTCTGCATCATGGGTATTAGATACTGGATGCGGTTCTCACATTTGTACTAATGTGCAGGGACTAAAAAGGAGTAGAAATTTGGCAAAAGGTGAAGTTGACCTACGAGTTGGCAATGGAGCAAAGGTTGCTGCTTTAGCTGTAGGAACTTATGTTTTAACTTTACCTAGTGGTTTAATAATTCAGTTAGAGAACTGTTATTATGTACCTGCAATTAGCAGGAATATTATTTCCGTTTCTTGTTTGGACAAGTTTGGTTTTTCATTCATAATAAGGAACAATTGTTGCTCCATTTATTTGAATGATATATTCTATGCTACTGCAAAAATGAATAATGGACTATATGTCCTTGATCTTGAAATGCCAATTTATAACATTAATACTAAAAGGTTGAAACCTAATGAGTTGAATCCAACTTACCTTTGGCACTGTCGATTAGGCCACATAAATGAGAAACGCATTTCCAAACTCCATAAAGATGGACTCTTGGACTCTTTTGATTATGAATCATACGAGACATGCAGATCTTGTTTAATTGGAAAGATGACAAAATCCCCATTCACAGGAAAAGGTGAAAGGGCTAATGATCTTTTGGCACTCATACATACTGATGTATGTGGACCACTGAACATACCAGCCAGAGGAGGTTTTCAGTACTTCATCACTTTTACTGATGACTTCAGTAGATACGGATATGTGTATTTAATGAAACACAAATCTGAGTCCTTTGAAAAGTTTAAGGAATTCAAGAATGAAGTACAAAACCAACTAGGTAAGAATATTAAAGTTCTTCGATCAGATCGAGGCGGTGAATATTTAAGCCTAGAATTTGATGACCATCTAAAAGAGTATGGGATTCTATCCCAACTTACTCCTCCTGGAACACCACAATGGAATGGTGTATCTGAGAGAAGAAATCGAACCTTGTTAGACATGGTCCGATCCATGATGAGTCACGTCGATCTTCCAAACTCCTTTTGGGGACATGCATTATTAACAGCAGCTTACACACTTAACCGTGTTCCATCTAAAAAGGTTGATAAGACACCATATGAGATATGGAGTGGTAAGAAACCACATATGTCTTACATGAAGATTTGGGGTTGCGAAGTTTACGTCAAACGACAAATTTCAACCAAGCTTGAGCCCAAATCTGACAAATGCTTATTTGTGGGGTATCCTAAAGAAACAAGAGGATATTACTTCTACAATCCTTCTGAGGGCAAAGTGTTTGTCGCTCGAACTGGAGTCTTTCTGGAAAGGGATTTTATTTCCAAAGGAAACAGTGGGAGGAAAATAGAGCTTGAAGAAATTCAAGAATCACAAAACATTGAAACACCTATGGAGGAACTAGAGCGGGAAACACAAGTAGTTGTGGAAGAGCAACCTGCTCAAGAAGAACAAGACCAGCGTAGGTCAAGCAGGATACGTCACCAACCTGAGAGATATGGATATCTCATAAGTGATCAGGGTGATGTATTACTCATGGATCAAGATGAGCCTGTGACCTACAAAGAGGCCATAACTGGTCCTGAGTCTGAGAAGTGGCTAGAAGCCATGAAATCTGAAATGGATTCCATGTACACAAACCAGGTTTGGACCTTGGTAGAACCTCCTATAGGAGTTAACCCTATAGGATGCAAGTGGGTCTTCAAGAAGAAGACTGACATGGATGGTAAGGTACATACCTATAAAGCAAGACTGGTTGCAAAAGGCTATAAACAAATTCATGGGGTTGACTATGATGAAACCTTTTCACCAGTTGCAATGCTTAAATCTGTTCGGATTTTACTTGCCATCGCTGCATATCATGATTATGAAATATGGCAGATGGATGTCAAAACTGCTTTCCTTAATGGGAATCTTCTTGAGGATGTGTACATGACACAACCTGAAGGATTTGACATACCACAAGATGCCCAAAAGATATGCAAGTTACAGCGATCAATCTATGGATTGAAGCAAGCTTCCAGAAGCTGGAATCTTCGTTTTGATGAAACCGTAAAACAATATGGATTCATCAAAAATGAAGATGAACCTTGTGTCTACAAGAAGGTTAGTGGGAGCATGATCGTGTTTCTGGTATTATATGTAGATGACATATTACTCATTGGAAACGATGTCCCTACCTTGCAACAAGTGAAAACTTGGTTAGGGAATTGTTTTTCTATGAAAGACCTAGGTGAAGCAGCCTATATATTAGGAATTAGGATCTATAGAGATAGATCACAAAAACTGCTTGGCCTAAGTCAGAGTACATACATAGATAAAGTGTTGAGACGCTTTAATATGCATGATTCCAAGAAAGGATTCATACCTATGCAACATGGTCTGTGTTTATCAAAAACACAATCCCCTTCAACTAAGGAAGAAAGGGATCGCATGAATAAGATTCCATATGCATCTGCAATAGGATCTATCATGTATGCCATGTTATGTACTCGACCAGATGTCTCGTATGCATTAAGTGCAACGAGTAGGTACCAATCTGATCCCGGTGATGCTCACTGGGTAGCTGTCAAGAATATCCTTAAGTACTTGAGAAGGACTAAGGATTCATTCTTGATATATGGAGGTCAGGAAGAGCTTGATGTAATTGGCTACACTGATGCTAGCTTCCAGACAGATAAGGATGATTTTAGATCACAATCTGGTTATGTGTTCTGTCTCAATGGTGGCGCTGTGAGCTGGAAAAGTTCAAAGCAAGAAACAGTTGCTGATTCTACAACTGAGGCCGAGTATATTGCTGCCTCAAATGCAGCAAAGGAAGCTGTTTGGATCAAGAAGTTCATTAGTGAACTTGGCATAGTCCCTAGCATTGTGGATCCCATTGGTTTATATTGTGATAACAATGGTGCTATCGCACAAGCTAAGGAGCCTAGATCTCACCAACGATCCAAACACATACTTAGGCGTTATCACCTCATTCGAGAGATAATCGATCGGGGAGATATGAAGATATGCAGAGTACCTACACTTGACAATATCGCTGACCCATTAACAAAGCCTCTTACGCAACAGAAGCATGATGGTCATACTAGATCTATGGGTATTAGGGGTATGCCTAATTGGCTCTAGTGCTAGTGGGAGATTGTTGGTGTAAGCCCTAGAGGCCAATACTTTTTGGTACTTGTATCAGATTATTCGTTTAATAATAAAAGGCATTTCTTTATTATGTTTGTCTTTCAGAATAATAAAGTCCCTAGAATAGTTAGTCTGTTTAATGAAATGTTAAGTGTGACTTAATCATGAGATCCCATTAAACATAAAGACATTATTCTTAAAATATCCGTAGTCAAGCTTTATTGCAAAGTGGGATAACATTAAAAGCATTGAGACTATTATGAAGATAGACTGATGATCACATCTCATGGATCATGGATAAAGAGTTATCAAGTCTTGACATAGGTATAAATATTAGGAGTAATATTTATACCGGATTGACCCGCTATGAGAATACTACATAGTATGTTATGCAAAGTGTCATAAGTTATTCTCATGGTGATAATGGTGTATTACCACCCTTCGACCTGAAACCACTATGGACCCTAGATGTAGAGTCGGGTGCTTTATTGCTGATCAAACATTATCCGTAACTGGATGATCATAAAGACAGTTGATGGGCACTCCACGAAGCATGCTGAGGGACATGAGTGTCCTAGATGGAATTTGCCAATCCTGCATAACAGGAGAAATGTCTAAGGGCCCAATATTGAACTGGACAAGGATGACACAGTGTATGCCTTGTGTTCAATATAGACATAGGGGCAAAAGGGTAATTGTACAAACATATATTATCACGAAAAAGGTTTTGTCAGATCACATGACATTTTCGTGACTTGGGTAGCAGTGATGTGTTGCTAGATACCGCTTACTGTTTATTATGTTAAATATATAATTTAATATAATTACCAACGTTACGAAATCCTACAGGGTCACACACATAAGGACAGTTTGATGAGAGATAGAGAAATCAAAGGAACACCGTAAGGTACGGTGCACTTAAGTGAAAATAGAAATTCGGATAATATAATAATAATTATTGTTATTTTATAATGGTTATAAAATAATAATAAAATAAATATATTTATTATAATAATAGTTATTATAATAATATATAATATTATTATGGATCATGTGAATTAGGGTTTTAGCCCGCAGCCCACAAGAGAGTCTATAAAAGGAACCCTTGTGATGAAGCTTTCACTTGATGCAATTTCGTTTTTGATTCTCTTTTCTCACTCAAATAATTCCGTTCGTAAGCAGCTAGCACTGTGACCGGAAGCTGTTCGTGTGGACTGAGTAGAGGCGTTGCACTTCATCAACGCTTGTGATCGCTGCATCAAAGATCTGAATCGCCACAAAGAGGTAACGATTCTATCACTGACCATGCTCATTCGTGAGGATCACTAAAGGAAAATTTTTGTTTTCCGCTGCGTTTAGATCGCAATTTTCCTTCAAGCATGACCACCATATGGTGCTGAGTGGCATTGGGAAATAATATTTTCTATTTCTTCCTCTGGGACACAGCGACGATATATGTTGTCGGCCCCTCTCTTGAAGAGTAGGGGTTCGTCCCAATAATAGTGTTTCAGATCGTGGAAGAATTTCTTCTTTTGCTGATAAGTAAGATCTGGTGGAAGCACGCCCGCAGCGAGGTAATTAACGATGTCAGCATACCAAGGTAATGTGACTTGGGCATAGACGGCTTCTACGGCTTTTTCGAATTTTGGATCTTCCGAGATTGCATTGGGTGTGTCGCTTTCTAATTTGGCTATCAGACGTTCGTACGGGAAATCGTCATTTATCGGTACTGGTTCGTGTCTGATGCCTTCTATTCGGGATAAATGATCTGCAACAACATTCTCGGTTCCTTTCTTATCTTTGATTTCTAAGTCAAACTCTTGTAGTAACAGGATCCATCTCAATAATCTTGGTTTGGCATCCTTTTTGCTTATTAGGTACCTTATGGCAGCGTGGTCTGTGTATATGATAATTTTTGCTCCTACAAGGTAGGAACGGAATTTGTCAAGCGCAAATATAACTGCTAGAAGTTCCTTTTCTGTGGTAGCGTAGTTCATTTGGGCAGGATCTAAGGTTCTACTGGCGTAGTAGATAGCATGGAGTTTCTTGTCCTTCCTTTGTCCTAGAACTGCGCCTACAGCGTAATCACTCGCGTCGCACATGATTTCAAACGGTAGTCTCTAATCTAGTGGTTGCATGATTGGTGCGGTGATAAGGGCTGATTTTAATGTTTCGAATGCTTTTAAACAGTCGTCGTCGAAGACGAACTCAGCATCTTTCATTAACAGGCCGGTCAAAGGTTTTGTGATTTTCGAAAAATCTTTTATAAATCTTCTGTAGAAACCGGCATGTTCTAGAAAACTCTGTATTTCTCGTACGGATTTTGGAGGTTGGAGATCTTTTATAATCTCTATTTTAGCTTTGTCTACCTCAATCCCTCTATCTGATATGACATGTCCTAGAACTATTCCTTGTCGGACCATAAAATGGCATTTCTCCCAATTTAGGACGAGGTTTACTTTTATGCAGCGTTCTAGTACCATTTCTAAGTTTTGTAAGCATCCTTCGAAACTTTGTCCACATACCGAGAAATCGTCCATAAACACTTCCATAATGTCGTCTATGAAATCTGCAAAGATTGCCATCATGCATCTTTGGAAGGTTGCCGGAGCGTTACAGAGTCCGAACGACATTCGGCGGTAAGCAAAAGTACCGTAAGGACAGGTGAATGTAGTCTTTTCTTGGTCATCAGGATGGATGGGGATTTGGAAGAATCCTGAGTAACCATGCGGGAAGTGATCTTTGCGCATAGCCTTGTTAAGTTTCCTATAATCAATACACATCCTACTTCCAGTCACGACTCTTTTTGTTATCGATTCGCCTTTTTCGTTTTTAACTACTGTGACTCCTCCTTTCTTTGGTACGACATGAACTGGGCTAACCCATTCACTATCGGAGATCGGATAGATGATTCCTGCATCTAGTAATTTCTTTACTTCATCTCTGACTACAGTGCTCAGGATGTGGTTTAGTCTTCTCTGATGCTCTCGAGAGGTTTTAGAGTCTTCCTCTATTGTAATTCGATGCATACAGATCGAAGGGCTTATACCTTTTAGATCGCTTATGTTGTAGCCTAACGCGGTAGGGTACTTCTTTAGGACTTCTAATAACTTTTCGGTTTCTGGTTGTCCTAAGTCGGCGTTGACTATCACTGGTCTTTTTAGTTCATCATCTAGAAATTCATATCTGAGGTTTTTGGGTAGTGTTTTGAGTTCTAAAGATGGGTTCTTCGGATCTGGCATATGATTTGGTGTCAGTGCTAAGCTTTCGCTTAGGCTGTCGTCTTTATACGGTTTACGCCAATTGTCGTCTTCAGAAATGTCGGGTATTTGAATCTTTATTATTTCTGAATACGTGGTCTCTTCATTTTCAAGTTCTCTTATGCATTCGTCAATTTCGTCTACTAAATAGCAGGTATCGTCTATTGCTGGTGCTTGTAAGAACTTGGTGAGAATGAACTCTATCTTTTCTTCTCCTACTTCGAATGTTAGCCTTCCTTTCTTCACGTCTATAATCGCTCCGGCTGTAGCTAGGAATGGTCTTCCTAAGATAATTGGGGTTACAGTGTCCTCCTTGATGTCCATGATTATGAAGTCGGTTGGAATGTAGAATTGTCCTATGCGTACTGGAACGTTTTCCAGTATTCCGACGGGGTATTTTACTGATCTGTCAGCTAATTGTACGGACATTTTGGTTGGCCTGAGGTCTCCCATATTCAGCTTTTTGCATATAGATAAGGGCATAACACTGATACTGGCTCCTAAATCGCATAGAGCTTTGTCTATTACGAACTTTCCTATGACGCAGGGTATGGAGAAACTACCTGGGTCTTTTAATTTAGGAGGCATGCGGTTCTGAATAATAGCACTACACTCTGCAGTAAGTGTAACTGTTTCGTTATCCTCGATCTTTCTCTTATTCGACAGGATCTCTTTGAGAAATTTGGCGTATGACGGCATTTGAGTTATCGCTTCTGTAAAAGGAATAGTAATATTCAACTGTTTAAGGAGCTCTACAAATTTCTTAAACTGTCCTGAAGTTTTAGAGTTTATTAGTCTTTGCGGATAAGGGATAGGTGGTTTATATGGCGCTGGAGGTGCTTGAGTTTTTTCACTTGCGGTATCCTCCTTCTCGTTGTCCTCCTTCTTCTCTAACTCAGATTCCTTTTCTGCTTGTTCGGTTGGTTTTTGTTGCATGGCTGAGTTTTCGGTCCTCGGATCGATCGGTTCGTCTAATTCTTTTCCATTTCTTAGTATCACAGCATTTGCTTGGCCTTTGGGATTCTGTTCGGGTTGTCCAGGAAATGTGCCAGCAGGTGCGGCAGCAGATGCTTGCTGTTGAGCCACTTGTGATATCTGAGTTTCTAACATTTTGTTGTGGGTGGCTAAAGCGTCTACTTTTCCTGTCAACTGTTTAATTTGCTCGCTAGTGTGTATGTTTTGATTCAGGAACTCTTTGTTCGTTTGAGCTTGAGTAGCTATGAACTTTTCCATCATCAATTCGAGGTTTGATTTCCTAGGTGCATTCTGAGCAGCTGGTTTTTGATATCCTTGCGGAACAGTAGGCATTTGCAATGCATTTTCGCTTTTGTAAGAAAAGTTTGGATGATTTCGCCAACCTGGGTTGTAGGTATTTGCGTAGGGATTGCCTTGGGCATAATTTACCTGGTCTGGCGGGATTCCGGCTAGCAATGGGCATTCGGGTGCATTATGAGTGGTGCTTCCGCATAACTCGCAATTTGGAGTTACTGCAGCGACAATTGCAGTGGGGTTAACGGTCAGACTATCGATCTTTTGTGCTAGAGCATCTACTTTAGCATTGAACTTTTCAAGGCTGCTGATTTCGTACATCCCACCTTTCGCTGAGGTTTTCTCATTTGGAGTGCGTTCACCTCCCCATTGGCAATGGTTTTATGACATGTTTTCTATTAATTGATAGGCTTCATCGTATGGCTTATCCATAAGTGCACCGCCCGCGGCAGCGTCTATTGTCAATCTAGTATTGTATAGAAGCCCATTATAGAAAGTATGGATTGTCAACCAGTCTTCTAGACCGTGGTGAGGACATGTTCTCATCATATCTTTGAATCGTTCCCATGCTTCGTAAAGAGATTCAGTATCTTTCTGTCGAAATCCGTTGATTTGAGCTCTAAGCATAGCAGTTTTGCTTGGTGGAAAATATCTCGCTAAGAAGACGTTCTTCAATTGCTCCCACGTCGTAACGGAGTTGGATGGTAACGATTGCAACCATGTCCACGCTCTGTCTCTAAGAGAGAATGGGAAAATACGAAGTCTTATCGCGTCTGGAGTTACTCCATTTGCTTTCACTGTGTCTGCGTATTGTACAAACTTCGTTAGATGTTCGTTCGGATCCTCAGTTGCGTTTCCTGAGAATTGGTTTTGTTGTACAGCCGACAGCAATGATGGTTTCAGCTCAAAATCATTTCGGGTAATAGCTGGGGCAGCAATGCTACTTCTAGGCTCCATCTGAGATGGTGTAGCGTATGCCTTCAGCGATTTGTTTGGAGGTCCTTCAGCCATCGTTGGTTCTTCTTCGGATTTGGGAATGGGAGTGAGAGGATCGGGAATGTTATGTTTGAGTTGGTACTCAATGATTCGGCTTCTTAGATGTAAGAAGCGTTCTAGTTCTGCGACTGAAGGTTTCAAGATATCGCTTTGTGGGCGATCACTTGGCATACAATCGACAACACTAGTAAAGGAAAAATGAAAATTGTTTACCTAGTCTATACGGCGTAACAGAAGGTTACACTATTGACTAAACGGGTCCCCGGCAACGGCGCCAAAAACTTGATCGCGACTTTCTATGTCTAATACAACTAACTGCAAGTGCACAGTCTATCGCGTAGTAATAAAAGATATCGATCCCACAGGGACTCATAATCAAACTAGTGTTCTCGGGAGTTACTATGTTTAGCTAGGTAGAATATGTTTTAAGGGAATAAGATTGTCACTAAAAGAGGGAACTAAGATTACTATTTAGATTTTAATTAATTGAATCGATACGTAGTAATTGTGTTCTTCAGGGATTTGATAAGTTACTAGTGTATGAAATAGTTTTCGCAGTTTATTTAAGCAGAAAATGGAGATTTGAAGACTCTCGTCTCACAATGGTTATTGACGCTAATCATAATCCTAAGGGCCAAACGTACACTTTCGTATCCCGTTCGCGGTTAAAACTATTTTTTGGAAATCTTTAAGTTCTAACTCGTTTTAAAGTGTTTTCGCTGTTATTAAAACAAATGCCTAGTGTTTACTATCTGACTTTACCGTAGCTTTCGCTTGTTGGTTCGTATCTTAATTAATTTCCCACTTTCGTGGCAAAACTACTTTTAAATAAGTTCTCGCTTTCGCGACGAAGTTTATTTCGTGAATCAATTTTAAACACTTAGACCATAAATTACTTTTGTGAAAAGAAAGTTTTCAAACAAGAGTTATCAAATCCCATTCGAATTATTACTACATATCGATTGCCTAAATTTAGCTAGACATGGAGTTTGGAAAAACAAAACATAAATAATAATAATAATAAGTAATAGATTGCATTATAATAAAACAGAAGTCGATCAAAATGAAAACCTGTAAATAATGCCAATTGGCCTTTGGGCAGACCCTCCACAGATGTTGGCAGGATTCTGTCTTTAGTTCCAATTTGATCGTACAGTGCAGTAAGTATTACAGAAGAGCGGAAATGGGAATGAGGAAATGGCAGAGAAATAAAGGAAAGGAATACAAATAGAACTAGAGAAATGGATACAAATAATAACTGAAAGTAAATTTGCTCTGGAAATTAAATTTGGCAGCACTTCGTGGTATGAATGCAGCTCCCTTTTTGAAGTCCCCTGCTTCCCTTTTTATAGAAGTGGAATCCCAACGGTTACCTCTGAGGATGATGGACCTTGAGGCAGATAATTTAGGGAGTAGTGGACCATTTAATGGGAATTGGAACTTCTCTTTTGACGTGTAATCTGAGTGGGGCGTTTTTGCCTGCATGACGGTCGTCACAAGGTGTGACGGTCGTCATGCATCTGTGACGGTCGTCACATCAGCAAAAACTGTCTGTTGCGCTTTTCATTGTGTTTTCACCCCTTTTTCGTCCATATTTCATCTGGGATTGCTTCTTTTCTTCATGTTGCCTTGTTTAGACGTGATCATTGAATACCTGTAAAAACATCAGACAAATACATGGAAATAACCCGAAATTGGATCGAAAACGGTTAGCTTTTAGTCGAATTACGCATGAAAATATCTATATGATTTCGTGTTATCAGCAGTACAGGGATGGGGCCAGGTGTTGGAAATTCCCCACAAGCAAGACAAATTTGGTCTGGGGTACCACCCATCGTCTTCACAAAGCAAGCCGAAGTTCAAGGGGCCGGTCAGGTTTACTAGCGGAGGTGTTTTCTTTGAGCAGATCAATGCCATTTCTGATGATGAAGCTAGAGACAGTGACTGTGACATGGATGCCTGGATCAATCCATATATTCCGGGACAGAGTCTATGCAACTGGTCAATTGAAGAAGTCATTCAAGTGACGACCGAACAGTAATGCTTTGTTTTTCCAATTATTGTACTACCCTATGTCCTACCCGGGGCATAGCGGTATTTTACTTCAGGGCCTTACTTGTTTATGTCTGAACACTGTTTATCAATTAATCAAAGGTCGTTTTCTCATACAAATTTTGTGATCTCTGTTTTCCTATTTTTGCTTTTCCCAATAAAATGGCAACGTGGTTTATATTTGTTTGTAAATTGTTTGAAACATTTAACCATTTTCATTGTAGGATTCCTATTGCAGATGACACCGATCCAGAACCTTCTATGACTCGCTTCGATTTCGATCAACCGATCTATCAAGCTGAAGAAGGGATTGATGAGGATGAAGACTTGCCTGAGGAATTAGCCAGACTTTTGAAACAAGAAGAGAAAATTATTCTGCCTCATCAGGAGGAAATTGAGGTCATTAATCTGGGTTCTGAGGAAATTGTCAGAAATGTACGGATAGGGGCTGCGCTATAGAGCGACGTCAAGCAAAGACTGGTCGAGATGCTTCGAGAGTATAGTGATATCTTTGCTTGGTCGTATGAGGATATGCCTGGGCTTGATACCGACATAGTGGTTCATCGCTTACCGTTGCGTGAAGAATGTCCGCCGGTCAAGCAGAAGCTTAGAAGAACATGACCAGATATGGTGGTAAAAATTCAAGGAAGAGGTCCAAAAGCAGTGGGATGCTGGATTCTTAGCTGTGACTACTTACCCTCTGTGGGTCGCCAACATAGTACCTGTAGCGAAGAAGGACGATAAGGTGCGTATGTGTGTTGATTATCGGGATTTGAACAAGGTGATCCCTAAGGATGATTTCCCGCTCCCTCATATTGACGTATTGGTCGACAATACGGCTCAATTTTCGGTGTTTTCCTTCATGGATGGTTTCTCGGGCTATAATCAGATAAAGATGGCACCGGAGGACATGGAGAAAACTACATTCATTACACCGTGGGGAACGTTTTGTTACAAGGTGATGCCTTTTGGTTTGAAGAATGCCCGAGCAACATATCAGCGTGCTATGACAACACTCTTTCATGACATGATGCATAAAGAGATTGAGATGTATGTTGATGATATGATTGTTAAATCCCAAACGGAGGAGGAGCACCTGGTTAACTTGTTGAAGCTATTTGAGAGGCTTAGATATTTCAGACTGAGGTTGAATCCAAATAAGTGCACTTTCGGAGTTCGGTCCGGAAAGTTATTGGGGTTTATTGTTAGTGAAAAATACGACCCTCGTGCGAAAGGCGCTGAAATGTGGTTCGACAGAGTCGCCACCGAACTTTATTTTTCCCGAATGAACGGGAGAGGAAAATATCGAGAAAATCTCATAAACACGGAAGGAACACGGCCGTCACAACCATATTCCTGGGTTCGGGAGTCGGTTACGTAAGGGGAAGGTATTAGCACCCCTCACGTCCGTTGTACTCAACAGGAACCTCTTAATTCGAGTTGTGATGGATGTTAGCTAAGCTTAAATCTTCTCTTCTCAATACTAAATACTAAACGATACTATAAAGGCTAAAGACGCTAAGGGGGAAGGGGATGGTTAGAGGATAGGGTGCTCGCCAAGGATTGGGGCCCTTGTGCCTACGTATGCTCATTCGGACGAGAATGAGAAATCAGAGCTCTCGTAGTTCGACTACAGGAAAGGATATAGGGAAGTGGGAGATGAAGGGGATTGTGCTCTCCAAGATCATCGCAATCTTGTGCCTACGTATCTTACATTCAAGAGTGAATGAAGAATCAGAGCAGTCGTAGTTCGTGGTAATGACCACGAAAGAAACGGGTTTGAATTGGTTTGAAGGTGGGTACGGATGGAGATTACTTGAAGCTTAAGAAAGACTTCTCGGACCCAAGTAATCGGGAGAGTGAATCAAAGACTTGGAACTCTCTATTTTTCATCTTGAAGAATAAGGTTGTGTTTGAAAGGGTGAAGCTGAATTGATGACGATTACTTGAAGCTTAAGAAAGACTTCTCGGACCCAAGTAATCGGGAGAGCAAACCAAAGACTTGGAACTCTCTCTTTTTCATCGCAAAAGAAGGTTGTTTGAATGGGTGAGGTTGATCGGATGACGACTACTTGAAGCTTAAGAAAGGCTTCTCGGACCCAAATAGTCGGGAGAGCGAACCAAAGACTTGGAACCCTCTCTTTTTCATCGTGAAAAGAAAGTTGTTAAAGTTTGAAATGGAGTTTGGAAGGATGAGTTGGATAATGGTTGAATGATGTCGAGTTGTTAATGTTATTTAAAGGCGTCAATTGCTCACACACGAATAAGATAACTCGCATCCAAACAACCGAAAGCAAGATCAAAGACTTGAACCTACTCTTTACACCTTGAAAAGAATTGAATAATTGTTAATTGATTGATAGTTTGTTATGAAAATCCACTTGATGTTGGATCAAGGGTTTGACTTATTATCGCGTGCAAAGCGTGTTGGAAAGGAAATGGTTTGAAAAACGAGACCGGCTTGACTTACGCATCAAGGGTCAAATTGTGCAATAGGTTGATGGCGAATGCGTATGAGCACTCGACTTACAGGGTGTTTGAAAATGGCTCGGTGATGAATCGAGAATTAGTTTGAAAATAGTTTGATCCGCTCTAGTCCCTATGGGTGCTCCTAGGAGATAAACTAATAATCAAAGAAATACGAAACATACATCGGAATGGGAGAGGGGTACATGTAAGTTACACGGGATTGCACGAAATAAAGGGGTCTCATTGTCAGGTAGCCCAAGAGAAATCCGTGTGTGTGCATTGTGTCCTAAACTACGCCTTGAGCAAAGTCGGGCACGACTCAAAATTAGGGTTCCTGCAAATAACCAATGATACAACAGTCCACCAATTTGGCTTTTAAGATTTCGATAATTTATTATGTGTTTTCGATTATATGTGAGTGAGAATGAATGACAATATGAATATGGCAAGATAATATAACAATAATATTCACAATATTATTTAACGAAAATTAAAGTTATTGGTTAGATTAGTGAATCGAATCGGGACACGAAAGAATGAGATCTCGTCTTAATCGCAAACATAATGCCGATTAATTGAAGGTAGCCTATCACGATCCCAAAGTAAGGAAAATGACCCCAATGGTCATTCCCCATAGATTTGAAATCGAGAAGGTTATCAACTTTGATACGCGACACTTACGAATAAAAGACTTCATCGATCAAAAAATCGAAATAAAAATGGAAATGGAATAGAAAATGAAATAGTCTCGAATAAATCATCATCTATCAATAATTTGACCGATAATTATTATTAAATTTCGTCATAGACCAAAAATCGAATAAAATGAATAAAAATCGATAAAAATCGAAAATGAAAAGTTTGAAAAAAAAGTTGGTTTCGGGTTTGTTATTATTTGTCAATAGTTTGACAAACTATAACTTGGAGGTCTCGTCATCGACCCATAAATAAAATTGACATGAAAATCCGATAAAAAATATAAAGTAAGCATGTAAGATCTATAAAAAAAATGAATTTTACAAAAATTAAATTTGTTAAAAAAGTGAAATAAATCAAGAATGTAAACAAATAGGAGGTTAAAACAAAACCAAGAAAAGATTTGAGATAAAAGAAGGGGAGGTGAATATGAAAAGGGTGGTATTAACAAGAACACGGGCCTACAGGCAACATATTGCCCGCCCAAAACCACACTCAAGACAATGTTTTTTTTAATAATAAAAAAGAAAGAAAACTGAAAACACCCAAAAAGTTTCAACGGTGCAAAATCTATGGTTAACAACCATCCTCAAAAACCAATTAATCCAAACAGATTAACACATGCCAAAGTCAGAAAAAGAAAACCAAACGCTACTCAAAAAGACTAACATTGAGGTCTTCTCTCAAAACCAAAACGAGATACCAGCTATGAAACGGCAGCAACACCGATCAAAACACGGATGGAATCACTTCAACCTTTTTTGTTTGTGCACCAAGTCTCAATTCCATTTCTCAAGCTCCATTTCAATCTGAGGTTCGATTCCGCCCACTCGAAATTAGGTTGGGATCCGTTTTCATCCTCTCATATTCTTCATCTCATTCTATTTTCTTTTGGGTTTTTGAATCTTAAGGGCTTGGTGCTGATTTAGGGGTTTGAGGTTATTGGAGAGGAAGATGGGGTTTGGTTCAATGAAGGGTTTCAAATGGTTATGGGTTTTGAGGTCTGTGAAGAATGGGGTTTTTTGGGATTGAGATGGGTTTGGAAAAATTGTTTGAGGTGAATGTTGATAAGATGGAAGAAATTGGTTTTGAGATGGTGGTTTGAAGTGAGACGGTGGTTGCTGATGAAGCTTTAAGTGGTTCGTTTTGGTTGTGTTGCTGAAAAGAAATAGGTTTCACTGATGGTTTGGAGGTTGTTTCTGGGTTGAGTGTTGTTGTTCGAAAATGGGGTAACAGATGAAGGGCGGTGGCGAATTAGGGTGAAGAGGATTTAGGGTTTCATTGTAACAGAAGGAGAAAGTTGAAGGAGGTTTAAGAAGTTTGGTGTTTGAGAAATGAGTTTGGGTTTGAAGATTGGAGGGGTGTGGTCGAGAACGACAAAGTGGGTTGTTGTGTTTTCTGGGATTTTCGGTTTTTTTATGGTGAGGGCTTTATGGAGATGGGTTTGAAAGTTCATGAAGAAGAGGAAGATTGAAGAGTTTTTGGGTGATTTTTGAAAGAGATGGCGGCTAGGTTTTGATTTTCCCCCTCCCCTGCTGTGCGAGAATGACAACTTATCTGAGGAAATTCTTGGGTCTACGGATGCTGAGCTCGATTTTGGAATTCCGAATATTGGTATTTAATTTTTGCTTTTCACGATTTGCTTATTGGCATGCCAAAACTGTTATCAAGCCCTTTTGTCTTCATTGTAGGTTTGGTGTGTGGATCGTACCGCGTGCTGCTGCATACATTGTGGATATGAGTGTAGTATTTGCGGATGAATGTGACAATTGCAACATACGGTTTTGAATTTATGCAAGGCCTATTTGTTTTGGGGTATCAGTTTGCATATCAAGGCTAGTTTTTTATTCTGCTTTTTCTACTGTTGTGAAAGGTCAAAGGAGAAATCGAAAGGACAATAGTGAGCTGGAAGAGGTGAGCTGTATCTCTGCTGCTGTTGTGGGTGATTTTTTGGAGTGCCTCTCTTTTGTCGTGTATGTGTTGTTGGGGTTTGTGGTTGGTTTTCGGTTGGTTTTCTAAACTCCTCTTTTACGTTTTTTTTTGTTCATTTTGTGATAAGATTGGTCTTCATTTGTATGCACGTCGCGTAGGAAAGGATGCGACATCGTAACATATTGGAATGGTTTTTTCATCCTGCGAAGGCTCCTTTGGAGCATCTATCATGGCTACTTGGTTTGTGCTTGTTGCAGTTAAATGGCTTCGAGAGCATGGCTTGTTGTGATTTGGCGCAAAATGCACGTTCTGAAGATTTCAAAGTCCTGTAGGTAGCATTTTTCTAACCTTCACAAATTGGTTCAAGAATAAATGTCTATATGCCTCTGTTTACACTGGTTTTGAGGTTGTGATTTTTTTGCTTTTGGAATGAGACGCACTGCTACCGGTCATTGTGTGTGTGAGCTGCATTGCGTGAGGAATTTCCAGCTGGTATTATGCGGGTTTTTTTAAAACTTGGGAGTGGCTTGCGATACAAAATGGGTGTTATTGCTGCAGGTTGAGAAATCATGACTGGGTCTGATATAATGTATTCTGAATTGTCCTTAAGGTGGGTCCTGGTTTAGGGAGCAGTATCGATGCACGCAGGGTACAGGATGCGTGTACTGAAACAAAACAGCCTTGTGGGGTCTGCTCTGTCCTTGGTACTTGCTGTGAGGTATTTTTTTCTTCTGCAATTTGTATTGATATTTTATCAATCATGTAGCATCAATTAGCATTTGACTACGGTTTGTGGGAACCAACTAGTTTATGTCATAAAACTCGTTATCTTGTTTTTTTGTCCGCATTGTAATGAAATGTGATACGACGATGGGACAAAATCAAGGCTTGGTCTTGGAGAAGCCTTTTTAATTTATAATCTTGTAATGCTTTATCATGACTATAAGACTCAGATTTGTATGATTCGTAAACTCAAATTCAAATTGACATAGAATCTTGTTTTGGGGACCATTTAGCATCTTTGTACCACTCTTTGGACTTAAAGTGAACTTCTCCTCAGGACACTTGAATGGTATTTGAAGAAATTTTAAAATCATCTTGTAAGAAAGAAACCAGATCTCCTAAACGTAACCTTTTGCCAACTTAATCACTTTGAATCATATCAATGGAGCTCGAATTTGGTGAAACTTGAAGGATATCCTCAACTTTGCCTAATTCGATATTAATGAGTTCAACCGAAATTCACTTTTTTTATTAAAAAAAACTTGTCTTCATACCAAATTTTCATGACAAATCAACAAATGTTATTAATGGCCTTGATCACAATATATATTCACAACGACGTCTTGATATTCAGTGATCTTCCGTTGATGCCATATGAACTCTAATACCCTTGTCCACAAGATCCCCTAAATCTGCATATCTTAGCATTAATTTTTGAAATAAACCTTTATCTGATCGAAATTAGGTAAACAACAAACGGCCATTAATCCAAGCTATACAAATAATGCCCTGATCACCTCAATGACCTTGCAACCATTTGAGTTAAGCAATAGGAAGAATGGAAAAAGAGACAATATATCTTGGATTTTTTTGGCATGTGGTTTGTGGATGGAATCACAAATGAACATCATATAGGTAGGACAAATTTGGGGTATGACAATGCAGACGCAGTTAAAAAATACTTTGCTTAAAAGAGACACGCTGGACACAAAAAGAAACGTCCAGGCAAAAATGGGGCATCCCGGCGAACCAGAAAAAAGGAAAATAGGTTCGGGAAAAAATTAGGGATAGAAATGAAAAAGATGTAAACCTGCAAAGTCGAAAACCTGAAAAGGAGACTTTGGCAAAAATGGGTATCCCGGTGAATCGAAAACCCGAAAAGGGCGGTTCAGGCAAAAGTTAGGGATTGAAAAAGCAAATGAATGCGGTCTGCGTATGAACTTCATTGCTTAGTGGATTAGGAGAACCTGAGGGTTGTGTTTGTCCGAACCAATCTCTTCTGAAGACGAAGCGTCGGGAAAGCGTCAGAGTCAAGCGAGTCATAGAGGGATCAGCTCATGGTGTTTGTATGTGCCACGTTGCCGACATTTTTGTACACTCTTGTATATTTCTGTGCATATCTGTATTTGTTTTGCACAGCTTCCTCTTTTCGGGAGTTGCATCTATTGTAAAACTTTGCCTATTTACAAGCCCTTCATCAATAAACATATACTATTCAGTACTTGATTTGTTTGCTTTGTTTTAACTTTTACTGTTTTGTTTGTGAAAATGCCCAATGTTTTGATGAACTTGTGCTAACATAAACTTGCAGGCCTTGGCCAATAATTGTTAAAACTTTGAATTAATTGAACAACGTCACGAATGATGACTAAGATGATTCCGTTGCGTAGGATATCTTGTCAGTTTGTTCAGTTTTGCAGGGTCGTTACCCTTGGGGCAAAGAAGTTGGATGAAGTCTGTCCTATCCCCAGCTTGATTCTTTCCCCAATAAGTGAAGTTCGCACCTCTATCCCCAGTAGAGTTGTTGCACATTTAATCCCCGCAAGGTGCAGGCTTGTAGGTACTCCCCAGCGAGTCGTGTTTGGATCTTCTCCCCACAGAGTAGTTTGCAGCCTGGTTAGGCTTGTTCCCTGGCAGAGAAATCCCCAGCGAATTGGAAAGGGTTGGTTTCCCCAGCAGTGTTGTTCTTTCTTCCCCAGTAGGATAGAAGAATGTTGTCACGTCAGTATTTTCCTTGCAGAAGGCCAGCAGAGGGCCCATTTCTCGGCATAAGTCCAATCGTTATTGGCATGAGCCAGTTTACGCTCTTTCCCTGGCAGAATTGTTGTTTCCCTCAACAGGGTTATTTTTATTATCCTAGCAGGATAGTTTCTGTATCTCTAGCATTCGTTTTGCTGATTCAGTTCCGGTGCATCTGCATGCGTGCATGGCATCCACTCAAACGCGTAGCATTTTCATTTTGTATGGAGCATTACGCCATTTTCAAACATATGCATGTGAAACATAAGCCAGGTTGTTATCTCTTTGTTTCAGGTGTATCTCTCAGGTGATGGGTCTTTGCCAGCATGGTGGCTAAACCCTAACTCATGTTATTTCCTCAGCGGAGTTTCTCTGTGATCACTATCAGTGGGTGATCTTAACTTCATATGGATTTTGATGCTCGCTTTTATTTAGTGAAGGTTTGACGGCAATGTCAGAGGATTCCCAGAATAGGTTTATCCGACGACGATGTTGGATGCTTATCAATTTTATGTTTGTCTGGCGGCGATGTCAGATGTTTATTATCACCGTGGTTGTCTAGGGGCAAGGTCAGAATTCTTTATCCTCAGAGGTACTTGACGGCAATGTCAGGTGTTTCTCAGAATTATGTTTAGCTGGCGGCGAGGTTAGATTATTTTATCAGGTTGTAGTTAGTTGGCGGCGATGTCAGATGTTTATTGGATTTATGGTTGCTGACGGCGATGCCAGGGTTCTCTTACTAGATTTGTGTTGTTACTGATGGCGATGTCAGGTGATCTTCGGGTTTCCCAGCGGCAATGTTGTATGTTTGCTTCTGGCGGCGATGTCAGATGATTTTGGTTCTCCAGCGGCGAGGTTGGATGTTTGTTTCTGACGGCGATGTCAGGTAATGTTTGTTTCTGACGGCGATGTCAGGTGATTTTTGGTTCTCCAGCGGCAATGTTGGATGTTTGTTGCTGACGGCGATGTCAGATGGTCTTTATTTTCCCAGCGGCGATGTTGGAGGTTTGTTTCTCGTGGCAATATCAGGATAGGTTGGTTTCTGACGGTGATGTCATATGTTTTGGTTATTGACGGCGATGTCAATGGTTTAATCAACTCTGTGATGGTCCGACGGTGATGTCATATGTTTCATTTTAACTGACGGAGAGGTCAGGTGTGATTTACCGGTTGGATTTCTTTGAATGACTGGCGGCGATGTCAGAGAATTGTATCTTGTGATTCTATAATTGTGTTATCTAACGGAGGTCTAACGGAGATTTTAGTTATTCTACCAACTTGAAGTAGAAGTTTGCCGACGATGTCAAATGTTGTTATAGACTTAATGTCCATGACTGGTAGTGAGGTCAGGTGCCTGACGGTGATGTCAGAAGAATTTAATGCAGATAATTGACGGCGAGGTCATATGCTTTTCATACTGGTGTTCCCCTAAGCAGAGTTACTCTTTAAGTTTCTCTTTTCCCCAGTGGAGTGTGTTTGTAATCAGAGCAGTTATCTTCGGAGTTTCTTGTTTGCAGATTTATGTTCTGCGGTTGGCAAATGTCCGGGTTCTTTGGTATTCAACCGTCTTCTACCTTGATTGCGTTAAAGCCATTCGCTTTTCACTCCTTCAGGTCCAAGTCGTTTGAATAGGGGCAGTTGTTGCACCCCAAAATTTGACCAACCTTTTCTTAACTTGGTTTATGTTTCATTTCATTTCTTTCTAGCTTTTGCATTGCATAGAATTTTTCAATGAACAGGGGATCAAGAGCCTGTGCATATCAAGAGGAGTCTCCTCAGAGGTTTGAGCCTAAGCAGAGGGTTTTACTCAAGCTTGGATGGTCATCAAATCATCTAGAAGTGGGCAGTGGTCTTATGAAGGAAAGGATGGATGTATGTGGATCAACTCCTAACTTGGAGGCCAGTTCAAGATCATCATGGGATTATTAATTCATGGTTATGGATATAAGAGGAAGAGAGAGCTCATTGATTACCTTGAGGGTCATTATGGAGCTCATTCAAGTGTTTGTGCTAAGTGTGAAAGGTTACAGTTGAAGTTGATGCAACTAGGGTTTTCATCTGACAAATCCTCAGTCAATTGTGAAATTGAAGGAGATTAAAACTCAATTCAAAGTCTCTATGGTCATGGGATGTTGTGTTAAGATATATGAGATATTATTTCAAGTTCAATTCATCAAGGATCAAGTGTGTAAGAAGTTACTAAATTAGGGTTCTCAGGGTAAAATCCCCTATTTAGTGTCTGACTTCAAGATCACCTACCTCAAGATACAAGTTTCATCTCAACTTTTGATTAACATGGAACTTGTAGAGCATGTTCTTAGCTTTAATTTGAGTACTAGAAGTCCTTGATTGGATTTATAGAACTCAAGTTATGATCCAGACAAGTTACAGGTCATCAGATGAATGTGATCTTGGTCAACAAAAGTCAACCAACGTCCAATCCATTTTTGACTTAGAAGGATGTTTCTCCTCAACTTTTAGCCAACATGAAAGTTATAGGTCTTGGTCTTAGCTTTCCAAAATATACTAGAAGTCTTTCATCTGATTTGTAGAACTCAAGTTATGAGGTTTACAAGTTAGGGGTATTTTGGGAAAGTAAGATTACAGGTCATAAAATTATAGGTCCATTTCACCTACTTGCACACTTCAAATGAAGATTTTTCCAACATCAAACTTGCTCCAAATGGCGTTATTTGCTTAGTCAAACATTGAGAAGTCATGGTTTATGCTTGGAATGAAGATTGGATGTGAGAATTTTCATGGAAGAAGGATTAAAGGGGCAAAATTGGAATTATTTCATTATTGATCATTTTGGTGCAAATAAGTGCATTTTTTTAGTGCAAATTTCATTTTGAACACATTGGCAATTTTACAATTTGGATTTGAGGTGTTTAAATGAGTCATTTTCAAGGTTTCTTCACTATGAAGTTACACAACCAACATGAGCCATTGAGATCAATTAAGGCTCTAATCCTGACCATTCATACTCCATGTGGTACCAGCAAGCTGTTTCAACCATTTTGGAGCCAATTTAGTGCAATTTTCGTGTACATGAAAGCTTGAAAAACTCAATTCCTTGGATTTTGGTATGGGCTGTTAGAGGTTGAGTTTGGGGTCAAATATCATCAAGATCCATTGCATATAAGGTTTTTAACATTCACAATTCATCAGAAGTGGAAATTGGAGCCAAATTGAGCAAGTTCAGTTTTGAAAAAGAGGTGGAAATTCAAATTTTGAATTTGGAGATTGAGGTTGTTTCAAGCAAAATTGTGAATTGAGAAAGCTTCATTGGAGTTAGTTGAACGATTCTGGGCAGTTATCCTCAAGCTTGAGCTCCATTTGAAGGCTCAGTGGAAGTTCTCCACTAGGTAATTGAAATTCAACTTTACACTCTTGATAAGCATCAATTCACTGCCATTTTTGCATACTTGAGACGTAGGATCAATGTAGATCATTAATGTGTAAAACGAACTGGCATTGGTTGTGATTGTTGGATGATGCTCAATTTTGTTTGGATCTGTTTTGGCTTGTTTGTGCATGATCTTGCTTGTTTAATGATGGATATGTAACCTATGTGAGCTCTAGATGAGTTTTAGATCAAATTGAAGTTGTTTTCATAAACTTTTGGATTTTTATGTTCAAGCATGTTGGCTTCGGGTTTGGAGTTTCACGCATAATTAATGGTTTTTAAGGCAATAAATGAGATCCTCTTGATCTCTAGATGAGATTTGATATAAATTTCATGCGTTTTGGTTGAGTTTTGAGGTATGTGTTGTTACTGGTTCAGTTCACGATGGAGCTTGGCCGGAGAAGATGATCTACAGTGATCTCCGGTCAGCTGGTTTTGTTTTAGGGTTGCTGGAGGTAGGAGACGATGAGGTGTCACGGTTACACGCGTCTGATTGAATTACTTTTGATCCCAACGATTATGATTAAGACCTACAGTGGTCTTTAGTTGACCAGATCCATGTAATCACGTTTGAATATTCATTAATTTGCTGGCACGCTATCCACCCTCTGATGTGATTACTTGCTAATTGATCAAGCGCTCCAGATTGAATTCCATGGTGGTCTTTGGTTGACCCGTGCACATGTGAGCTGCCAGGTTTTATTTTGTTTGATTTTTCTGAGTGGGCCTAGTACACGCTTATTGTTTGCACCCCCAGCTTGGGCCCAATCCACTTTTGAACTGTTATTTGTTGCTATTTGCCACAACTTTTTTTCATTTCCTTTTTATTTCATTTGTTTTTATTTTTATTTTCTGTTTACAATTTTAATTAATTAAAATAATTCTAATACTCCAAAAATTCACCAAAAATATTTTTTATCAACTTTGAGATGTCTACTTTTTTTTGGATTTTTTTATTTTATTTTTCCATTTTCTTTTCAATTAAAAAATGAATTAAGTATTTGAGTTGTTTTAATTGAATTGAAATGTGACATGTTTTGCTTTTGCATTTGTTTCTCTCATTCCTTTGTGATCCAATGATTGAAAATTGATCCTCTTCTCAATGATGAGTTGATCAATTTTAGAGGACCATTTTTCCCCTGGTTGTTGACTTTTGGGTTGACTTTTGTGGCTTTTCTTTTTGCACTTGTTTCTTCCATTTCAAAGTGGTACATCCAAATGAATTGATTCTTTTCATGGTACTTTGAGAGGATATTTGTCTTGATTTCTTGGCCTCTGGTTGCCAACTTGTGTAGCTTCTTTTTGCATTTTATTTGATATTTTTTGGAGCCCTTTTCCTATTTTTGAAGTGACTTGCAAGTTAGGTCATCTCATAGGACAGCTCACACAAGTGCTTGACCTAGTTTGGATTGGAAATGACCTTTGTGGATCCAATAAGCTCTCAACTCTTCTTGTTTTATATTTTAGACATGTTGAGCTTGATGTATGTTCATTTTTAGGTCAAAATTATGTTCATAGCTTATTGATTGATGCTTTTCTTTTTGTGCTTGCAACTTGAACTCCTAAGTGATACTTGTTTGTTTCCTTTATGCTCTTACTTGCATTTCTTCTTGTTTTGTTTTGGTATTATTTTTTAGCTCTTTTCTTTTCATCTCCCTTCTGTCCAATGACCTTGGAGTGTCATTTAAGGTAGCTTGGTGCCTCCTTAGGAGGAATTTGAAGCTTACCTAAAGTGATGAATCCATGAGGACCCTTTCTTTGTGTTTGTCACTTGTTTGTTTGCTTTTGATGCATCTCTCTCCTTCTTCTTATCTTTTCTTGTATTTCCATATGCATGCTTGGTTGAGATGAGCTTGTGGTGGCTACTGGCCCACACTATTTTCCTCCCACTATCATTCTACTTGTGCATCTTCATTTGCATATGCATTCTTCTTCTTCTTCTTTTTCTTCTCTTGCTTTTCTTTGCCATGCTCCCCATAAGTTCTCTAACCTCTTGAGGTTATGATAGACATTAGGTGCCTAATTATGCATGATAACATTAGGTAGTTCCCTTTTCAAACTCAACCTTAAGTCCACTTTGCATGATAACTTTTAGGATTGATTAGTCTCCCATTAGTGTTCCTTCTTCTCTTCTCATCTTCAAACAAGTTTAACATACTTAATAAGGATAATGAATGTTGTGCCATGAGCCTTATACTTGGGAAATGGTGATTGAGGGGCCACCTCTCAATTACCTAGAGTGTTTAGTATACGTCCTTAGGACGATATGCGACGCATTCGGTCCTAGGTTTTAGACTTTGTTAGAACATAAAAACATTTCCTCTCTAAAAAACACAAAAACATTTCAAACCTTTTTCACCCTTTGGGGTTCTTAATTGAGGAAAATCTTTTCACAAAAAGAGTGTCGTTAACTTTTAGTCCTATCGCAAACGGTAACGCCTAAGTCTCCAATGGTCGAGCTGCATACATCAACTGCTAGAACTATTTGTTAACCCTACTCGGGCCTAAAAAACTGTTGAACCAACCTGTGGTCCTTTTAGCCCGAACTATGTTTGCTCTTATCTTTCGTACCAAACGAAAGTACGTAGGCACGAGATGCGATGTCTCGGCGAGCAACCTTCCCCCTTTGTTTAGTCGTAGTTAGGCGAACTACGTTGACTCTGACTTTCCTAGTGCACGAGGGAGTACGTAGGCACAGAGCGGCGATGCTCTGCCGAGTCAGTTATCTTTTCTTTCTTTTTTTTCTTTTTGTCCTTAAGCCTTTAGCTAGTTAGTTTCAACAAACCCTTTTAGATAGACAACAATGCATGGATCCGGTCGAGTACGACGGACGTGAGGGGTGCTCATACCTTCCCCTTGCGTAACCGACTCCCGAATCCAGACATAGTTGTGATGACCTTATCTTTCCCTTTTTCTTTAGGTTTTTGTGATCGTTTCCTTTCCCACTCTTTGGGATAAATAACGAAAGTGGCGACTCTTCTGTTTTTCCGTCGGTGGTTTTTCGTAGTTGCGACAACGAGGATGAAAGAAGAAAGAACAGACTCGGTAGGACTTCGCGGTCCTAGGCCTACGTATTCTCAATAAACATGAGAAAGTCAGAGTCGACGTAGTTCGGGGAACTACAGATATGGGGGGAATGTGCTCGGCAAGGATTGTGGCCTTTGTGCCTACATATCTTTACTTAAAAGAAGTAAAGAATCAGAGCAGTCGTAGTTCGGCCTACGGTTTGCTGGGAAGTTCTGGTAGACGATGTTATCGTGCGCATTCTAGCAGTTTAGGTATTCTGCTGCTCGCATGTGAGGAGTCTTAAGTGTTACCTGTTTGTGTTAGAACAGATGTAGCATGCCTTTCTGGGAAAGGGTGGAAAAGAGGAAAGGGTGCTCGCTAGGATCATCGCAATCATATGCCTACGTATTCTCAACATGCAAGAGAAATCAGAGCAACGTAGTTCGTGCTACTACGGGTTGTCGCACCCTAATTTTTTACCTTAAGATTCCACTTCCTTGTGTTTTTTCTTGCATTTTACCTTATATCTTTGCGTGCATGTTTATTATCACTAACGAGTGTGTGTAGGTTTATTTCACTTTAAGGACATCTCTGGGGGATTTTTTATGATTACATCCCCTTAAATCAAGACTTTGGTCCCTTTCAAGTTTTTCTCTTTATCAAGGAAAGTTTGTCAAGACAGGATCCATACAGGATTTGAAACCACGGGCTCATGGTATTTGAGGCATTCATAGTGCCAGATGATTTGGATTCAAGATTTAAGGATTAATCGTTTGGGTTTTAATTTTGACATTTACCATCTGGTCAAGGGGTGTTATGATGGCAAGAGTTACTTGGATTTCAATTGGTGCTTTTCATATGGATTATTTTGGTCTTCAAGACCTTAGTCCTCCAGCAATTTGGTTATTATTTTAGTTTCAACTTGGAGGGATTGAAGTTGTTAAACTAATAAGTGCCTTTCTCAAAGTTAAGTTCATATTTTGGTAAGATTCAAGTCCAATTACAAGATTGATTCAAAATGTTGCAATTATTTAAGGATTATGAATTCAAATTATGATCATGATTGAATGGATTACCAACATGAGAACGGCCAAGAGTCAGAACTTTTGAAGTTTTTATAACAAGCCATCTTTAAATGTATTATTTTGGAGGCAGGTAATAATATTATTAATATGGCGGAACTTGTCCACTATTTGCCACGGTACAAAGAAATACAAGAAGAAGGCCATGTTTAAAGCTCACTTTATTACAAGTCAGTGCATAATTAGTGCGACAGGTCGGCACTACTAAGTTTGCACACAGCCAACCAAGGGGACACTTCATACAATTTCCCACTTTGAATATTTATAATACGCAATCGTATGATAGTATGATAACTGATAGTTTGTTTATGACCTCTACATCATTAGAACACTATATGAGTACCACAATAATTCAAATTACATTCATATTAAGCAAATATGGATTACAAAAGCATTGTCTACTTTATGATATATGAGCAACTCAGTATTTGTATACAACAAGCTCATTATTGAAAATCCAACACAAGGTAACATAATCCAACGTCAGATTTACGGGAACTTCCTCATCTTCAAGACTACACACTTCTTTCCTGGCTAACAAGGAGGTACGCTCTAGATTAGAACCTCCGACATAACAATAGGCGCGACTCTCGTGCCTCGCTTCTGAACAGAGCCGCAACACAGATCATGTTCTTGTAAAGTATTCATGCCAGGAAAAGTACATTAATATGGCAAGCTGTGAAACCAGATAAGCTGCAGGTGCATACCAAGAGTGTGGAAATCCTACATCAGAAAAGCCATCAACAATAAAGTGAGTCACTTGTGTTGAACACCGTAAAGAGCAAGAACATGGGATTTAATCACGGTTTCGGCAAGCAACAATATTAAAACATTATCGAAGCATGAAGGCTACGAAATATATCCTATGACAAACATTAACACTACCAAGTTTATCCATGACGACCGTACAATACCACAGTACCTGAATGGAAGTGAGTAACATTGCTGCTCTGCAATATGTGGTCTTGCAAATTGGACTTTGACATCATCGATTTGCTACCATTTTCAAATTATAAGAGTACATCATTAGTCACAAATGCCTAAAACGATTTCCCAACCAAGCTGTGCAACTATCACTGTCTCATCCTCAACAAGGCTCTTGGATAACTCCCAGATTTTTATGATTGAGTTTTCCCCTTACATTTTCGAAGCTTTTGTTCAGCAGCAACAGCGCAACCAAACCGGCAAGAATCCCTTCCTTAACTCTTGCATAATAAGGATGTTGGAGCATGTACAAAGGATGATGACGACGTCAGAGGCATCCCGTGTTTTCGCACCTGCATCAGGAAGAACAAAATAACATGCTTAAGGATAAGATCAAACTCATTAATAATTTTCATGTCAGCGGTATTTTGTTCTTTGAGTTCAGCAGGCAAATTCAACATGGCGGTTTTTAGACTGACAGTTATTCAGATAAGCGGTTTCATTGCTACTTACTTTGGTCTACATGACGGATGTTTTTCAAGATGTAAAGTTTTGAGGTGTCAGAGAAAGAAATCAAACTGTATCTTGAGTTGAGAGTTGACACGGTCATGTGTAAAGGAAAAGCCCCCTCCCAACAGAGCCTTGGCCTGCTGCCATAACCTAACAAAGATAATTTAAATCAGTTCCTATTACGGTTAGCTCAAATACTGCAATAGATGCGAGCGTGCAATACGGGTTTCGCACTCAAGAAGATCAGAGGACAGGAAATTCCGATACGGATACCAACGGACTACAAGCATTTTGTAGTAAGAGAAATAATTCCTTAAAAGAAAGTTACGAAGCAAACCGAGGGCTTCTTCCCAAACCAAGTCGAGACCGAACGGAACATCAACGACGGTGCTACAGCTCACGTTGATCGATAGATGGCGACCCTGTTCAACATATACTAAGAGACAAGACCGCAGGACAAAACTTGACAGTGCCACAATCTGGTATGCCGTTTCGACCTATTGTACGAGACTACTCCATGCTCGCATCAACTCAAAGCCTGCGACAAACAAATAAGGGTCAGAAAAGAGTTTGAAACTGCATCTTGCTATGAATATAAAACAGGCAGTGAGGCTTTAGGGATTGGGTTCGTCAGTTCCATTATGTTTCAAGTGAACTTCGTTTCCGTATTAGCCTCAAGCACGCCCGGATCTTGACGATGTCGGCCCGTAGTTACCATTGAGTGTATGTCCTACACCTGTAAATGAAGAAATTCAAAGATACTCAAGAAGTTGATAAAAAGGATGAGGAATTAAACAACCAACAAGTTAACAACATCATTGACAGCATTGATGATCAAGACGCAATCCTTATTGTCCCTTTTTCAGCAGAACCAGACCATTAAAATGGAATCAATCATTTAAGATCTAAATAAATGTTTAGATATATTGAGACGGAATTAGAAAAAGTCGTATCACCTCAACAAGCATGTTCTCGACAATATCCTCCCTTTCTAAAACAAGGAGAAGCCTCCATCAACCTGTATCAAGAATCAAAGTCATTAAAGCGAGATCGTACATGTCGAGACAATTTAAATTTATTTCCAACAAATCACAAACATGTCTCAGACGCTTTCAAACCAAGAAAGGAAAGGATTTAGGGCGACATCCACAGAAGAAAATCCAAGATGAAATCCCAAAGATTCGAAAATACTCAGAACACGGAAGGGAGAGGAACTTATCTATAGCATCATCGTTGCCGTCACCGCAAATCCACCGCCGGCGAAGCCATTGTCGCCATTATCGCTATCACTCGCCGCGAAACCCATCCGCCACCGCGAGATCACCTTCACTACTGTCGCCGGAAATCAACTGTCTGCGGCCGAAACTTTCGCCATCGCCGTTCAAAACCTTCGCAGAGACCACCACCCTTCGCCATCGAAACCCTTTTTCTTTTACCGTGAATGTTTTTTTTGCTAACAGTTTAATATCTGTTTTTTGCTTAATTCATGTAGGAAATAAAAGAGGAGTATAGGGAGAAGAAAAGGATGGAGGAAATAGAGAAGAAGAAATGGAAGATGAAGGACAAAACTATAGAGATGGGAAAGAAGAAGAAGAAGATGCGGCAGATGGAAGAGGATCAATTTGGAAATTAGGGATTTAGTTTTTTCTATTTTATTGGTATTGTAATCCTATGCACACACACTATCATAGTTACGGTACGCCACTCACATGCACCTGTCATATCCAACATCTGACACGATCACACGCTCCAGATCGCGCCCCATCGTACACCCTCACCTTTCTGCGCCACACCAAATTGCATTCACCTCATTAATCCCTTAATTAACCTTTTCTTTTAATTAAACTAATAATCAACCTTTCTGTTAATCAGTTTTTAAAATAAATAATAACTTCTTAATTAACCATTAATCTTTTTATTAAAGCAAATCAACATTTTTTAATCAAGTCATATTTCTAAATATTTTAGTAATTACTTAAATAATCATTTTCTCTTCTAATTAATTAATTTATTTTTGATAAAACACTTATCTTATATCACCAACTTAGTGACCTTTTCAATGGTAGTATATAATAAAGAGGACCTATTTTAATTAATAGATTATTTGAAAGCTATTTCAATTTAATTAACTTTTAATAACAATAACCAAAATTATGTACTTTTATATAATAATTGTTCTTTTAAAATCCAGAAATCTCCTTTTAATTTCATAATCTAATTCAACATTTTTTTAAAATAAAAATAATACAACTCTTTTCTCATAAAATCAATTCAACTCGCTCCTTAAAATCAATTCATAAAAAATCAACTTTTCCTAAAACTAATATTCGCCTAATCTAATATAACTTCACCAAAGTATAATTTCCTAAAATCAATTCATATAATCTAATACAACTTTTTTCTTAAAATAATTATCCCATAATCTAATCACGCACGCTTGCGCCCCCGCTCCGGTTCCATGCACATATTCATAACTCACGCACTCGTGTGTTTTAGCGCTTTCATGCGTTTGTGTATGTGTTTTTTACTTTATCCGCAATTTATCTTTACCGTCGATTTACCTTCCCGCAATTTATCTTATCGCATTGCATAAGCGTCCAAAGGAAGAACTTGCGTATGATCTAAATAATTGTGCGTATGCACCTCATTTGCATCATACTCCCCATTTGATCCTTGATCCCATTCAAGTCGATCACTTAAGATAGATCCTACCCCATAAGGAGGACCTTTTTTTATATTTTACAACTTAGAAAAACATTCATTCAACTCAATTCAAATTATTCAAACACATTAGAGAACAAGACATGAGTCATCTTGACAGTCGAGATATAAATCTCCTGCCTCCATAACAATATAATCAATATGTAGGGACTTTTCTGTTTGAGAGTGATAGTGGCATACTCGTCGATCACAATCTGAGTTTTTAATCCCTTCTCTCAAGATGATGCAAAGACTATTTTCCTATAAGTTATGGTGGCTAAGTCAAGTCTTCTCCCTCGAGATGACAACTCGTCTTTTCTCTTAGACCCAATCAATCAACTACCTTACCCCTTAGGAACTTTGACCATAGTCAAAGAACTCCTCAAACCCTTTAGGGGAACTACAAATACTCTGATTCCATCCCCGTCAGGATATGTAGGCACAAGATGCGACATTTTGGCGAGTATACTTAGAATCAAACCACTAGGTCTTTTATCCTTAAGCAGATAACCCTTAGAAATAAACAACATTAAAACAAGAGGTTCCTGTAGAGTACTACAGAAACTTAGGATGCTAGCACCTTCCCTAAGTTTAACCAACCCCCGAACCTATAACTCTCTAGCTTTTGCATTTACATTGCATTGTGGGCAATTCGATCTTTTTCCCTTCCTTTGGACGAATAAAAGACCGGTTGTAATGAATTGAGATTCAAGCTAATCAATAGCTTGGTATCCAAATTTCACTGCGACAGAAATGGCGACTTCATTGGGGAGTCTCTTCAGTGGGTTTCCCTAACTTGTTTATTATGCTTGTTTATGATATATTTGCTTAATTGCTTATTTGTATATTTGTTTTATTGCTTTTGGGTTGATATCTTTGAGTGGTGAGACAAAGTCCTACACCTGGACTTGAGTGGAATTATGATAGGATGGTGAGATATTCGACGAGGCTTATAGGGAGTGAGTCCCGACCAAGTTGACTCGAGAATCACCGCTCAGTTGAGACCCTTTCTAAAATGGTTCGGTTGAACGAGTATAGTCGTGAAAACTTTTACTATTTTCGATTGGAGTCCATGATACTGAGGACCGTAGTTACCTTTAACCCCACTTTGGCCTTTATTAGGACGTAATGCAAGGACTATGAGGGAGTAGTCCCAAAATACTTGCTATGCGATGCTACACTCAAAAGAAGTTCTCTTGAGAATATTATTAACCACCAAGTTAGTCAGGAAATTGATAATATTTGAGAGATGGACTAATGATTTTGGGCACCTTTTTAGAACCTTGTTCTACATGTACAATCCACCTTTAGTCCACATCTTTTGGGAATGGGTATACCCTTTACCCCATGCTCGTTGCAAACCTAGGGTCCCCTTCTTTGTTTATCTTTGTGCATCTGTGTGCTTACCTGTGTTTGTTGCATCCATGAAGCATCATATTGCATTGGTTTCATGGAATCCCGAGTTTTATTTATAAACATTACAGAGACCAATATGGATTACAAAAGAAAATATTTTGAAATATCCTTTTAAGAGTCCTAACTTGGATGACCTAAGGAAGTTAAGAACAATGATTGAAGAATCAAGAACACTCAAAATACAAATACAAGAGGCTTCCCTTTATCATTGATGATCAATAGAAGTTCAAAAGACTTTCATTAATATTGAAGATCCAAGTAAACAAGGCTTTCTTCCTTACATTCCAACAAGAAGAGAAGAGAGATGGATGATTTATTTTCTAATATCAAACCACTCCTTGGGATTTTATCATGGACAACTTATATTCAAGAAGATCTAGTTAGGACAGCAAATCAACAAGTATGATGAATGACTTCCTTAGGACTTTATTAGCTTTTATTTAGCTATTATGCCAGGACTCTTCTAAGAATATTATCTGTAATCCATTATCAAAAAAATAATAAATGAATTTTCTTTGGTATCCTGTGACGTTTATAAAAACTTGAGTTCCATGAAACCTTTCGTTTCTGCATTCTGCATTCTACATTTAGCATCCCTCATTTAGCATTTGCATTTGCATGTGTCTCTTCTCTGTTGTGCTCATCCGGCTCTCTGTCTTTGTCTGTCAGCTGACATCTAGACCATATGACCAAGCTTGAAGTATCTACTAAAGGATAGTAAAGAAAACAAAGGATATGGATCCCATGACTGGTTTCAGAGTGATGACTAATTTGTTGTTTGATCTTCCCTCCGATGCCAATGTTCAACAAGTGGATGTTCCTGCACAACCTCAACCTGTGCAAGGTAACCTGTTTGTTCAAATGGATGAAAGAGTTTCCCAGTTTCCACGGCATATGCCAAATCTTCATAACATTCGTACTAAGATGAAAGTGGACGATCCTAGATTGACAGCTATTGAGAAAGGATTTCGTGATCTCGAAGAACAATTGAAGAAGATGAAAGAAGCTGATGCATTTGGTCTTGATGCTCATGACCTGTGTTTAGTTCTAGGCGTTATTATTCCTCAAAAGTTCAAGATGCCTATCTTTGAAGTATACAAGGGTGTTAGTTGTCCAAGATACCATTTTATGATGTTTTGTCGAAAGATGACTGCTTATATTGACAATGACAAGTTGATGATTCATTGCTTTCAAGAAAGTTTATGTGGGGCATCCCTGGTGTGGTATATGAAGCTACAAAGGAACTGTATTCGGTCTTGGAGAGATTCAGCTGATGTTTTTGTAAAGCAATACAATTATAATTTGGACATCGCTCCAGAAAGCGATCAATTGATGAACATGAGTAAGAATGGCAATGAATCTTTAAGGGAGTACGCTCAACGATGGAAAGAGTTAGCGGCTCAAGTTCATCTTCCACTTCAAGAGAAAGAATTAACCAAGGTGTTTCTAAGAACGCTGCCAGATGCTTATTATGATAGAATGGTAGGTGTTGTGCCTTTAGATTTCCCTAAAATTGTAGAAGTTGGAGTAAACATCGAAAGTGCACTCAAAAGTGGAAGAATTCAAGATAGCTTGAATATCCAAGCTAATGAAGAGATTTCAACTTACGATTCCCTAGAGGAAGGAAGTGTTGATGTTAATGCAATTTTGGATTCCTCTCAAATCCTGCCAGATCCAGTTCCAGTATCTTATCCTCAACACCAGTATGTAGCGTCTGTTCAGCATAAGCGACGACTACTTCATAAGCAAAGGTTGACTTCTCTAGATCCACATCAAAATCGACGAGTACGAGGACGGTTTCAGAATCAGAAGATACCTCTGAGTGTTCCGAAAGAAGAAACTCACTGGTTTGATCAAATCCCGATGACTTACAGTCAGCTATGGTCTTATTTTGCTAGAAACTCGGTAATTACTCCCAGAAAGACCAGGATCATGAAGTCTCACCCACCGTGGTTCAACCCGAACGCCAGCTGTGAATTTCATGATGGAGTATTGGGGCATTCGATTGAAGAATGCTAAGTTTTCCAAGAGAAAGTTCAAGAAATGGTAGATGACGAAGTGCTGACTTTCAAAGGAGGAAACCCGGTCATGAATGGAATACCGTTACGCTGATATAAGTGAAAACTCCAGAAAATACTGAGAAGGGCTCATCAACTGTTTATTTCGTTTGCTTATGTGTACTTCCTTTTTATTTCTTTGATTAAAAGCATAATTGGCATGTAAGAACTTGTTTATTTTGAACGTTGATATGATAAAAGGTTTGTCTTGAAGAAATCCATTCGTATTCACTCGTAAAATGTTTTTTCGTGATTTATAATGCCAACTTTACCCAATCTTTCTCACTTTGGTGAATAATTGGAAAGGAGGATGACGAAGTAAAACGCAAGGTCTCTTGTTGTATGCTTTTGAATAAAACCCTACTGATGATGTAAGGCATTGTTTCAAACCTCCCAAACACCAGAAATATACGGAAGGTAACCCCTTTTTACCCCTTTCTAAATCAAAACCCTCATTTTTTAACCTGAGGCATGGTAACTTACAAATTGAATTTTCAATCAGCTTGATTGAACACTCAACTTTCAAAAATAGTGAACCTTCAAAAATGGGTGGGTACAAATAAGCTTTGACCCTTATTTCCTTTGTTTCACAAATCTTAAACTAAGCCCTGATATAACCTTAAAAGTCCTAATTGAAGTAAGGTTTAATTCGAAAGCATACTCAGTAAGATGACGTTTCCTGACTCTTATGAATTATGCTCAATTTGATGATTGGCTTTATAAAATAAATTTATATCCTAACTAGTGATTTTGTCACAAGTTATCGTGATATCTCTTTTCAAAAACTTCAAGAAAAACATATATTGCATTAACAGTTTCAGAATTAACATTTCATGCGTGTTGATTTGCTTGATGTCATAGTAAGCTTACATATAAACCTCGGCGTTAAGTTTGTTCTATTGAAACTTGAAGATTCTGCTAAACAAGAGCTATTTTCGAAGACCCGGTTATACATATTGTCGTCAATCAGGGCCAGTTACGTCGAGATTCGACGAACTCTAAAAGAGTTTGAAGGTATCGAAGCATTTCGGACGCCATGCTTTCTGTAAAATCCTCTTGAGGATGCTTCTTCTCATAAAGCTTGTACTCTGAGGCATTATTTTTTTCAAAATGGCAACTACCATGTGGTTCATCAATGCAAAACTACTTTGTCCTTACAACATTTCTTCATTCATGTCCCTAGTAAATTTTTCTTCAGGTGGTCATGACATTTCTCCAATGAAGCTTTTTCGATTCAAGAATTCCCAATGATTTGCTCAACTTCACCTCCCCAATGAAACAGATGATATTTTAATCCTCAGTGAATCCTCCTAACTTCACCTTCCCAGTGAAGTAGTTTTTATCCTACTCCCCAGTGGATCTTTTACAACGCCGGTCTTCCCCAGCAAAGCGGATGTTTATTTCATCCCCTTTGAGTTCGACTCCAACATCTTCAACAGCTATGTTGACCCAGGTTTCCGCATTGAAGTGGATATTTATTTTATCCTCTGAGAAACCTCAGTTTGGGTATCTCCGTCTACAACCCCAGTATGAATCTCACTAGTGAGACGAATATTTATTTTATCCACGAGGTTTCTCCAATTATGAGATGGATCCATTTCCAGTAGATCTTTATTCTCATCTTCAACAAGACAGCTATGGTTCATCCTTATAAATTCTTCAACATAAGATCAAGACGTTACATCCCCAAGTGGAATGTTCTCTATTCCCCATATGAGTTTTAAGACCTTGAAGCAGGATTTTGATCCCATATTCAGTTCTCCACCTATCCCCAGTGATACTTCTATCTTTGAAGATTGGTCAGATGTTTGTTCCGAGATGTTTCATCTCTGGTTGCCTCTTGTTGTTTATTTTGTCAGCATAAGCATACGCATAGCATATAGATAGATATCATGGCATATGCATCCTGCATCTTTTTGTTTGTTCTGTCACTTTGGCCGTGTTTATCCCTGAGTGACTGGGCGCGTCTTCTCCTTCCAATTAGAGTTGTTAGCTTTAGGCAAAAAAAGCGCAATATTTCTATTTCCCTGCGAAGTTTGATCCTCGTGGAAAATGTTTGTTCCAGTTAAATCCTATTTGAGTTCATACCTCAATGGTCGAGTCTTGTTTGACAGTTTCTCTTCAGTTATTTTCTGAATTGAACTTCGGTCCCTGACAATCACACTTTGGGTATCTCCAGGATTTTGATTGAGCGTGCATTTATTTTGCACTTTTGCTCCCCAAGAGGAATTTATTTGAAGATCACTATTGAAGACATGATTTCCATTAAAATGACAAATGGAAGTCTCATCAAGACAGTTTGTCCATCCTCAGTGATTTTATCAAGATTTTTAACTCGTCAAATGGCATCTCTACGGAAATCCGTCAGAGAAGTTTATCAAAGACTTTAACATATATTTCTCTTTATTTGAGAATTCTCACTTCAAGAGTTTCAATACTTTTTTACAACTACAACAAGAGATACTCCTCAGGAATGTATTCTCCAGTGAGTTCATTATGCAAGTCTACTTCCATCAAATGGAATCTCTCCCGAGAAGTTTGGTGAAGATTATTACAACTGATCTCTCTTTAATTGAGAAGACATATTTTTCAAATCAACCGGCCTATATCTCTTTCGAAGATCCCCGGTGAAATTTTACAATCTCTAGTACATTATGGATTACCGCTGAAGTTGTTTATCCCCAGTGAAAATTTCAATCCACTGTGAAGTGCTCTCGAGCATTCATCATTTCAAAAAAAACTGAGACCCATTCATGGCAAACACACCATGAGGCGTGGGGAGTTTATTTCAAGAAACTGAGACCAGCTCATGGCATCCAGACCATGACGCTAGGGGAGGTTTATTTCAAGGAACTGAGACCCGTTCATGGCACACAAACCATGAAGCGGTGGGGAGGTTCATTTCAAGAAACTTAGACCCGTTCAAGGCACACAAACCTTGAAGCATGGGGAGGTTTATCATCTTTTTGAACATTTATTCGAAGATATCATTTTTCATGGCTAATCTCTGCAATAGATTTCCAGAAGACCTCGACAGTAGGTATTATCTCTTTTATTTCCTGGCAAATCTCGGCAGTAGATTTCCAGAAGACATCGACGAAAGTATTTCTCCAGCAGACTTCAACATAGAATCTCGGCAGCAGATTCCCTAGAAGTTTCGACGGTAGATACTTTAGCAAAAGTATTCTCAATTGAAGTTACAAGCCTCGACAGTAGACTCTTCCAGCTAGTATATCTTGAGATTATTACATTTAACCTATCCAGTAGGTTCTTCAAGTGGATTTTCTCGTAAGCTTCTTCACAATATGTTCATGGATACCTTGTGATTGTCAATCATTGTGTTAGACTATGGCACAGATCTAGAAGGGGGGGTTGAATAGATCCCAATTAAAAATTTGAGTCGGCGCTACCAATTAAAAAATTGGTTTTGAAAATTTGTTTTAAGTGCGGAAGCGGTCGAGGAAAATATAGTCTAAAACGAACGGTTATTGGAAAACCGAATATGCGTAAGCCTTTGGATTAATGACAATATGGAAAAGAGAATCACAACACTAATCACACTTATCAATGATCTAATTCACTTGTTAGGATTCCTAGTTCCAATGATTTAAAGAGCAAACCAAAACTAGATACACAAGTAAGATAATTTTGGTTTAGGCAATTTGTCAAACACTTGGTGTGCAAAACACTCCAAGTGATATTTATGTTGAGTAAGTGATTCCAACTAGCCTAGTACAATGTCTTATTGTACTTTGGATTCAAAAACAGAGTTTTAACCTCTTACTCAATTGATATCACAGTTTAACAATAGTGCTTATACAAAAATCACTTATTTTTAAGCTAAAACGGAAATGCTAAAAAATAGAGAAGATAAGTATTTGGTGAGGCAGTTCCCCCGTCGTCCTCGCTTCGGGGTACGTCTGCCCTCAATTCTAAAACTAGAATTGAGATAGATTTAATAGATATCACCTGTTGAATGTAACAGTTTATACAAGGATTAAACAACAAATATACAACAGAAATCTCAAGACGTTGAATTTTGCTTTCACTCCTTGCCCCTTGATTCAAGATGAATCAAGTCCTCCGATCGTTGTTGATAGACCTCCGATTCCAGCCACCTTATTGAATAACCCGTTGTTGTTCAAACCTTCGGCTCCGGCTGATCTCAACTGCAACGAATCAAACCCGAGATCTTCCCTTCAATATCACTGAGTCATGCTACTAGACTGTTGAAGAACACCTCTTCACAATCACCTTCGCTCAGTTGACCCTTGATGAAGAATCTCGTCCAAAAACCCCCAAAATTCAAACCAATCTTGGAGGATAAAACCCTAACAATTTTATTCAAGAAAGAACCTGTCACAAGCTTCAACCCGAACTAGATTACCCAATCTAAGCTTCGAACCTTATCACCTTTAATCATTCACAATGCACTTCAAAAATGGATGTGTGTAATTGATATGTTATGAGATGTTGAAGGTGAAGATGAAGAATCTTGGACACCTATTTCACTCTTTCTTATTCTTGAACATATGAATCAGTTTTTATCAAATGTTAAAATGACATAAGTGGTTGAACTTGTATATATAGTACCAGACCAACCAAAGACATAACAACTTTTTAAATAGTAGAGGGAGTCACTTAAAAACTGTATTTCCACGCGAACGGTCGACCGCAGCAGGTCTGTGCATCGACGCATAGCCTGCGTTTTTTGGAAATCTGCAAAATGTATCAGTATGCGTCGACAATACAGTTGGCGTGCGCTGACCCATTGAAAAGTATTTCCTTCATGCGTCGTCCCTATGGTCGACTCATCCCTTCATGCGCTGACCAGTGGAAAATGCACTGATGCATGCGCCGACCCTTTGGTCGACTCATGCCCTGCAAACCTGCAAAAATTGATCTTCTTGTGGCTTTTCATGCCTCTTGTCACGACCATATTTTATCTACATATATTATATTTATTATAACCGTTTTTAGACAAATATAAAAGGATATGGTAGGTGATACGTTGCATTTGTTTAGTAGATTTGGAGTTTATAATTGCCAATTCATCCATGGTTGTAATTCGTCATCACCGAAACCTATATCGAGTGATGTCATGCAGACTCGTGTGATATGTGGCGATTTGCCTTCACATTCTCCCCCTTTTTGATGATGACAACATGTATACAACCAAAACAACCAAAAACACAACAATATGCAACAATATGCAATGTATACACAAGCTCCCCCTTTGTTTTGTAATATGAGGCTGTAGAACAAACAACCATCAACTGTTGTGAACATCCTGGCTTGGCTCCCCCTTTCTTTTGTAATATGAGGCTGCAGAGCAAACAACCATCAACTGTTGTGAACATCCTGGCTTGGCTTTGGTGCTTGCTACATGTTTTTCTCCCCCTTTGACAACATCAAAAAGAGAAAGAGAACTCGTCAATTAACATAAAAACATACAATAGGTGATAGCTAGTCAATTACCAAACTTCACACATAAGAGTGATAATGAACAAAAAACTGGAATTAATAGATAGTGAAGAGAATACATGCAAATAGGTGAATATTCAGACAAACATAACACGGAATAACGGAAAGTACACAGGAAAAAATATGCAACTATGTAACTAATATCCCCGACCCCGACCTCGGCCCCTCCCCTGGTATGCAATATTTGGATTGCGGTGAGGATCCGAGAAGTCCACAAACGCTTCCACGGACATGTTGAGGTGATGGAGACTGTCGGTGATTTCCATGTCTTGCCTTTCATGTGATGCAACAAGAGCTTCAAAGCGGGCATCCATCCTGGTTGAAAATGAATTTAACCTTTCATTTTGAGTACGAAGCTCAGCTCTGATCTGTTCCATTTGCGTATCTTGACTCCTCATGAAGGTCTGTTGATCTAACTGCATGGACTGCAGCATATTAAGTATTTCAGAGTTGTCCGATGGTGGAGGAGGTGATGAGTGCTGAGAAGGTTGATGATCTTGAGGGTAGCCGTGATATGGATCGTAGAATCTACCCAGGGTGGTCCAGCCTGGGTACTACCATTCACCCCATCCCTGATTTGGGTAACCTTCTTCCTGTTCTTTAGATGGAGCTGAATGTTGGAGCCAATCAGTATTTGGAATCTCATGTTGAACCGACGATTGATAATAGTCTTGCATCTCGTATACGGGTTCTTGTACCTCTTCCGCTGCATTTTCTTCATCATCTTCCTGTTCATCTGGCTCTTCGCTTTCCTGTTCAGAACAGTTTATTGCCGACAGAGGTGTGGAAATATTGACTTTGAAAGTTGTCACGCAGACTAGTGTAGAACACCCAGACTAAATCCTCACTGTATTTTGTGTTGCACTCCAGAAAGTTGAAGAACCCCTGAAACTCCAGCAGAGACATAATTTGGGTGAGATGCATGTGCTCCGCTGTTGCCTTGTAAAATGCATGATGCGGAACTACTGCTCGTTTGCTGATATTCTTGTTGAAGTTTTCAACCGCGGGTGGAGGAACTAGTGAAACAGCGGTAACGGGGACTGAAGCGGATGATGAGGCCCTTGATCTCTTTTCGGTATTTTTGTGAAATAGAGAAGCCATTGATGATGATTTTTGGGGATTTTGTAGAGATTAACTGTAATGCCTTTGGAGGGAGTAGTTGGAGATGATTTTGGAGAAAATGAGAACTATTCCTTTTTATAGGGGAAGGTTTAGGGTTTTGGTAAGAGGGAGGAGACAAGGGGACACAATAGATGTCTAGATGCAACTTACAAGAAAATGCACTTTCAAATCATAGTTGCTTTTGACTACACATTTAATGGAGAAATGAAGAGATGGAACGGTTTTCAAAAGCAAAAAAAATTCTGGGTTTTTGCGTGAACCGTCGACCATAACCCTTGCATGCGTCGACGCATACTGTGTGATTTTTGATAATTTTGAAAGTCTACAGCATGCGTCGACCGCTGCCCTATTTTGGTCGACTCATAGTGATCAAAAACTCAGTTTTTCAGTTTATGTCATGTAGAATGCCACACTTGATGCCTATTTACACTTTCACAATATAATTTGCATCCAAGACACATAGTATTTGCAGCAAATGTCATATATATAAATACCATGATAGTCAAACGATATACTTAATTTAAGTCATGAATGTTTAGAGAGAGAGAGAGAGAGAGAGAGAGAGAGAGAGAGAGAGAGAGAGAGAGAGAGAGAGAGAGAGAGAGAGAGAGAAGGAGCAATATCACCTCTATACCGACAACACTTGATAACAACATATTTGTGCTTGCAACAAAAAGCTAAACTTGTTAGGAGTACAAGAGTATAGATGTAAACCGAGTAATACGAAACTACCAATCATTAAACCCGATCAGAAATGTCGAGAATGCCAAGTTCTCGACGGATATGAAAGAAAGGTTCAGTGGCTAGTGCCTTTGTGAAAATGTCCGCTAGTTTATTTTTGGTGTCAACGTTTTCAAAGACAACGTCGCCTTTCTCTACATGATCCCTCAGAAAATGGTGTCGAATTTCTATATGTTTGATACGCGAATGTAACACCGGATTTGTGGTAAGGTTTATAGCACTAGTATTGTCACAAAATTTGGAACACGTTCTAGTTTTAAATTGAAGTCCAATAGTTGCTGCTTAAGCCATAGGACTTGCGCACAACAACTACCGGCGGCTACGTATTCCGCTTCGGCGGTTGACAGAGCAACAGACACTTGTTTCTTGTTGTGCCAACTGACCAAGGAATTTGAAAATAAGTGACACGTACCACTGGTGCTTTTCCTATCCAATTTGCAACCGGCAAAATCGGAATCGGAGAAACCTACCAATGAATAATCATTACCTTTGGAATACCACAGTCCATACTTCGGAGTACCAGATAGGTATCGAAGTATACGTTTGACAGATTTTAGGTGGGATTCCTTAGGACATGATTGGTATCTTGCGCACATACACACGCTAAACATAATGTCGGGACAAGAAGCAGTAAGATAGAGAAGAGAGCCAATCATACCTCTATACCTTTTTACCTCAACGTCCTTACCACTTTCATCTTTACTCATATTTACACATGTTGGCATAGGAGTGTCTATGGCTTTTGAATTTGCCATGTCAAATCTCTTGAGAAGCTCCAAACAATATTTTGTTTGGCTCACAAATGTTCCTTCTTTCAGTTGCTTGATTTGCAAACCGAGAAAGTATGTGAGTTCACCCATCATACTCATCTCGAATTCACCCTGCATAAGCTCAGAAAACTCTCTCACGAGACTCATGTTAGTGGATCCAAATATGATATCGTCAACATAAATTTGTACAAGAATTAAGTGCTTTCCTTGACGTTTAATGAAGAGAGTAGTGTCAACCTTTCCTCTTGAGTAGCCTTGATCAAGTAAAAATTTACTTAGTCTCTCATACCAAGCTCTAGGAGCTTGTTTGAGACCGTATAAAGCTCTTTTCAGTTTGTAGACATGATCAGGATACTCATGAGACTCAAAACCAAGAGGTTGAGCAACATAGACTTCTTCATTTATGTACCCGTTAAGGAACGCACTCTTAACGTCCTTTTGAAATAACTTAAAATTCTCCGCACAAGCGAAAGCAAGCAAAAGGTGTATAGCCTAGAGTCGGGCAACCGGCGCATAAGTTTCCTCATAGTTGATGCCTTCCTCTTGGTTATACCCTTGCGCGACTAAACGCGCCTTGTTGCGAGTTATTACTCTGTTTTCGTCCAATTTATTTCTAAACACCCATCGGGTGCCGATTACTCGATGACCTCGTGGAGGAGGGACAAGGTCCCAAACCTCATTTCTAGTGAACTGATTTAGTTCCTCCTGCATTGACAAAAACCAGTGTTCATCGAGTAGGGCTTCCTTAGGGTTTTTAGGTTCCATTTGTGAAATGAACGCGAAGTGATAACAGAAATTACTTAGCTTCGATCGAGTTGTTACACCCTTTGTGATGTCTCCGAGAATGTTTTCAATTGGATGGTCTTTGGAAGACTTCCAAGCTTGAGGGAGATCATCGTTTGAAGGCGGATGAACTTCCTCGGTTACATCATGGTGTACATCCTTATCCTTCTCAACTTTGGCTTTGTCAGGTTGGTCAATCCCCGTCTCGCCACCTTTGAGTATGTCTTCTGTAGATGTACCTGCACCATGAACAACACTATCCTTTCCGACATTTCTGGGATAGGACTCATCAAAAGTAACATGCACAGACTCTTCTACAGAAAGCAATCGTTTATTATATATTCTATATGCTTTACTCGATTGAGAGTATCCGAGGAAGATACCTTCATCGGCCTTGGAATCGAATTTGCCCAAGTTTTCCTTTCCATTATTTAATACAAAACATTTGCGTCCAAATACATGAAAGTGAGAAACATTTGGCTTTCTCCCTTTTAAAAGCTCATACGGTGTTTTATTTAGAATGGGGCGAATAAGCACCCTATTCAAAACATAACACGTCGTACTAATGGCGTCGACCCAAAAATATTTCGGTAAACCACTTTCGTTAATCATTGTTCTTCCTAATTCTTCTAAAATTCGGTTTTTACGCTCCACAACCCCGTTTTGTTGAGGGGTGCGTGGAGCGGAGAAGTTATGATCTATACCATGGTTACCGCAATATTCTTCAAATAAGTGATTTTCAAACTCACCTCCATGGTCACTTCTAATTGATACAATGTTTGTATTTAACTTATTTTGGGAAAGCTTAGCAAACCTTTCAAAAGCGGCAAATGTATCACTCTTACTTACTAAAAAGATGGTCCAACAAAACCTAGAAAAGTCGTCCACTATTACGAACCCATAATAGTTTCCTCCTAGACTTTTAATCCTAGACGGCCCAAACAAGTCCATATGAAGAAGTTCGAGAGGTCTCGTTGTTGAAACGATCTTTTTGGATTTAAATGAGATCCTCGTTTGCTTCCCTTTTTGACAAGCATCACAAAGGTGATCCTTGGTGAACTTTATTTTGGGAAGTCCTAAGACTAAGTCTTTTTAGACTACCTTATTTAGTAAGTCAAAGTTAACATGCGCGAAACGCCTATGTCATAGCCATGAGTCTTCACTCATAGTTATGAGGCATTTGTCGCTTGTTAACGATACTTCATTTAAGTCAAGCATATATATGTTGTTTACTCTAAAACCATTAAACATATTCTTCTTATTATTATCATGCACAATTTTGCAACAATCTTTTGAAAAAGATACATTGTATCCTTTGTCGCATAATTGGCTAATGCTATGCAGATTATGTTTAAGGCCCTCGACAAGCAACACGTTGGAAATCGTAGTAGAAGAGGGATTACCTACACTACCTTTACCTAGTATTGCTCAGCGGTTGTTATCACCATAAGTTACATACCCTTTCTTCTTAGCCACGAAGTCTATGAATAAGGATATGTCTCCAGACATGTGTCTTGAGCATCCACTGTCGAGAACTCATCTTCTCTCGGTGGTCTCGACACATTTTACCTATCAAAACATAATTAGCAAAAGGAGGTACCCAATGGCATATTGGGTCCTAATATGTTAGCGACAAGATGGTTGCGTTTGGGCAACCATTGATAGATGCCTTTAGGAACCAGTAAATTGGCATTTACCAACGGAGTGGCCTTTCTTGCAACAGTATAAGCATGCAAAATCGACTTTAGAATCACTTTTACTTGCTTGATCCCTAATTACATATGCATATTTTTGATATAGGTTTATCATACTTTTTCTAAAATCCTTTTTATCAATAGCAAATGTAATTTTAGGCTCAAGTGCCTTATTTAATTTGGCCTTAAGGTTTCTAACTTCACCTTACCAAATATGACAAGTATCACATCCAAAGTCGAAAGGATTTCTATGGTCCTCACAATCCGATTTATTACCTTCCACAATGGAAGCCTTAAGGTCCTCTAGTTTCTTTTCGGACTCTTTAACTTTGTACTCTAAGTAAGTAAAAATTCTTTTATTAGAGGCAAGTTTCTTAAAGGCTTCAGTTGCTTCATTGTGTAAAGCATTAAATGCGGTTTGTAATTCTGAATGCGACATATTTGAGGACTTCTCATATTTAGAGTGACGTACCTGCTTTTTCTTATTTTTTTGATGAGCGGAAAGGCATAGATTCATGGAATATTCTTCATCACTAGAGCTTTCATCAGAGGAGGAAGAGTCGCTGTCTCTTTCCCAATCTATATATGTTCTCCTTGGCTTTGATGATTTCTTGTATGACTTTGATGATTCCTTTTCCTTTGCCTTTTTGTTCATCGAACAGTCCGGTTTGTAGTGACCGGGCTTTCCACACTTGTAGCACGTCCCTCTAGTCTTTTTACCTTTTGAGTCATCATCTTTGGAGTACCTCGATTGTTTCCGGAAGTTTACCAAGTTCTTATCGGAATGTTAGATGTCGTTCTTTCTCATGTAACGGTTGTACCGATTAATGAACATCCCCATATCTTCGCTCTTGTCCTCTTCTTCTTCGTCGCTTGAGGAATAATCACTTTTCTCTTTTGCTTGAGACTTCGAGGAGGAAGTCTTGAGAGCTATCGATTTCTTTTCACTCACCTTCATTTTGTCTTTCTTTTCCATCTTTTCGCGTTGGTCTAGGCTCAAGAGTACATGTTCATGCTCTTGTAGTTTGCCAAACAATGTTGTTAAGTCTAATAAGGTAAGATCATGTGCTTCTTTGATGGCGGTCACTTTTGGCTGCCATTCCCTGTTAAGACATCTTAAGATCTTATTAGTAGCAACATCATTAGAAACAGGCCTACCTAATGAATGTAAACAATTGATGAGATGAGTAAATCTCTTTTGCATGTCAGCAATGGTTTCCCCTTGCTCCATGAAAAAGAGATCAAACTCTTGTGTTAATGGGTTGATTCTAGCCAACTTAACATTGTTTGTCCCCTCATGGGAAATTTGTAGTGAATCTCACATGGCCTTAGCAGTAGGACAATGGGATACACGATAGTATTCATCTACACCTAATGAGGAGATTAAGATATTTTTGGCTTTCCAATCATAATTGTATTTTTTCTCATCGTCATCGGTCCATTGTGCTTTGGGCTTTGGCACAACTACATTATCCGCATCGGTCATAGTGATTTCTATTGGACCATTGAGTATAACGTTCCATATTTTTCTGTCTATGGAGTTTATGTGCACCCGCATACAGTCTTTCCAATAACTATAATTTTCACCGTTGAAAACGGGAGCTCTATTGTACGCCCCTTTTGGTTCGTTAGCCATTTCCTATCAACGTTGTATTTGAAGCACCGAGTAACCGAAGCTCTAGATACCACTTGTTAGACTATGGCGCGGATCTAGAAGGGGGGGTTGAATAGATCCCAATTAAAAATTTGAGTCGGCGCTACCAATTAAAAAATTGGTTTTGAAAATTTGTTTTAAGTGCGGAAGTGGCCGAGGAAAATATAGTCTAAAATGAACGGTTATTGGAAAACCGGATATGCGTAAGCCTTTGGATTAATGACAATATGGAAAAGAGAATCACAATACTAATCACACTTATCAATGATCTAATTCACTTGTTAGGATTCCTAGTTCCAATGATTTAAAGAGCAAACCAAAACTAGATACACAAGTAAGATAATTTTGGTTTAGGCAATTTGTCAAACACTTGGTGTGCAAAACACTCCAAGTGATATTTATGTTGAGTAAGTGATTCCAACTAGCCTAGTACAATGTCTTATTGTACTTTGGATTCAAAAATAGAGTTTTAACCTCTTACTCAATTGATATCACAGTTTGACAATAATGCTTATACAAAAATCACTTATTTTTAAGCTAAAACGGAAATGCTGAAAAATAGAGCAAACAAGTATTTGGTGAGGCAGTTCCCCCGTCGTCCTCGCTTCGGGGTACGTCTGTCCTCAATTCAAAAACTAGAATTGAGATAGATTTAATAGATATCACATGTTGAATTTAACAGTTTATTCAAGGATTGAACAGCAAATATACAACAGAAATCTCAAGACGTTGAATGTTGCTTTCACTCCTTGCCCCTTGATTCAAGATGAATCAAGTCCTCCGATCGTTGTTGATAGACCTCCGATTCCAGCCGCCTTATTGAATAACCCGTTGTTGTTCAAACCTTCGGCTCCGGCTAATCTCAACTGCAACGAATCAAACCCAAGATCTTCCCTTCAATATCACTGAATCCGGCTACTAGACTGTTGAAGAACACCTCTTCACAATCACCTTTGCTCAGTTGACCCTTGATGAAGAATCTCGTCCAAAAACCCCCAAAATTCAAACCAATCTTGGAGGATAAAACCCTAACGGTTTTATTCAAGAAAGAACCTGTCACAAGCTTCAACCCGAACTAGATTACCCAATCTAAGCTTCGAACCTTATCACCTTTAATCATTCACAATGCACTTCAAAAATGGTTGTGTGTAATTGATGTGTGTGAGATGTTGAAGATGAAGATGAAGAATCTTGGACACCTATTTCACTCTTTCTTATTCTTGAACATATGAATCAGTTTTTATCAAATGTTAAAATGACATAAGTGGTTGAACTTGTATATATAGTACCAGACCAACCAAAGACATAACAGCTTTTCAAATAGTAGAGGGAGTCACTTAAAAACTGTATTTTCGCGCGAACGATCGACCGCATCAGGTTTGTGCCTCGACACATAGCCTGCGTTTTTTGGAAATCTGCAAAATGTATTAGTATGCGTCGACCATACAGTCGGCGTGCGCTGACCCATTGAAAAGTATTTCTTTCATGCGCCGACCCTATGGTCGACTCATCCCTTCATGTGCTGACCAGTGGAAAATGCACTGATGCATGCGCCGACCCTATGGTCGACTCATGCCCTGCAAACCTGCAAAAATTGATCTTCTTGTGGCTTTTCATGCCTCTTGTCACGACCACATTTTATCTACATATATTATATTTATTATAATCGTTTTTAGACAAATATAAAAGGATATGGTAGGTGATACGTTGCATTTGTTTAGTAGATTTGGAGTTTATAATTGCCAATTCATCCATGGTTGTAATTCGTCATCATCGAAACTTATATTGAGTGATGTCTTGCAGACTCGTGTGATGTGTGGTTATTTGCCTTCACACATTAGTCTTTCCCCGTGGAGTCTCGCTTGCTGAGCTCGTCCTTTGCGTGTCACGTCTAGCTTCTCTCCTGTAACATCGTCTTCCTCACAGGACCTGTGTCTTTCATTTCACGTCATCTCATATCATATGCATTCGGTGGCTTCTTAGGACCAAAAATTCGTGCAATGTTTGTATTTAAGTCCCTCCTATCTCGTCGAGACAGAGATTTCAATCTCCATATCTCCGGATAGAAGAAACTTAAATAGGGGCATCTGTCGCACCCTAAGTTTTTACCTTAAGACTCCACTTCCTTGTGTGTTTTCTTGTATTTTACCTTTATATCTTTGCGTGCATGTTTATTATCACTAACGAGTGTGTGCAGGTTTATTTCGCTTTAAGGACGTCTCTGGGGGATTTTTTATGATTACATCCTCTTAAATCAAGACTTTGGTCCCTTTCAAGTTTTTCTCTTTATTATGGAAAGTTTGTCAAGACAGGATCCATACAAGATTTGAAACCACAGACTCATGGTATTTGAGGCATTCATAGTGCCAGATGATTTGGATTTAAGATTTAAGGATTAATCGTTTGGGTTTTAATTTCGACATTTACCATCTGGTCAAGGGGTGTTATGATGGCAAGAGTTACTTGGATTTTAATTGGTGCTTTTCATATGGATTATTTTGGTCTTCAAGACCTTAGTCCTCCAATAATTTGGTTATTATTTTAGTTTCAACTTGGAGGGATTGAAGTTGTTAAACTAATAAGTGTCTTTCTCAAAGTTAAGTTCATATTTTGGTAAGATTCAAGTCTAATTACAAGATTGATTCAAAACGTTGCAATTATTTAAGGATTACGAATTCAAATTATGATCATGATTGAATGGATTACCAACATGAGAACGACCAAGAGTCAGAACTTGTGAAGTTTTTATAACAAGCCATCTTTAAATGTATTATTTTGGAGGCAGGTAATAATATTATTAATATGGCGGAACTTGTCCACTATTTGCCACGGTACAAAGAAATACAAGAAGAAGGCCATGTTTAAAGCTCACTTCATTACAAGTCAGTGCAAAATAATCAGTGCAACAGATCGGCACTACTAAGTTTGCACGCAGCCAACCAAGGGGACACTTCATACAATTTCCCACTTTGAATATTTATAATACGCAACTGTATGACAGTATGATAACTGATAGTTTGTTTATGACCTCTACATCATTAGAACACTATATGAGTACCACAATAATTCAAATTACATTCATATTAAGCAAATATGGATTACAAAAGCATTGTCTACTTTATGATATATGAGCAACGCAGTATTTGTATAAAACAAGCTCATTATTGAAAATCCAACACAAGGTAACATAATCCCACGTCAGATTTACGGGAACTTCCTCATCTTCGAGACTACACACTTCTTTCCTGGCTAACAAGGAGGTACGCTCTAGATTAGAACCTCCGACATAACAATAGGCGCGACTCTCGTGCCTCACTTCTGAACAAAGCCGCAACATAAATCATGTTCTTGTAAAGTATTCATGCCAGGAAAAGTACATTAATATGGCAAGCTGTGAAACCAAATAAGTTGCAGGTGCATACCAAGAGTGTGGAAATCCTACATCAGAAAAGCCATCAACAATAAAGTGATTCACTTGTGTTGAACACCATAAAGAGCAATAACATGGGATTTAATCACGGTTTCGGCAAGCAACAATATTAAAACATTATCGAAGCATGAAGGCTACGAAATATATCCTATGACAAACATTAACACTACCAAGTTTATCCATGACGGCCGTACAATACCATAGTACCTGAATGGAAGCGAGTAGCATTGCTGCTCTACAATATGTGGTTTTGCAAATTGGACTTTGACATCATCCATCTTGCTACCATTTTCAAATTATAAGAGTACATCATTAGTCACAAATGCCTAAAACGACTTTCCAACCAAGTTGTGCAACTATGACTGTCTCATCCTCAACAAGGCTCTTGGATAACTCCCAGATTTTTATGATTGAGTTTTCCCCCGACATTTTCGAAGCTTTTGTTCAGCAGCAACAGTGCACCAAACCGGCGAGAATCCCTTCCTTAACTCTTGCAAAAGAAGGAAGTTGGAGCATGTACAAAGGATGATGACGACGTCAGAGGCATTCCGCGTTTTTGCACCTGCATCAGGAAGAACAGAATAACATGCTTAAGGACAAGATCAAACTCATTAATAATTTTCATGTCGGCGGTATTTTATTCTTTGAGTTCAACAGGCGATTTCAACATGGCGGTTTTTAGACGGACATTTATTTGGAGAAGCGGTTTCATTGCTACTTAGTTTGGTCTACATGACGGTTGCTTTTCAAGATGTAAAGTTTTGAGGTGTCAGAGAAAGAAATCAAATTGTATCTTGAAGATCAGAGGACAGGAAATTCCGATACGGATACCAACGGACTACAAGCATTTTGTAGTAAGAGAAAGAATTCCTTAAAAGAAAGTTACGAAGCAAACCGAGGGCTTCTTCCCAAACCAAGTCGAGACCGAACAAAACATCAACGATGGTGCCGCAACTTACGTTGATCGATAGATGGCGACCCTGTTTAGTATATACTAAGAGACAAGACCGTAGGACAGAACTTGACAGTGCCACAATCCGGTATGCCGTTTCGACCTGTTGTACGAGACTACTCCACGCCCGCATCAACCCAAAGCTTGCGACAAACAAATAAGGGTCAGAAAAGAGTTTGAAATTGCATCTTGCTATGAATATAAAACAGGAAGTGAGGCTTTAGGGATTGGGTTTGTCAGTTCCATTATGTTTCAAGTGAACTTCGTTTCCGTATTAGCCTCAAGCACGCCCGGATCTTGACGACGTCGACCCGTAGTTACCATTGAGTGTATGTCCTACACCTGTAAATGAAGAAATTCAAAGATACTCAAGAAGTTGATAAAAAGGATAAGGAATTAAACGACCAACAAGTTAACAACATCATTGACAGCATTGATGATCAAGACGCAATCCTTATTATCCATTTTAGATATATTGAGACAGAATTAGAAGAAGTCGTATCACCTCAACTAGCATGTTCTCGACAATATCCACCCTTTCCAAAACAAGAAGAAGCCTCCATCAACCTGTATCAAGAATCAAAGTCATTAAAGCGAGATCGTACATGTCGAGACAATTTAAATTTATTTCCAACAAAACACAAACATGTCTCAGACGCTTTCAAACCAAGAAAGGAAAGGAATTACTGCCTTGTCTTGTTTTGACAGCCTATAAAGAGAGAGGAGGGATTGACGATTCAGGGGGACATCCAGAGAAGAAAATCCAAGACGAAATCCCAAAGATTCGAAAATACTCAGAACACAAAAAGGAGAGGAACTTATCTGTAGCATCATCGTTGCCATCACCGCAAATCCACCGCTGGCGAAGCCATTGTCGCCATTATCACAATCACCCGCCATGAAACCCATCCACCACTGCGAGATCACCTTCACTATCGTCGCCGGAAATCAACTGTCCGCGGCCGAAACTTTCGCCATCGCTGTTCAAAACCTTCGCGGAGACCACCACCCTTCGCCATCGAATCCCTTTTTCTTTTACCGTGAATGTTTTTTTCGCTAACAGTTTAATCTCTGTTTTTTGCTTGATTCATGTAGGAAATATAAGAGGAGTACAGGGAGAAGAAAAGGATGGAGGAAATAGAGAAGAAGAAATGGAAGATGAAGGACAGAACTATAATGATGGGAGAGAAGAAGAAGATGCAGCAGATGGAAGAGGATCAATTTGGAAATTAGGGATTTAGTTTTTTCTATTTTATTGGTATTGTAATCCTACGCACACATACTACCGTAGTTACGGTACGCCACTCACATGCACCCGTCAGATCCAACGTCTGACACGATCACACACTCCAGATTGCGCCCCATCGTACACCTTCACCTTTCTGCGCCACACCAAATTGCATTCACCCCATTAATCCCTTAATTAACCTTTTCTTTTAATTAAACTAATAATAAACCTTTATGTGAATCAGTTTTTAAAATAAATAATAACTTCTTAATTAACCATTAATCTTTTTATTAAAGCAAATCAACCTTTTTTAATCAAGTCATATTTCTAAATATTTTAGTAATTACTTAAATAATCATTTTCTCTTCTAATTAATTAATTTATTTTAGATAAAACACTTATCTTATATCACCAACTTAGTGAACTTTTCAATGGTAGTATATAATAAAGAGGACCTATTTTAATTAATAGATTATTTGAAAGCTATTTCAATTTAATTAACTTTTAATAACAATAACCAAAATTATATACTTTTATATAATAATCGTTCGTTTAAAATCCAGAAATCTCCTTTTAATTTCATAATCTAATTCAACATTTTTCTTAAAAGAAAAATAATACAACTCTTTTCTCATAAAATCAATTCAACTCGCTCCTTAAAATCAATTCATAAAAAATCAACTTTTCCTAAAACTAATATTCGCCTAATCTAATATAACTTCACCAAAGTATAATTTCCTAAAATCAATTCATATAATCTAATACAACTTTTTTCTTAAAATCATTGTCCCATAATCTAATCGTGCATGCTTGCGTCCCTGCTCCAGTTCCATGCACATATTCACAACTCACTCACTCACTCGTGTGTTTTAGCGCTTTCATGCGTTTGTGTATGTTTTGTTTACTTTATCTGCAATTTATCTTTACCGTCGATTTACCTTCCCGCAATTTATCTTATCGCATTGCATAAGTGTCCAAAGGAAGAACTTGCGTATGATCTAAATAATTGTGCGTATGCACCTCATTTGCATCATACTCCCCATTTGATCCTTGATCCCATTCAAGTCGATCACTTAAGATAGATCCTACCCCATAAGGAGGACCTTTTTTTATCTTTTACAACTTAGAAAAACATTCATTCAACTCAATTCAAATTATTCAAACACATTAGAGAACAAGACATGAGTCATCTTGACAGTCGAGATATAAATCTCCTGCCTCCATAACAATACAATCAATATGTAGGGACTTTTCTGTTTGAGAGTGATAGTGGCATACTCGTCGATCACAATCTGAGTTTTTAATCCCTTCTCTCAAGACGATGCAAAGACTATTTTCCTGTAAGTTATGTTGGCTAAGTCAAGTCTTCTCCCTCGAGATGACAACTTGTCTTTTCTCCTAGACCCAATCAATCAACTACCTTACCCCTTAGGAACTTTGACCACGGTCAAAGAACTCCTCAAACCCTTTAGGGGAACTGCAAATATTCTGATTCCATCTCCGTCAGGATATGTAGGCACAAGATGCGACATCTTGGCGAGTATACTTAGAATCAAACCACTAGGTCTTTTATCCTTAAGCAGATAACCCTTAGCAATAAAAAACATTAAAAAAGAGGTTCTTGTAGAGTACTACAGAAACTTAGGAAGCTAGCACCTTCCCTAAGTTTAACCAACCCCCGAACCTATAACTCTCTAGCTTTTGCATTTACATTTCATTGTGGGTAATTCGCTCTTTTTCCCTTCCTTTGGACGAATAAAAGACCGGTTATAATGAATTAAGATTCAAGCTAATCAATAGCTTGGTATCCAAATTTCACCGCAACATGGGTAACTGGTGTTTTTGTGGATGATGTTATCGTGCGTATTCTAGCAGTTTAAGTGTTTTGCTGCTCGCATGTGAGGAGACTTATGCATTACCTGTTTGCGGTAGAACGGACGTAACATATCCTTTTTGAAAGACTGGTTTTTGCCATGCGAGGCAGGGTGTCACGTTTGATTGGTGAGATTGTTTTTAGGGGTGAGATAAATCCTCGGATAGTAACTCCTTGCGGGTAGTACCCAATTCTTTATCTCAAAGTTTTTGTTATAAAAGGTGTGGCGAACGTAGCGTCTTCATATTGAAAGACGAGTATCAAGACCACACACACTACAGTGAGTATCCTGATACTCGGAGTGGAAGAAGACTACACTCAATCGTCTCTATTTAATTCAATACAAAGAGAACTTCATTCTATTATTAAAAGTGTTTTTGGTTTTGAACGGTAAGTGCTTTTGTGACAGAGAACCCTACGGTAAACGTCAGCACTCGGGATAGGAGAAGGCCGACGCCTAACCATTCCACGACCATTCAAGTTTTTGTTAAGAAAAGAGTTTGAAAAAGCACTCGGTACGGGACCGAGGTTTTAGGTGAGAAAGGTTGCGAAAGGAAGTTGTGGGAAGAGGTGCGGAAAGAGATAGGTGATGGGTAAAGTTGTGTCTTCGTATTGAAATACGAGTATCGAGACCACCCTAACTACAGTGAATATCCTGATACTCGGAGAGGAAGAAGTCTACACTCAATCCTCTCTCTTTAGTTTGATACAAAGAGAAATCGATTTATTTATGAAAAGTGCACTCGATACAGGACCGAGGTTTGAAAATGTACTCGGTGTCGCAACTGCGAAAAACACCCGGCGGAAAATAGAAGAGTCGCCACCTTTTGTTATTTATCCCAAAGAGAGGGAAAGGAAACGATCAGAAAAACTTGAAAAAGGGAAAAGACGAGGTCATCGCAACCAAGTTCTGGATTCGGGAGTCGGTTACGCAAGGGGAAGGTATTAGCACCCCTCACGTCTGTCGTACTCGACGGGATCCACGCTTGTTGTCTATCTAAGGGTGTGTTTAAACTATCTACGCTACAGGCTTGCGGGACAAAAATAAAAGAAAAGAGACTCGGCAGAGCATCGTTACTCTGTGCCTACGTATTCCCTCGTGCAATGGGAAAGTCAGAGTCAACGTAGTTCGGCTAACTATGGGAGAGAAGGGGGGAAAGTTGCTCGCCAAGACATCGCGTCTTGTGCCTACGTACTTTCATCTGGTATGAAAGATCAGAGCAAACGTAGTTCAGGCAGACACGAAACCACAGGTTGATTAAGTGTTTTAATCGAGTAGAGTTAAACATTCGTTCTAGCAGTTAGGGACTAAGCCTGTTTGCGGTAGAACCGAAACTTAACAACACTTTTTTCTGAAAAAGAAGTTTCCAATCAATCCCGAAGGAAAAAGGTTTGAATTTTGTTTTGTGTTTTTTAGTGAAGTGAATTAATTCGGTTTGTGATTCACGTTGCACTAAAGACTATGACATGGAGGCGAATGCGTCATATATCGCCCCCAAACGGGGCGTATACTAAACATTCTAGATAAGCGAGAGGAGACCCCTCACTCATCACTCCCCATGTAGCCTAAGGCTCGTAGCGCGCAATGTTTATCGCCTTTATTAGATGAATTAGAATGGTTTGAGATGAGAAGAGAGACGCACGGAAGGTCTAAGGGAAACTCGGACCTAATGTTGTCATGCAAAGTGATCCTAAAGTTCGGATGAAAAGGGAAAACATCTACCCTAATGTTAGCATACTTGGATTGAGCACCTAATGTCTCTCTTACTCCCATCCTAAACAGAGGGACTAGGAATCCTATGGGGATCATGGCAAGAAAGCACAAGAAGAACAAAGGGAGGATCAATCACAAGTAGAAAAATGTAAACATAAAAATGCACAATTAGAATGGTGGGAGGGAGGAAAAAGTGTGTGGGGAAGAAGCCGCCACAAGCGCGTCTCGACCTTAACAGCGATGCAAGAATGATGCAAACATGTGGGAAAAACAAGAGATGAAAGCAAACAAACATGCAAACAAATGATCAATTCGAACCACATACACAAGCATACAAACAAATGGAAGAATGAACATACATATCAACAACATCATGATTAATCAACCACAAACAGTGACAAATAGCCGAAATAATTCAATCCTAATGCATCACACTGATCTATGATGATTCAAATCGATCTGGTATGCGAACATGCAAGCAAAACAGAAAATATGGCATTCTGGCACAGTGTTAATCGGTTAACCCCTGGGGTTAATCGGTTAACACCTTAAAAAGCTTGGAAAATCTGAAGTTTTGAACAGGTTAATCGGTTAACCATATGCGTTAACCGATTAACACTGTTAATGTTTGAAAATTTTTTGAAATTTTGAATTGGTTAACTGATTAACACTGCACCAGAAGCTAAAAATAGCAGCAGAAAATCACTTCTAGCACAGAAACAGCTTATCTGAAGTTCCAACCTATCAACTTATCAATTAAGCACGAAATTAACAACAGAAAACAGAGATCCAACAGCATGGATACACAATTACACAACAACATCACAAATCGAACGGATCAAAATCAACAAAATTCAATCGAATATGAAGATTAACATGATAAGCTCAAAAATTAAATCGGATCGAGAATTCCAACCTTTGAAGCGGAGATTTGCTTCGGTAAATGTTGATCAACTGAATTTGAGCAGATCAAACGTTAGAAATCTGGAAAACTTCAAGATCCACAATAATTGTTGTTGTATGAATGAAGATCCACCAAATTTGAGTAAAAAAGCTTCAAATAATCACTTCTAGATCCAACTCCAGATTCAGATCTAAGCTTGCACAAAAATTGAAGATGAAAATTGATCCAATGATGATGGTAAATGGAGGTTTATGCTCAAGAATCCATTGATTCTAATGAAGGTACATGAAGGGAAATATGAAATTTAAAGGGGTTCTAGATCCTTCCCAAATGAAAATTTGAATTCCAAGGTGATCAAAATTAGACCCCAAGTGCATTTGGCTTGCAAAATCACGTACTGGGCAAAATCTGCTATGGTTAACCGATTAACCATATGCGTTAATCAGTTAACACTGTTAAAACTTCAAATCTAGGCTAATTTCCCTTTGGTTAATCGATTAACCATATAGGTTAACCGATTAACGCCCTCAAATTTTGAATTCGGGCGCCTTTTGGTGGGAAATCTGTCCATTTGCCCTGTTTCAACTGTCTGGAGCTCTGTTTAGCTGCTGAACCTCATTTTTTAATGTTATTACTGTGAAAATACTTGTTATGAGCCTAAGTGTTGATTTCTGACCTGAAATTAACCTGCAAAATAAAATCTGCCGCCCGACCGCTGGATAAAATAAATGTCCGAGCCTCTGATGCTCGTTGTTCGCTGTTCAATCCTTTGCTCCGAAATAAACTTGAGTCACAGGAACGCCTTGATCCCAGGCCTCGAGAACGAATGCTATGCGATGCAAAAAAAATGCAAAATGCAAAGAAACAAAAGCCAGTTATGGTTAAAATGAAAGGCAAATTTTGGGGTGCTACAGCTGCCCCTATTCAAGCAACTTGGACCTGAAAGGAGGAAAAGCATCCGCTTTCAAACATTCAAGGTATAAGGTGATTGAATACAAAAGAACCTGGAAATTTGCACCCCGCGGGAATGCAAAACAGCGACTACCAACCAAGAGTCGGAAAACGATGCGCTGGGGGTAACAATCCAATATAATCTAAAACTCATCCAAAAGATATCAACCAAAAGTCGGGATAACACATAGAGGATACCAATCAAGAGTTGGAACAACTAAAGGCCAACGAACACCAACCAGGAGTTGGGAAACAACCAAAGATACAAACCAAGAGTTGGGACGAAAACGACAACAGATACCAACCAAGAGTCGGGATAGCGAACTCGGAATACCAACTAAGAGTTGGAACAAACCCTGTTGCGGGAACAAAAGAGTAGCCAAGCAGCCTTATGGTTACTTCACCGGGGAAAGAGTAGACTAATTCAGAAGACTCTGTGGAGAACAAACTAGAAGCACCATCCAAAAGATGGGATGAGGTGTGACTCTCTAGGGACAAAACCACCCCTACCAACCAAGAGTCGGAATCCACATCACTAACCGAAACTTCCACTGCGAGACGACTTCGCTGGGGAGGCACACTGACCAAAAGTCAGAATCAACAACCAGAGAACCAAGGTTACCAACCAAGAGTTGGAAATACGTCAACAAATCGACCACACCGGATATGGCGACCTCACTAGGGAATCAAAGACTTCCAACCAAGAGTTGGAAAACGAACTGACGTCCACGACTGACCCTACCGGAGAAACCATAACCACCAACCAAAAGTTGGAAAACGACACACTTCCTTATCAACCAAAAGTTAAGATAACGACTCCGCTGAGGAATAAGGAAGACTACCAACTAAAAGTTGGGACAACAACAGACGTCCCAGACCGACCTTACTGGGGAATAGGGGAATACCAACCAAAAGTTGGGACAACTGCAGGGGTAACATCCAACCAAAAGTTGGGAAACAAAGGTACTAACCAATAGTTAGAATCACCATGAAACACCATTGGTCAAAGGTCGGAGCACAAGCTGCTAACCAAGAGTTAGGATTGTCGGGGAAAGATCCTCGCCGGTCACGAATCAGAACCAAAAGCTATTAAACAAGAGTTAGGATAGCTGGGGGACGCTAAATAAAGCCGACTCCATCCCAGAAGACTTCCAACCAAAAGTTGGGATGATCATCCCAAATTATCAACCAAGAGTTGAAATAAAAGGCCACTAACCAAGAGTTAGAACAACAGCTACTAACCAAGAGTTAAGATAACAAAGATTGCCAACCAAAAGTTGGAACAAAGACTCTGCGCGGGGAAACCAAAGATTACCAACCAGCAGTTGGGATCACCTTCTAGACCAACCAAAAGTTGGAACACCAAATACAAACATCTGAACTACGCTGGAGGGTGCCAACCAAGAGTTGGAATCCACGACTCTGCCGAGAGAGATGAAGAATAACCTCCAAAAGTTGGAATAACATCCAAACGTCACTGGGTCATCAACCAAAAGTTGAAATAAAACAACGATGACCAACCAAAAGTCGGAACCACTCTGTTGGGAAAGAACCACAAGCTTGACCAGGGAAGGCAACACTCGCAAGCGACTCACCTGAGGAAACCGAAAACATTCACCCAAACGACTCAGCTGGGAAGAATCTGATAAAATAACCAACCCAAAAATCCATCCTGACGCGGATAACACGAAAAACCCCTTGATTCAAACACACTCTGCTGAAAAGAAATCCGGTCCCAAAACACCAAACCTGGCTTATGCTTCAGATGCTTATGTTTGAAGATGGTGTAATGCTCCATATGAAATGGAAATGCTACGCATTTGGGAGGACGTTAATGCAAAATGAAAATGCAAAAGAACCAACCCAGCAAAATAAATGCTAGGGAGAAAAGATACAGACTCCGCCGGGGAGAGATAACAACCCATGTCGGGAAGAGAAATCCACACCGCTGGGGATCAAATCTTCTGGGACATTTGAATAGCTTGGCTGGAACACAAGCAATTCTATGCTTAAATCGAACCCCTTCTGCTGAGGGCACCGACTCTGCGGGGGAAAAACAATCGACCACTGAAGATTGACTTTATCTTGGTCAAGAAACCAGCCCTGAATGGCATTCCTGAAAACTCTATCCCGCTTGGGGAGAAAATCCACTCTGCTTGGGATTACATCAAACATCAACCTGTCTTGCCGAGGAATATCAGATACTCCTACTCTACGGGGAATTCGAATCTACTGGGGAAATCCCAGACTCCTATTCTACCACTTACTCTGTCGAGGGAACCAGCACTGCATTCTGCTGGAGACAATCCTGAACCGGCTCCGTGGGGAAAGGACGTCACCGACGTTGCCTCTGCTGGAGAAGAAAACGGGTGTACAAACCACCCTGCCGCTGAGGGAAACACTTATATCCTGCTCCGTTGAGAATAAACTCCACCCTGCCGAGGACTCTCTTTCTCACGAAGACAAAGCTTTGTTCTGTTGGGGACATAACATTTCAATCTTGATAATCGGACTCTGCCGACGAGAGGACACAACTCTGCCAGAGATAAGATGACCACTTGACTGGGGAAGCAAAATCTCTGCTAAGGAAGCATACCTCCTCGTTGTTCATGCCTGACTGCACTTAACCTATGGGGAACAAGTCCATTCTTCCGGAAGTATCACACTTAATCCACTGAGAATACCCGGCTAACAACAACTGCTACTTGTTGCGGCCTGAACTGTTGAGGATAAGGGAATCTCACTTGGTTGTGATAACCCTGTTGACCTGCAACAAAGAAAAACACCAGAAATGTTCTACATGTGAAATGGTTACCTCAGTTACCATCCATGATACTTGTCGATCAAGCAAAGTCAGTGCTTTCGTTATGCTCTGTACAGCCTCTTGCTTTTACCTGCAATGTTTACCAAAATAACAGACATTTCGCAAACAAAACAGTAAAATGGACAAGAAAAAGAAAGCTCTTTGACTGAAGTGAATACTTTATTGATGAAAGGCCTGTAAATAGGCAAATTACAATTCAGATGCAATTCCTGAAAAGAGGTAATTGCTCAAAAACAAGAAAACAAATACAATAGAAATGTCGGCAATATGGAAACAGACAACCACCATGTGTCGATTCGGCTATGACCTGTATGTCTTCGATGTTCCCCATGTTTCGTCTTCTGACAAGACTGACTGGACTGATTCCTTTCCTTCGAGATAACTGCTCACAAGCTTACAGATCGAACGCAGACCATGATCATTTGCTTTTTAAATCCATAACTTTTGCCCAGATCGCCCTTTCGGGTTTTCAATCCACCGGGATACCCATTTTTGCCAAAGTTGCCTTTTCAGGTTTTCAACTTTGCGGGTTCATTCTTTTTTTTCTTTTATCCCTAATTTTTTCCCGAACCTTTTCTTTTTATGGTTCACCAGGATGCCCCCATTTTTGCCTGGACTTTTCTTTTTGTGCCCAGCGGGTCTCTTTTAAGCAAAGTATTTTTTAACCACGTTCGCTTTCACAGCGGACGAAAAATCTTCACCGTCCATAGTAGATAGCAATAAGGCTCCGCCAGAGAAAACCTTTCTTACCACATACGGACCTTCATAGTTAGGAGTCCATTTTCCCCTGTGATCTGTCTGATGAGGAAGGATCCTTTTCAAAACCAAATCACCTGTCTGGAAGCACCGAGGACGCACTTTCTGATCAAAGGCTTTCTTCATCCTACTTTGGTACAACCGGCCGTGCGCGAGGGCTGCCAACCTCTTTTCATCAATCAAGCTCAGTTGATTCAACCTGGCTCGCACCCACTCAGCTTCATCAAGCTTTACATCCGACAATACCCTTAAAGAAGGAATCTCAACTTCTAATGGCAGGACTACTTCCGTACCATACACCAGTGAGAAATGAGTTGCCCCAGTTGAGGTACATACCGAAGTACGATAACCGTGAAGAGCAAAAGGCAACATCTCGTGCCAGTCTTTGTAGGTCACAACCATTTTCTGCACAATCTTACTGATATTCTTATTAGCTGCCTCAACATCACCATTCATCTTCGGACGATATGGAGAAGAATTGTGATGTTCAATCTTGAAACTCTGACACAGTTCCTTCATCATTTTGTTGTTCAAATTTGAACCATTATCAGTAATGATCCTCTCAAGAATACCATAATGATAAACAATGTCCTTCTTTATGAATCGGGCGACCACCTGTTTCGTGACATTAGCGAAGGACGCTGCTTCTACCCACTTTGTAAAGTAATCAATCGCGACCAGAATGAAGCGATGTCCATTAGAAGAAGTGGGATCAATCTTTCCAATCACATCGATTCCCGACGTGGCAAAAGGCCAAGGAAAGGTCAACACATTCAGAGGAGCTGGTGGCACATGCACCTTATTCGCATAAATCTGGCATTTATGGTATTTTCTGGCGTATTTGAAGCAATCGGATTCTATAGTCATCCAATAATATCCAGATCTCAATAATTTTCTAGCCATTGCATGTCCACCGGCATGAGTACCAAAATAACCCTCGTGGACTTCCTCCATCAACAGGTTTGCTTCAAGTTCATCAACACAACGCAGCAAGACCATGTCGAAATTTCTCCTGTAGAGCACATCGTCTTTATTCAGATAAAAATTACCGGCTAACCTCCTCAGAGTCTTCTTATCTTTGCTGGATGCCCCAGATGGGTACTCCTGAGTCTTGAGAAAATGATTGATATCGAAATACCAAGGCTTTCCATCGGATGCTTTCTCAATGGCAAATACAAAAGCAGGTCTATCAAGACGCATGATGGTGATAGCAGGAGTTTCATTCCAGAAATTCACTTTATACATCGAAGCGAGCGTGGCTAAGGCATCTGCCATCTGATTCTTAGCCCTCGGCATATGATGGAAATCAACTCTATCAAAGAAAGGCAGCAATCTCCTTGCATAATCTCTATAAGGCACCAGGTTGGCCTGACGAGTTTCCCATTCTCCTTTGATTTGGTTAACGACTAACGCTGAGTCACCATATACATCCAGATTCTTAATCCTCATATCAACGGCCTCTTCTAAACCCATAATGCAAGCTTCATACTCGGCTTCATTATTGGTGCATGTAAATGTCAATCGAGCGGTGAACGGTATATGAGAACCGTGAGGAGTAGTAATGATCGCATCGATTCCATTACCATATGAATTAACCGCTCCATCGAAAACCAATGTCCACTGAGATTCTCTCTCAGGACCTTCGTCAGGTAAAGGCTCATCACAGTCTTTCATTCTCAAAAACATGACCTCTTCATCTGGAAAGTCAAACTTCATTGGTTGATAATCCTCAATCGGCTGTTCCGCGAGATATTCCGACAGAACGCTTCCCTTAATGGCTTTCTGGGAAACATACTGAATATCATACTCTGTTAACACCATTTGCCATCGGGAAATCCTTCCGGAGAGTGCTTGTTTTTCAAAGACATACTTGATTGGATCCATCTTCGAAATCAATAGGGTTGTGTGGTTTAACATGTACTGTATCAAACGCTTTGCGGCCCAAGCGAGTGCACAACATGTTTTTTCCAGCATCGAGTACCTCGACTCGCAATCGGTGAATTTCTTACTCAAGTAATAGATGGTGTGCTATTTTCTACCTGACTCGTCCTGTTGACCGAGCACACATCCCATTGAATTCTCAAGAACCGTGAGATACATAATCAGTGGTCTCCCTGCAACTGGAGGCATGAGTATTGGAGGTTCCTGCAGATATTCTTTTATTCTTTCGAAAGCCTTCTGGCAATTTTCATTCCACCTGTCTGTTTGATCTTTTCTCAGCAATTTGAATATCGGTTCACAAGTGGCTGTAAGATGAGATATAAACCTTGCAATGTAGTTTAATCTCCCCAGGAAACCACGAACCTCTTTTTCTGTTCTCGGCTCAGGCATTTCTTGTATAGCTCTTATTTTGGCAGGATCTACCTCAATACCCTTTTCACTGAAAATGAAACCCAGTAACTTTCCAGATCTCACCCCGAAGGTGCACTTGTTAGGATTCAGCCTCAGCTTGAACTTCCTCAACCTTTCAAACAATTTCAGAAGATCGACCAGGTGTCCCTCCTCCGTATGAGACTTTGCAATCATGTCATCAACATAGACTTCAACTTCATGATGAATCATGTCATGAAACAAAGTGACCATCGCCCGCTGATAAGTTGCCCTTGCATTTTTCAATACAAAGGGCATCACCTTATAGCAAAAATTCCCCCATAGTGTGATGAAAGTAGTTTTCTCCATGTCCTCTGGGGCCATTTTGATTTGGTTATACCCAGAGAAGCCATCCATGAACGAAAACATAGAATACTAAGTGGTGTTATCAACCAACACATCGATGTGAGGGAGCGGAAAATCGTCTTTCGGGCTCGCTTTATTCAAATCTCGATAATCAACGCACATCCTGACCTTTCCATCCTTCTTAGGCACAGGAACAATATTAGCGACCCACAGAGGGTAATTCGTGACAGCAAGAAACCCAACATTCAACTGCTTCTGAACTTCTTCTTTGATCTTGACTGCCATGTCAGGCCTTGTCCGTCTCAACTTCTACTTGACTGGCGAGCAATCTTCTCTGAGAGGTAACCGGTGTACCACAATATCTGTATCCAGCCCAGGCATGTCTTGGTAAGACCATGCGAAGATATCTTTATACTCACGGAGCATTTCAACCAATCTTCTCTTGACACTATCTTCCAATGCAACCCCCACTTTAACCTCTTTCTTGTCATCCTCGGTACCCAGATTAATAATCTCAATATCCTCTTGATGAGGCACAATGACCCTTTCCTCTTGCTTGAGAAGCCTGGCTAACTCTTCGGGTAGTTCACAGTCTTCGTCAGTCTCATCTTCAGCTTGATAAATGGGATTATCAAAGTCATACGAAGTCATAGCTGAACCTGAATCGATGGCATCTGATAAAAAAAGACCTGCATGAGGATGTTATGTTTATTATGCGATGCAACAAACAAAACACATTGCCATTTTTTGTTAAGTATAAATGCAAAACAAAAACAAGAAAAACAGGGATCACAAAATTTGAATGTGAAATGTCTTTTATTAATGATAAACTGTAAATAACAAGAAGGCCCCATAAATGGGTCACTACGTCTTGGGCAGAACGCAGGACTGAACATAATCAAACAATGAACATTACTCTGCAGTAGTAACATGAATGACTTCTTCGGTGGTCCAGTTGCACAGCTTCTGGCCGGGAGTACATGGACGAATCCAGACATCCATGTCGCAGTCACTGTCACCTTCATCGTCTTCAACGGCATTAATTATGTCGAATATCACACCACTGCTGGTGAACTGTACAGGTCCCCTGTATCTCGGAATCTGAGAAGAACTGGAGGGTTTGTATCCCAGACTGAACTTGTCCTGCTTGACAGGAACATCAAGAACTTGACCCCACTTCTAAGACGAGCCGGATTCTATGATAGCACGGGACTCCCTGAGGTACGACATCGAAACCTCTGGGCCTTTGGCTTCTACAGGAGACTTCCCCTGAATCTGAACTGTTTCAAATGCCTGGAAGAGCGTTTCTTGGATTTCACTATCCACCTCTACATATTTGAAAGATGACAAATGGCTAACCATAATTTCCTCTTCACCTCACACGTAACTATCTTCCCTTCTACCATGTATTTCAACTTTTGATGCAACGTTGAGGTTACTGCCCCAGCAGCATGTATCCAAGGTTGGCCAAGCAAACAGTTGTATGTTGGCTGGATATCCATAATATAGAAAGTTGCATCAAAGATCTCTGGCCCTATCTGAATAGGCAGCGTGATTTCTCTGAATACTAACCTCTTAGACCCATCAAAAGCCCTCACGACCAGATCACTTGGCGTGCACAACAAACCCTGAATGTCCAACTTCATCAATGCCTTCTTCGGAAGCACATTGAGGGATGATCCCGTATCAACTAATACACGTGACATCAGAGATCCTCTACACTCCAACAATAGGTGCAGAGAATGATTATGGTTCCTCCCAACAGGAGTCAGATCTAAACCAGTAAAGCCGAGACCACTAACGGCATTCACGTGAGCGACTACCCCCTCCAACTGATTGACAGAAATCTCCTGGGGTACGTACGCTGCATTCAAGACTTTCAACAGAGCATTGCGATGCGCCTCCGAACTCATCAACAACGATAAGATAGAAATCTTTGAAGGAGTTTGATTTAAGTGATCCACAATTTTATATAACCTCTGGTGGAGAGAAGATCCTACCACTTCTGGTAACACCTCCGGCACCAACTATGTTCTCAACCGACAAACTCCCGCTTGTCGATTCAGTCCATTCTTATTTCTGCCTGTTACAGAACACTTCTCCTCCATAGTTCCATGGGATGGCTCTAGTGCTCTTGTACGGCATGGGTCCAGGTATAGTAATGGTCACCGGAGTCGGCCTAGCAGGCGCTGAAATATTGATTGTCCGGTATGGAATGGAAATAGTGGCAACTTCATTTCCGTCATCACTCACTTTGTGCTCAACATCTTCTTTCACGACCCTGTCAAACTGCAAACAACCCTCGTCAATCATTCTCTGAATACCCCTCTTCAAAAGATCACAACCCTCAGGTTGCGCTTCACATTCCGAGCAGTCAGCAGAACAACTAGGAAATACTCCCTTCTTCAACAAGCAAGCTTTCACAAAACCCAGCGGAGTTTTTAAATCTTCAACCTTAGTTATCAGATTCAACTTTTCACCCTCAATAACAGCATTGGCTCCTGCCACCCCATGATCCGGCATCGGGTTCTGAGTAACATTGGGCCCCTCATTGGTGAAATTAATAGCTTTAGAATCAAGTAAATCCTGGACCTTATGCTTAAAAGCTTTACAATGATTAATATCATGGCCTGGGGCGCCAGAGTGAAAATCACAATGAGCGTTTGCATCGTAACCAGGAGGTGGTATACCTATGAGAGGAGCCAAGGTCCTCTTCTGAACCAACTGTAACTGCAGCAACCGTTGTAACAACTGAGAATATGGTATCAGAGGATTTGTAAACTGTCTATCAGGCATCCAGCGCCTAGCAGGATAAGGTCGCGGAGCGTTGCCTTGCTGCGGAGTTGCGGCCAGGATATTTACTGTAGCAACTTGATGATGCTGACGAGACTGAGCTCTACCTTTACCCTTATGAGAAATAGAATTTGCATCCCCCTCCCTTCTCTTGGGGTTTGCAAAATAAGGCTTCTTCGTTCCTCCCGAAGAGGATCCACCACCATTGGAAATCTTACCAGACTTGATCCCACTTTCAATTTGCTCACCGGCAATTACCAAATCAGAAAACCCTGCAAACATGCAGCGTATCATCTTCTCAAAGTACACACCCGGTAGCGAAGCCATGAACAGGTCAATCAACTCCCTTTCAACCATAGAGAGTTGTACCCTTGAAGCTAAATCCCGCCACCTCTGGGCGTATTCTTTGAAACTCTCAGAATTTTTCTGCGACAGACTCTGCAATTGTACCCGATTGGGTGCCAGATCACTATTATACTGATAGTGACGCACAAAAGCCTCAGCCAACTCTTTCCAGCTATGAATATGGGTCTTCTCAAGCCCCATATACCACTCCAACGAAGCCCTTGCCAGACTATCCTGGAAGAAATGCATCAATAGCTTTTCATCACTAGAATAAGCAGACATTTTCCTGAAGTACGCCCGAATGTATACTCTGGGACAAGTTGTCCCTTTGTACTTATTGAAATCGGGCACCTTAAACTTGGGGGGAATCCTGACCCCAGGAACCAAACCAAGATCAAACATATCCAATTCCAAAGAGTTCTGATTCTCCGACGATTTCATTTTCTCCTCAATCAGTTTGAACCTTCAGTCAACTTCAGTCGACAAACCGCCCTCCAGATCTTTCACAGAGAAAATATCATCTTGATTATCCTCCCAATGAGGACCAGCAACCCCGTGCACAGTGCACACACTGTCATTACCAGCAATATTATCGTTCTCACCAGCAACTCCTCCGCCCGGAGGTACGACAACAGTAGGAATACCTTGAGGAATAGATCCACCAACCGGAGGATGAACAATACCATATCCTCCGTGCAAAACACCGTCTTCATCAACCCGTGCTATCAACGGCTGGATGAGAGTTCTCAACTACTCCTGTCCACTGGCGATAGTCTGCATCAGTTCCATGAATTGGGTCATACGAGCCCTAATCTCCTGCAATTCTGCCTTAACCTAATCCATCACCTTCTACTGATTCCCTCGAGTAGAGTACCTGTGGAAACTGAATTCCTTAATCCTGAACTGAAGAAAACCAAGCAGAGATAAGAACACAAGGCCACCAAGAACAACCTGTGATGCAAATGAGAATGCAAGATGCAAAATGCCAACATGTCTATGTATGCATAAGGAGATCTACCCCCTTGATTCCGGTTTCAATAAACAAGAATAGCAGAGATGGATAAGAACACCACAATAAAACTTCTCATATATCAAGTAAAGCTGAAACAATACAACCAAATGAGAAATATCCGCATACAAAGAGGTATTGATCTCATCCAACATCTCTGGTGATGATCAAGATACAAAATCAAATGAAACTACAAAAGATAAAACTCCTAGTAGCCATGATCTCTATGCCACGCATGAGACTCCTCAAGCATCTCCTTTGTATCTGGATGGTCTGGCCTCTCTATCAACTCTCGGATAAGGACATCCCTCTTGCGTATCACATCCCAGAGATAATGACAATGATCTTCCCAAGCATCATCTCCGAAGGCATCTTCTAGCCTGGGTTTCTTCAACTCTGCCCGAATTTTGAACTCTTCAAGTGCTAACAAAGTCTCTTGGTATTTCTGCTCGATCGTACTTCTATGGAACATTTCTAGCAATACCTCTCTCTCCTTAGCCTTGAATTTCGCTTTCAGTTTATCGACCTGAACGTGAAGCTGATCTTCTCTACTCTTGTTGGCAGTCAAGGTAGCATTCCATTGCTCGTTGAATTTGGATATCTTCAGATAGGCTCTATCTAAATCTTCCTTCTTACTCCTCAGAACATCACAAGTGCTTTTCAGATCAAGACCGACTTGCTTCCGTGCTTGTATCTGATTAGCAAGCTCTTCCTTCAACTTAGTCAACGATTCTGCATTTGTCTTGGCCAAATACACAGCTTCACCCTTATCGTGTTTTAGCTGACTGATTTCCTGCTTCAACTCTTCATTCTCTTTGTGCAGCTCTTCCTTCTCTGCCCAAAGCTTGGTATACCTCAGGATATCAACAGTTCTAGGCGGCTCAATGACTAAGGGATACAATGGTGCTTCAACAGGAAATGGCAACAATACCTCTTCAACCCTCTTCTGAATCCAATCCGAGTATGGATCATAGGCTCTACAATCTCCTTTGCCTAAAGAAAGCTTTCCCTTCTTGTGAATCTTACCCCAAGCATCCACAAATCGAGCCAAGATACAAGGATCAGCTACACCTGTGAAGTACAGAGATTCCTGCACTTCCTCTTCTTTCGGAGGTCCTTTCAAAGCATATCTGAATTGTCTCACAGCAAGAGAAGGATTATAATTGATACCGTCTTTCCTCCCTATCAAGGGCACATTAGGAAAGCTACCACAACTGAAGATAAGCTCACGACCCAGCAAGTCTCGATTGAACTAGACGATATTCTTCTCCGTTAGACCCATAAGCCTCTTTGACCATTCAGATGAGTTCGCGGAATTCACAAAAGCTCTAAAACGAGGAAGGTGATCAACAAACCACTTATGCAGTAGCGGTGCACAACAAGAAACCATATTTCCTCTTCTTTTCTCGTTCTTGTAATACACTGAATGATACAAGTCTCCTAGAAGAGTAGGTACGGGATTCTTGGAAGCGAAGACATAAAAAGCATCAAAATCCACAAAGTCTGGTACATTGGGAAACAACACAATGCCATAGACACACAGAGCCAAGATAGCACTGAAAACCACCCAACAACCCTTGTCAGCATACTCTCGGGCTTTGTCGACCAGGAAGGGTAAAGTAAATCCGGAGACTCCGTTTCTACTAATAACATGATCTGCCAAGTCAGAGGCGCTCAAATAAAGAGCGGCGGACAACTTCTCGAGATTAGGTTCTTCTTCGGAGCTGAAGAAAGGCACTTTGTTCAGAATTGGAACACCTAAAATGTAAGCAAATTCCTCCAAAGTTGGAACCAACACATAGTCCAGAAATGTGAAGCATCTCAGTGGAGGATCATAAAACTGCAATAGGGTATGAATAGCTCCATGCTCATAAGCCGTAAGCTTACTGAAAAACTTCAGAATTCCACCATACTGTTCTCTGAAAGCTGCAAGAACACTAGGATCAGCCAGGGAAATCAGACCAAATAAAGGTCCCAACTCAGGCGCCGGAAACTTGTACACAACAATCCTCTTTCTGCTAACTTCCATCTTTGAAGAGGACCAGTACCAAAATCAAGGGAAAGACGAGAACCTATAACACACATAAACATGCAATATTAAATGCAGAATGATTATGCAAATGCACACAAGGGATCCAGGTATCCAATGCTCAAATGCGATGTTGTGTCGTTGACTGAATTCAACTAGAGCTCCACTCTAATCAGAACACTGAGATAATACACTAGATAGAACACTCGGGATCAGAATTCTGCACTGACGAGAAAACTAGGGTTGGTTGAAGGCCAGGTTTCCTGCAAAAACCCATCCCTCTCACATGTGGGTTCTAGTTTTGAAAGGTATGACATCCTATGCGGGTGATCAGCGTCACAGACTTTCGAGAAACGATGATACGTTCACCGTTTCCGGTTTGGCATCATAGTCTAACGAAGCGGCCTCACTTAGCTGACTTCCCAAATGAACGGTCTCCAGAGTCGACAGTCTCTCAAAGTCAATATTCCCTCAACTGCACCAGACGCGCAAGATAGAATATTTCCAAAGAAAAACCTCGTCTGAAAGTGAATTTCATGCGAGCTATTATGCAGTCAGACGCCACACAAGCTCCCGCTAATTTCCACTCTAATCCTATGTGTATACTCAAGCCCAGGTACGGCTTATCTCTCGATAGAACAACCCAACCCACAGCACAGCGGCAACAAGAATGCAATGCAATAATATACAACAGATAATGTACATAAAGCAAAAACTGCACAAAAGTGAACACCCAAAGACGCAACCAGACAAGCGCTAGGAGTGACTCGCATAGGGAACCAGGGTCCGCAGCAGAGTCGCCAGTTGTCGCAACTGTGAAAAACACCCGGCGGAAAACAGAAGAGTCGCCACCTTTCGTTATTTATCCCAAAGAGAGAGAAAGGAAAGGATCGGAAAAACCTGACGAAAAAGGGAAAAGACGAGGTCATCGCAACCAAGTCCTGGATTCGGAGTCGGTTACACAAGGGGAAGGTATTAGCACCCCTCACGTCTGTCGTACTCGACGGGATCCATGCTTGTTGTCTATCTAAAGGTGTGTTTAAACTATCTACGCTACAGGCTTGCGGGACAAAAAGAAAAGAAAAGAGACTCGATAGAGCATCGCCGCTCTGTGCCTACGTATTCCCTTGTGCAATGGGAAAGTCAGAGTCAATGTAGTTCGGCTAAATACAGGAGAGAAGGGGGGAAAAGTTGCTCGCTAAGACATCGCGTCTTGTGCCTACGTACTTCTGGTATGAAAGATCAGAGCAAATGTAGTTCGGGCGGACACGAAACCACATGCTGATTAAGTGTTTTAATCGAGTAGAGTTAAACATCCATTCCAGCAGTTAGGGACTAAGCCTGTTTGCAGTAGAACCGAAACTTTACAACACTCTTTTCTGAAAAAGAAGTTTCCAATCAATCCCGAAGGAAAAAGGTTTGAATTTTGTTTTGTGTTTTTTAGTGAAGTGAATTGATTTGGTTTGTGATTCACGTTGCACTAAAGACTATGACATGGAGGCGAATGCGTCGTATATCGCCCCCAAAATAGACGTATACTAAACATTCTAGATAAGCGAGAGGAGACCCCTCACTCATAATTCCCCATGTAGCTTAAGGCTCGTAGCGCGCAACATTTATCGCCTTTATTAGATGAATTAGAATGGTTTAAGATGAGAAGAGAGACGCACAGAAGGTCTAAGGGAAACTCGGCCCTAACATTATCATGCAAAGTGATCCTAAAGTTCAGATGAAAAGGGGAAACATCTACCCTAATGTTAGCATACTTGGATTGAGCACCTAATGCGTCTCCTACTCCCATCCTAAACGGAGGGACTAGGAATCCTATGGGGATCATGGAAAGAAAGCACAAGAAGAACAAAGGAAGGATCAATCACAAGTAGAAAAATGCAAACATGAAAATGCACAATTAGAATGGTGAGAGAGAGGAAAAAGTGTGTGGGGAAGCAGCAGCCACAAGCGCGTCTCGACCTCAACAGCGATGCAAGAATGATGCAAACATGTGGGAAAAACAAGAGATGAAAGCAAATAAACATGCAAACAAATGATCAATTCGAACCACATACACAAGCATGCAAACAAATGAAAGAATGAACATACATATCAACAACATCATGATTAATCAACCACAAACAGTGACAAATAGCCAAAACAATTCAATCCTAATGCATCACACTGATCTATGATGATTTGAATTGAACCGGTATGCGAATATGCAAGTAAAACAGCAAATATGGCATTCTGGCACAGTGTTAATCGGTTAACCCCTGGGGTTAATCGGTTAACACCTTAAAAAGCTCGGAAAATCTGAAGTTTTGAACAGGTTAATCAGTTAACCATATGCGTTAACCGATTAACACTGTTAACATTTGAAAAAAATTTGAAAATTTGAATTGGTTAACCGGTTAACCATATAGGTTAATCGGTTAACATTGCACCAGAAGCTAAAAACAGTAGCAGAAAATCACTTCTAGCACAAAAACAGCTTATCCGAAGTTCCAACAGATCAACTTATCAATTAAGCACGAAATTAACAACAGAAAACAGAGATCCAACAGCATGGATACACAATTACATAACAACATCACAAATCGAACGGATCAAAACAACAAAATTCAATCGAATATGAAGATTAACATGATAAGCTCAAAAATTAAATCGGTTCGAGAATTCCAACCTTCGAAGCGGAGATTTGCTTCGGTAAATGTTGATCAACTGAATTTAAGCAGATCAAACGCTAGAAATCCGGAAAACTTCAAGATCCATAATAATTGTTGTTGTATGAATGAAGATCCACCAAATTTGAGTCAAAAAGCTTCAAATAATCACTTCTAGATCCAACTCCAGATTCAGATCCAAGCTTGCACGAAATTGAAGATGAAAATTGATCCAATGATGATGGTAAATGGAGGTTTATGCTCAAGAATCCATTGATTCTAATGAAGAATCAAGAATTCTAATGAAAAAGAGCTTTGAGTGAATTTTGGAAATGGAGAAATTGAGAGAATTTGAGGGCGAATTCTGATCAATTCTGAAAAATGGATGTGAGAAATGAAAATTGGATAGTGAGGTTTGGAGTGAATCATTTAAATATCACTTAGGTTTGGGATCCAAAGCAAGGATTGGAATTTGGATTGGAAATCAAGGCTTGGAATGTGGAATGGGATTTTGGAGAGAAATCTGAAATTTAAAGGTGTTCTAGATCCTTCCCAAATGAAAATTTGAATTCCAAGGTGATCAAAATTGGACCCCAAGTGCATTTGGCTTGCAAATCACGTACAAGGCAAAATCTGCTATGGTTAACCGATTAACCATATGCGTTAATCGGTTAACACTGTTAAAACTTCAAATCTGGGCTAATTTCCCTTTAGTTAATCGATTAACCATATAGGTTAACCGATTAACACCCTCAAATTTTGAATTCTGGCTCCTTTTGGTGGCAAATCTGTCCTTTTGCCCTGTTTCAACTGTCTGGAGCTCTGTTTAGCTGCTGAACCTCATTTTTGAACGTTATTACTGTGAAAATACTTGTTATGAGCCTGAGTGCTGATTTCTGACCTAAAATTAACCTGCAAAATAAAATCGGTTACCCGACCGTTGGACAAAATAAATGTCTGAGCCTCTGATGCTCGTTGTTCGTTGTTCAATCCTTTGCTCCGAAATGAACTTGAGTCACAGGAACGCCTTGATCCCAGACCTTGAGAACGAATGTTATGTGATGCAAAAAAATGCAAAATGGAAAGAAACAAAAGCCAGTTACGGTTAAAACGAAAGGAAAATTTTGGGGTGCTACACTCGGTACGGGGCCGAGGTTTGAAAATATACTCGATACGGGGCCGAGGTTTTAAAATGTACTCGGTACGAGGCGGAGGTTTTTAGGAGGAAAAGAGGGTGGAAGCGTCTTCGTATTGAAAGACGAGTATCAAAACCACCCACACTACAGTGAACATCTCGACACTCGGAGAGGAAGAAGTCTACACTTAATCCTCTCTTTTTAATTCAATACAAAGAGAATTTTATTTCTTAGATGGCGATGGTTTGATAGCATCAATGAATCAAATCAGGACAAATGTAACGTTAATCCGTCTTAGCTCGACTTATGAGAGAAGTCAAACTATAAGAGGTCGCGTACTGATTTTCGTGCTAAGGACAAGATAGAGAAACGATATTGAGGATCGTTCTCCAATTGAATCGTGTTGCACGGACCAAAAACAGTGGGATCTCGTCTTACAGATGCAAGACTTCATTGATCACCAAAAGTCAAAATAAAATCGAGAGATGAAGAGAAATGAGGAGAGAAATAAGGGGTCTCAGATCCAACATTATTCATCAATAATTTGACTGGTAATGAATTATGGAAATGTCATCATCGACCAAAAAGATAGAAGTGAAATAAAGTCGGAAGGTGAGAACGAAAAGAAAGTCGGGAAAACTCAAACCTTATCTTAATCGCAAACTTTAAGTTAATTTAATCGAAGGAAACCTCTCGCGATCCCAAAGTAAGGAAAATGACCCAAATGGTCATTCTCCTTAGATTTGAAATAACGAAGGTTTCAACATCCTCGAAAATCAATGTTTGACGAATCGGAGACTTCATCGGTTCGAAAATAAAAATTGTAATAAAAATGCAAAGTGGAAAAATGATGGGTCTCGGATCCAACGATACTTATCAATACATTGACTTAGTAATCAATTTATGGAAACTTCGTCATCGACCTAAACAAGAAAAATGGGATGAAAAGTCCAATAACAAAAGAGAAATAAAATAACTCTAAAAAGAAAAAGAATAATAAATAGAAATTCTAAATATAAAATTATATTACAAACTCTCTAATATAAAGTATATAATATATAGAAAATCTAAGAAAATAATAATATAAGCTATATAAAATAATAATAATAATGTATTTACAAAAAAAAATTAAAACAGAAATATATAAAATATATAACCTAAACAGACTGTTTATAAAAAAATAATAATAATAATATTTACAAAATAATAATGATATTTACATTAATAAAGAAAATAAAATTAAAACAAAAAAACAAAGGAGGGGGTGTAAACTGAAAAATGGTGTGTAGGAATTTCCATGGGTTTTACAGCCCAATAACAGTCCATAAAAAATCAAAAGAAAAAGAAAAAATAAAAATAAATAAAAAATAAAAACAATAAATAAAAAAACGGTGGGATCCAAGTTTTTCCCTAAATCATCTCTCTCGCTCTCTCTCACTTTCTCTCTGTCTCAAATCACTCTCGTTCTTGTTCATCAAAAATCTTCTCTGTTCTTGTTCTGTTTGTGTGGTTTGTGGGCGAGGTTTGAGAGGTGATTGTGTTTGTATTGAAGTGTTGATGGTTGTTTGAAACGGCGGTGTTGAAGGTTGGGATTTGGAGAAAATGGGTTACGGTGGTTGTAAGTTTCGAAAATGGAACTGGGTATCTGCAACAGAGAAGGTTATCGAAGATGACGATATGGTGAACGATGTGTTTCTGTGGTGATTTGAGGATTGAAGTGGGTGTCGAGTTGTTAATGGAGTGATTTGTGAGTTCGAAAACGAAGCGGTTCTGGGTCGATGTTGAAGATGGTTTGAAATGGATCTGAACAAAGGGTTTTGAAATGGGGCTGTGATTCGGAGGATGAACAGGGCCTGGATTGAAGGTTTTTTCGGTTTGGGAGAAGAAGGATTCGGGCTTCGGAGTTGAAGAAATTTTGAAGGGTGTTGTTCGTTTTGAAGTTGAAGCGGGGTTGCGAAGGTTGGAGGAGGTAACGGGTTTAGCAGGTTCCGTTTTCGAAGGTTGAGTTTCTGAAAAAAGTGGTTTTCGAAGGAGATAAGGGTTTGAGGATGAAATGGTGGAAAATTTGATTTCTGCATGATAATGAAAAAGGGTTTTACGGTGGTTTCATCTATGGAGGTTGAAATGGTGTTTGAAGATGATGAAGTGTGGAGATTGATGTTGAGTAGTAAGGGAAGATGGTGAAAGGAGCGGCGGCTGACCCTTAAGATTAGGGTTGGTGTCCTCTGCGGCTAGGGTTAGGTTGCTGAAGCTGGGAGATGGTGAATAGTGGTTGGGGTACCTTTATACACGACACATGGCAGCGGATTATTGACAAATTACTGATTAAAACACGGTTACTGACGGTAATGAAATGCTGATGAAAAGATTAGTAATTAACAACTCTAATAAACAAAATTAAAGATATGCTAACTCTAAAAAAAATACCAATTAAATTCCTAATTAAACTAATAATAATGATCTAATTAATAATTAAAAATAATTACTCCTAAACTATTTAGTATTTACAGGTTAAAACAAAATAATAAAAACTGAAAAGAAATAAAAACAAAAGGGCTGTTAATTACTAATCTTTTCATAAGGGTTGGGGGTGGGATTCGAAAATAGTTTAGGAGTACATCCGGTAATGAAAATGCACAAACAAATACATCCGCTAGGGCGGGTATACATCCGGTAATGAAAATGCACAAACAAATACATATTACATAAACATTAAAGAAAATCAAAATTATTTTAAAAAAACTATTCTAAACTTAATTAATGCTATTAATCCTAATAAAATAAATTAAACTAAAATTATAAAAACTCTATTTAAAATAAAACTAATTAAAAAGCTCTAAAATAATAAAAACTAATTCTAATAAATCTATAACTTAATTAAAAACTAATTTTAAAAAGTTAATAAATAAATAAATAAATACAAACTATTCTAACTAAAATAAAAATCTATTTCTATTTAAACAAAAATATAATAAAAACCTATTCTAAAATTATAATAATAATTAAAAAAACAATTTGATTATCTAAATAAAAGTTAAAACAAAATATATACAAAATTAATATTTGAAGAGAAAATAAGAAAATAAAAAAGAAATAAAATTTACCAAATGCCCTTAGGCCACGTGTCTTGCTCCTATTAGGCAAAAAAATTGAGATTTGAAGAACGCTCAATCGGGAGCGGACACGTGTCTAAACGGCATTAAATTAAGTGAAAAATGTAACATAAAATGCGAAAGTATTTACAAAAGTTAGCGGGCAAATTTAGGGTATGACAACTCTCTAGTGAAGAGGGTATTTATAGTGAGCCCCCGGCGCAGGGCCAAAGATTATCTAGCACTGGGTTGGGCTGCCAGGCCCAATGTTAGTAACTGTTACGGCTAACGTGGCATCATGAAGATCAGGACGTGGTCTTCGCCCTAGGGTAACTATTCCGCACTATCCGGGAGGAGGAAGACCGAATCTCCAGAATGTGGGTAGTTACTTTATGACGTGTTCCTGCGTGAGTGACACGTGAAGAACGTGGGAGAAGGCCCAAGGATTTTCGGGCAGATAGAGGCCTACTGGTCGGACGCGAGGGTCCTGCCCAACAACGGGGAAAAAGGAGGTTGCTGGCCGGATGTGGGGGCCTTGCCCCGATAGCTGTTGGCATGTGCCCGACAGGAAGGAAGTTTGTGCCTGACGGGTCTTCTGCCTGTCAGTGTGGTTCAGATGAGGCCCAACCGCAGTGGGCTTTGGGCCTGCCAGGGAGTGGGCTAAGCGTCGGCCCGGTCCAGAACAGTAGCCCCCCAAGTCGTTACTCGTGATCAGGTGACCTATGACTTAAGTAAAGAATGGTGTCGTGCATGCTAGTCCGTTGGGCAGGACGCGAGGGCGGTGACGGGCACGTTGTCCTGTCGGGCAGGATATAATTATGGCGAGCAGACGGGTGAGAAGAACTTGGAGAGACGCAGGAAGATGGAAAATCGCCATGTGTCTTCTTGTGACTGCTAGGGGCTAGGCCTTTGAGTGCCTAGCGACGCTTCGTTTCCCGTGCTAAGGGTATATATTCATTGACCTGGCTCGCCCTTTCGCTCATTCTCTTTTCGCAGCTGCTCAACATCTCCAACTTTCTGCCTGACGCTCTGATCGCTTCTGCTCAACACCTGGGATTTTTCTGCCCGACGCTAACCTTTCTGCATCTCAATCACGTAAGTTCTTACATCCTTCTTGTCGTTTTTTGGCGTTTCCGGCGGCTCCACTCGGGGTGTTGCGGATGCCGTAGGTTTTTCCGACGAATACGCCGGAGGATCCTTCAAAATTAGGTAGGGAATGTATGTCACCGGCCCTTGCGATGAGTGCCTCGGGGAGAAATGAGTTGAACTTTGAATGCCCCAAGGACGGTGGGATGAAGGCCCCGCGCACGAGCGGATGTGTGTGCCGAGGTCAAAGGGCATATTCCCTGGTCTTCCTCGGGTGAAACTTGCCCCGGCCTGCCTCGTGGGTGGTAGGGGCGACCACGCCCTTTCACTTGAACTGAGATAGAAGGGTGGATTTGATTTAGTTGTCGAATTCATTGGGTTCCTCTGCTTTTCAGGTATAATATGGCTGGCCACGCTGAGGAAGGAGTGGAGTGGTATTTATCCGAGGACGAAAGGGATCGCGAGGAGGTCGAGTTGGACCCGCGGGCGAGGCCCTTGGAAGAATGGGTTGGGGAATAACCCTTAAATTATACGTCGAGGTTCGTCCACGACGATTCAGACTTGTCCGCTGTAATCGAGGAGAGGGTGGTCGGGAGCCCTCAACAGTTTTGTGCGTGCTTGCCCCGGGCGGCCGATCATATTTGCTCACGATACGACGATGGCCAGTTCTCCATGTACGAATTCTCCTTCAAGGAGGTGGGGATGCGGATTCCCTTCACCGATTTTCAGCAAGGAGTCTTCGACCACCTTATGCTGGCACCGTCTCAGCTCCATCCGAATTTATTGGCCTTCCTCCGAGCGTTCGAGATCGTGTGCGACTATCTCGAGCTCGGGGCAACTATCCCTTTGTTTTTCTATGTCTTCCACCTACAACGGCAGATGGTGGCCGGCTGGCACAGCTGGGTTTCTCTAAAACAGGTGACCAGGCTCTTCCGTTCGTACACCGATTATGTCTGGGGGTTCAAAGACTGTTAGTTTGTGGTCATACCGGTCACCGAGGCGGCGTATGCTACTATTTTTCAGAAGTAAATCATCGAGGTTGACGGGCATCCTTAAGAAAACTATGAATCTAACTTCCCTCTCGACTGGCAGGACCTGCACTTTGGGTCGGGAACGGACAACTTTATCTTCAAGCTTGGCAGGTTGGGCGAGGAGGACAGCTTAGCGTTCTGCCGGCTAGTAGATTTTGTCGGGTGTCTTCCTCCTCGGAAGTGTGTGCCCCCTGACAGAGAATACATTTGTGATGCTGAGGGGCACGTACTGACAGAGACCCGGTACATCAATGTCTGGGCATTGCTCGAGTGTCGGACGGAGGCTGAGGCCCACCGTTTCCTAGGTAGTTTGGGCCTATCTGAGCTGCTTTATTTTACTTGGCCATTTTTGGTTCTGACTATTGCTCTTGTGTCCCTTTTGCTGGTTCGATGGGTTTGGTGGAAGAGAGAGTGACAAAGCTGATGAACAGGGGAAGCCGACATGCTCAGGGTCGGGCCCCTGCTGCTCGGAAGGATCTGGTTGTTGCTTCTCCCGAGGCAACCTCGTCTTCGCAGGCGGCTGGGTCTCCGGTCCAAGCTCCGGTCCCCAAACGGCGGCAGGAGGACGGGGTGCCTCGGATCAACCTTACTGAAGCTTTTCTGGAGCGCAGGTTTGCTCTGCCCCCTTGCTGCCTCCGACCGAATTTCTTTTCGAGGGGAATGAGCCCGGGGTGGCACCGAACGAGAAGAAAAGTATTTTGGGGCGAGCAAGGAGGCTCGGCAGAAGATGATGTCCACTGATCTGGCGACGATGGTGAGGGTTTTCGAGACAGCTCTCGTGCTGAACAAGGCGGGGTGTTCCTCGGAGGATCTAGCCGCTATTAAGGGCGAGCTTGCGATGTCCGAGGAGGTCAGGGACAAGCTCACGGCCGACCAAAGAGAGTACCAGCAGCGGGACAGGCTTCAGGGGGATTGTATCGAGGAGCTAGAGAAAGCTTTGAAGGACCGGGATGAAGAGCTGAAGAGGGTCGAAGGCTGCATGGTCGAACTCGAGGACCTGGTCGCCCCAGCCGAAGAGGAGTCTGAGAAGGAGCGATTGATCTCGACGCGGAGAGGGCTCATGGCCAAGGTTCGTCAGCTCGAGGAGGATTGTCTGGGAGTCGTCGAAGTGGGCTTCAAGCACGCTATCGACCGGCTCAAGATCGTCAATCCCGATCTGATGACCGACGGTATCGGCCCCTTTCACTGGATCGAAGGTGGTAGGATTGTTGCGGCTAGAGGCTCTGATGATGATGATGGTGACCATGATGCCCACGATGAAAAGGAGGACGTAGAGTAGGAAAGGTGGTCTGCGTGCCCCTATTATTTTCATTCGGCCTGCGTGCCTGATAGTTTTTTGGCCTGCGCGCCATGTTTTGTTTTGACTTACGGACGTGTACCCGTTTATTGTAATCGATATTTTAACTTCCGGGATGGTTCTCGTGTTATGGATGTTTGTTTGATTTACTTTCCAAGTATTTGTGTGTGCTCGTATATTCTTGCATGATAGCTATTTGTTGTGTATGTTCGGTTGCATGTTTGGTATGCTTTTAATGAAAATTTTGCTAAGATGGGAGTGTAGCTAGAAAATCGTTGCTCGATAGTGTAGGGAACTTGAGCGGTTGACCGGGGTGGTTACCTGGTCAATGACGGGGAAGGACCACGGTCGTGGATCAGCCCCCGCGGCGTGAACGTCCCATCGCGAGCCGGGGTTCTGTCGGACATGGTACTGCGACGGTGACTCTCGGTCAAGGGGTCATCGTCGAGCAGAGCATCCTGCCCCGCACACACACAAAGGGCAGAGGCTTGCTTTTCCGTTGATCTCGAGGAGACGCGGTCGTACCACGCCGCGATCCCGTGGTCGTGAGGAACTTTTTTGTGGGCAGTGTTTAACTGTAGTATCTTTTTAGCTTTTCAGTTTTCAATGGTTGAGCTATCTGGTCCCCGTGTAAGTTTTTGAGGTAGTAGGCCCCATGCTACGTCTTGTCCCAGACACGGTATGGGCCTTCCCAATTTGCTGCGAGTTTGCCCTCGTGTGAGTCCTTTTGGTTTCTTCGCAGGATCAGGTCGCCGACCTGGAACTCGCATTTTAGGACTTTGTTGTCGTAGCGAAGGGCGATTGTTTACTTTAGCGCAGCCTCATAGAGAGTTGCTCCTGACCGGATCTCCTCGACTAAGTCGAGCTCCTCTCGGAGAGCCTCGTCGTTGGCCTCCTCCTCGGGTGAGCCTCGGTCCTTCGGGATGGCTCTCTTATCTCCACCGGGATTACCGCCTCGGTTCCGTATGTAAGGCGGAATGGGGTTTCCCCGGTGTTCGAGTGGGGAATTGTTCGGTATGTCCAGAGCATGCTATGGAGTTCCTCGACCCATCCTTTCTTGGTGTCTCTGAGTCTGCACTTCAGTCCTCAGAGGATCGCTCGGTTCGCAGCCTCGGCTTGGCCGTTCATTTGTGGATGTTCGACCGAAGTGAAGTGGTGTTTGGTCCCGAGTTTGGTGACGAAGTCTCGGAAGTTTCTGTCCGTAAATTGTGTCCCGTTGTCGGTGACTATGGCGAGCGGGACGCCGAACCTGGTGAGGATGTTTCTCTTGTAGAAACGGAGTATGTTGTGTGTCGTGATTTTGGCGAGGGCTTTGGCCTCGATCCATTTGGTGAAGTAGTCAACGCCCACTATCAGGTACTTATTCTGATATGAGCCTAGGGTGAATGGGCCGAGGATATCCATCCCCCACCAGGCGAACGGCCATGGGAAGGAGAGGGATTTGAGTTTGTTAGGAGGCGTGGGGTGCATGTCCCCGTGCCACTGGCACCTGTCGCACTTCTTGATATGTTCTTTCGCGTCCTCTTGCATCGTCGGCCAGTAGTATCTTTCCCGCAGGCTCTTCCTTGCTAGGGACTGCCCCCCGAGGTGTTGTGCGTTGATGCCCTCGTGGACCTCTTCCAAGACGGCCGCGGATTGGACCTTGTCGATGCATTTGAGGAGAGGATCGCGAAGCCTCTTCGGTATAGTTTATTGTCGAGCAGAACATACAAGCAGGACCTTCGTTTGACCGCACTGGCTTCTTTAGCATCGACGGGGAGTCTTCCTATGCTGAGGTAGGCGTGTATGGGCGTCATCCAACAGTTGGTGTCCCCGATGGCATTCATGTCGAGCGGCGCTTTTGCCCTCTTCGTGCTTGGTCACGCGAGGACCTCTTAGATGACTGATTTGTACCCTCCTTTCTTCTTGGTGCTCGCCAGCTTTGAGAGGATTCTGCTCGCGTGTTATGCTCGCGAGGAATGTGCTGGACCTCCACGAAGTCAAAACTCTTCATTCGTTCCTTTATGAGGGCCAGGTACTCGGCCAAGTTGTCATTTTTCGCCGGGTATTCGCCTCGTACTTGCGAGGCGACCAGTTGGGAGTCTGTGAAGATTTTTATCTCCTTGGCTCCGAGATCTTCTGCTAGGCGGAGACCGACCAGGAAGGCTTTGTATTCTGCCTGGTTATTCGTCATCGGGAAGGCCAGTGCCAGGGAGACTTCCACGACAGTGTCGTCCTCGTTTTCAAGGATGATGCCCGCGCCACTTCCTAAGGAGCTCGAGTCGCCATCCACGATGATGGTCCATTTCTGAGTTCCCAGGGTTGATTATGGTGCGGGGGTCATCTTGGCGACGAAGTCGGGCAGAACTTGGGCCTTGAGGGCTTTTCTGCCTTCGTAGATGACGTCGAACTCGGAAAGCTCCAGCGACCATTTCAGCATGCGCCCCGCCATGTCGGGTCGGCCGAGCAGCTGTTTAATAGGCTGCTTGGTTCTGACTACGATGATGTGGGCCAGGAAATAGTGTCGGAGTCATCTGGACGCATTGACGAGGGCTAAGGCGACATTCTCGATCTGTTGGTACCTCACTTCGGGGCCGTGGAGAACTTTGCTCGTGAAGTAGATCGGTTTCTGCCCCTTGGGGGTTTCTCGGATCAGTACGGCGCTGACGGCTTCGTTTGCCACGGCCAGGTACAGGTACAAGGTTTCCTCGGCCTCTGGCCTCGTCAACACGTGCAGCTCCGACATGATGCGTTTGAGGTGGAGGAGGGCTTGCTCGCATTCCTCTGTCCACTCGAAAGCGGTTTCCTTTCTCAGCAATTTGAAGAAAGGGAGGGTGTGCTGCGCGGATTTGGCGACGAAGCGGGAGAGTGATGCGGGCATCCTGTTGAGGGACTGTATCGATTTCTTCGAGCTCAGAATTGCGATCTCGGAGAAGGCCCGACACTTGTCTGGTTTGCCTTGATCCCTCGTTCGGTCAGATAGAATCCGATGAACTTCCCCGCGCGCACCCCAAAGATGCACTTCTCTGGATTGAAACGCATCTTGCATTTCCTCGCTGTCTCGAATACTTTCCTGAGGTGTGTAGTGTGGTTGACCTCCGTGCAGGACTTGACGATCATGTCGTCCATGTAGACCTCGAGCATGTCGCCAATCTCTCCTCGGGAGACTTTGTTCATCATCCGCTGGTAGGTGGCACCGACGTTTTTTAGGCCAAAGGGCATTACATTGTAGTAGTAATTGCCCGACTCGGTCATGAAAGTCATGCTCTGTTTGTCAGCCTCTGCCATGGGTATCCGGTTGTACCCCGAGTACGCGTCCATGAAGGACAGTAGTTTGAAGCCCGCCAAATTGTCGATGAGCTTGTCGATGTTGGGGAGGGGGTAGGCGTCCTTAGGACATGCCCGGTTGAGATCTGTGTAGTCAACGCACATCCTCCATTTTCCATTATTTTTCTTAACAAGTACAACGTTGGACAGCCAGGTTGAATATCGGGCTTCTGAAATAAAATTTGCCTCTAGGAGGTCTTTTAAAGCTTTTTCAGTCGCCGCCGATTTTTCGAGGGACTGCCTACGTCTACGCTGTACTACGGCCCTAGCGGCTGGGTTGACGGAGAGCTGGTGGCAGGCGACCTCAGGGTCGAGTTTCGACATCTCTGCAGCGCTCCACGCGAAGAGATCGGCATTCTCACGGAGGCAGGCCTTCAGTTGCTTCCTCACTAGGTCGGGCAGCCCTACCCCAATCTTCACAGTCCTTGTTGCGTCTGCCCCGAGGGTCACGAGCTCGAAGTCCCCGTCTGGAATGGGGCGCGTTGGGTGGAAATGCTGCCCATTGGTTTCGCTGGTTTCGTCCTCGTGGTTAGGCTCTTCGGTGAAACGGCAGTCGAAGTCCAAGGCATCGACGTGATCCTTCGGTTTGTCTTCCCGAACGGGAGGTGGCTTAGTTGCTTTGGTCGTGGGACCGATTGTACTAAGGCCTTTCATCGTGGCGTCGAAGCACCGACGAGTAGCTTCGATATCCCCGTTGAGGGTGACGACGACTCCTAGTCTGGTGTAGTATTTCATCTTTAGGTGGACGGTCGACGGTACCGCGGTAAGTTCGGCCATCGTTGTCCTGCCCTGGATGCAGTTATACAGGGACGGGCATTTGATGACCAGAAAACGGACGTTGATTTCCCTGGTCATTTCCTTTTCCCCGAATGTGACCTTGAGCTCCACATATCCCCACGGCCTCGTCGTCGTCCCGTTGAAGCCCTGTAGATTGGAGCCCAGGTAGGGGGATAAGTTGAATTCGTCGAGCTTAAGCGTCGTGAAGAGATGGGTGTACATGATGTCCACCGAGCTCTCCCCGTCGACCAGGATGTATCGGACGTCGAAGTTGGCCATCTGTGCCCGGATCAGGAGGGGAATGTTTGTGTTTGGGGATCCCCCGGGGAGCTCCTCGAGGTAGAATGTGATCGGGTTGGATCGACCTCGGAACTTGTCAAGGGTGTTCATCTTGCCAGAGTTGTTGCTCATAAGCTCGTCAAACTTCCGCTTAACTGATCCCACTGAGAGTTTGCTCGGGGTCCCGCCTGAAATGACCATTGCCCTCAGGAAGTATTTCCACCGACTGGTGGGGCGTACCGGCTCCTCGGGTAACTGAAGTTTGGCGGGGAGGCTGAATTCTCTCAGGGCGAACCAGTCCTCTGGACGGCCGACGGTGAGGGCCGAAGCCATCGTGGGGAGGAGGGAGGTCCTCGATTTTCTTAGCCTCGGGGGCCTCCTGTCGTGGTGGGTCCCCTCCCTGGGTGTATCTCTTCAGATGCCCGTCCTTGATCAGAATTTCGATTGCATCCTTCAGATGGATGTAGTCTTCCGTCACGTGGTCGTGGCTTCGATGGAAGCGACGGTACTTAGACTTGTCATGTTGTCTTTGGTGGGCCCTGATTTTGGAAAGTGGACACCTCCTCAGACAAATTCTGAGTTGGCGCATTCCGCTAGTATACGCTCGCAGGAAGCAACCATCGTCGTGTATTTGGTGAACCGTCCAACGAGGCCCCTTCCTCTCGGGATCCACGGGAGTTTCTTTGTTCCGGGTGTCGCAGGCGGTGTTGGCGGCTTGCATCTCCTCAAATCGAATATAATGGCGAGCTCTGCCGAGGAAGTCTTGGAGGGAGTCTGGGCAGTGGATGGCCACAGCCTCGTAGAATTTTGAGTCTTGGCGTAGCCCCTGCTCCATCAGGTAATGTTTCATCTCGTTCGAATTCGTTACCTAGACTTCCTCCCTCGTGAACCGCTCAATGTAGTTCCTGAGGGGCTCGTCGGGGGCCTGGATGATCGCGCCCAACGCGGCCTCCGTCTTCGGATGGCACCTGGACGCTGTGAAGTGTCGCGAAAACAGGTCCTTCAGGGCCCTCCATGACGTAACAGACTCCGATTCTAGGATCTTGTACCACGTCATTGCGCCTTTCCTCAGGGTCGTTGGGAAAAGCCTGCACTTGATGGCTCCCCGGACGTTCCGATAGTCAAGCATAGCTCGATGTCTTCCAGATGGTCATCTGGATCCGAAGTGTCGTTGTACGTCGAGAGCACGGGCGGTTTCTCCATCCCGTAGGGGATGGGAGCTGCCATGATCTCCCGGGACAACGGGGTCCTATAGTCGTCCTCGTCGCTGAGGATTGGGGATTGAGGGGTTGAGGGCCCCTGTTGAGGAGGAGGTTGGTTTTGTACCCTCGGTTGCCGAACGGGGGCCTCGGGTCTCCCTGTCCTCGATTCTAGAGAGCTTTTATCCTTCTGTGTCGGCGACCTCGCTCGCTGCTTGGAGACCACAGGTTGGGGCCTTTCCAATCGTGGTCGGCGCCCCCGTGGTTGGGGAGAAGGGCTCCGAGTGTTCGTGCGCTGATTTCTTCGCGGAGGAGAGCGGGATGAGGTGTCGTACTCCAACGTGCCAATGTGCTCGTTCTGTTGGAACAACATCTGGTTCGTCTTGTTGATGGCTGCAAAGAGGGCGACCATCATTGGGTCTGCGTCGGCTGGAGTGGGGATCGGCTAGAACACTGCCAAACTTCTCGCTCGCGAGACGACATGGTGCGGTGTGTCCTCGGAGGAAGGGGAGGCAGTCTGGCCGTCTTTGACGTCGGCTTCACGGGGCTGAGATGTCCCCACCTGACTGTCGCTGTTGGTGACGGGGACGAGGGTGGAGTTGTGAACAGCGTCGTCATAGCGTGGGATAGTCATGATCCTGAATTTTTGAGAGATGAAGCTTTGGTTTTCTATTCGGAGGAACGGGGAAGCTTAGTTCCCCACAGTCGACGCCACTGATCGTACCTGACCAGAAGGGGATCGATGATCTACCACACGTCATCAATTCTGGAAGTTGTTCACCCAAAGTGTAGAAGAGAAGGGGGTGTACCTGAAACACACTCTGATGTCAAAGTAAGTGACGAGTAGAGTGGAAGCAAGTATAGAGAGAGAGAGTAAGAGAGTTAAGTTACATGGCCCTCTAGTGAAGAGGGTATTTATAGTGAGCCTCTGGCGCAGGGCCAACAGTTATCTAGCACTGGGTTGGGCTGCCAGGCCCAATGTTAGTAACTGCTAAGGCTAACGTGGCGTCGTGAAGACCAAGACGTGGTCTTCACCCTAGGGTAACTGTTCTGCACTATCCGGGAGGAGGAAGACTGAATCTCCAGGACGTGGGTAGTTACTTTATGACGTGTCCCTGCGTGAGGGACACATGGAGAACATGGGGGAAACCCCGAGGAGTTCTTGGCAGATAGAGGCCTGCTGGTCGGACGCGAGGGACTTGCCCGACAACAGGGAAAAAGGAGGTTTCTGGTCGGATGTGGGGGCCTTGCCCCGACAGCTGTTGGCATGTGCCTGACGGGGAGGAAGGTTGTGCCCGACGGGTCTTCTGCCTGTCAACATGGTTCAGATGGGGCCCAACCGCAGTGGGCTTTAGGCCTGCCAAGGAGTGGGCTAAGCGTCGGCGCAGTCCAGAATAATAAATAATTAAGATAATAATATAAAAGTAATAAAAAACAATTCAATGTAATGAATCAAAATATTTCATTAATAACAAAATGGAGGATGAATTGCATCGTAAATTTGTGAAAATTCTGGCAAGCACACGATGATGTTATTCCCAAAGTTATAACATCCACTGTGACATCTGCTACTTAACAGCTAATACTCAGCAATAATAAAGACAGTAAATAACACAACAATTGTTTACCCAGTTCATTGTCAACAACACTTACATCTGGGGGCTACCAAGCCAGGGAGGAAATTCACTATTAGTAGAATCAATTCAGAGTTAAACCTCCAGTTTACACTCCTCACTTAATCTCTACCCAATGACACTTCAACCTAGAGACACTCTAGACCTGAGTATACCCACTCACTCCCCCTCAATCACACAACAGTGATTTTAAACAATTATAGAATTCAATATGAAGAGACACTTCATACACACCTTAATCTTGCTTCATAGCTTTGATCAAGGAACACACACACTCTTGCTTCAAAGCTTCAAGTGGGATACAGCCTAGAATATACCTATCCAATGCAAATCATCCACCATACAATTGCTTGGATTACAAGTATTCCTAGACAGAATTCACACGTGAAGACTAGCCTTCTTCACTAACACAAGACTCTGCAATTTGCACTCTTTTTCCTTCTGTTTTCAAGTGTTGCTCTTCAGATTTGCATCTTCTGATCTTTATAGCAGTTGTCAGTCCTTTGGGGCCTTGGTGCATTAATTAGGTTTTATCCATATCAAAACCTATTCTCAAAGAGCTGCACACTTGCTACTCAATTCAGGGATCTTCTAGTTCGCCTAGGGCTTCTAGAAATTCTCCTGATATCCAGCTTGAGCATTTATTTTGTTTCCTAGTTCATAGATACTAGAAAAACAACCTTGCCCGCTGGATGTCATACGTTCAATGTTATGATATTCTGTATGACATTCAGTTTAACTAAGTTAACTTATAGTTAACTTACCCTGCACACACATCATTAAGTATGTCCTAACAATCAGTATGACATACATGCACACTCTAAAGTTTTGCCATAAAATGTAGCCAATCAAGAGCACTTACAAACTCCCCCTTTGGCAAATTTTTTGCTAAAACAACCTGTTAACATGTCAGAGTTTACACACAGCAGAAGACTTATGATGTGTTCAGTCATGCAGCTAGTTCCAAGCTCAAGCCACTCAGAGTCCTCACACTTAGCTCTCACTGTTGGTTCATTTTGTTAATCATCTGGTAGTTATCACTACATATGTCACATTTCTTTGAGTAACACTCTGGTGTTCTCCCCCTCAACTGATCATGGCTTTATCAGTTGAACACTTCACCTGCACACCCTGCAGTTACAAAAACAAGCATCCATCCTATGGATGACCAGACATTTAGAATTCCCTTCTGAAGTCACACATATCTAGTTCCTCCCCCTAAAGAGTTGCACAAGACTCTCTGCACATATCCATCCAGTCTACTCTGGATGTTATGACCTCACATATCCATCCAGTCTGCTCTGGATGTTATGACCTTCAGGCTAACATCCTGAAGTACACACACAAGGTTTGCTCCTAGTTCTAGCATACATTCATTTCTATCAAGGATAGACATGCATATTACTTTATTGCTACCAGCACTATTAGCTGTTATCACTCATTTCATCAGCTGCACCTGTGGTTACACCTGCAAGCATGCAAGTCTCATATCATATGCACAAAGGCACATTTGTTCACAAAGGCACATATGTTCAAGCCAGTTCTCCTTGTTCTTCCACCTGCTGTTAGCTCACATATTATTTTCTCCCCCTTTTTAGCCATAAATTCAGATCTAACTAATGCATAGATCAACAGTGTAACATAACAAATGTTGAAGTACACATTAAACTAACTGCTCATAGAGAGCTTCACACAACCAGTACAATTCTTGTTGTCAAATAGGTCTGCCCAAAATAGCAAAAAAAAACATCAACATACCAGTTCACAAGACCAGCTCAGCAACAATCAACTCGAGCTTCACATCTCTTTATCAACACATGTCATTCTTCTTCTTCAGATGCAGAACTTGACCTACCTTTGTCAGATTCTCCATCACTAGTCTCCTCAGCCTCAGTGGATCCATCTTCATCACTGTTCTCTCTCTCTTTCTCTGAATCAGTTGTCTGGTTATCACTCTATTCAGCACCATCATTTTACCTGTCCTCATCAGTGAACTCAGCATTGTCATTTTGCTCAAGGGTCCTGATTAGTGCTTCAAGAGTTCTTTTCCTCGCATCCAGCTCCTGACATGTTTCCTTTAGCTTGGCAATCACTTCTGCTTTTGTTGATGTAGACTGGGATGTCTCAGCTGATGTTGCAACAATGTCAGGAACATGAGTTCCAAGAAACAGCTTGGGATGAAATGACAAGGGGCTTTCTCGTTTGCTCGCAGCATCACTCTTTTTGAGAATGTTGGGATACTGTTTCAAAATGATGCCACATATGAGTGAAGGGAATGCAATGGGGCCCTTGATGCTATAGTTGCCTGCATGCTTCATAGTTTGATCAAAAACATATGTTCCAAAATCAAATTTGGCCTTAGTCCCAATAACATAGATGATCTTTCTAAGTCCAGTTGCCACAGTAGATTTATGGTTTGTGGGCACCCAATTTGCTGCTCCAATCTTATGCAACATGGCATATTTGACACTTAATTTGTTGGCAACTAGCTTTCTTTTGGATGGCCATTTTTGGAATTGAGCAAGAGGACATTGTTGGACAGTGAGGGTTTTGAGAGATTGCAGACGCTCGCTAGCACCTTCGCTAGGCGAGCTAGTAGCGAGCATTCGCTAGGGACTCGCTAGGCGAGTGAGGTAGCGAACACTTCCAGTAGCTACTGTTTGCCTTCGCTAGGGAGTTCGCTAGGCGAGCAGCTAGCGAGCGTTCGCTAGGGCTTCGCTAAGCGAATGAGCCAGCGAGCATGACAGCAAATTGTGATTTTGTACGGTGAGGGTGGTTTTGTTGTCTTGTAGTATTCCTTGAGTTGTGACCAGCATAGATATGGTGATTAGTGGTGAAGAGTGTATACTTGACATTAAAAGGTGAAATTATGTAGTGATCGAAGTTAATTGGAATAAGTAGATTGAGTTGTGAGATATGTATGGGGCATGGTGATGGGATCAGTGGGATCGTGTGACTTTAATTAAAATAATTAATTGATGAACAATATGTATGTATGATGTATGGTGATGTGATCAGGGGATCGCGTGCACCTTGTGTGCTTGAGTTCATTTGTTGTGCATTTGGTGTTATGCATATCATGGTGTTTGGTGGGACGAATCATTGCTCAAGAGGAGTGTATGTGATTCATCTGTACTCCATTGCGGAGAATGGTGGGGATAGAGATCATGGCCAAGGATGGGTGTATGTGATCTATCTGGGGTTTGATTGAATGAACCAGTAAGTCGGTACCGTATGCATGGTGTTGAGTTGCATAATTGCATTATGGTGTGTTGTGTTGATGTTGGACAGTAGGTCGTGTTTGTTGAATGTTTGGTGATGAATTATATGATTACTATCTTTAATTCATGTATTGTATTACTGATAATTTTGATCATGTTTTCTCACCCTTTGTTGTTGTGGTATATGCTTCTTCGGAAGTACATATAATCCAGGTACTTAACTAGCTTGGATAAAGGTGTGCGAGTCGAGTCTTAGGATGCTCTGATACGTAGCACGGGACTTGGGGGTTTTCTTTTGATTTAGTTGAACTTGTTTTACTTTCCTGTGACATATCATGTATTGGTGAATTTTATCAATGAATATTTTCATGTATTGGCGGATGGACGAGGTTGATGAACTAACAAATATTTTCCGTTGCTTTGTTTTGAAAACCTTCTAATGAAGAGTATGTCGAGTTATGTGATGTGATATCCCATTTTAGTGGAGAACTCTGATGTTTATTTGAATTAATCGTATTTTATTTTAATTTTGGGAAGTGGGGTGTTACAATTGGTATCAGAGCAGGTCGGTCCATCCGGCCAGTGTAGTTGTTGAGTCTGTCCTTAGGATAGAGATTGTGTATCTTTTAACCTGGTGTTGTTATTGTTGAGCAGTATGGCAGGAAGGAATTATGTTGCTTTGGCTGCTGCTATGCAAGCAATGGCGCAGGTGGTTGCTAATCAGAACCAAGTTGTGGGTGCGCAATTTGGGGATTTGGCACAGTTTCGGAGCAACAAGCCGCCGATGTTTGAAGGAGGAAGTTTGGATCCTGAAGTTGTGCAGAAGTGGCTGAAGGCGATTGAGAAAATTTTCAGGACGATGGGTTGTAGTGATGAGCAAAAGGTGAGGTTTGGTACTCACATGCTGGAAGGTGAAGCTGAGCCTTGATGGGACAACAGTCGCCAGAGATGGGTGACTGCAGGAACTGCGATCACTTGGGATGTAGTTCGAAAGGGTTTTCTGGATGAGTACTTTTCAAAAGACATACGAAGTGCTAAGGAGATAGAGTTCCTAGAGCTGAAGCAGAGTAATCTAACCGTAGCAGAGTATGCTGCGAAATTTGAAGCTCTGGTGCAGTATTTTCCTCATTACAATACTGAAGATGCGATAACCTCTAAGTGTTTGAAACTTGAGAATGGGCTGCGTCCGAAAGTTAAGTTGGGGATTGCTTGTCAGAAGATCGGGAATTATCCTGAGCTGGTAAGCAGAAGCAGGATTTATGATAATGATAATCGGGCCAGGATTGCATATTATAAGGCTGTGAATGACCGTAAAGGTAAGCAGAGATTTGGTGGTACTCCTTACAGTGTTCCAGCTGATAAGGGAAAGCATAAGGCTGCTTCCGATAAGAAGTCTAGAGAAGGGAAAACATCTGCTGATTTGAAATGTTTCTAGTGCGGTGGCGCGGGTCATCGTGCTAATGAGTGTCCTAATGAGGTGAAGAAGTGCTTCAGGTGTGGTAAGCCAGGCCATGTAATAGCTGATTGTAGAGCCACTATGCCTACCTGTTAGAACTGTGGTGAGAAAGGGCATATCAGTACGCATTGCGCGAAGCCGAAGAAGTCTCAGGCGTCTCAGGCCAGTGGTAAAGTGTTTGCTGTAGTGGGAACTCAAGCTGCCAGTGAAAAGCGTTCTATCAAAGGTACTTGTTTCATCAATAATATTCCTTTGACTGCTATTATTGATACGGGTGCAACCCACTCGTTCATTTCTGTTGATTGTGTGAAGAGGTTAGGATTGGTGACGTCTACTCTTGATCGACGGATGACTATTGAGACTCCCTCTATTGGTTCAGTGACTACTTCTTTAGTGTGTTTGAAGTGTCCATTGACTATCTTCGGTAGAGACTTTGGGGTAGATCTGATTTGTCTGTCACTTGGTAATTTGGATGTTATTCTGGGTATGAACTGGTTGGAGTTCAACCGAGTCTACATCGATTGTTTTCGGAAGGTGTTGTTGTTTCTTACTCCAGAAGAGGAAGCATTGGCGGATTCCTTGTCTAATAAGGAATTGAGGACCCTGTTAGAGGACGAAGCTAAGATGTTTGCTTTATTTGCGTCATTGTCTGTTGACAACAAGACATCAGTGAAAGAGTTGGTGGTGGTGAATGAATTTTCTGAAGTATTTCCTGATGATATTACGGAATTACCTCCGACGAGAGAAGTTGAATTTAGCATTGATCTTGTTCCTGGTACGAGACCTATATCTATGGCGCCGTACAGGATGTCGGCAGTAGAATTGGATGAATTGAAATCTCAGATTGGAAAATTGTTGGATAGAAGTTTATCAGACCGAGTGTGTCGCCGTGGGGAGCCCCAGTGCTGTTGGTAAAGAAGAAGGATGGTAGTATGCGTTTGTGCATCGATTACCGTCAGTTGAATAAAGTGACCATTAAGAATAAATATCCTCTTCCAAGGATTGACGATTTGATGGATCAGTTGGTGGGAGCTAGGGTGTTGAGTAAAATTAACTTGAGGTCGGGTTACCATCAGATCAGAGTGAAAGAAGGTGATATTCAGAAGACGACATTTAGAACCAGATATGGACATTAGGAATATGTTGTAATGCCTTTTGGAGTGTCTAATGCGCCGGGAGTGTTTATGGAGTATATGAACCAAATCTTTCATTCTTATTTGGATCAGTTTATTATTGTGTTTATTGACGATATACTGATTTATTCTAAGTCTGATGAAGAACATGCAGGACATTTGAGAATTGCTTTACAGGTGCTGAAAGATAATAAGTTGTTTGCTAAGCTATCAAAGTGTGAGTTCTGGTTGAAGACAGTGAGTTTCTTGGGGCATGTGATATCTAGTGATGGTATATCGGTGGACCCATCAAAAGTGAGTGCAGTGTTGCAGTGGGAACCGCCGAAGACAGCGACTGAAATTAAAAGCTTTTTGGGTTTGGCAGGATACTACCGAAGGTTTATTGAAGGGTTTTCTAATTTGGCGTTGCCATTGACTCAGTTGACGAGAAAGAACCAAGTTTTCGTGTGGGATGCTGCTTGTGAAGAAAGTTTTGAGGAACTGAAAAAGAATTGACTACGACACCGGTGTTAGTGTTGTCGACCCCGGGTGAACCTTTTGTGGTGTACTATGATGCGTCTAAGATGGGATTAGGCGGAGTTCTTATGCAGGATGGTAATGTGGTAGCGTATGCTTCGCAGCAACTGAGGGTGCATGAAAGGAATTACCCTACTCATGACCTTGAGTTGGCTGCGGTAGTTTTCGTGTTGAAGATCTGGAGGCACTATTTGTATGGTTCGAGATTTGAGGTGTTTAGTGACCATAAGAGCCTGAAATATATGTTCGATCAGAAAGAGCTAAATATGAGACAGAGAAGATGGTTGGAATTCTTGAAAGATTATGATTTCAACTTGAGTTATCATCCAGGAAAGGTGAATGTAGTAGCAGATGCCTTGAGCAGGAAAGAAATTCATATGTCGTCTTTAATGGTGAAAGAGATGGAACTAATTGAGCAGTTCAGAGATATGAGTATGGTTTGTGAGACTACGGTCGATGGTGTGATGTTGGGTAAGTTGCAGGTGAATAATGATTTCTTGGATTTGATTAGAGAAAACCAAAATCTAGATGTGAAGTTAGTAGATTTGATGCCTGGAGTAGAGAGCGACCCCAGTAGTGATTTTAAGTTGGATAGTGCAGGTGTGTTGAGATTCAGAGGCAGGATTTGTGTGTCGGATAATGATGAACTGAAGAAGTCAATTCTGAGCGAAGGACATCGTAGTAGTCTGAGTATCCATCCGAGAGCTACGAAGATGTACCATGATTTAAGGAAGTTATTTTGGTGATTTGGTATAAAAGAGATATAGCTCAATTTGTTTATGCATGTTTGACATGTCAGAAGTCGAAGGTGGAGCATCAGAGACCTTCTGGATTGATGCAACCGTTGGAAGTTCCGGTTTGGAAATAGGATTGTATAACCATGGATTTTGTTACGGGTGTGCCGAACACAACGAGAGGATTTGATGTTATTTGGGTAATTGTGGATCGACTTACGAAGTCTGCTTATTTTGTGCCGATTAATATCAGCTTTCCGTTGGTGAAGCTAGCAGAGATTTATATTTGGGTGATTGTGAAGCTACATGGTGTTCCGTCGAGTATCGTGTCGGATAGAGATTCGAGGTTTACTTCGGAATTTTGGAGGAGTTTACAGGAAGCTTTGGGTATTAAGTTGAAGCTGAGTTCAGCTTACCATCCGCAAACTGATGGTCAGTCGGAGAGGACTATTCAGTCGCTGGAATATTTGCTGAGAGCTTGTGTGTTGGAAAAGGGTGGTGCGTGGGATACTCATTTACCGTTGATAGAGTTCACATACAACAACAGTTACCATTCTAGCATCAGAATGGCACCGTTTGAGGCTTTATACGGTAGGAGGTGTAGAACTCCTCTGTGTTGGTATGAAACAGGTGAGAATGTGGTATTGGGACCGGAAATTGTGCAGCAGACTACTGAGACCATTCAGATGATTCGTGAGAAAATGAAAGCGTCTCAGAGTAGGCAGAAAAGTTATCATGATAACCGAAGGAAGGAACTGGAATTCAGTGAAGGTGATCATGTGTTTCTAAGAGTTAACCCAGTGACCGGTGTGGGTCGTGCGTTGAAATCCAAGAAGCTGGATCCTAAGTTTATTGGACCGTATCAGATTTTGCAGAGAATTGGTGATGTAGCTTATAGAGTGGCGTTACCGCCTGAGCTTTCGAATTTGTATGACATGTTTCATGTGTCGCAACTTCGAAAGTATGTCTCAAACCCATCTCATGTGATTCCAAGAGATGAAGTTCAAGTCTGGGAGGATCTTAATGTTGAGACGATGTCGTTGAGGATCGAAGATCGTAAAATGTAACAACTCTGAGGGAAGGAGATATCCTTGGTGAAAGTAGCTTGGGGAGGTGCTGCATGAGGCAGTGTGACCTGGGAATTGGAAAGTAGGATGCGGGAAGCGTATCCGGAATTGTTTCCATCAAGTAATTTTCGAGGACGAAAATAATTAAAGTGGGGGAGAGTTGTAACACCCATTTTAATTATTTAGTCTTTTGGTGTTATTTTATTTTGAGTGTGTCCTTTGTGGGGGAGTGTATCTGAGCGCGTGGGTGGGTGTCCTTAATTTATAGGAATCATTTAATAAAATATAGAGTTTAATAATAAAATAATATAATTAATAATGATGATAATCTAATAATTAGTAATATTATTATTATTATTATTATTATTAGTATTATTATTATTATTGGAATAAATGAAATAAGGATTAAAAAGGGGTATTAGAAGAGTTTGGGAGAGGAAGAGGAACAGAACACGATAAACCAGTTTTAGAGAGAAGAGCAAAAAGGAAGAACGAGGAGGAAGAGAAGAAGGCTAGGGCTAACAATTTTTCAGAGTTCTTCGTCAATCGGAGCATTAATCGAGGTAAGGGGGGAGAAACTGATTGGGATTGGTGTTTACATGAAATTGGGTAGTGGGGATTCCTTAACCCCGTAGGGATTTGATGAATATGTTTGTCATGTTGGTATGTCTTTGATTGTTGTTGATTATGATGAATTTTGTGTGCATGTTGATGTGTTTATGATTGTTGCTGCCATTGATGAATGGTTGCACGTATGGTGTGATTTTGGTGAGGTTCTGAGTAACTTCTGTAGTTCTGATGATGGACATAGGTGTGGATTCTGGAGACAAATTGATAGAATAAGAACTAGAGTAGTGTGTACTGGTTGTGGTAATAATAGGATGGGAGATGGAAGTAGAGTGATAGGCTTGGAATTGAGCAAGAGGACATTGTTGGACAGTGAGGGTTTTGAGAGATCGCAGACGCTCACTAGCACCTTCGCTAGGCGAGCTAGTAGCGAGCATTCGCTAGGGACTCGCTAGGAGAGTGAGGTAGCGAACACTCCCAATAGCTACTGTTTTCCTTCGCTAGGGAGTTCGCTAGGCGAGCAGCTAGCGAGCGTTCGCTAGGGCTTCGCTAAGCGAATGAGCCAGCGAGCATGACAGCAAATTGTGATTTTGTACGGTGAGGGTGGTTTTGTTGTCTTGTAGTATTCCTTGAGTTGTGACCAACATAGATATGGTGATTAGTGGTGAAGAGTGTATACTTGACATTAAAAGGTAAAATTATGTAGTGATCGAAGTTAATTGGAATAAGTAGATTGAGTTGTGAGATATGTATGGGGCATGGTGATGGGATCAGTGGGATCGTGTGACTTTAATTAAAATAATTAATTGATGAACAATATGTATGTATGATGTATGGTGATGTGATCAGGGGATCGCGTGCACCTTGTGTGCTTGAGTTCATTTGTTGTGCATTTGGTGTTATGCATATCATGGTGTTTGGTGGGACAAATCATTGCTCAAGAGGAGTGTATGTGATTCATTCGTACTCCATTTCGGAGAATGGTGGGGATAGATCATGGCCAAGGATGGGTGTATGTAATCTATCCGGGGTTCGATTGAATGAACCAGTGAGTCGGTACCGCATGCATGGTGTTAAGTTGCATAATTGCATTATGGTGTGTTGTGTTGATGTTGGACAGTAGGTCGTGTTTGTTGAATGTTGGGTGATGAATTATATGATTACTACCTTTAATTCATGTACTGTATTACCGATAATTTTGATCATGTTTTCTCACCCTTTGTTGTTGTGGTGGTCTGTGCTTCTTCGGAAGTACAGATAATCCAGATACTTAACTAGCTTGGATAGAGGTGTGCGAGTCAAGTCTTAGGATGCTCTGATACGTAGCACGGGACTTGGGCGTTTTCTTTTGATTTAGTTGAACTTTTTTTACTTTCTTGTGTCGTATCATGTATTGGTGAATTTTATTAATGAATACTTTCATGTATTGGCGGATGGCCGAGGTTGATGAACTAACGAATATTTTCCGCTGCTTTGTTTTGAAAACCTTCTAATGAAGAGTATGTCGAGTTATGTGATGTGATATCCCACTTTAGTGGAGAACTCTGATGTTTATTTGAATTAATCGTATTTTATTTTAATTTTGGGAAGTGGGGTGTTACATTCAGAGCCCTAGCCACCATGCCAGCAATGATGTTGTGCGTTTCCTTGGTTTCATCATTATTTACATCAGTAGTTGCAGGAGTAGAAGTTTTACCTGAGACAATGTCTTTTGATCTTCCTGCATGTTGGCTCCTTGGATTTTTTACCAGAACCCCTTCTGGGGTCATCATGCGCAGGGGTGTTATTTCAAGCACTGAGTTAGGGTTGCTTGACTCAGTTCCTATCTCAGACTCGTTGGCAGGTATGTTCTTGGAGGGAGAGGATTTTGGTGAATGTTGAGACATTGTACAGGACGTTGATTGTGTGAACAGGGGTTTCCGTTTATTGGAGGCTGTAGGGAAGATGAACAGTTTGATAGTGAACCAAGTGGTGAGGGAGTTTGATATAAAGAGGCTCACTAGGTGATATGGAAAATGAGGAGGGAACTTAATGTTTTGACCAATCAGTAAATGATTGAATTTCAAATTATAATTCCCTATTCTCATTAATTTCTATAACTCACCATTACTTAAAGGCCTCAATTTTTGCAAATCACTTTTATGGGCGTTGACCTTTCATGCACCAATTTCAGTCCTGTTTATTGCATCCTCGTCAGGTATTGCGCCACTCCCTTTCCATTTACACGAGGGACCCCTGAGCATGCCTCCTTTGAACTTACCAGGACTTGTTTGAATGGTGCACTGGATGTCACAGAACAAGGTCATGACATCAGTTGTGACATGGCTTCTTTTAGGCAAGGTAGCATCCATGGACTCCATTAGGTTCTAATATAGCCTATCTAGCTTTCCCTGATGACTAATGTATGGGTATCCATTCTTGGCTTGCTTCCCTCCATGAGGTTTCTTGCATCCTGTCCTTCTTTTTGAGGAATACTTTGAGGATTTTCTTGCTGGTGTGTTGGATCTTCTCTGTTGTCTGTCCTTTACCAGCAATACTTTTTCCCTAGTTTCCTTTTTCTCCAGGTTATTGAGGATACTTCTGGGCTCCCATAGGTAGCAATTGTTCATTGCTCTGGATCCCCTCATTTCTACCTCACCTTCTTCATTGACCACTGCACACTTATCCTTTGAAAACTGGACTTTTAAGCCTTGATCACATAGCTGACTTATGCTTATTAGATTAATTGTCAGTCCTTTAACCAGCAGGACATCCTTCAATCTTGGGGCTTTAAGACTGTCAAGTTGTCCAATACCTGTGATTTTTCCTCTAGCTCCATCATCAAAGGTTACATGACTGGATGTATGAGGGTTGAGCTTTGTTAAGAGATCCTCAATTCCAGTCATATGTCTGGAACATCCACTGTCAAAGTACCAGTCCTCTTGGGTTGGCATCCTTAGATCAGTGTGAGCTGCTAAGGCCACATTCTTGGTAACCCAATGTCTTTGCCTGTTAGGAGCAGCCTTCTTTAATCTTGCTTGATGAGCTCTCTGTTTTTGATGAGGATGACTAGGAAATCCATGCAGCCAGAAACACACAGATTTGATATGACCAAGTTCCACAGTGGTAACACCTGTACCCTTGGAATCTACTCTTGACTAGATTCCAGTTTCTGTTGGTTGGATGTTGTGACATTGGTCGTGACATCATCTTTGGCTTCTGGACCTTAGGTTGTAATCTCTTGAGATTTAGCACAGAATTTTGTTTATCAGCATATCCTAGTCCAGATCTATCTCCTGAGGTTTGTCCACTCTAGAGAATTTCCTCTAGATTGTCAGTCCCAGAATTTAGCATCCTTATAGATTTTGTCATTTGATCCTTCTTACTTTTCAACTCTTGTACTTCACTTCTGAGTGTGTCAATTGTGGCTAGATGCTCCCTCTTTTCAGCTTCTAACTCCTTGATGATTTTCTTCTGTTGCTCGCCTTGCTGAACCAGTTATGTGCTTCTTATGTGAAGCTTTTTGTATGAGGCTGCAAGCTCCTCAAAAGACAACTCTTCATCACTTGAATCATCATCAGAGATGCACACACTATTCAGAGCAGTGACATGTTTAGTTGATTCCTCTTCTGATCCACTGTCTGAATCTTCATCAGACCAGGTGACAGTTAAGCCCTTTCCTTTCTTTTTGAGGTATGTGGGACATTCCTTTTTGATATGTCCATATCCTTCACATTCATGGCATTGTACTTTACTGAATTTCTCCTCAAATTTCTCTTTGTCAACAGGCAAGCTTTTGGAGTAAGGTTTAGATTTAGCATCTATCCTTTTGACCAGTCTTTTGAACTGTCTTCCAAGCATGGCTATTGCCTCTGATAGATTCTCCTATTTTTCATCATCTGAATCCTCAGCAGTGTTCGAGGCAAGAGCTATACTTTTGCTCTTTTTCTCCACAGCCTGATCACACATCCCCATCTCAAAGGTTTGAAGGGAACCAATGAGTTTATCCACCTTCATGTGGCATATGTCTTGAGCTTCTTCAATGGTTGTTACCTTCATGGCAAACCTTTTAGGTAATGACCTTAGAATCTTCCTTACAAGCTTTTCTTCAGCCATCTTTTCTCCCAAAGCTCCTGAAGTGTTTGCAAGTTCAAGAACATTCATGCTAAACTCATGAATGGTCTCATCTTCCTTCATTCTTAGACCTTCAAATTTGGTGGTCAGCATTTGAAGTCTTGACATTTTGACCTTGGAGGTTCCTTCATGAGTAGTTCTGAGAGTATCCCAGACATCCTTTGCTAGTTCACAGTGGTGTATCAGCCTGAAGATGTTTTTATCTATGCCATTGAATAAAGCATTCAATGCTTTAGAGTTTCCAAGAGCCAATGCCTCTTGCTCTTTGGTCTATTCCTCTTCAGGAATTTGCACAGATACTTCATCTTTGTCAGTCTTCATAGGATGTTTCCAGCCTGAATTCACAGCTCTCCAAGCCTTGTTGTCTATAGATTTCAAGAATGCAATCATCCTTGATTTTCAATAATCATAATTCGATCCATCCAGAATTGGAGGTCTATTAGTGAAGCCTATATCTTAATCCATTGTACCAGAATTTGTTTTCCCTAGATCTCACCCAGAATAAACAGGCAGGGTGCCTGCTCTAATGCCAATTGAAAATTCTGGCAAGCACACGATGATGTTATTCCCAAAGTTATAACATCCACTATGACATCTGCTACTTAACAGCTAATACTCAGCAATAATAAAGGCAGTAAATAACACAGCAACTGTTTACCCAGTTCAGTGTCAACAACACTTACATCTGGGGACTACCAAGCCAGGGAGAAAATTCACTATTAGTAGAATCAATTCAGAGTTAAACCTCCAGTTTACACTCCTCACTTAATCTCTACCCAATGACACTTCAACCTAGAGACACTCTAGACCTGAGTATACCCACTCACTCCCCCTCAATCACACAACAGTGATTTTAAACAATTACAGAATTCAATATGAAGAGACACTTCATACACACCTTGATCTTGCTTCACAACTTTGATCGAGGAACACACACACTCTTGCTTCAAAGCTTCAAGTGAGACACAACCTAGAATCTACCTATCCAATGCAAATCATCCACCAGACAATTGCTTGGATTACAAGTATTCCTAGACAGAATTCACACGTGAAGACTAGCCTTCTTCACTAACACAGGACTCTGCAATCTACACTCTTTTTCCTTCTGTTTTCAAGTGCTGCTCTTCAGATTTGCATCTTCTGATCTTTATAGCAGTTGTCAGTCCTTTTGGGCCTTGGTGCATTAATTAGGTTTTATCCATATCAAAACCTATTCTCAAAGAGTTGCACACTTGCCACTCAATTCAGGGATCTTCTAGTTCGCCTAGGGCTTCTAGAAATTCTCCTGATATCCAACTTGAGCATTTATTATGTTTCCTAGTTCATAGATACCAGAAAAAACAACCTTGCCCGATGGATGTCATATGTTCAATGTTATGACATTCTGTATGACATTCAGTTTAACTAAGTTAACTTATAGTTAACTTACCCTGCACACACATCATTAAGTATGTCCTAACAATCAGTATGACATACATGCACACTCTAAAATTTTGCCATAAAATGTAGTCAATCAAGAGCACTTACAATTTGTTCGATAAAAATAATGACCAACATTTTTTATTCCCTTCAACTAAAATATAATTATTTTAATTTAAATAATAATAGTATAAAGAATAAAAATAAATTTTTGATAAAATAATGAGGATATAAATGAAAGAAAAAGTCATAAACTAAAAGCTATAAACTCAAAAGCTACTTCAAATATTTTTTATAAAAAAAAATTAAAAACTAATAAAAAAAACAAATTAAAAATTAAGAAAACAGTTACCAAATAGATATTTTTTTATTAATATAAACTGAAAAATTAAAAACTTTTTTTATGTCTTATCAAAGATACTAGAAATATCACATTCTCTTATTAAAGAAAAGCACCTATACAAAGAAAAAAGAGACGCATTGATTTGAAACTATATGTAGTGCTCTTTACGTCACCAATATTATCAAATTATTAATCAAAGTAGCCAATGGCAATAACAAAGTTGATAATATCACATCCCAAATTGGCATTATTATTATTATCTAAAAGTGATACAAACGAAACTCTCTATTTCGATACCACACTCTACTTCAAACCAAACTGTTTCTTAACCTCACTGAAACTTAACTCTTGAAAGAAAAATGACAAGAAAATATTGTTTCAAAGATTTGGTTCCTTTTGGTGCTATGGTAACCATGGAATGCATCAACGTTGCTTTGAATACTCTCTTCAAAGCTGCTACCTTAAAAGGAATGAGTTACCATGTTTTTGTTGTTTATGCTTATGCTGTTGCTGCTTTTGTTCTTCTTCCTGCACCTTTTATCTCCAAAAGGTGAAAATTTATATAAATATTCATCATGATTAACCTTTTATTTTACATCTTCTCAACAACTCTGTCTATTTTCTTTGCAGATCAAGAGCTCTTCCTCCTTTGAGTAAACCTATATTATACAAAATCGGTCTTCTTGGGTTGATAGGGTACATACAAATTTATTAAACATGCAATTAATTAATTTTTATGAATTTTAATTTTATTTTTTATTGATCCGTGAAAATTGCAGAAGTTCATCTCAGATAATGGGTTATACAGGTATTAGTTTGAGTTCTCCCACTCTCTCATCAGCTATTAGCAACTTGGTGCCAGCTTTTACCTTCTTGCTTGCCATCATTTTCAGGTTCTACTACTTTTATTATTTTAATTTTTAAGTAATCTTTATGTGCAAGCATGTTTTGGAGTTTAGGGTAAACAACAAGAAAATTAAAATATACTAATAATTCATTACTAGGTTTTCAACTTTGAAAAAGTTGGCTTTGATAATATTTTATATGGAAGTTTAAGTTTGAAATCGTGTCACTATATTTTTTTAATGTGTTTATGTATGTATGTGTTTATATTAATAATAAAAAATACTATTAATTAAATTTATATTTTTGTCCACAGAATTGAGAAGATTGGTCAAATAGTCCTTAGATTTGTGATTTAACAAAAACATTTAAATATAGTGACCTTGCGTGTGTTCGCCACATTAAAATCAGTCTTTATTTTGTCAATACCCTCAAAGATGAATAAGTTGAGAAGAACATTAAAAGCAAAAACAAAAAATTTAGGAGCTTTATTTATATTAAATAATTTTAACAAATTATAAAAATATTTTATCATAATAATTATTAAAAAATATACATTATTGTCTTAAAATAATCTATCATGTACATCTAATTCACTTGCATATTATTGTAAAGATTTTTTTAGAATAGGACATTGACATTTGACGTGTTAATGAGAAAAACCAAGAATAGACTATGACAATTCAATGAGTTGGCCACAAGATGCGTCTACTTCACGTTCCTATCTCAAAAATTCACATTTATGCCCTTAATTATAGGGTTAGTTTGGAATCAAATATGTGCTGATATTTCCCAAACTCTCTTATTGTGTACTAATTCATTTTTCTCTTGGTTTAATTTATTTAAGGATGGAAAAAGTAGCCATAAAAAATTCAAGTAGTCAAGCCAAAGTGTTGGGAACCATAGTGTCTATATCAGGAGCATTTATAGTTACACTTTACATAGGACCACCAATCATCATTGCACATAGACATTCACTTTCACTTCATCAAACTGTTAAATCTTCAGATCAAAGTTGGGCTATTGGGGGCCTTCTGCTTACAGCTGAGTATATATTGGTTCCCATGTGGTACATTGTACAGGTACAAATATTCTTAGTTGCTATAAGAGTTTGAAGCTTCTAACTAACAATTACAGTAGTTTTTTTTGTTACATACTTATCATAATTAGGTGGGCAAACAAGCGTGTTTGCTCCATTTAAGCCCGTCTGCCAAAAATTGCAGACAAAACGGGTGCAGGTCTAAAGCCTTGGCCGCCCAAAAACTGTGGGCAAACCGGACACGTTTTACCACCCCTAATAATGATGGCATATCTTATTCATGATCAAAATTAATTCTCAAATTTTCTTTTAAACCTACAGGTTCAAATTATGAAGGTGTACCCAGATGAACTCACAGTGATCTTCTATTACAACTTAAGTGTGAGCATTATTGCTGCTATTGTAGGAGTGATAAGTGAGCCAAATTCAAGTGCTTGGAAAATAGGACTCGATACATCACTTGCTTCCGTCCTTTGCTCGGTAGGGTTAGGAATAAGATGCCATGAAGAAAAAATACAGAACTTTAATCTATATTGTATATAGTATGACTAACTATGACTTATATAAATCATATGTTTAGGGATTTTTTGGATCATTCTTGAACAATACAGTTCACGCATATGTACTGCGTATAAAGGGAGCTGTATATGTTGCAATGTTCAAACCACTCTCAATTGTCATAGCTGTTGCCATGGGAGTAGTGTTCCTTGGTGATACTCTCCATCTTGGAAGGTACTAACGTTTATGATAATGTTCAATTCAATTCTCAATAACAAATCAAGACTTGTAGAAATAAGCTAAAACTCACTTATTCATTTGTCATAAGTTCTATCAAATAGTTTCATGACTACTTAAGTTAGCAGATAAGTCTAAATAAATCAATTCAAGCCGGCCTTTAACTAAGTGATTGGGCTTAAGACGTTAATGAACTTTAACTAAGATTCAATCGTTCAAAACTTCAAATAGTACTTGAGTTCAATCCTTAGTGAAACAATTCATAATAATATTTTACGTAACCAAACTATGGATTTGTCCCATATTGAATCAAGGGTTAAGACAACAACAAAAATAGCTAGCTATATTCATGGTATCCCATTAAGAGATCCAAACACTTACTCATTCAGTTCATCTATCAATTAGTACATACATTGTTGTGGAAGAAAGACAGTTCAAAGTTTAGTTTGTTGCATTTTTAACTTGTTTTAAAATTCTTCTATGCTTTTTGCAGTTTAGTTGGAGCCACAGTAATATCGATTGGGTTTTATACTGTAATGTGGGGTAAAGCAACGGAAGAAGAGGTGGTTGAAGATGTCCCTAGCCACGAAACACCAACTACACAGAATGTTCCTCTCTTGCAAAGCTATGAAGCTGATAGAGTTGAAAAGAAAATGGATGCAAGTGTATAAAAGAAACACAACTCTAAACAAATGTTTGTAGCAGCAGAGTATCTAAATGTCTAGGGGGGCATCATATTTAAGATTATCAAAAAAACAATTCAACTGAAGGTAGCAACCTCTGCAAGTTAGGGGGTACCAATATGTACAAAAGTGACTATGAAGATTGAAGACAAGGGAGCAACAAAACAATATTGTCTATGGTACAAAAAAGCATTTGGGAAGATTCTATAAATAGAACAACTCTATGCAGAAGGACAACAAAATTCATTTGTTTCTAATCCAAAACTCTGTCAAAATGAAAACTCTAAATCATTTCCTCCCTTCTCTTGTGCATAAATTGAAGTAAGAGAACGATTGTTGTTTTATAAACAATCATTTCATAATATGCTTTATATTGGATGTAAAATTCATATCAAAGAACTTCAAAGTAACATTACTGAAATTAAAGGGTACACTATTGTATTTTAGTTAAGAGCTAAGCTAGTGGAGACGAATACAACCACCTTCAAACAAAAAACTTGTGAATTTAAGAAGAGACTCTGTCAAGGACGAGCCTGCTTCTGCTTCACCAGAGGTCGAAGGAAATGTTCTACCGCGTCTAAGACTGTGTCAACAGTATCCCAGACCTGGGACTATAACAGTGGTCTATGGTTAGCCGCTACCTAATTAATTAGTCTATGGAGCTTAGTCAATCAACTACTGCAGAATTGCACATAATTTGTTTACTAACAAATCTAACTACAAACATTGTCTAAATCATATAAGGTAATCCAATACACACTTATAAGCACATTTAATACACATATACAACAAGTAGAGTGTTACACTTTCATTCTTGTATTCTTCATTTGCAAGTTTGTTTAATTTTGCACCATACCCCTTTCCATCTTTATCTTCTACGTTCCATGTCTCTTATTCTTTCTACTGTCTTAAATTTTTGTAATTACCTTCATATTTTTGTTGCTTAAAATTCATGAGCAAGAGGTTTGTTGACAACTCAAGAATTATTTCATTGAATCCTAATCAATTGAAGTTTCAAGTCCCTATAAGTCCCGACAAAATATCTCACTCAAAGAAGTCTATATAACACTTACTGGATTAATTCATTCAAACTCAGCTCAACCTAGATATGATCAAGGCATTAGAAGAGAAAGAAGAAATTAAGATAAAAGCCAAGAACCTAAACCTTGCTTGGGTAGTGTTCTCCACCTTGCTTGATGACAAGAACAAAGGTTGAGGACTTGGACTTGCCTAAGGGCGCCACAAACCTTAGGAAAATTGAAGCACCTTGTTGAATATTAGCACAAAATCAAAACAGATTCTGTCATACAGCTCATTATGGCTGGATTCAAATTGTGATTAAATAGAAATTAATTGTATTATTATATTCTTACCTTATTTAGGATTAGCATTTATAGGGAGAATAATTACCCCTATTTCTTAGTGTAATTTATATTCTATAAATACTCATGTACTATGTTACAGAATAAAAAGAAATAGAAAAAGCATATTTCTATATGGTATCAGTAGCAACAAGAATCCTTTAGGGTTTTTTTTTGTTTTTGCTTCCGCTCTGTTTATCTTTTTTACATCCCACAATGTCTGATACCGAGTCCTCACTTTCACCCAAACATTCCTCACCCGAACCTAAATTAGTCCGAACGTACCATGAAAACCACCCTGTTCAGATCACAACAATTCGGCTGAACGGTGCTAATTATCTTCGATGGTCGCAATCCGTTCGTATGTATCTCAGGGGGAGAGGAAAGATTGGCTACATTACTGGCGACAAAAAACAACCAGACAAGGCAGGTGCAGATTATGATACATGGGATGCTGAAAACTCCATGGTCATAACATGGTGTGCAAGCTTGCTATGAACGATATATTCATGCCAGCTTGAGGGGGAGTGTTGAATATTAGCACAAAATCAAAACAGATTCTGTCATACAGCTCATTATGGCTGGATTCAAATTGTGATTAAATAGAAATTAATTGTATTATTATATTCTTACCTTATTTAGGATTAGCATTTATAGGGAGAATAATTACCCCTATTTCTTAGTGTAATTTATATTCTATAAATACTCATGTACTATGTTACAGAATAAAAAGAAATAGAAAAAGCATATTTCTATACACCTAAAATCTGTGTTAGGGCTCCCTGCTTCCTAGCCCTTGGAGCCTATCTCAGGGTGCTTTGCTTCCCATAACTCTACACCATGTTGGTGTGTTATATTCTTTTTGCATATCTTTATTTGCCTATACTATACCCTACCATTTAAGATTGCTTTCTTTTAATCCAAATTTGAATTGATATTAGCTTAAATTTGATTTTATTTAAGTTTGAACTATAATTGTTTAGATTTGATTTATTACTATAACTCTATATTATGATTTGTTTTAGGATAAGCTCCTACTTGATTCATTTCAAATTTGAAAACAATATCTGCTGTGATTCAAATCTTATATTTGCTTAATAGAATTACTTTTGTCCAGGGGTTGAAGTTTCTGTAAATTATAATCTTCGTGTGATACAATCGTTGAGTTTCTTTTTGGTTGTTTTTCTTTTACAATTCTACTTAAGCAGCTCCCTTAAAGTAAAAATAATATTTCTATGCTGGTAAGTATTTAGAAAAATGAAATGCAATTCCAATAGGTAACAAATTTCCTACCAGGCTATCTAGTTGCCATGCAGGGAACCGAGCACTCAGGTTCTGTCACAAGCATATAGCTTTTCCTAACAGTATTATACTATTATGTAAACTTCATTTTTAAGTCTCAGTATTTTGATAGTTTGCATTTTAGATGTGATCCATAATTTCAAAAAAATGTAAAGAAAGGTAATGACTAACACTCTAAAATGATTATTTCTGCTAAAGTTTGTCCTAAATTTTGAAGCAGACATCAGTTCTTGATATTACATATTAAATGAAAACAGGGAAAATAAAAGATTGTCCTAAATTTTTATAAGCCAGTACTATGCTTACGGTCAATTTAAAAAGACGGAGAAAGTCATAAGAACTGTGAAGAATATATCAGCACATACTATCTTGCACTGAAAACTGGATCTTGATTAGGTGACGGTTGTGTCTTTCGAGTGTATTTGAGTAGTAAACCTTCAGCAGAAAGACCTGGTACATTCAGGTCCCTGAAACATTGAAAAAGAGAAAATTATGTAAACTATATGTATATCAATATAATAAAATGATGATGCATTTTAATGTACCAATGTTACATGACATCTTAACCTGATATAGGGCTGCAGATCCTTCCAATCCCATTTTGCACGCTCTCTGAAAAGAATGGAGAAACGTTCAGCTGGAGTGGAAGGCAAAGAAGAGACACGGAAGGCACGAACCCATGTCTCAACTCCAAGTTTCTCAGTCAATACCTCTCCTTCCATAAGATCAAAAGATGGCTGCATTTCATCTGGAGTCTTCTTCCTCCATTCTTCCATAAAACTCTCTAACTTCCTCTTACCTCCTTTCAGAATTTCTCTTGCAAAGTGTATGCATACTCGCTTCTCATCCAACTTCCACACACAGCTTTCCATGCAATCATTTTCTTTTACTTGCTTGGCATATATGTGCAAGCAATGCCTTGCAAGAACCACAGGAAAACCATCAGATTCCAGCATATTCACAACTTCATCTTCATTTAGAACATTGAGTGACCAGTCATTCAACACTGAATTTTTCAAAAGCACTCCCAGAATCATGTCCATGTAACTCTCATCAACTAATCTCCAATACCCATTAATCTCCACAGCAGAAAGAGCTTGCAGTCCAAACCTTAATTCCTCGTCACTAGCTTGAATATTGTCTATAAGATCATTCCAGTTATATAATCCCACTCTTGATTCCTGATTCTCTTCTAAAATTTCCATGTCATTTTCATCAAATCTGTAAGTGTTCTCTGAAAGAAGCAATTTGAGTTTATCAAGTTTGGGGGAAACCTCAATAAGCTCCAAACTACCAGGTACGACTTTTAATATATGTGCAACAACTTTCTCGTCAGTATTGTTAATATCATCCTTCTGCTGATTTTCATACAATTCTGATTGATTTTCTGGCGGTACAAGCAAAACAGAATTGGAAGTTCCAACAAATTTCATAGCATATGTTTTTGATTGAGTACAAAGAACCGCATCTTCATCAGGCTGTCCTCTTAATACCATCCTAAATTAGAGAAAAATTATGCAACACAAGTAGGGAAAGAAAAAGGAATTAGAATTAATATGTATATATTGTAACCACGTGTTGATTCTAAGTAACTACTGTACTTAGGATAACAATAGATCCTTATATTATGACTCTTTGTATGTAACTCACACACAAGGACCCCGTGACATGTCTCTCATCTCTCTTCTCAACATGCAGATATGATCCAAGTTAGGGTCAAATTGCTTTTATGATCTTCCATGAGATGTTTTCTTGTTTTTTTAGTGAAGTTCATGAAGAGCAACGAACATAAGTGCATAAGTAATAAGAAACGATGAAGAAAGAACACATAAATAATAAGAAACGATGAAGAAAGAACAGTGTGAAATGTGAAACGCGGAAAATAGATTAGAAGATGGTGAAAAAGTTGCAAACTTATGATCAAAAGAAAGTAATCACAAACATGGAAAAGAAGAGATTCAGAATGGCACCAAACGCAAAGGGAGTGATATGCCAAATGAAGAATCACCACAAACTTAAAGGGATAAGAATCAACTATGGTTCATAACTAAGAACCAAAAAGATGCAAAATGTTCTCTACCTTACTCCAAGAGTAATTATTCTAACTAGTGAGGTCAGACATTCAATCCTTCCCCTATTGTGGTGTATATTAAAATGGTATTGTTAATCCCAGATGACAAAAAAATAGTTATTTGTTCAAATTCCGTTGCAATAGAGTGTTGTCGTGCCACTATTTAACAACATTTTATATTAAACAGCATGTCGCATAACAATACCAAATTGTTCAAATTCCACTACGTTATAGTACTATAGCTACTATTTGACAACACTGCATCAAAAGGCTACAACAAGCTCATCTCATTGTCAAGGAAAAATGCTTGGGTTCCGAGGAATCAGAAGCAATAAGTTATTAGGGCGCCGGAGGTCGCAATAAATCTGTAACATTCATCATTTTGTTTCCCTTTCAAAAAGAGTTAAGAATAACACGATGCCGATCAATACATACCTTTCATTCAAAACATCTGGGATCAGTTTCTCATCCAGCTCTAGAACAATGAGATCATCATGAGGTCCAAAATTGGGGTGATATGCAATAGAAATCGACGATCCAGGAGGCATATTTTTCAGTGTCTCTGCTCCTCCTGAAATCTTCTGTGGTGGTTCCATTTCACCCTTTCACTAAACAAAAAAGCATTAATAAAAAAAAATTAAGATCTCTTCATAAACTATGCATAATTCTATAAACCAGTGAAAATAAATAACAAAAGTTTGCATATACATCGCCTTATAAATATTCGGTTCTTTCACTACTAATCTACTACATGCTTCTATTCAGTTGTCATTAAAAAAAAAAAATACAGAACAATTACTAAATAGCTTTTATCTAAGATTCAACAAAAGCTATGCTACCAATTGCGCAGCTAAAGCGCACAATTGCGGAATCGTTTTGCGGAGTTTAGATCTGCTATGATGCCATTCGCAGGGGCGGATATCGTGGCCGCGATATCCGCTTGCTAATGGGAAAGGAAAATCGAAGTAAAGGGAGTACCTGGACTTTGTAACGGTTTCCGGCGGCCTTCTTTCTTACAATGGCAAAGTCCGGCTGTGTTTTCCGGCGAGGGTTTGGTTTTCGAGGGTGGTGGATGACTTCGAATTGAAGTTGTTTTGTTTGTGATAGACAAGGGCAAAATGGCGCGGTTGCGTTTTGTGCTTTTGGAGGGAGTTGCTGAATTTTATTGTTTTAGATTTTTATTTTTTTTTTGTCCAAGTGTTTTAGGTTTTTATTAATTATAAAGATTAATTACTCCCACGATTCCTTTTTACTTGTGATATTTGTAAAAATATTTTTTTCTATTTATTTAATATTTTTAAAATTCAATTGATTATTATTTTGTTGATATTTATGAAAGAAACAAAATAGAAAAAAATTGATACTTCTAAAAAAAATAGAAGAAAAAAAATAGATAATAGCACATTAAGAAGGGTAATCTATAACATAGATTAAGAGAAAATTTAGATTTGGTGTAGCCTATTTTTATTCCAATTATATATTTTTGTTTTTTATTTTAAAATTTAACTTCTTTTTTAATAATTTCTTTTTTATTAACCGGTATACGATAGTTTGCACAACTATTTCATTCAATTTTTTTTATATATATATAACTTAAATTAAAAAAAATAAACACACAAAAAATACGTTTAAATTTTTAAATGTATGAACATTAAAAAAACAGATAGACAGGCACGAGAGTGTCCGTCTGAACACTAGTATAGAAAGAAAGAAAAAGATAAATAATTGTATATCAAAAATAGCGGTGTTATTCTTAAAAGAAAAATAACAATATTTATTAGTTGTTTTAGTAGACAAAAATACTTAAAAGTGAATAATGAAGGATAGAAGTGAAAGTTAAAAAATGTATAATTATTTTTTTTCAATATTATTGATGTGAGATGTTGGATCGAACTCTAGTATAGTCGAAGTCTATTCGCAAGTAATGCGTGTTGTAGTCGAAGTTTGTTCTAACATGCATTAGTCAATATTGCTAGGTTTGTTAGCATGTTGAATTAGGTCTTTCTTGTAAGCTCAATTGTTTAAGTTAGCTTGTACCCTAAGTTGGCTTGTAATGGGTAATTGTTAAAAAGCCATTAGGTTAGTGTGTTATTTTTCTTATAAATAGGATTCTAGTTTCTCAATCTTGGAATAAGGAAAAATAGGAAGATAAAATCCTAATTTCAAGGGAGAGAGGTTATTTTGTTATTCTTGTATACTTGTAATCTTGTTCTAAGAGAAAGGAAAGAATAGCAGTTTAATAACCAATCCTTGTTATTCCTTGTTGTTTTACCTTGTTTTCTTTGTTAACCCTAACCCTTGTGTGTTTCTTGATCATTAAGAAACTGTTTATACTTTGTTTAAAGGTATCTGATTCACAACAAATTGGTGCGGTGAGCGTGGAAAAGATGCCTTCAACAAAGTATGAGATTGAAAAGTTCACCAGAGTGAACGACTTCGGTCTGTGGCGCTTGAAGATGAAATCCCTATTGGTTCAGCAGGGTTGTTTGGAAGCATTGAAGGGTGAGGCAGCCATGGACGCTGCGTTAACGGCAAAAGAAAAGACGGACATGATCGATAAAGCCCACAGCGCAATATTGTTGAGCCTTGGTGATAAGGTTCTTCGACAGGTATCAAAGGAGACTACAGCATCGGGATTATGGGTGAAACTTGAAAGTTTGTACATGACCAAATCTCTGGTGAATCGACTATACCTGAAGCAAGCTTTATATTCATTCAAGATGAGTGAAGATAAAGTGTTGGCTGAGCAGTTGGATATGTTCAACAAGCTGATTCTTGATCTTGAAAATATTGATATGAAGATCGATGATGAAGATCAAGCACTGTTGTTGCTGTGTGCTTTGCCCAGAACACATGCTCACTTCAAAGAAACTCTCTTGTATGGAAGGGAGTCCCTGACCTTTGAAGAAGTTCAATCAGCCTTGCATTCTAAGGACTTGAACGAACGAAAGGAGCATAAACCTTCGACGGTGGGCGAAGGTTTGGCCGTTAAGGGAAAATTCTTGCGAAAGGATGGTAAGTTCGACAAGAAGAAAGGTAAAAGTCAACAGAAGTCTTATAGTGGCGAAACATCTAGTATTCGATGTTATCACTGTAAGAAGGAGGGTCACATAAGAAAGGTGTGCCCTGAACGCCTGAAAGATCATGGAGGTAATGGCAATGCAGCCATTGTTCAAGATGACTTCGACTCATCTGATGTTCTTGTGGTTTCAAGTGGCGACTCAAGGAAATAGTGGATTATGGATTCAGGTTGCACTTGGCACATGACTCCAAACAGAGAATTGTTCGAGGAGCTATATGATTAAGATGGTGGATTTGTGCTGCTAGGAAACAACAAATCTTGCAAAATTGCAGGTATTGGATCTGTGAGATTCAAGCTCCATGATGAGTCAATAAGGTTATTGACTGAAGTCAGGTACGTACCTGACTTAAAGAGAAATTTGATTTCTCTTGGTGAATTCGACAGAAAAGGATATGTTTTTCAAGGAGAGAAAAGTATCCTAAGAGTCATGAAGGGGTCGAAGGAAGTCTTGAGAGACGTGAAGAAACAAGGCTTGTATACCCTTGAGGCTGAGGTTGTAAGTGGTTCGACAAATGTTGCATCCACGAAATCTATGTCGAAGACAGAATTATGGCACATGAGATTGGGCCATGTCAGTGAAAGAGGCCTGGTCGAATTGGGGAAGCAGAACCTGCTAGGAGGTGACAAAGTCGAAAAGTTGGAATTTTGTGAATCTTGTGTATTTGGTAAATCCTGTAGGGCGAAGTTTAACAAAGGCAAGCAAAGAACACATGGATCCCTGGATTACATTCATGCTGATCTTTGGGGGCCTGCAAGGAATCCTTCACACTCAGGTGCAAGGTATTTTCTATCCATCGTTGATGACTATTCCAGAAAGCTATGGGTATTCATTCAGAAGACGAAGGATGAAACTTTTGAGAATTTCAAAAGTTGGAAGATTCTAGTCGAAACTCAGACTGGCAGAAAGGTTAAGAGGTTGAGAACCGACAATGGCCTTGAATTCTGCAACGAAGCTTTCGACAGTTACTGTGTTGGGTCTGGGATTGCAAGGCATAAAACTGTAGCAGGTACTCCTCAACAAAATGGCTTAGCTGAGAGATTCAATCGAACAATCCTTGAAAGGGTTAGATGCATGTTGGTTAGTGTTGGATTGAAGAAGGTGTTTTGGGCGGAAGCTGTTTCGACAGCAGCTTACCTGATAAATAGATGTCCCTCAACTGCCTTGGGAATGAAGACACCTGAAGAAGTTTGGTTGGGACATCCACCTAGTCTCGACAGACTGAGAGTATTTGGTTGTGTGGCCTATGCTCATATTAGGCAAGACAAGGTCGAACCTAGAGCTCTGAAGTGCATGTTCATGGGATACCCTGAAGGAGTCAAAGCTTATAGGTTATGGTTCCTAGAGCCAGGTCACAGAAGGTGTATCACCAGTCGAGGTGTAGTTTTCAATGAAGCAGAGATGACTTTCAAGAAAACTGATGATGCTGACGAAGAGTTGGAACAGGGAGAGATTCCTGTTAAGGTGGAGCATGTTGATGCCGAATTGCTTACCCCAGATGAAGTCGAAGAAGACGCAGAAGATGCTGTCGAAGATGAGGAGAGTGATAATGACTACCTTCTAGCAAGAGACAGGTCGAGAAGAGTCATCAAGCCATCTCAGAGACTTGGTGTTGCACCCTAAAATTTGCTCAACCTTTTCCTTAACTTGGTTTATGTTTCATTTCATTTTCTTTCTAGCATTTGCATTGTATAGCATGTTGCATTGAATAGGGGATCAAAAGGATGTGCATAGCAAGAGGAGTCTTCTCAGAGTATGAAGCCTAAGCAGGGGTTGTTACTCAAGCTTGAGTGGTCATCAGGACATCTTGAAGTGGTCAGCGTATTGTGAAAGGACAGATGGATGTGTGTGGGTTAGCCCCTAACTGGGAGGCCAACTGAAGAACATCAGAGGTTCGTGAATGCATGATTTTGGGTGAAAGGTAAGGAAAGCTTATTGAGGTCCTTGAGGGTCATTGTGGAGCTTATGCAAGTGGTTGTGTGAAGTGGAACAAGCCACAGTTGAAAGTATCGCAGTTAGGGTTTCCATCTGGTAAATCCTCAGTCAACTGTGCAATTGAAGAAGATAGAAACTCAATTCAAAGTCTCTATGGTCGTGGGATGTTGTGTTAATACATATGAGACACCATTTCAAGATCATTTCATCAAGGGTTAAGTGTTTGAGAAGTTACTAAGTTAGGGTTCTCAGGGTAAAATTCCCTATTTAGTGCCTGACTTCAAGACCACTTACCTCAAGATAAATATCTCATCTCAATTTTTGGCCAACATGGAACTTGTAGAGCATGTTATTAGCTTTAATTTGAGTACTAGAAGTCCTCGGTTGGATTTATAGAACTCAAGTTATAGTACGGACAAGTTACGGGTCATTTGAGGTATGTGATTTTGGTCAACAAAAGTAAACCAACTTCCAAGCCAGTTTTGACCTAGAAGGGTGTTTCTCCTCAACTTTTGGTCAACATGAAAGTTGTAGGTCTTGATCTTAGCTTACAAGATTGTATTATAAGTCTTTCATCTGATTTGTAGAACTCAAGTTATGAGGTTTACAAGTCAGGGGTATTTTGGGAAAGTAAGATTATGGGTCATAAAATTATAGGTCCATTTCACCAACTTGCACACTTCAAATGGAAATCTTTTCAACATGAAACTTGCTTCAAATGGGGCCATTTGCACTACCGAACCATTTCTTGTCATGGTGGGGGCTTGGATTGAGAATTTGGGGTTTGAATTTTTCATAAAGGAGGTTTAAAATTGAGAATTTGAGACTTATTGGATTTTAAACTTTTTCAAGGCATGTTTGTGCATTTTTTTTATTGCAAATAACAATTCAAAGACATTGCCATCTTCACATTGGATTTTTGAAGTCTCAAAATGGGTCATTTTCATGATTTCTTTATCTTGAAGCAACAAATTGGAAATCAACCATAGGCTCAAAATTAAACCTCCAATCTCATTCCTTTAATTTACACAACTGATATGTATTGGATTGGGATCAAAAAATCAAGTGGTGTAGTGTAAAAAACGTGCATGGGATTTTCAAAAAGTGGTGAAATGTGAAAATTCAAAATGGGCTATTTTGCATGGATTAAGGCCCCATTTGATCACAAATCCATCATATAAGTATTCTTGAGGAATTTTGAGGCAGAGCTAGGTCATTCTCACTGCATGAACTACCATTTTCGTTTTCAAAAAAGTGGTGAAAACTCAAAATTCAATTTCTCAGATTCACTCCATTTCAAGGCAAATTGAAGGTTGCAAAAGCTTTATTATGGATCATTGAATGTGTTTGTATCGTTTTCTTCAAGCTTTAGCACCTGTTGAAGGCTCAGTAGAAGTTCTCCACTAGGTAACTTGAATTTAACCTTACACTCTCAATATACCATGGTTCTTCGCCATTTTTGTTGCATTTGAATCCTTGAAGCATGTAGATCATTTCTGGATATTAATTGTTGATGTTCATGACATTTGAAAAATGGAGCTCCAAACTTGGTTGATTTTGTATGGACTGTTTTTGCATGTTTTTGCTTCAATTTTCATGGATCTATAACCTACATAACATGAGGATGATGTTAGGATAAATTTATTTGAGTTTTGATGAACTTTTGTTTTTGTGCACCAAGCTTGTTGTTCGCTTTTCTCTTTAATGGTGAGGTTTCAACGAAAACTAAGGCTAGATTCTTGTTCCCCTCGGAGAGTAGATGGATTTCCATATAAGGTTTGTGCGAAACGGTTGAAAAATGATGATGCACGGTGGGGGGCTGGAAATCGCGGCGGCCGGAGTAGTGGGGAAGACGACCGGAGTGAAATTCCGGCGACCGGAAATCCCAAGGTTGAAGATGAGTTACGTGTCGCAGCATGATTCGTCCGATCATGTTTTTCTTGATCTTGCAGTTTACATTAAGACTTACATGCTCCTCTTTTCACTAATGCACACACAATTAGGACCTCATTTCATTAATTGAGTTGGCATGATCTGGTGCATTGATTCTGTTGACTGGTATGCACATCCGGTGGTTCATAATTTTTCTGCATTTTGTTTTCTATCTTTATTTCTTTTATTTGTATGCATTTTTAAAAATTCGTAAAAAATAACAAAAAATATTTAAAAATTCTAAAAAAAAATCATGAACATACTTTAATGTCTTTTAATTTTGTGCATTTTTAATTTCGTGTTTTGATGCATTTTTCATTTATTTTCATATTTTCCTTTTAATTGGTCATTTTATGGTGTGAAAAATGTGTGCTGACTTGTTAATTTTATTTCTTGCTCATGGGATGGATTAAACTTCTAATTTTTTTTGAGCATTGTGTTGACATGTTGATTAATTCCCAGAATTTTTTTTTTCATAATTTTTAAGTGCTGTTTTCATGTGGTTTGAATTTGTTTTTGTTCCCTCTCTATTTCTGCCCTGTTTCGGGAGACTCTTGATGTTTGCTTTCTGTTGAGGCACTTCCCTTTTGTTTTTCAATCTCTCCTTTTGACCATTGGTTCCTGATACCTTGGGGATCCTCTAAGATTTTATTTGGCATTTTTTGATGCATTTTCTTATTTTTCATGTATTTTGCAAGTTGCATCATGTTTGTGCATCTTTGTTGTTGCATTTGTTTTGTTTTGCTTCCAAAAGCTTAGTTGTGCATTATTGATGAACCTAATTCTGATTGTTTCATGTTAGGGACTTGTTATAGGTCTTGTGTGCTAATTCTTGGGTTTTTATCATATGCATAAGTTGTTCATTTGTTATCATACTTTCATGTTTGCATATTGTGCTTCCATAAGTGATGTTTGCTTGCATTTTTTGGTGTTATTGTTGGCATTTGCTTATGATGTTGTGCTTTGGCTTTTGAAATCTCTTCTTCTCATCCCCATTCTATCCAATGACATTGGAATACTACTTAAGGTTGATTGGTTCCTCCTGAGGAGGAACCTGAAGCTCGCCTAAAGTAATGAATCCATGAGGACGTTTTCTCATTGTTTTTGTTACTTGTTTTCTATGCATCTTCTTCTCCATTTCTCTTGTACTCATTCCTACCATGGCTTGAGGTTGAGATGAGCTTGTGGAGGTTCCAGCCCCACACATATTTCCTCCCTCACTTGCATTGCATCTTTGTCTTCCTTGTTGCATTTATGTTTGCATCCTACATTTGCATTGTTTCTTATTATTGTTTCTTTTTATTTTGTCTTCCTTCCCTTAGGATTTCTAACCTCTCTTGTTCAAGAGAGGTTATGATAGACATTAGGGTTCTAACCATGCATGATAATATTAGGTAGTCCCCTTTCACACTCAACTTTAGGTGCACATTGCATGACAACTTTTAGGGCTTGGACTAGTCCCCCTTAGTTCGTCCTCTTTCTCTTCTCATCTTCAAACAACTTCAATCCACTTAATAAAGTTTGACCATTGTTGCACGCTACGAGCCTTAAGCCATTTGGGAAATGATGATTGGGTGGTTGCCTCTCAATTATCTAGAATGTTAGTATATGTCCTTCGGACGATATACGCAGCGTTCGCTCCTAGATCATAGTCTCTAGTGTAGCATGTGTCGCAAACCAAATTTAAAACACTTCTTCCTTAAAAAACACAAAAACAATTCAAACTCTTTTTCACCCCTCGGGGTCTTAATCAGGAAAACTCTTTTCATAAACAAGAGTGTTGTTAACTTTCAGTCCTATCGCAAACGGTAACGCCTAAGTCTCCAAAGGTCGAGCTGTATACACCAACTGCTAGAACTGTCTGTTAACCCTACTCGAGTAAAACTTTTGAACAGCTTGTGTTCTCGTAAGCCTGAACTACGTTTGCTCTGATCTTTCGTACCAAACAAAAGTACGTAGGCACAAGATGCAATGTCTTGGCGAGCAACCTTCCCCCCTTCTTTAGCCGTAGTTAGGCGAACTACGTTGACTCTGACTTTCCCATTGCACGAGGGAGTACGTATGCACAGAGCGGCGATGCTCTGCCGAGTCAGTTCTTTTTCTTTCTCTTTTGTCCATAAGCCTTTAGCGTAGATAGTTTACACACCCTTTTAGCTAGACAACACATGTGTGGATCCCGTCGATTACGACGAACGTGAGGGGTGCTCATACCTTCCCCTTGCATAACCGACTCCCGAACCTAGGACTTGGTTGCGATGACCTCGTCTTTTCCCGTTTTCGTCAGGTTTTCCCGATCGTTTCCTTTCCTTTCTGTGGGATAAATAACGATAAGTGGCGACTCTGTTAGTCATTGGCGGCCTCTTTTTTCGCAGTAGCGACAGCTGGCGACTCTGTTGGGGACAAGAATATTGTAACACCCCACTTCCCAAAATCATCTAAATTAATAAACATTATAAATAAACAAAATCAGAGTTCCAATTCTCCCAAGTGGGATATCACATAAAACAACGTTTCCTTATAAAAAGGTTTTTCTCCAAATACAGCGGAATGTTAAATAATAAAATTCAATAAAAGTTTGATACGTTCACAGGGAAATAAAATATAAGTTCTTCATAAAATAAATAAAAACGCCCAAGTCCCGTGCTACGTATCAGAGCATCCTAGACTCGACTGTCACACCATAATCCAAGCTAGCTAAGTACCTGGATTATCTGTACTTCCGAAGAAGCACAGACCACAATAACAACAAAGGGGTGAGAAATCATGATCAAAAATACAATGGTAATGTAATACATGTAAATAAGGTAGTACAACACACCAACACACCAAGATTCACCCCTAACAACACCATATGACGAACCTACTGTTCAAATTACAATATAACATATTATAATGCAAAATGCAACTCAACACCATGCATGCGGTACCGACTCATTGGTTCATTCAATCGAACCCACCATTCTCCACAACGGAGTACGGGTGAATCACTTACGCTCCATCCGAGACATGATTCAACCCCACCATTCTCCACAAAGGAGTACGGGTGAATCACTTACGCTCCATCCGAGACATGATTCAACCCCACCATTCTCCACAAAGGAGTACGGACAGATCACTTACGCTCCATCCGAGACATGATCCATCCCACCAAGACACCATGATATGCACACACCAATGCATAACTATTATGTTCAGGCACACTAAGTGCACACGATCCACCTGATCGTATCATTATACATCACATATATATGCACAGATATAACATGCACCAACACCATATAAATCAATCAATTAGTAAATAAGCTCATATTCTATCACCAAGATACAAACACATCCCACTACTCGGGGATACACGATACTATTGATCACTACATACATATACATCAACTAATTGTCCACCAGTCATTATTACGGGAAACATGCACTATCACCAAGTACACAAGTTAGTTCCCACACTCATCATTCTTACAGTGCATCAAGGCCAAAGGGATCACACAAGCCCAAGCTCAAGGCCAAAACATCACAAAAATCACATTCTGGTTCTGCTACGTTCGCTGGCATTCGCCAGGCGAAGAGAAGCGAACCTTCGCTAGCATTCGCCAGGCGAACCTGCTGGCGAAGCCCTCATTTCACTATCGTGCACTCGCCAGGCGAACCTTCATTCGCCAGGCGAACCTTCGCTGGCCACACTCGCCAGGCGAAGTTCCTACCCTTTAGGTCTGGGACTTAATTCTGAATTATTCGCTGCCACTCGCCTCAGCTCGCCAGGCGAACTCTCGCCTCCCTTCGCCAGGCGAAGCTTCGCCAACATTCGCCAGGCGAAGCCCAGCGAATGCTGCGATTTACCAATTTTTCTGACAGTTCTGCAGATTGCTATCTAGGCCAAATAACTCTAATCTCCTATCCCAATTCACACCTTAACATCAGTACCAACATTACACGTAATTCAGCCTAAATGATTCCTAATCCCAATCCCAAAATCATCACCTACACACTTTATTGATACATCAAAATCCCTACAGAATTTCCCTAAAAACCGTAAAATCACCTATATGCCAAATTGGCCAAAAACAACAATTCATCAACGTTTAATATCCAACCATCAACAATCAACAACAATCACCACATATAATACAGAAAATCATATATCGATCAATCACAGCATATCAACTCACAATATCATATATAGATGATCTTTCTACGGGGTTAAGGAATCCCCAACTACCCTATACATGTATAAACCATTTCCCAATCAAGTTTCTCCCCCCTTACCTTGTTAATCGGTTGATCGATGAAAGAACCCTTCAAGGTTTGGCCAATTCTGATTTTCCCCCGTTCCTTCGTTCTTCGCTCCCTTTTCCGTTCTTCTCACTTCTCTCCTTTCTATCGTTCTTTTTCCACTTTCTCTAACTTCTCACAATGTATCGTAAAACTACTAACCCCTCATATTCTCTATTTTAATTCTCTAATCCCAATAATAATAATAATAACTTAATAATAATAATAATAATAATAATAATAATAATAATAATAATAATAATAATAATAGTAATAATAATAATATCATTATTTCACCAAAATAATAATAATATTAATAATATTAACAAATATAATAAATATAATAATAATAATAATAACACCCCCCACCAATGTTACTATTATTTTTATATTATTATATTTCACACCAAAATACCACCAATAGTCCTCCCACATTAGGGACACCCACCAAACATCACCAAATACACCCCCACCAAAGGGCACACCAACACATAATATTTAAAATAATAATAAAATGACTAAATAATTAAAATGGGTGTTACAACTCTCCCCCACTTTAATTATTTTTGTCCTCGAAAATTACCTGATGGAAATAGCTCCGGATACGCTTCTCGCATCCTGCTTTCCAACTCCCAGGTCACACTGCCTCCTGCAGCACCTCCCCAAACTACCTTCACCAAAGGTATCTCTTTCCCTCGGAGTTGTTTCATCTTACGGTCCTCGATCCTCAACGACATCGTCTCAATAGTAAGATTCTCCCGAATCTGAACATCATCTCTCTGAATCACATGAGATGGATCAGAAACATACTTTCGCAATTGCGACACATGAAACACATCATGTAAGTTTGACAACTCAGGCGGCAACGCCACCCTATAAGCCACATCACCAACTCTTTGCAAAATTTCATAAGGTCCAATGAACTTAGGATCCAGCTTCTTGGACTTCAATGCACGACCCACACCAGTCATCGGATTAACTCTTAGGAATACGTGATCACCTACACAGAATTCCAACTCTTTCCTCCGATTATCATGATAGCTTTTCTGCCTACTCTGAGACACTTTCAATTTCTCACGAATCATTTGAATTGTCTCAGTAGTCTGCTGTACAATTTCTGGCCTAAGCACCATATTCTCACCAGTTTCATACCAACACAGAGGAGTCCTACACCTCCTCCCATACAAAGCTTCAAACGGTGCCATTCCAATACTCGAATGGTAACTGTTATTGTACGTGAATTCGATCAATGGTAAATGAGTATCCCACGCACCACCCTTTTCTAACACACAAGCTCTCAACAAATCTTCAAGCGACTGAATAGTCCTCTCCGACTGACCATCAGTTTGCGGATGATAAGCTGAACTCAATTTCAACTTAGTTCCCAAAGCTTCCTGCAAGCTCTTCCAAAATTCCGAAGTAAACCATAGATCTCTATCCGACACAATACTGGACGGAACACCATGCAACTTCACAATTACCCGAATGTAAATCTCTGCCAGTTTCGTCAATGGAAAACTAATATTGATCGGCACAAAGTGTGCAGACTTCGTCAATCGATCCACAATCACCCAGATAGCATCAAAACCTCTCGCCGTATTCGGCAAACCTGTCACAAAATCCATGGTAATGCAATCCCATTTCCAAACCGGAATCTCTAATGGTTGCATAAATTCAGAAGGTCTCTGGTGTTCCACCTTCGACTTCTGACATGTCAAACAGGCATACACAAATTGAGCTATGTCTCTTTTCATACCAGACCACCAAAATAATTTCTTCAAATCATGATACATTTTCGTAGCTCCCGGATGAATACTCAGGCTACTACGATGTCCTTCGCTCAAAATTGACTTTTTCAATTCTTCATCATCTGGTACACAAATCCTGCCTCTAAATCTCAACACACCTGTACTATCCAATTTAAAGTCACTATCGGAGTCACTCCCTACTCCAGGCATCAAATCTACCAATTTCACATCCAACTTCTGATTTTCTCTAATCATATCCAAGAAGTCATTATTTACCTGCAACATACCCAACATTACAGTATTTGCAGTAGTCTCACAAACCATGCTCAAATCTCTAAACTGTTCAATTCACTCAATTTCTTTCACCATCAGAGCTGCCATATGAATTGCTTTCCTACTCAAAGCATCTGGCACTACATTGGCCTTTCCTGGATGATAACTCAAACTGAAGTCATAATCCTTCAAAAATTCCAACCATCTTCTCTGCCTCATATTCAGCTCTTTCTGATCAAACAGGTATCTCAGACTCTTATGATCACTAAACACTTCAAATCTTGAACCATATAAATAGTGTCTCCAAATTTTCAACACAAAAACAACCGCAGCTAATTCAAGATCATGAGTCGGATAATGTCGCTCATGCACTCTCAATTGCCGCGATGCATATGCTATTACTTTACCATTCTGCATCAGAACCCCGCCTTATCCCATCTTAGACGCATCACAGTACACCACAAACGGTTCACTCGGAGTCGGTAACACTAACACCGGTGCCGTAGTCAATCTCTTTTTCAACTCTTCAAAACTTTCTTCACAAGCAGCATCCCATACAAAAACTTGGTTCTTTCTCGTCAACTGAGTTAATGGCAACGCCAAATTAGAAAACCCTTCAATAAACCTGCGGTAATAACCGGCTAACCCCAAAAAACTTCTAATCTCTGTCGCTGTCTTCGGCGGTTCCCACTGCAATACTGCACTTACTTTTGACGGATCCACCGCTATTCCATCTTCAGATATTACATGCCCCAAGAAACTTACTTTCTTCAACCAAAAGTCACACTTTGACAGTTTAGCAAATAATTTATTTTCCTTCAACACTTGCAAGGCAATTCTCAGATGTCCTGCATGCTCTTCATCAGATTTAGAATAGATTAATATATCATCAATAAACACTACAATGAACTGATCCAAGTAAGAATGGAAAATTCTGTTCATATACTCCATAAATACTCTCGGTGCATTAGTCACTCCAAACGGCATTACAGCATATTCGTAATGTCCATATCGAGTCCTAAAGGCAGTCTTCTGAATATCACCTTCTTTTACTCTCATCTGATGATAACCCGATCTTAAGTCGATCTTACTAAATACACGAGCTCCCACCAGCTGGTCCATCAAATCATCAATCCTAGGTAAAGGATACTTATTCTTAATAGTCACTTTATTCAATTGACGGTAATCGATGCACAGACGCATACTACCATCCTTCTTCTTCACCAACAACACTGGAGCTCCCCACGGTGATACACTTGGTCTAATGAACTTTCTATCCAACAATTCTCCAATCTGAGACTTCAACTCAGCCAATTCCACTGCAGACATCCTGTACGGCGCCATAGAAATAGGCCTCGTACCAGGAACAAGGTCAATACCAAATTCTACTTCTCGCGTCAGAGGCAATTCCGTAATGTCGTCAGGAAACACTTCTGGAAATTCATTCACCACTGCTAATTCCTCCATTGGCACTTTGTTATCCATCGATAAAGTTGCAAATAAAGCAAACACTCTAGTTTCATCTTCCAACAAGGCCCTCAATTCTTTATTAGACAAAGAACTTGCCACAACTTCCTCTTCAGGGGTCAGGAACAACAATTCCTTCCGAAAACAATCGATGTAGACTCGGTTGAACTCTAACCAGTTCATACCCAGAATAACATCCAACTTACCAAGTGGTAGACAAATCAGATCCACTCCAAATTCTCTACCGAAAATAGTCAGCGGACACTTCAGGCATACCAAAGAAGTAGTCACTGAACCTATAGAGGGTGTCTCAATAGTCATCTGTATCTCCAGAGTGGACGACACCAAACCTATCCTCTCCACACAATCTACAGAAATAAACGAGTGCGTTGCACCCGTATCAATAATAGCAATCAAAGGAATATTATTGATAATACAAGTACCTCTGATCACACGCTCATCACTGGCAGCTTGAGTTCCTGCCAAGGCAAACACTTTTCCACCAGCCGGAGACGTTTGAGGCTTCTTCGGCTTCTCACAATGTGTACTGATATGACCCTTCTCACCACAGTTATAACAGGTCGGCATAGTTGCTCTGCAGTCAGCTATCACATGACCTGGTTTCCCACACTTAAAACACTTCTTGGCTTCATTAGGATAATCATTAGAACGGTGTCCCATACCACCGCACCGAAAACATTTCCCTTCAACAGGTGCTCTCCCATCTCTAGGCTTCTTATCAACAACAGCTTTACGTTTTCCCTTATCAGCATCAACACTATAAGGATTACCACTAAACCTCTGCTTACCCTTACGGTCATTAACAGCTTTGTAGTGCACAATCCTTGCTCGGTTATCGTTATCATAAATCCTGCTTCTGCTTACCAGCTCAGGACAGCTCCTGATCTTCTGACAAGCAATCCCCAACTTAATCTCTTGACGCAGTCCATTCTTAAACTTTAAGCACTTAGAGGTCATTGCCCCTTCCACATTATAGTGGGGACAATACTGCACCAGCTCCTCAAACTTGGCAGCATATTCTGCTACAGTCATGCTACCCTGTTTCAGCTCTAAGAATTCAATTTCCTTAGCGCTTCGGATATCTTCCGGGAAATACTTCTCCAGAAAACCTTTCTGAACCACCTCCCAAGTAATGGTAGTTCCAGCAGCTTCCAACCTTTGGCGACTATTGTCCCACCAGGCTTCAGCTTCACCCTCCAGCATGTGAGTACCAAACCTCGCCTTTTGCTCATCGCTACATTCCATAGTTCTGAAGATCTTCTCAATTGCCTTCAGCCACCTCTGAGCAGCTTCGGGGTCCAGAATTCCCCCTTCGAACGTTGGCGGCTTGTTGCTCCGAAACTGCGCCAAACTCCTGAATTGGGCATTTGCAGTTTGATTCTGATTAGCAACCGCCTGCGCCATTGCTTGCATAGCAGCAGCCAATGCAGCATCGTTCCTTCCTGCCATACTGCTCCAAACAACAACACCAGGTTTAAAAGATATTCAACTACATCATAAAGGACAGACTTAACTCGACTCAACAACACTGGCCGGACGGACCGACCCGCTCTAATACCAATTGTAACACCCCACTTCCCAAAATCATCTAAATTAATAAACATTATAAATAAACAAAATCAGAGTTCCAATTCTCCCAAGTGGGATATCACATAAAACAACGTTTCCTTATAAAAAGGTTTTTCTCCAAATACAGCGGAATGTTAAATAATAAAATTCAATAAAAGTTTGATACGTTCACAGGGAAATAAAATATAAGTTCTTCATAAAATAAATAAAAACGCCCAAGTCCCGTGCTACGTATCAGAGCATCCTAGACTCGACTGTCACACCATAATCCAAGCTAGCTAAGTACCTGGATTATCTGTACTTCCGAAGGAGCACAGACCACAATAACAACAAAGGGGTGAGAAATCATGATCAAAAATACAATGGTAATGTAATACATGTAAATAAGGTAGTACAACACACCAACACACCAAGATTCACCCCTAACAACACCATATGACGAACCTACTGTTCAAATTACAATATAACATATTATAATGCAAAATGCAACTCAACACCATGCATGCGGTACCGACTCATTGGTTCATTCAATCGAACCCACCATTCTCCACAACGGAGTACGGGTGAATCACTTACGCTCCATCCGAGACATGATTCAACCCCACCATTCTCCACAAAGGAGTACGGGTGAATCACTTACGCTCCATCCGAGACATGATTCAACCCCACCATTCTCCACAAAGGAGTACGGACAGATCACTTACGCTCCATCCGAGACATGATCCATCCCACCAAGACACCATGATATGCACACACCAATGCATAACTATTATGTTCAGGCACACTAAGTGCACACGATCCACCTGATCGTATCATTATACATCACATATATATGCATAGATATAACATGCACCAACACCATATAAATCAATCAATTAGTAAACAAGCTCATATTCTATCACCAAGATACAAACACATCCCACTACTCGGGGATACACGATACTATTGATCACTACATATATATACATCAACTAATTGTCCACCAGTCATTATTACGGGAAACATGCACTATCACCAAGTACACAAGTTAGTTCCCACACTCATCATTCTTACAGTGCATCAAGGCCAAAGGGATCACACAAGCCCAAGCTCAAGGCCAAAACATCACAAAAATCACATTCTGGTTCTGCTACGTTCGCTGGCATTCGCCAGGCGAAGAGAAGCGAACCTTCGCTGGCATTCGCCAGGCGAACCTGCTGGCGAAGCCCTCATTTCACTATCGTGCACTTGCCAGGCGAACCTTCATTCGCCAGGCGAACCTTCATTCGCCAGGCGAACCTTCGCTGGCCACACTCGCCAGGCGAAGTTCCTACCCTTTAGGTCTGGGACTTAATTCTGAATTATTCGCTGCCACTCGCCTCAGCTCGCCAGGCGAACTCTCGCCTCCCTTCGCCAGGCGAAGCTTCGCCAACATTCACCAGGCGAAGCCCAGCGAATGCTGCGATTTACCAATTTTTCTGACAGTTCTGCAGATTGCTATCTAGGCCAAATAACTCTAATCTCCTATCCCAATTCACACCTTAACATCAGTACCAACATTACACGTAATTCAGCCTAAATGATTCCTAATCCCAATCCCAAAATCATCACCTACACACTTTATTGATACATCAAAATCCCTACAGAATTTCCCTAAAAACCGTAAAATCACCTATATGCCAAATTGGCCAAAAACAACAATTCATCAACGTTTAATATCCAACCATCAACAATCAACAACAATCACCACATATAATACAGAAAATCATATATCGATCAATCACAGCATATCAACTCACAATATAATATATAAATGATCTTTCTACGGGGTTAAGGAATCCCCAACTACCCTATACATGTATAAACCATTTCCCAATCAAGTTTCTCCCCCCTTACCTTGTTAATCGGTTGATCGATGAAAGAACCCTCCAAGGTTTGGCCAATTCTGATTTCCCCCCGTTCCTTCGTTCTTCGCTCCCTTTTCCGTTCTTCTCACTTCTCTCCTTTCTATCGTTCTTTTTCCACTTTCTCTAACTTCTCACAATGTATCGTAAAACTACTAACCCCTCACATTCTCTATTTTAATTCTCTAATCCCAATAATAATAATAATAACTTAATAATAATAATAATAATAATAATAATAATAATAATAATAGTAATAATAATAATATCATTATTTCACCAAAATAATAATAATATTAATAATATTAACAAATATAATAAATATAATAATAATAATAACACCCCCACCAATGTTACTATTATTTTTATATTATTATATTTCACACCAAAATACCACCAATAGTCCTCCCACATTAGGGACACCCACCAAACATCACCAAATACACCCCCACCAAAGGGCACACCAACACATAATATTTAAAATAATAATAAAATGACTAAATAATTAAAATGGGTGTTACAAATATCCCCTATGCGAGTCAATCCTAGCGCTTGTGTGTTTTATTTTTGGGTGTTTGTATATATGTGCTTTATGTTTATTTACTTCCACATTTTATTTTCCGCAACATATATCATTACTGTTGTGCTGTGGGGAGGGAAGTTCCATTGAGTGAGAAGCCGGACCTGGGCTTGAGTACAAACTTAGTATTAGCAGCGAAAAGTAGTGGTGAACCTGTATGTTAGGCATGCACTAGTTCCCACGAAATTTGCATTCAGACGAGATTCTCTTTGATGTCTTTCTTTCCAGCCCAGTGGGTCGTTGAGAGAATTGCAGATTTGAGGGTTGTCGACTCTGGGGACCGATCATTTGGGATTCAACTAAGTGAGGCCTCTTCAAGAGATGATGATGCCACACCTTCTGGGTATCGTATCATCGTTTCTTGAAAGTCTGTGATGCTGATGAACGCATAGGATGCCGAACCATGTCAGTGGATAGGTCCATACCTGTGAGTGGGTGGGTTATGCAGGAAACCTTGACTTCTAGACTACCCGGTTCTTGACAGTGTAAACTTGTGTTCATGATACAAAGGGGTCTTATGTCAGTGATTTTGTCGGTACTAAGGCGAAGCGCTGGTTCTTCTCAACTGACAGCACAACAGTCCTGATCCCCTGTTTGCATTTGCATGTGCATTTTCATTTGCATTTCATTGACGTGTGTTTATGTTGCAGGTGTACATTTCCTCTTCGATTCTGGTGATTCTGTTCTATCTTTGTTGACATGGAGCCCTTGAGGAGGACCCTGGCCTACAAGTTTCCTACGCCTGACATTAGAGTTTTGCGAAGCCTGATTTCTTTAGCTGACAAGAAGGTTATGGGAGATTTCAAAGAATCTTATGGGAAGATTTTGAATATTGTTTGCAAACCTTCTTTGGATGAATTGAATGGCCTTCAGACATTGTTACAATTCTATTATCCTCAGCTGCGAGGCTTCACCTTTCGGAGTTTTGTTCTAGCACCTACATTGGAGGAGTTTTCTGATATATTGGGTATACCTATTCTGAACCAGATACCGTTCCATCATGTTGAGGGAAAGCCAGATTTGACTAATATTGCTAAGGCTCTACATTTGGATGTCTCTGAGTTGGAAGGGAAGTTAGCCAGTAGGAATGGAATGTTTGGGTTTCCATTGCCTTTTCTTGCGGACAAGGCTCGAGAGTTTGTTAAGAAGGGTTGTTGGGTGATATTCAATGCTATCTTGGCCTTGTATATCTATGGTATTATGTTATTCCGAATATCCCAGATTTTGTAGACGCCGATGCATTCAATATCTTTGCTTCAAAGAACCCTATACCCACTCTGTTAGGCGACGCTTATCATTCCGTGCACTACAAGAATGAGAACAGGAGAGGGAAGGGCGTGTCTTGTTGTGCACCTTTGTTCTATTCTTCGTTCAGAAGTCATCTCCCTAAGAATGGTCTTTCCTCTGCTACTGATGGCACTTTGGAATGGTCTGAGCAATTGATGAGATTATCTGCCGACAACATTGTGTGGTTTGATAGAGATGTATTGGGCATTGAGATTATCTATAGTTGTGGAAGCTTTCCTAACGTCCCGCTGGTCGGAAGGAAAGGTTGCATAAACTATAATCCGGCTATTACTATCCGAAAGTTTGGGTACGCACTTAGAGGGCCTCCGAAGGAGGAAGAGATACGGGAATCTATGTATCTCACTAGTTTGTTGGAGGGAGATACTTTGGCTAGGGTTAAGCATGCATGGAGAAATGTCCATAAGAGAGGAAAGGCTGCTTTGGGAAAAAGCAATAGTCAGGCATACGCTCCATATTTGGCTTGGATTCAGAGTAGAGCCAAAGATTTGATGATGCCATATACGTCCATTCAGCCTGTGCATCCGCATGAGATTGTAGAGCCCACTACGGTAGATATCCAAAAGTATGAGCAGGTATGCCACGAGAAAAAAGAGTTGCAAAAGACAAATGAAGAGTTAGAGGAAGAGATGGCTCAGCTCAGAAGTGAAAGGAACGAAGCAAGGTATTCTTTGAAGAAGCAAACAGAATTGGTGAATAAGTTGGGAACAGACTTAACTCAGGAAACTAGTGAGAGGGAGCGCACAGGCAAGGACTTGAATGCCACCTACGGTGTTCTTGCCAAGAAGAAGGAAGAGTTAAGTAAAGCCTACTTGCAGATTTCTAAGTTTGAAACTCAGTGGAATGTTGCCATGTCTACTAGCAAGGAGCGTGGAGACAAGTTGAAGGCGCATATCCTCAAACAGAAGGCCCAGCTCAAAGCTAAAGATGAAGAGATCTCAAAGGAAGCCGCACTCAGAAGACATAGTGATTGCAAATTGTATGAAGCGCTTGCAACCTTGGAGGAACATAGAGAGGAAGCTAGTGCTAAGAGGCGAAGGCTCGAGGAGGCTGTTGGGAAGGAGAACTCGGTTGAGGATCTTCAGTCTACTATCAGTCAGCAGGAGTTGCTCATACGTGGTTTGCTCACTAGGCCGGATCATCCAGATACACAGGCGCTGTTGAAGGATTTCCAGTCTCGCCACCCAGTTTGATTTGTTTCTTTGTATTCAGTAACATAGACTTTTGTATGGACCATCACCAGACTTGTTGGCTGAGGTCCCTTTCTGTTTGTACTCATTTGTTGTTGATACTTTGCCTATGGGCTTTTGTTTATATATGAGAAGTTTCTATTTTGTGCTTGCCTGCGGGGATCTCCATCGTCTTGGTTGTTATCGCAAAACTAGAATTGAGGGGGAAATGTCCCTATTTGCATAAATACATGTCTGCATTTTAGCATATTTCTCACATTTGCAGGTGCATCGGAACTGTTAACCTTATCTTATTTCTTGTGCCACTAGTGTTTCAGGATTGCAGAACAAATAACTCATCGCTACGGTACTAGAGGTAATCAGAGAAGGATAATGGATCAAATGCAAGTGGAAATGCAAGAAATGAGGGACCGCATTGCGCAGCTGATGGATTTGATGCAAGGAGTTTCTACTGGGCAAGCTCAACTGCAGACTATGGTGCAACCCCTGTTGACACGAGTTGATGAGGATGGGGTACTACATGGTGGGATTCCTCATAACCATACTCGGGTTGAAACCCCTCAGGGGGACAATTCAATACCAACTTTAGTCATCCCTACTGCTAGAGGGGATGGACACACTACTGGTGCTGGGAATACAACAGGTCTTAATCATGGTGGCTTTGCTGATGGGGGTAATGGAAATGGGAATGGCTTAGGTTTTGATACTACGGGTGGCATTCATGGTAGTTTGGACCATACATGGAATGAGGATCAGCAAGAGGATATATTCACTCCTAGGTTTGTGAATGTTGCAGGACCTTCTGAGGCTGACAGAAGGATCTAAATGATTGAAGAAAAGATGTGATCTCTGGAGTGCCAGAATTCCATGGGGCTAGACATGTCAAACTTAGGGCTGATCCCAGGCTTAAGAGTTCCTCATAAGTTCAAAGTGCCCGACTTTGACAAGTACAAAGGCACTACTTGCCCAAGGGTCCACTTGCTCTCGTACTATAAGAAGATGTCCGCGTACTCGGACGATGAAAAACTCCTGATGCACTTTTTCCAGGATAGCTTGTCTTGCCCCTCTTTGGAGTGGTACATGGGGCTGGAGCCCGCCAACATCCGCAGCTGGAAGGAATTAGCTGAGGCTTTCGTAAGGCATTATCAATACAATAGTGACCTTGCACCGAACAGAGTCCAATTGCAGAACCTCTCTCAAAAGAGTAACGAGTGCTTCAAAGAATACGCCCAGAGGTGGCGAGAGCTTGCTGCTAGAGTGCAGCCGCCAATGATAGAGAGGGAGTTTGTAGACATGTTTGTTGCTACTCTACCAGGGGTGTATTATGAAAAACTGATAAGCAGTATGTCTGGAAGTTTCTCAGATTTGATAATCACTGGTGAAAGAGTAGAAAACGGTATCAAGCTGGGAAAGATTCAGGTGGGAAAGGTACCCTCAGCTGGAGGAGGAGGAAAAAAGATGTTTGGAAACAAGAAGCGTGACGGTGATGTCAGTTCAGTGGCAAGTTCTAGAGGAAGAGGAAGGTGTCATCCCCATAATCAATATCGCCAACAGCAGGTGGCTAGTGTCACTATTCTGGTGCCACAACAATAGAGACCATAACAACAACAACAGCAAAGACAATATCAGCCACAACAGCAAAACCAGCAGGGCTATAGGAGGTATCTTGATAGGGCCAGGCCGAATAGAGTATTTGACACTCCATCAATTCCCTACTCTCAAGTGCTTCAGACTTTATTGCAGCTACAATTAATTCAGAAAAGGACTCTCGCTCCTTTGACTGGTGATCCCCCACCCGGCTATGACGTAAATGCACGTTGCGAATTTCACTCAGGGGCGCCTGGTCACTCCATCGACGATTGTAAGGCTTTTAAACACAAGTTGCAAGATCTCATTGACAGTAAAGCGATAAATTTTTCTCATGATGCACCTAATGTTGTGCAGAACCCTATGCCAAACCATGGGCAGGCTAGGGTTAGTGTTATTCTGGTGGAAGAAGATTTAAACTTTATAATGGATGTGAGTGAATTGAAGACTCCATTGAGGTTTGTGAAGGACAAATTGCTGGGAGGATGTGTATTCCCAGACTGTAATGAGGATTGTGTTGATTGCTTATCATCCTGAGGGATGTGTTGATCTGAGAAGGTGTATCCAAGGAATGATAGACAAAGGGACATTGCAGTTTGAGCGGACTGCAGAAAAGAAACCTGTTGAGGAGGTGAGCAAGGAGAGGGATGAGGTCGCTACGATCTCGATCCCATATAAGACTATAACTATTTCAGCGCCTCCTAGGCCACCAACAATCACTATTACCAAAGCAGGACTTGTGCCTTATGAAAGCACCAAAGCCATCCCGTGGAACTATGGGGTTGAGGTGTACTGTAACGGTCAGAAGATAGATTTGAAAAGTTTTCCTGTGGAGTCTGCAGAGAATGTTGTGGGAGCAGCGCCAATTACCCGAAGCGGCAGAGTCTTTGCACCGCCCGAGGTGGTGGCTGAGAAAGCAGATAAAGGGAAGGGTAAGATGGTAATTGAAGAAACTACCCAGTCTGGTGAAAAAGGATCTTTGGAGGATGATATGAAGGAGGTCATGAGGCTGATACGTAAAAGCGACTACAGATAGTCGAGTACTTACAGCAGACACCTTCCAAAATTTCGATATTATCGTTGTTGTTAAGTTCCGAAGCTCACAGAAATGCATTGATGAAAGTATTGAGCACTACTTTTGTGCCTCAGGAGATATCAGTAAATCAGCTTGAAGGGGTTGTTGGGCATGTAAGAGCGGGAAATGGCCTTGGATTCACAGATCTAGACTTAACGCTAAGGGGCAGAAACCACAATTGTGCACTGCACATTTCTGTTGAATGTAGAGGAGTGGTTATGTCTCATGTCCTTGTCGACACAGGGTCATCTTTGAATGTGCTGCCGAAGAAGGCACTTATGAAGTTGGATACTAGGGGCATTACCTGTACACCGAGTGATCTGGTTGTACGTGCTTTCGATGATACTCGGAGGTCTGTCTTCGGCGAGCTGACTTTGCCTATCCAAGTGGGCCCAGAAGTTTTTGACGCTGTATTTTATATCATGGACATTCAGCCTGCTTATAGCTGTTTGTTAGGCAGACCATGGATCCACTCAGCTGGGGCTGTCACATCGACTCTACATCAGAAGTTGAAATATATGGTCGGTGGCAGTGTTGTGACAGTATGTGGAGAAGAAGACATCATGGTTAGTCACCTGTCTTCTTTCAAGTATGTTGAGGTAGATGGGGAAATTCATGAGACCCTGTGTCAAGCGTCTGAAACTGTTCAGCTGAAGGATAAGGCACCAGTGGTGAGAAAAGAGCCTGAGGTGGCTATGTCCTCTTTCAAAGAAGCGCAGGCAGTGGTACAAGCTGGCTCAGCACAGGGATGGGGACAAGTGATTGATATCCCTCAAAAGTAAGACAAGTTCGGCGTGGGGTACCACCCATCCTCTTCACATAATGCACCGAAGTTTAAAGGGCCAATCAGGTTCACCAGCGGGGGTGTTTTCTTCGAGCAACTCAACGCCATTTTAGAGGACGAAGCTGGAGACAGCGACTGTGACATGGATGCTTGGATTAAGCCATGCCATCCAGGACAGCGCCTATGCAACTGGTCCATTGAAGAATTTGTCCAAGTGACCAATGAACAATAATACTTTGTTTTTTAATTATTGTATGACCCTGTGTTCTACCCGGAGCATATTGGTTTGTTATTTCAGGGCTTGTCTTGTTTATGCTTGAAAACTGTTTCACCTATTAATCAAAGGGCGTTTTTCATTTCAAATTTTGAGATCTCTGTTTTTTCTTGTTTTATCTTTAACAATAAAATGGCAATGTGTTTGTTTGTATATCATTTGAAGTACTTAACCATTTTCATTGCAGGTCTCATATCATTGCAGATGACACCGACCAAGAATCTTCTATGACTTGCTTCGACTTTGACAACCCGATATTCCAAGCTGAAGAAGAGATTGGTGAGGACGAAGACTTGCCTGAGGAATTGGCTAGACTCTTAAGACAAGAAGAAAAGGTCATTCTGCCTCATGAAGAAGAGATTGAGATCGTCAACTTGGGTTCTGAAGAGGTTGTTAGGAATGTCAGGATAGGGGCCACATTGCAAGAAGACGTCAAGCAAAGGTTGATAGAGATGCTCCGAGAGTACAGCGACATCTTTGCTTGGTCTTACGAAGATATGCCCGGGCTTGATACTGACATTGTGGTTCATCAATTGCCACTTCGGGAAGAATATCCACCCGTCAAGCAGAAGCTCAGGAGGACGAGACCAGACATGGCGGTAAAAATCAAAGAAGAAGTTCAAAAGCAGTTAGACGCTGGATTTTTAGCCGGGACAACTTACCCTCCGTGGGTCGCCAACATTGTACCTGTACCTAAGAAGGATGGTAAGGTACGAATGTGCGTTGATTATAGAGACTTGAATAGGGCGAGCCCAAAAGATGATTTCCCGCTCCCCCACATTGACGTATTGGTTGACAATACGGCTCAATTCTCAGTGTTTTCCTTTATGGATGGCTTCTCCGGTTATAATCAAATAAAAATGGCACCAGAGGACATGGAGAAGACAACATTCATTACACCGTGGGGAACTTTTTTCTATAAGGTGATGCCGTTTGGGTTGAAAAATGCAGGGGCAACTTATCAGCGGGCAATGGTGACTTTGTTTCATGATATGATTCATCATGAGATCGAGGTTTATGTTGATGACATGATCGCGAAGTCCCATACGGAGGAAGAACATCTGGTCAATCTATTGAAACTGTTTGAGAGGTTGAGGAAGTTCAAATTGAGGTTGAATCCAAATAAGTGCACTTTTGGAGTTCGGTCCGGAAAGTTATTGGGGTTTATTGTCAGCAGAAAAGGAATCGAGGTAGATCCTACAAAAATAAGAGCCATTCAAGAAATGCCAGCACCGAAGACTAAAAAAGAGGTCTGTGGTTTCTTAGGGAGGTTGAACTACATCGCTCGATTCATATCTCATCTAACGGCCATGTGTAACTAATGTTTAAGCTGTTAAAGAAAGATCAGGCGGTGGTCTGGAACGAAAATTGTCAAAGAGCATTCGATAAGATAAAACAGTACTTGCAGGAGCCTCCGATACTGATACCCCCAGTGGCTGGAAGACCATTAATCATGTATTTAACGGTTATGGATAATAGTATGGGTTGTGTTCTCGGTCAACATGACGAGACAGGGAGGAAAGAGCATGCGATTTATTACTTGAGTAAAAAGTTCACAGATTGTGAGTCCCGCTACTCCATGCTTGAAAAGACGTGTTGTGCACTCGCTTGGGCGGCCAAACGTTTAAGACAGTACATGCTCAATCATACAACCATGCTAATTTCGAAGATGGATCCGATTAAATATATCTTTGAAAAGCAGGCACTTTCTGGAAGGATTGCCAGATGGCAAATGGTATTGACAGAATACGACATCCAGTACGTTTCCCAGAAAGCCATTAAAGGAAGCTTTCTGTCAGAGTACCTTGCTGAACAACCAATTGATGATTACCAACCGATGAGATTTGAATTTCCGGATGAGAACATTATGTACTTGAAAGCAAAATATCGTGATGAGCCATTACCCACTGAAGGACCAGAGAGGGGATCTCCATGGCAGATGATATTCGATGGTGCAGTTAATTCGTATGGTAGCGGAATTGGGGCAATTATTACAACTCCCCATGGAACGCATATCCCTTTCACTGCCAGATTAACTTTTCCTTGTACCAACAATGAGGCCGAGTATGAAGCATGTATCATGGGTTTGGAAGAAGCTATTAATATGAGGATCAAGAATCTTGATGTATATGGCGATTCAGCGCTAATTGTTAATCAGATCGAAGGAGAATGGGAAACTCGACAGCCCAATCTGATCCCTTACAAGGATTATGCAAGAAGACTGTTACCATTTTTCGACCGTGTAGACTTCTACCATGTGCCAAGAGCGGAGAATCAAATGGCAGACGCTTTGGCTACACTGGCTTCAATGTACAAGGTCAATTTTTGGAATGAAGCACCAAGGATTGTTATCTCACGCCTCGACAGGCCCGCTTTCATATTTGCTATTGAAGGAGCTTCCCATGGTAAACCGTGGTTTCATGACATCCAGAATTTCCTTAAGAACCAAGAGTATCCACCAGGGGCATCGACCCAGGATAAGAAAACTCTTAGGAGATTATCTGGAAACTTCTACCTCAACCCAGATGGTGTGTTGTATAGGAGGAATCATGATCTGGTACTACTCAGGTGTGTGACGAAAAAGAAGCAAGATGTCACAGTGAAAATCGGATACCAAACTATTGATTAGTTTGAATCTTTAATTCATTTTGCAACCGAACTTTGATTTGTCTAAAGGAAGGGATAAAGACCGAAATTCCCACAATGCAATGCATATGCAAGGTTTAGAGAGTTTTAGGTTCGGGGGTTGGTTAAACTTAGGGAAGGTGCTAGCATCCTAAGTTTCTGTAGTACTCTACATGAACCTCTTATTTTATGTTTGTTTATTGCTAAGTGTTTATTTGCTTAATGGTTGAAAGACCTAGGGGTTTATTTCTAAGCATACTCGATAAGATATCGCATCTTATGCCTACATATCCTTACGGTAGTGGAATCCGAGTATCTATAGTTCCCCTAAAGGGTTTGAGTAGTTCTTTGACTGTGGTCAAAGTTCCTACAGGTTTAGGGTAGTTGATTGATTTTAGGAGAAGAGATGTGTCTTCATTTTAAGGGAGATGTAACCGCCACAGGTTGTAGGAAAATAGTCTTTGCATCGTCTTAAGAAAAGGACTTACGTACTCGGATTGGGATCGACGAGGTACACCTTTATCTCTCTTAAGGCAAAGTTCCTACATGTTGATTGCATTGTTGTGTGGTAGAGGTTCTATCTCACTTAAGATGATTAACATCTTTCTCTAATGTGTTTGGATAAAGTTGTATTGAGTTGTTGAATGTTTAAATATTGAGTTGATTGTTTTTGTTTCTATGTTGTAAAATAAAAGACAAGGTCCTCCTATGGGGTAGGATCTATCTTAAGTGATCGACTTGAATGGGATCAAGGATCGAGGGGAGAATGATGCAAATGTGAGTGCACTACACACGATTGTTGAATCATGTGTAGGATTTTCCTTTGGACGGAATGCGATGCGTGAATATAAATTGATAATGGAAATTGCTGTAAGGATAAATTGCGAGGAAAGTAAACCATACACAAACGCATGAAAGCGCTGAAGTGTGTGTGAGAGTGAATGTGTCATGAAGTGGGTGTGCACGATTGAATTTGGTTTTACGATGTGGATTAAGTTTATTTTAGATGGGATGTTGGATTGCTTTTAGACGAGGTTGAATTTGTTTTTTAAGAAAAAGTTAATATTTTCTGATGAGATTAATTAATTTTAATTATGGGATATTTATTTTAAAGGGAATTGTTGAATTGATTTTAAATAAGGAGTTGATTTAAGAAGTGGGATTTAATAATTTAATAAAAAGTTTAGTTTGATGAAGTTGATTTTAGAAAAAATATTAACTTAATTTTATTAGCAAAAAGGTTTTATATATAGAGTTGATTAGATAATAACACAAGGGATAGAAGTTGATTTAGATTAAACAAAAAGTTTATTATAATTTATTTTAAAAGTTCTAATGTGAAAGGTTATTGTAAAAAGGTTTTCTTCTTAAAAGTTTTCGTTTAAGTTATTATAAAATAAATTAATTGATTGCCGTAAAAAGAGTGGTTATTATTAATTATGAAATGATTTTTTTATTACTTTATAAAGATTTAAATTATTGTAAGAGTTAGAAGTTGATTTTAAATTAAAATAGTTTACTATTATTGATTGTGCATAAAAGAAATTATGAATACTTTTATTATAGAAAGGAAAGAGTTAAATAAGTGACTTATATTAAAAGGTTATAGTAGGCTGATTAGGAAAATGATTTATGTTTTCAGCAAAAAAATTAATTAAAAGATTATTTAAGTTGAAAAAAAAGGTCAATTAAACGGTGGATTAGTGTTTGTTAAACGCGATTAGTGTAAGTGGGTGGAGGTGCATGATATGTGTGTGTTTAGTGTAAGTGGTGATTAAGCGTCACATTATACAAATAATAAAACAACAGAAGAAAAGAAAAAGAAAAAAACGGAAACCCAATCCCCCCAAAATCCCCAAATCGAAAACCCTCTCTCAATCCATCGTCTCTCCCTCGCCCTCGCGATTTCCTCCGCTTCTCACGTCTTCTCGCCATCGCTTTCTCCTCCGCGATTTCCTTCCATTTCCCGAACCTGAAATCACATCAGAAGCATCAATAAACTAAAAACATGGATAAGGATGAGAGTTTACCGAAGATTGGTGGGAGCGGCGGTGTTGGAGACAGCAAAGGTCTGAGCGGCGCAGGCGTCAATGGTTCTCCTCGAGGGTTGAAAACAGATAAGTCTTCTTCAGTCTTTCGAGTTGAAAAGAAATCTATTTTTTTGCTTGTAACGATCGTGAAAAATCTTCTCCTTTCATCTCCTCGAATCCTCCCTTTTTATAGGCTTCAACTGATTTCTTTGATTAAAATTAATTGAATGCTGATTTGGGTTTTCCATATTGGGGACAATCAAATTGAAACTTTCCTTTCTTGTTGATTGTAATAATATGGTGTTAATTAAAATCCTAAATTCTGATTTTGTGTGTCAATTGCAATAATATGGATATTCCAATGGCATATTCTTTAGATGATTTGCTGATTAAGATTTGCATTCCTGGCAGGTGCGGATAATGATTGAGTTGGGCCAGAGAACGGATTGGAGGCCCAGAGGGGAGGAGCTCGGGTTTGATGTGTAGTTGGTTCTTGCAGCAGCGGTAGTCATAGATCCTTGCTTCAAGATGAAACTTGTTGAGTTTGGCTTCACAGAAATCTACGAGTACGTGGCTCTTCATTGGCTTCAATCAAACTTGTTTACTTGTGCCTGGATCCTGATTTTTTCTAACAATTGTTGCTTTGGTCTTCTTTGTGTCTGAGGGTCTTCGTTACGGAAAGATTAGTGAAGCTGCAGCATGTGCAGGAGACGGCTAATTAACGGACAACTCGCGCATAGGTAGGTTGTACCGCTTCCATGGGCAAATAATTGGTACTGAACTCATTAAGTAGCTAATCTCGACTTTTGTTTCTCCTTCACAACAACTTTAAGTTTGAGAAACATAGACAACTCTCTTTGGTTATGTCCGGTCAAAAGGTGGTGTTTTGAGTTCTCTTGATTACACTTCATAAGGTTACTGACTTTGTAAATGTCAAATGCAGATTCAAACTTTCACGGTCAGTTCCGTCGCGTATCACATTGGCAAGGTATTTTTGGAGGTGCTGCTTCCTTTATTTGGTGTTTTGTTGATAGTTCTCCTGAATGAAGTTAGCTGATAGTCTCCTGTTAAGGTGAGAAAAAAAACATCCTACTATCTGTTCTTTCGATTATGTCAAGTTATGTTACTGTTGTTTATGGGGTGTTTGCTTGTATGTTCTGAAATTCAAGAAAAGATTCAACAATCCCGTTGGCAAGGGATTTCTGTTGATAGGTTCAAAACATCTTCCCAATCTCACGTGCTTCTAGAGGCTAGTGTAAGTCATGAAGAACTATTGTGGTTTCACAAAGCTCAGCTGCTACAAACTCTAAATAATTTTATACTGATCAACATTCCAGTTCTTGTGACAATACCTTCTTTGGATTGTTTCAACACAGGTTTTTTGGCAGAGCAGCTTAATTTGGAGGTCTTTTCAAGTATGAAGCAACTTCTGAAGGTATAATCTCCTCTTAGTATCATGATACGCTTATTTTTTTTAGGCTCTGTCCATTCTGATTATGGTTGGTGATGTAAGTCAACTTCCATTTAATTCTAGGCTTTCATGAATGATGAATCTCGTACTATCGATTGCAACAACTTCTGTGTTTTCAGAAAGTTAAGGAGTCCAAAACAGCATCGGCATGACGTGCTGGAACTAGCTCTGAAGAGTTGTAAAAGGTTGTTGTGGAATTAGAGTGAACAGGGAGTCTTGATGTCCTGTAATCATATTCACCAGGTTGTTTTATCATTGACGACTCCTCTTCTTTGTGATGCAGGTACAGTTTGTTGCGCTTTGCACATGAGTCAACGGGTTGAACCTAGTTTGTGCAACAGTGGTGGGATGGTCGCAGAGTAGCCCAGCGAATAAGAGAAAGCGTGGAATCGACGTGGTCCAGGTCTGCATCGGTTCGCCTGGTGCCAACATGTTATGGATTCTTCTGCTTGTTTCGGGATTTAAAAGGTTGTAAGCCACCAATTAATGTATTGCCTTGAACACATTAGGAGCGTTCACGCGGATGGACGTCTCTCTGAAATTGTTTGGCGCAGGACATACATTCAACGGTAGTTGCGGATCAACACAGTTTATAGCTCTCAAGGTGGATAATCTATTGCTGCTTATTGGTTGTTTGCAATTTTCCTGTTATTCCATTGATTTCAACTTAAGAGGTGTTGGCTCTGGCGGTAACTTGGTATCTCCTTTTGCAGGGGAATCCACTTGCCATATTGACTTGTAGTTGGTGAAGCGCAGTCGTGAAGAGGTTTTGCTTACATGACATCTTGCACATTGTTGTGGCTAGGAGGATAGCGATAAGCACGTTGTCTTGGAAGCATCTGTTGTTGAATCATTGACACCAGTTGTTGATATTGTTGAACAGGACCGCCACTATGACGTTCACCAGGGTGCTGTTGGATTTGGTTCATGAGCATGTGTAGAAATCAAGTCTGGAAGAAATTATGCAGTAATTTGGACCACTGAACATCATTGGCTAAAGAGTTGCGCAGCAAATTTGTTGCTAGTTGATTCGCATGAGCAGTAAGACGTGGCTGATCTCAACATAACTTGCATGGTGTATTTCTGCATAGTCTACTGATGCAGGGGAAACCATGACTTGCTAGATCTTCCCATGATCATTCCGGTGAGCCAGGTCGTGGGTAGTTAGTGATGCTTTGGTTTAGTAACGTCGTGATGTTTCTATTACGAACCTTTGACTTAGATTGATGATGTTATCCCTGTGCAGGAAAGAAAAAAAAGGTCGCAGGAGATGTCATGATTGAGGATGCATTTTGCTGCTGGTGATATCAATCCGAAGCATCTCTTATTTGTCGGTAAACAAGCTATTGTTTCTTGCTGGAATATGTCTACGAACGAATGGCTGTTCTATATTGTTCACATAGTTTTCTTCACACAATACCCCTGGCCTAACCCCGTATTTGTGAATCTGCAGGAAATCCTTACGACCAAAACTCTAAGCCTCTTGGTGCACTCCGGAGCGATAGCTTAGTATTGTTTTGAGTTGTTTGTATCTGCAGATTTTATCTTTGAACATCCCTGTTGTAGTACTGTCATAGCGATAATTAATCCCTTGGTTATAGAGAAAGTAGTGCTTACGGTTTGCATATTATGGCTTCCGGCAACTTGCCCAATTGTTCTTGTGATATGCGATATTACCATGTTGTTGTGCAGGTTGGCTTTCTTTGGGTGGACTTCTTCTCCTGGCAACTACCGACATTGAGTAAGGTATAAAAAAATGTACTGATATGCTGAACATGTTGTGCCTACAAGGTAACCATGGCCTTCATGCTTTTGAAAACAGGGCATCTGTTTTCTTTTGCAGATGTGGACAAGTTCAAGAGCGGGTCTACAACAGATTCGTTCCTCTCTGAATGCTAGAAATGCGGTTGCAAAGCGCTTTCTTTGTCAATCCAAGTCAAGAAGTCCGGTTTCGAATACCTGAAGAGTTGAAACTTTGCGAAATATGCGTTTAATTCTTCTTTGTTGTGTGAACCTCTTCCCTTTACAGTTACAGCCTTGATGCCATGATTTTGACAACATTGAATATGGTCGTAATTCTTTTATTTTGATTTCCTTTTCAGGCGCTTTTGACTTTCCCGTTCCTGGCTAACCTGCTGAACCGAAGTACAAAGACGGACGACATTTGATCTCAAATATTCACACCGGATACCGTGGACATCCACATTTGGTTGTAGCATCACTTGGAAAGAGAATAAGTTTCAAACCGCGTTGGAGCTGATATTCCGTGACGACATGATGAACCTTTTCCGCACTCAGTATGTAGTTTGGTAGTATGGACATTAGAGACAATCTTTTCCTTGTAAAGTTACACGTTCAAAACAATGTACTTATAATTTACATCCACAGAACCATGAACGGTGTATTTATGTAAAGTTGATGTAGTGATTTATCAAGGTTTAAGGGTTAATCATTTACTGATGGTTGGTGTATGTTGATGAGTAGGGAATTTCCTGGTTTTGAGAACACACGCGGGAGGTGGACTGTGACTACTTGTATTAATCTCTTAATTCCTTGTATGGAAAATAGTTGGAAAATTATAATAGTTGGATACTTCCTGCTCTTGATAATGTTCGAATCATTGTGTATCTTCTTGAATGGTCCACCATGAGACGATCTAACTGTCACCTGAGTTGCAGAAATCCCGTAAAACTTGAATTTAAAACTTGGCCGAAACCAAATATTCCAGATACTTGATGTCGTTGAACAAGTCGTGATTAATGAATCATTAGTGAAACTTCAAACAAGCCCTTAAACAGTGATGATCTCCTTGCATGAACCTTAAATTTTTAAATCCGATGGTTGAATCTGAGAAAGTTATGAATTAAACTTATATGCTTGACACTAACGTATCTTGCGTTTAGGACAAGGCCTTAACGAGCTCATAACTTTAGCTTCCACAAAATTCATTGGCTTATTAAACCTTTCCTTTTCTTGATGATTCTTAATGAGCATTATCTTCATTTGAAAAATAAAATCTCTGTGTAAACCTACACCCTCTGGTTAGTGATAATAAACATACATATAAAGTAAAAATAAAACAAGGCAAGAGAAAACAAAAAATGAGGAGGCGGGATCTTATGGTCAAAAATTAGGGTGCGACAGATGCCCCTATTTAAGTTACTCCTATCCGGAGATCTGGAGATTGAAATCTCCGTCTCGACGAGATAGGAGGGACTTAAATACAAACACTGCACGAATTTTTGGCCCTAAGAGCACACCGAATGCATATGATATGCGATGATATGAAAATGCTAGACGGACGGTCCTGTGAGGGAAAGATGTCACAGGGAAAGAACCAGGCACGGCATAAAGGGAAGAACAAGACCGATGACAGGTAACCCTTACGGGGACAAGGAATAACCACTACTTGGGAATCTCCAGAAGTGTAACAGTATCTCATACACCAGGGATATGGTGGTGGGAAAGAAGCTTGTAGTCGAAAGATATGCTTATCACCATAATGTGGTGGTCGGTGACAATCCAAATGGATTTCTTGATCGAGTTCATAATTCAGTTTCACCTTGTATTTTCTTCCTTCTTTTTCTTCATATATTATTTTGTTCTCTTTCCTTCTTTTTCTTGTTTTTGTATATCTTTTTCTTTTGGAACTCAACTTGAAATAGTAAAATGTATAACTTCCCCGAGCGTCATGATAAGGGTACCACGAGCTGGTCTCAGTCTCTGCCTGAGATGTCAAGATTTTGTAGATGGTAGAATCACTGTAGTTTGTAGATGTAGATGTAAATGTCGTTGTAGATGTTATTGTAGTTGTAGAACTTCCCCGAGCGTCATGATATGGGAATCATGAGTTGGTCTCAGTCTCTGTTGTAGAACTTCCCCGAGCATCATGATATGGGAATCATGAGTTGGCCTCAGTCTCTGTTGTAGAAATTCCCCGAGCGTCATAGTCTGGATGCTATGAGCTGGTCTCAGTCTCTTCCCGAAATGATGAAAACTCGTGAGAGCATCTTCACAGGGGGTTGTAAATTTTTGTAAACTGTAGATGTCGTTGTAGACTGTAAATGTAGTTCGTTGTAGAACTTGTAGGTTGTAAATGTTGTTGATGTAATCTGTAGATGTAATTGTAAAGCTTCACCGGGGATCTTCGGGGAGTTGTGAGCCGGTTGAATTGTAATGTATGTCTTCTTAAATAAAGAGAGGCTATTGTGATAAACTTCTTCGACTTCTTCGGGGAGATGTCACTTGACGGAAGTAAACTTGTGTGATGAACTCGCTAGGGAATAAATTCCTGGGGAGTACCTTTGTTGTTGTAAAAAAATATGTGAATTCTCAAGAGAAATGTCTGTAACGGTCTTCTCTGTTGAATCAATAATGTTGAAGGACCCACTGAGGGTAAATGAACTGTCTTGCAGGAATCGTCGTTTGTCGCTTTGAACAAAGCTCCTGATCAAAACGAGTTGCTCAAATAAAGAGATTGTTGTAGATGTTTGAGAAAAATTTGTTGAAGAAGTGTCTGTCTTTGTGAATGCTCTTCCTGGGGGAATAAGGTGCAAAATAAATGCATCCATTCTTAAAAGTTGGAGATGTCCATGATGTGATTGCCAAAGACCGAAGTTCAATTCAGGAAATAACTGAAGAGAAACTGTCAAGCAAGACCCAACCATTGAGGTATGAACTCAAATGGGATTGTACTAAAATAACCATCTTCCATGAGGGTTGAACTTCATGGGGAAAATGAAACATTGTGCTCTTTCTGCCTAGGGTCGACAAATCTAATTGGAGGGATAAGACGCGCCCGAACACCTAGGGATAACCATAGCCAGAGCGATGGAACTAAAACAAACACAAAGAAATGTGCATGCTGTCTACTTATATGCTATGCGTATGCCTATGCTGACAAAACAAACAGAAAGAGGTGACCGAAGGTGAAATAAACATCTCGAGATAAACATCTCGACCAATCTTCACAGATAGGTAGTACCACTAGGGATAGGTGGAGAACTGAATATGGGATCGCACTCCTGCTTTAGGGCTCCAAAACTTCTCTTGGGGAATATAGATCAATCCATCTTGATAAGGTTGTATGAAGTTGTAGACGGAGGTACCCCAACTGGAGTTTTGTAGGGGATAAAGTAAATATCCTGGGTCATCACGGTTGTTGATCATGTTGGGGTTGAGCTTCCTGTGGATGAAATAACCATCCGCTTCGCCTCAAATTTCAAATGCCTTAAGTCACATGGCTTAGAAAACATCTAGAGAGGATTTTACAGAAAACTTGATGTCCAAATGCCCCACTGTTTTCAAACTCTCTAGAGAGATTCACCGAATCTCGACGTAACTGCCCCTGATTGGCGGTATGACCGAGTCTTCCAATTTTGTGCTTTTTAGGTGAAGTCGAATTTGTATAGAATAACCACTTGGAAGATAACCTGCCCCCAGGTTGGCAAAGTCTTCAAATCCACCAACATTCGTTTGTAATCTTTCTAAGATGTCAAGTAAAGTTAGCAAGTCAGAAATGTTAATTTTGAAACTATTAATGCAACACATGTTTGTCTTGAAGTTTTGAAAAGGGGTATCGCAATAACTTGTGATCGAAACCACTAGTTAGGATATAAATTAAAAATTATTTATAAAGCCGATTTAATTTGAGCATGGCTCAAGGAGTCAGGAAACAGTATCTCATCGAGTATGCTTTCGAACTAAACCTTACTTCAATTAGGACTTTGAGGGTCGTATATAGGCTTAATTTATGGCTTGTAAAACGGAGGAATAAAGGGTTAGTACATTTGTGCCCACCCAATTTTTGAAAGATGTTCATTTTTTGATGATATCCTGCCCCAGGCTAAAAACGAGGTTTCGGTTTGGGAGAAAAAACAGATCTTTTCTCAAGGTTTTTTTAAAAAAGGGTTAACTATTTTGGTGTTTAGGAGGTTGAAATAATGCCTTACATCCTCAATAGGGTTTTTATTCGAAGCATACAACGAGAGATCCTGCATTTTACTTCATCCTCCTCCTTCCAGTTCTTCACCAAAGTGAAAAGAAGATTGGATAAAGTCGACATTATAAACAATTTGAGTGAAAACGAATGGGTTTCTTCAAGACAAACACTTATTGCATTACTTATTCAAAATAACAAGTCCTTACATGCCAAAATACTTTTAATCAAAGAAACACAAACACAAAAGCAAAAACAATGTGAAAAGCCGGACAAGCCTTTCTTTATTACGCCTTGAAATGGAGAGGCCTGCAGAAACGTCTGATGTGTAGTCTTATGATAACTTTGGATTATGTTCTCGGAGGGCGAACCATGCTGAAGATAGGATTAGAACCTCTGAAGGATAAGATTCCGCTTCTAACCAACTCTTGAACGTCTGCTTTCATACCGTAGCAGCTCTCAATATCGTGCCCCGGAGCACCTTGATGGTAAGGATAAAATCTGTCAGCTCTGTACCAGTATGGAAGTTTCTTGGGCACCTTAGGCGGAGCTCTTGTCTGGATGTACCCCTTTTGAATCAAAGTTGAGAATAGATCAGCATACTTCACAGGGATGGGATTAAACCGATGAGTTCCTTCTTTTGGAGTATCCAGAGGCATCTTCTGATACCTTCTTCGAAATCGTCGATTCTGTGGTTGATCTGGAGGGGTCAATTTCTGCCTAAGAGGGAGTTGCTGTTCGCGCTGAGCGGGCATTGCATGTTGAGGACGGGGTACTGGAGCTATGAATTCTCTAGAAGATCCACTGTCATCCTTATTAACTGGAGCTATACCCAAGTTGTAATTGTATTGCTTTACAAAAGCGACAACTAAGTCTCCCCAAGACTGAATGTGGCTTCTTTGCAGCTTCGTATACCATATCAAAAATGCCCCACACAAACTTTCTTGAAAGCAGTGAATCATCAGCTTGTCATTGTCGATATAAGCAGTCATCTTTCGACAAAACATTGTCAAGTGGTATTTTGGACAGCTGACACCCTTGTATACTTCGAAGACAGGCATCTTGAATTCCGGAGGAATAATCACGCCTGTAACTAAGCATAGGTCGTGAGCATCAAGACCGGATGCATTGTTTCTTTTCATCATATTCCATTGTTCTTCAAGATCACGAAGTTCCTTCTCAAATGCTATAAGTCTAGGGTTGTCCACTTCAATCCCAACGTGAGTACTCTGAAAGTCAACAAACATGTTGTCTTGCATAGGCTGAAGTTGTGCAGGAACAAAGTCATCGGAGGGGCGACGGAATGTCGGATTAGTCCTTACTCTAAAGCTAGTCATGCGATCCATATCTTTCGTTCTTTTTGCTATCCTTAAGTAGCACTTCAAGCTTGGTCAGATGAGCGAGATGTCGACTGACAGACAAAGACAGAGGACTGAATGAGGACGCAGAAGAGAAAAGACACATGTACATGCTAGAAATGTTAAATGCAGAATGCTAACGCAAAAATGCAGATGAGTAGGACTTCATGGGATTCCTCTATTTATGGGCATTGCGGTAAAAAGAAACGTTTTATTAAATTGAAACGGATTACATAAATATTCTTTTAAAGTCCCAAATAAAAGCTAAATAAAAGCTATTAAAGACACTAAAGAAGTTTTGGATCCTGCTGCGTGAGCTGCTCCTCCAACTGAGCCTTCTCACGGATGAGGTTTTCCATAATCATCTTCCAGACGGTACACTGAGAGTCGGAGGAAAATAAATCCTCCAACACCTTTCTTCTCTTGTAGGGGAGTAGTTCTTCATCCTTCAATTGTAATTGCTCTTGAAGTTTAACATTCTGCTCCTGAAGTTTATTCTCCTGTGTCTGAAATTCTTTCTTCTATACCTGAAATTCCTTTTCTCGTTCTTGAGATTCCTTCTTCTGTTCCTGAAGTTCACTAATCTCTGCAACAGCCACTTGATATTTGTTTTTCCATACCTCTGTCTCATGTTGCGATTTCTTTAACGTAACCTCCAATTCTTCAGCATCAGACATAAAAACATAAACAGGCTCTCTCTTCGGAGGTATAGGGTTTTGACGAGAATAAGGCATCCTAGCTTGATTGCCCTATCTCTTACCCACTGGAGATACGGTTCTAGAGATACACAATTAGGCCTCCCTAGGCTTCTCTTCCCCTTCTTGTGCACACTATGCCATGCATCCAAAGCTTTTCCTCGAAGCTCCATATCATCGTGGAAGAAAATACTCTTTACATGGGAACTTTTAGGAGGTCCCTTCAACGGGTATCCCAACTGTCGACGAGCTAAAACGGGATTGTAGTTGATTCCTCCATCAAAACTGAGCAATAGTACATTACCAAAGTTACCACAACTATCAATGATTAATACCCCATCATATACTCGATTGTACCAATCAATGTCAGAATGGGTCAATGCCATAACCCTAGGAGACCAAAGTTCTTTGCCAACATTTGTAAAAGAGCTAGTCTTTGGCAAGTGTGAAATAAACCACTTGTAAAGTAAGGGTACACAACAAGTAATCATCCCTCCACCATGAAGGTTTCGGAGATGTATAGAGTGATATGTATTACCCAACAAAGTCGACACTGGGTTGTTCTTCATAAAGATCTTAAATGCTTTGAGATCGATGAAACCTTTAAAACTTGGAAATAGAAATATCCTATAAACAAGTAAGGCAAAAATTGCCTCGAACTAAGCTTTGTTCGAATGATTAGCATAAAATAAAGCTTTCTCGACTAGGAAACCTGTCTTTAAACCAAGAATTCCATCCTTGGTAACCATGTTGGCCTTGATGTTAGCTACCTTTAAACAGAGGGCCTTAGCAATATCTTTCTCATCGGGGTCCTTTTCCAAGAAAGGAAAAGGAGATTCTTCTAGGATAGGTAGACCAACCAAAAAGGAGTACTCTTCCAATGTAGGTAACAACTGAAAATCTGGGAAGGTGAAACAATGATAAAGAGGATCATAAAACTGTAGTAGAGTGGCAAGAAGTCCTTCATTCACTGTGCGACCCAATAAAGATATCAGCTTCCCATATTTGTTCTTGAATTCCTTTTGATCCTTGATAAAGCCCCACAACTTCTTTAGGTCATCCAATTTGGGACTCTTAAAAGTATATTTCACAGTACGTCTTTCATTTGAAGTCATGGTGACCTACAATGCTCATAAACGAAAGTAAATCCCATGAAGTCCAATGCAGAATGATGTTACATGAATGCAGCAAACACAAGTATTCACATAAGGACACAAAGATAAATAAACAAAGGGGAACCCTAGGTTTGCAACGAGCATGAAGTAAAGGTATACCCTTTCCCAAAGGTTATGGACTAAAGGTTGTTTGTACCTGCAGAACAAGGTTCTAAAGGGACTCAAAATCATCAGTCCATCTTTCGGATATTATCAATTTCTCAACTAACTCGAGGATTAATAATATTCTCAAGAGAACTTCTTTTGAGTGTAGCTTCGCGTATCACTATTTTGGGAGTACTCCCTCATAGTCCCGCACTACGTCCTAATAAAGGCCAAAGTTGGGTTAAGGTAACTACGATCCTCAATATCATAGGCTCCAAGGTCGAAAATAGTGAGTGTCTTCACGATTACTCGTTCAAAAGTACTATTTCAAGAGGGCCTCAATTGAGCGGGATTCTCGATTTAACTTAGTCGGGATTCAACTCCCTATAAGCCTCGTCGAATATATCGCCATCCTATCTTAATTTCTCTCAAGTTCGGGTGTAGAACTTTGTCTCACCACTCAAAGGTAACCCAAAAGAAATAAAGAAATCAATAAGTCAACAAATAAACAAGTAAGCAAATATAAAGCAATAAACACATAAATAAAACCAGGTAGGGTAACCCACTGAGGAGTCCCCAGTGAAGTCGTCATTTCTGTCGCAATGAAAATCGGATACCAAACTATTGATTAGTTTGAATCTTTAATTCATTTTGCAACCAAACTTTGATTTGTCCAAAGGAAGGGATAAAGACCGAAATTCCCATAATGCAATGCATATGCAAGGTTTAGAGAGTTTTAGGTTCGGGGGTTGGTTAAACTTAGGGAAGGTGCTAGCATCCTAAGTTTCTGTAGTACTCTACAGGAACCTCTTGTTTTATGTTTGTTTATTGCTAAGTGTTTATTTGCTTAATGGTTGAAAGACCTAGGGGTTTATTTCTAAGTATACTCGATAAGATATCGCATCATATGCCTACATATCCTTACGGGAGTGGCATCTGAGTATCTGTAGTTCCCCTAAAGGGTTTGAGGAGTTCTTTGACTGTGGTCAAAGTTCCTACGAGTTTAGGGTAGTTGATTGATTTTAGGAGAAGAGATGTGTCTTCATTTTAAGGGAGATGTAACCGCCACAGGTTGTAGGAAAATAGTCTTTGCATCGTCTTAAGAAAAGGACTTACATACTCGGATAGGGATCGACGAGGTACACCTTTATCTCTCTTAAGGAAAAGTTCCTACATGTTGATTGTATTGTTGTGTGGTAGAGGTTCTATCTCACTTAAGATGATTAACATCTTTCTCTAATGTGTTTGGATAAAGTTGTATTGAGTTGTTGAATGTTTGAATATTGAGTTGATTGTTTTTGTTTCTATGTTGTAAAATAAAAGACAATGTCCTCCTATGGGGTAGGATCTATCTTAAGTGATCGACTTGAATGGGATCAAGGATCAAGGGGAGAATGATGTAAATGTGAGTGCACTACACACGATTGTTGAATCATGTGTAGGATTTTCCTTTGGACGGAATGTGATGCGTGAATATAAATTGATAATGGAAATTGCTGTAAGGATAAATTGCGAGGAAAGTAAACCATACACAAACGCATGAAAGCGCTGAAGTGTGTGTGAGAGTGAATGTGTCGTGAAGTGGGTGTGCACGATTGAATTTGGTTTTACGATGTGGATTAAGTTTATTTTAGATGGGATGTTGGATTGCTTTTAGACGAGGTTGAATTTGTTTTTTAAGAAAAAGTTAATATTTTCTGATGAGATTAATTAATTTTAATTATGGGATATTAATTTTAAAGGGAATTGTTGAATTGATTTTAAATAAGGAGTTGATTTAAGAAGTGGGATTTAATAATTTAATAAAAAGTTTAGTTTGATGAAGTTGATTTTAGAAAAAATATTAACTTAATTTTATTAGCAAAAAGGTTTTATATATAGAGTTGATTAGATAATAACACAAGGGATAGAAGTTGATTTAGATTAAACAAAAAGGTTTATTATAATTTATTTTAAAAGTTCTAATGTGAAAGGTTATTGTAAAAAGGTTTTCTTCTTAAAAATTTTCGTTTAAGTTATTATAAAATAAATTAATTGATTGCCGTAAAAAGAGTGGTTATTATTAATTATGAAATGATTTTTTTATTACTTTATAAGATTTAAATTATTGTAAGAGTTAGAAGTTGATTTTAAATTAAAATAGTTTACTATTATTGATTGTGCATAAAAGAAATTATGAATACTTTTATTATAGAAAGGAAAGAGTTAAATAAATGACTTATATTAAAAGGTTATAATAGGCTGATTAGGAAAATGATTTATGTTTTCAGCAGAAAAATTAATTAAAGGATTATTTAAGTTGAAAAAAAAGGTCAATTAAACGGTGGATTAGTGTTTGTTAAACGCGATTAGTGTAAGTGGGTGGAGGTGCATGATATGTGTGTGTTTAGTGTAAGTGGTGATTAAGCGTCACATTATACAAATAATAAAACAACAGAAGAAAAGAAAAAGAAAAAAAAAACGGAAACCCAATCCCCCCAAAATCCCCAAATCGAAAACCCTCTCTCAATCCATCGTCTCTCCCTCGCCCTCGCGATTTCCTCCGCTTCTCACGTCTTCTCGCCATCTCTTTCTCCTCCGTGATTTCCTTCCATTTCCCGAACCTGAAATCACATCAGAAGCATCAATAAACTAAAAACATGGATAAGGATGAGAGTTTACCGAAGATTGGTGGGAGCGGCGGCGTTGGAGACCGCAAAGGTCTGAGCGGCGCCGGCGTCAATGGTTCTCCTCGAGGGTTGAAAACAGATAAGTCTTCTTCAGTCTTTCGAGTTGAAAAGAAATCTATTTTTTTTGCTTGTAACGATCGTGAAAAATCTTCTCCTTTCATCTCCTCGAATCCTCCCTTTTTATAGGCTTCAACTGATTTCTTTGATTAAAATTAATTGAATGCTGATTTGGGCTTTTCCATATTGGGGACAATCAAATTGAAACTTTCCTTTCTTGTTGATTGTAATAATATGGTGTTAATTAAAATCCTAAATTCTGATTTTGTGTGTCAATTGCAATAATATGGATATTCTAATGGCATATTCTTTAGATGATTTGCTGATTAAGATTTGCATTCCTGGCAGGTGCGGATAATGATTGAGTTAGGCCAGAGAACGGATTGGAGGCCCGGAGGGGAGGAGCTCGGGTTTGACGTGTAGTTGGTTCTTGCAGCAGCGGTAGTCATAGATCCTTGCTTCAAGATGAAGCTTGTTGAGTTTGGCTTGACAGAAATCTACGAGTACGTGGCTTTTCATTGACACCGGTTATCGAGATTGTTGAACAGGGTAAGCTTCAATTAAACTTGTTTACTTGTGCCTGGATCCTGATTTTTTCTAACAATTGTTGCTTTGGTCTTCTTTTGTGTCTGAGGGTCTTCGTTACGGAAAGATTGGCGAAGCTGCAGCATGTGCAGGAGGCGGCTAATTAACGGACAACTCGCGCATAGGTAGGTTGTACCGCTTCCACGGGAAAATAATTGGTACTGAACTCATTAAGTAGCTAATCTCGACTTTTGTTTCTCCTTCACAACAACTTTAAGTTTGAGAAACGTAGACAACTCTCTTTGGTTCTGTCCGGTCAAAAGGTGGTGTTTTGAGTTCTCTTGATTACACTTCACAAGGTTACTGACTTTGTAAATGTCAAATGCAGGTTCAAACTTTCACGGTCAGTTCCGTTGCGTATCACATTGGCAAGGTAATTCTGGAGGTGCTGCTTCCTTTATTTGGTGTTTTATTGATAGTTCTCCTGAATGAAGTTAGCTGATAGTCTCCTGTTAAGGTGAGAAAAAAAACATCCTACTATCTGTTCTTTCGATTATGTCAAGTTATGTTTTTGTTGTTTACGGGGTGTCTGCTTGTATGTTCTGAAATTCAAGAAAAGATTCAACAATCCCGTTGGCAAGGTATTTCTGTTGATAGGTTCAAAACATCTTCCCAATCTCACGTGCTTCTAGAGGCTAGTGTAAGTCATGAAGAACTATTGTGGTTTCGCAAAGCTCAGCTGCTACAAACTCTAAATAATTTTATACTGATCAACATTCCAGTTCTTGTGACAATACCTTCTTTGGATTGTTTCAACATAGGTTTTTTGGCAGAGCAGCTTAATTTGGAGGTCTTTTCAAGTATGAAGCAACTTCTGAAGGTATAATCTCCTCTTAGTATCATGATACGCTTATTTTTTTTTAGGCTCTGTCCATTCTGATTATGGTTGGTGATGTAAGTCAACTTCCATTTAATTCTAGGCTTTCATGAATGATGAATCTCGTACTATCGATTGCAACAATTTCTGTGTTTTCAGAAAGTTAAGGAGTCCAAAACAGCATCGGCATGACGTGCTGGAACTAGCTCTGAAGAGTTGTAAAAGGTTGCTGTGGAATTAGAGTGAACAGGGAGTCTTGATGTCCTGTAATCATATTCACCAGGTTGTTTTATCATTGACGACTCCTCTTCTTTGTGATGCAGGTACAGTTTGTTGCGCTTTGCACATGAGTCAACGGGTTGAACCTAGTTTGTGCAACAGTGGTGGGATGGTCGCAGAGTAGCCCAGCGAATAAGAGAAAGCGTGGAATCGACGTGGTCCAGATCTGCATCGGTTCGCCTGGTGCCAACATGTTATGGATTCTTCTGCTTGTTTCGGGATTTAAAAGGTTGTAAGCCACCAATTAATGTATTGCCTTGAACACATTAGGAGCGTTCACGCGGATGGACGTCTCTCTGAAATTGTTTGGCGCAGGACATACATTCAACGGTAGCTGCGGATCAACACAGTTTATAGCTCTCAAGGTGGATAATCTATTGCTGCTTATTGGTTGTTTGCAATTTTCCTGCTATTCCATTGATTTCAACTTGAGAGGTGTTGGCTCTGGCGGTAACTTGGTATCTCCTTTTGCAGGGGAATCCACTTGCCATATTGACTTGTAGTTGATGAAGCGCAGTCGTGAAGAGGTTTTGCTTACGGGACATCTTGCACATTGTTGTGGCTAGGAGGATAGCGATAAGCACGTTGTCTTGGAAGCATCTGTTGTTGAATCATTGACACCAGCTGCTGATAATGTTGAACATGACCGCCACTATGACGTTCACCAGGGTGCTGTTGGATTTGGTTCATGAGCATGTGTAGAAATCAAGTCTGGAATAAATTATGCAGCAATTTGGACCACTGAACATCATTGGCTAAAGAGTTGCGCAACAAATTTGTTGCTAGTTGATTCGCATGAGCAGTAAGACGTGGCTGATCTCAACATAACTTGCATGGTGTATTTCTGCATAGTCTACTGATGCAGGGGAAACCATGGGTTGCTAGATCTTCCCATGATCATTCCGGTGAGCCAGGTCGTGGGTAGTTAGTGATGCTTTGGTTTAGTAACGTCGTGATGTTTCTATTACGAACCTTTGACTTAGATTGGTGATGTTATCCCTGTGCAGGAAAGAAAAAAAAAGGTCGCAGGAGATGTCATGATTGAGGATGCATTTTGCTGCTGGTGATATCAATCTGAAGCATCTCTTATTTGTCGGTAAACAAGCTATTGTTTCTTGCTGGAATATGTCTACGAACGAATGGCTGTTCTATATTGTTCACATAGTTTTCTTCACACAATACCCCTGGCCTAACCCCGTATTTGTGAATCTGCAGGAAATCCTTACGACCAAAACTCTAAGCCTCTTGGTGCACTCCGGAGCGATAGCTTAGTATTGTTTTGAGTTGTTTGTATCTGCAGATTTTATCTTTGAACTTCCCTGTTGTAGTACCGTCATAGCGATAATTAATCCCTTGGTTATAGAGAAAGTAGTGCTTACAGTTTGCATATTATGGCTGCCGGCAACTTGCCCAATTGTTCTTGTGATATGCGATATTACCATGCTATTGTGCAGGTTGGCTTTCTTTGGGTGGACTTCTTCTCCTGGAAACTACCGACATTGAGTAAGGTATAAAAAATGTACTGATATGCTGAACATGTTGTACCTACAAGGTAACCATGGCCTTCATGCTTTTGAAAACTGGGCATCTGTTTTCTTTTGCAGATGTGGACAAGTTCAAGAGCGGGTCTACAGCAGATTCGTTCCTCTCTGAATGCTAGAAACGCGGTTGTAAAGCGCTTTCTCTGTCAATCCAAGTCAAGAAGTCTGGTTTCGAATACCTGAAGAGTTGAAACTTTGTGAAATGTGCGTTTAATTCTTCTTTGTTGTGTGAACCTCTTCCCTTTACAGTTACAGCCTTGATGCCATGATTTTGACAATATTGAATATGGTCGTAATTCTTTGATTTTGATTTCCTTTTCAGGTGCTTTTGACTTTCCCGTTCCTGGCTAACCTGCTGAACCTAAGTACAAAGACAGACGACATTTGATCTCAAATATTCACACCGGATACCGTGGACATCCACATTTGGTTGTAGCATCACTTGGAAAGAGAATAAGTTTCAAACCGCATTGGAGCTGATGTTCCGTGACGACATGATGAACCTTTTCCGCACTCAGTATGTAGTTTGGTAGTATGGACATTAGAAACAATCTTTTCCTTGTAAAGTTACACGTTCAAAACAATGTACTTATAGTTTACATCCACGGAACCATGAACGGTGTATTTATGTAAAGTTGATGTAGTGATTTATCAAGGTTTAAGGGTTAATCATTTACTGATGGTTGGTGTATGTTGATGAGTAGGGAATTTCCTGGTTTTGAGAACACACGCGGGAGGTGGACTGTGACTACTTGTATTAATCTCTTAATTCCTTGTATGGAAAATAGTTGGAAAATTATAATAGTTGGATACTTCCTGCTCTTGATAATGTTAGAATCATTGTGTATCTTCTTGAATGGTCCACCATGAGATGATCTAACTGTCACCTGAGTTGCAGAAATCCCGTAAAACTTGAATTTAAAACTTGGCCGAAACCAAATATTCCAGATACTTGATGTCGTTGAACAAGTCGTGATTAATGAATCATTAGTGAAACTTCAAACAAGCCCTTAAACAGTGATGATCTCCTTGCATGAACCTTAAATTGTTAAATCCGATGGTTGAATCTGAGAAAGTTATGAATTAAACTTATATGCTTGACACTAACGTATCTTGCATTTAGGACAAGGCCTTAACGAGCTCATAACTTCAGCTTCCACAAAATTCATTGGCTTATTAAACCTTTCCTTTTCTTGATGACTCTTAATGAGCATTATCTCCATTTGAAAAATAAAATCTCTGCGTAAACCTACACCCTCTGGTTAGTGATAATAAACATACATATAAAGTAAAAATAAAACAAGGCAAGAGAAAACAAAAAATGAGGAGGCGGGATCTTATGGTCAAAAATTAGGGTGCGACATAAGCTTGCTTATGGAAGAAGTCCACGAAGGTACTTTTGGCATGCATGCCGGCGGACATGCCATGACTCGAAAGATTCTACGAGCTGGTTACTTTGGCTAACAATGGAGTCGGCTTGTTTCAAATTCGCGAAGAGATGCCACAAATGCCAGATTTATGCTGATAAGATTCATGTGTCGCCGTGCCCGTTGAATGTAATGTCATCCCCTTGGCCGTTCTCCATGTGAGGCATCAATATGATTGGAAAAATCGAGCCCACTGCTTCCAACGGACACCGTTTTATTCTGGTAGCCATCGATTACTTTACCAAGTGGGTAGAGGCAACATCATATGCTAATGTGACCAAGCAAGTGGTGGCAAGATTTATAAAGAAGGACATCATCTGCAGATATGGAATCCCCGAGCGAATCATTACTGACAATGGTTCAAATCTGAACAATAAGATGATGAAGGAGCTATGCTAGAGCTTTAAGATTGAACATCACAACTCATCGCCCTATCGGCCGAAGATGAATGGCGTTTTTGAAGCGGCCAACAAGAACATTAAAAAGATAGTACAAAAGATGGTTGTTACATACAAAGATTGACATGAAATGTTACCTTTCGCCTTGCACGGTTATCGTACGACGGTATGCACATCAACCAGGGCAACTCCTTTCTCACTGGTATACGGTATGGAAGTTGTCCTACCGCTAGAGGTTGGGATTCCTTCTTTAAGGGTTTTGGTTGACGTAAAACTTGATGAGGCAGAATGGATCAGAAACAGATTGAATCAACTTAGTCTGATGGATGAAAAGAGGCTAGCATCAATTGCATATGGTCGTTTTTACCAGAGCCGGATGAAGAAAGCTTATGATAAGAAGGTGCGCCCTTGAAGCTTTCAGACGGGCGATCTTGTGCTAAAAAAGATTCTCCCACCACAGTCAGATCACAGGGGCAAGTGGACTCCCAATTATGAAGGTCCATTTGTTGTACGAAAGGGTTTCTCTAGAGGAGCCTTAGTATTATCCACCATGGATGGTGAGGACTTTGCATCCCTTGTAAACGCAGACGCAGTTAAAAAATACTTTGCTTAAAAGAGACCCGCTGGACACAAAAAGAAAAAGTCCAGGAAAAAATGGGGCACCCGGCGAACCATAAAAAAGGAAAAAGGGTTCGGGCAAAAATTAGGGATAAAAACGAAAAGATATAAACCCGCAAAGTTGAAAACCTGAAAAGGCGACTTTGGCAAGAATGGGTATCCCGGTGAATCGAAAACCCGAAAGGGCGGTTCAGGCAAAAGTTAGGGATTGAAAAGCAAATGATTACGGTCTGTGTATGAACTTCATTGCTTTAGTGGATTGGGAGAACCTGAGGGCCGTTTAATCCGAATCAATCTCTTCTAAAGACGAAGCGTCGGGAAAGCTTCGGGGTCAAGCGAGTCATAGAGGAATCAGCTCATGGTGTTCGTCTGCGCCACATTGCCGACATTGTTGTATTTTTTATGTACACTTTTGTATTTGCTTTTATGCATACTTGTAGTTTTTGCGCAGCTTCCTCTTTTCAGGAGTTGCATCTGTTGTAAAAACTTTGCCTATTCACAGGCCGTTATCAATAAACATATACTATTCAGTACTCTGTTTGTGCGTTTTGTTTTTTATGCTTTTACTATTTTGTTTGTGAAAAACGCCCGATGTTTTTGATGAACTTGCATACATAAACTTGCAGGCCTTGGCCAATAATTGCTAAAACTTCGATATTGAGTGAACAATGTCATGGATGATGACCAAGATAGGCTTGTTGTATAGGTTGTCTTGTCTGTTTGTCTTTTGCAGGGTTGTTACCCTTGGGGCAATATTTTATGAATATGGATGGATTCATCTTTTCCTCCAAACAGTGTTGTTCTCCAACAGTTGAGGTTGCATCTCTATTCCAGTATATTTGCATGCAGTGTTTAGTATTTCCCTGGAAGTGTGCCAGTGCGCTTTTAATCCCCATAGAGTACGAGGTTGTGTTTGCTCCCCAGCGAGTCGAGATTCGGACATATCCCCACAGAGTAGGTGACGGGTTTACCCTAGCAGTGGCATGGTATTTCTCTCTCTCTCACTCAGTCTGATTGAAGGAACTTAGCTTTCAGCAGCACAGACTAGGGCATTCGATAGAAGTGTTATTCTCTATCAGGTAAGTTAGGCCATTTAGCCTGTTCGTTTTAGGTACCCGGTGAGTTATCTGTTCTTCAAAAGGTTTTGTATTCCGGAGAGTCAACCCGAACATTTACCTCAGCAAGTGTTGATCTTCATCCTCAGTTGAGTTTTGGATTTTTTGTTCTCGTATGAACTTTATCCCCAGCAGATAAGCCTTTCGGGCCCCTTTTTGGTGTAAGTCCAATTATTATGGGTAAGTCGTTCCCTGCAGGGTTGTTTGTTGTTCCTGACATGATGGTTTCTTTTTCCCTGGCATTTATTTTGCTGTTTCAGTTCCGATGCATCTGCATGTGTGCATAGCATCTACCCAAATGCGTAGCATTTCCATTTCGTGTGGAGCATTACGCCATTTTCAAACATTTGCATATGAAACATAGACCAGGTTGTTATCTCTTTATTTCAGGTGTTTTCTTCGGAGGTTTGATTTTCTTTTGGTATCCAGACCATGTGATCTCTTAGCCCGCGTGGTATCCAGACCCTGGCCCATGTTATTCCCCAGCAATATCTTCGGATTTGAATGGATAATGATGAGTATGGTGATGATCTCCTCTACCCATTGAGTATCCAGACTCCGACCAGTACCCAGTTGATGAGGTTTTCCTTTTTCCGTCGAGTATCCAGACTCCGGTAAAGATGGTTGTGGTATCCAGACCACGGTGACCGATATTATTTTGCTTTTTTCCGTTGAGTATCCAGACTCCGGAATTTTCTCCAACAAGTATTTTCTTGATCCGTTGAGCATCCAGACTCCGGTCAAATTCCTTGGTGATATCCAGATCACAACAAGTGTGTTTATGTCTTATGGTATCCAGACCATGGCTTATGCTCGTTTTATTACGCTTTCTCCGTCGAGTATCCAGACTCCGGTAAAGTCAGTTGGGTGTCCAGACCTTGAGAAATCTTGTTTGTACCTTCTCCGTTGAGTATCCATACTCCGGTAAAGACAGTTAGGGTATCCAGACCATAGTAGTTTCTCTGATGCTCCGTGATATCCAAATCACAGTAATTGTTGTTATCTCTTATTGCCGTGTGGTATCCAGACCTTGGCACGTAATTTTTCTCAGCTTATGTGGTATCCAGACCATGGCTAATTTTGTTTCCCAGCAACGTCATTTGACTTGAACTCGTAGGATATCCATATCCTAATAAGTATATTTCTATTCGCAGAGAGCATCCAGGCTCAGATTGCATCGAGCATCCAAGCTCCAGTTTTTGAGTATTCAGACTCGAGTTTATTCATTGAGCATCCAGGCTCAGATTTTTGAGTATCCAGACTTTGGTAGATCGCATTGAGTATTCAGACTCAACTTTATTCATTGAGTATCCAGACTTAGATGTGTTTTTGAGCGTCCAGGCTCCAATTTGTGTTTTTTAGCATCTAGGCTCAGATTTGCATTGAGCATCCAGGCTCTAGTTTTGTGTTTATCAAGCATCCAGGATCTAATCTTTGAGTATCCAGACTCAGTTTTATTTCTTTGAGCAATCAAGCTCCGTTTATCGAGTATCCAGACTCAGAGTTATGTTTTGAGCATTCAGGCTTTGATTTCTGTGAAGTATCCAGACTCCGGTAACTTGGATTGTTACCTTTTGCCAGTATGGTATCCAGACCATGGCGCCGTTTTTTATGTTTGTATTCTCTTTCCCCAACAGGGTGGCTTTGAGATTATTTCTGCTATATTCGGGTTCTCAGCGGTTGGCAAATTTCCGGTTTCTTTGGTATTCAACCGTCTTTTACCTCGATTACGTGAAAGTCGTTCGCTTTTCACTCCTTCAGGTCCAAGTCGTTTGAATAGGGGCAGCTGTTGCACCCCAAAATTTGCTCAACCTTTTTTCTAACTTGGTTTATGTTTCATTTCATTTTCTTTCTAGCATTTGCATTGTATAGCATGTTGCATTGAATAGGGGATCAAAAGGATGTGCATAGCAAGAGGAGTCTTCTCAGAGTATGGAGCCTAAGCAGGGGTTGTTACTCAAGCTTGAGTGGTCATCAGGACATCTTGAAGTGGTCAGCGTATTGTGAAAGGACAGATGGATGTGTGTGGGTTAGCCCCTAACTAGGAGGCCAACTGAAGAACATCAGAGGTTCGTGAATGCATGATTTTGGTTGAAAGGTAAGGAAATCTTATTGAGGGCCTTGAGGGTCATTGTGGAGCTTATGCAAGTGGTTGTGTGAAGTGGAACAAGCCACAGTTGAAAGTATCGCAGTTAAGGTTTTCATCTGGTAAATCCTCAGTCAACTGTGCAATTGAAGAAGATAGAAACTCAATTCAAAGTATCTATGGTCATGGTATGTTGTGTTAAGACATACGAGACATCATTTCAAGATCATTTCATCAAGGGTTAAGTGTTTGAGAAGTTACTAAGTTAGGGTTCTCAGGGTAAAATCCCCTATTTAGTGCCTGACATCAAGACCACTTACCTCAGGATAAAAGTATCATCTCAATTTTTGGCCAACATGGAACTTGTATAGCATGTTATTAGCTTTAATTTGAGTACTAGAATTCCTCGGTTGGATTTATAGAACTCAAGTTATGGTACAGACAAGTTACGGGTCATTTGAGGTATGTGATTTTGGTCAACAAAAGTAAACCAACTTCCAAGCCAGTTTTGACCTAGAAGGGTGTTTCTCCTCAACTTTTGGTCAACATGAAAGTTGTAGGTCTTGATCTTAGATTTCAAGATTGTATTATAAGTCTTTCATCTGATTTGTAGAACTCAAGTTATGAGGTTTACAAGTCAGGGGTATTTTGGGAAAGTAAGATTATGGGTCATAAAATTATAGGTCCATTTCACCAACTTGCACACTTCAAATGGAAATCTTTTCAACATGAAACTTGCTTCAAATGGGGCCATTTGCACTACCGAACCATTTCTTGTCATGGTGGGGGCTTGGATTGAGAATTTGGGGTTTGAATTTTTCATAAAGGAGGTTTAAAATTGAGAATTTGAGACTTATTGGATTTTAAACTTTTTCAAGGCATGTTTGTGCATTTTTTTATTGCAAATAACAATTCAAAGACATTGCCATCTTCACATTGGATTTTTTAAGTCTCAAAATGGGTCATTTTCATGATTTCTTCCTCTTGAAGCAACAAATTGGAAATCAATCATAGGCTCAAAATTAAACCTCCAATCTCATTCCTTTAATTTACACAACTGATATGTAGTGGATTGGGATCAAAAAATCAAGTGGTGTAGTGTAAAAAACGTGCATGGGATTTTCAAAAAGTGGTGAAATGTAAAAATTCAAAATGGTCTATTTTGCATGGATTAAGGCCCCATTTGATCACAAATCCATCATATAAGTATTCTTGAGGAATTTTGAGGCAGAGCTAGGTCATTCTCACTGCATGAACTACCATTTTTGTTTTCAAAAAAGTGGTGAAAACTCAAAATTCAATTTCTCAGATTCACTCCATTTCAAGGCAAATTGAAGGTTGCAAAAGCTTTATTATGGATCATTGAATGTGTTTGGATCGTTTTCTTCAAGATTTAGCACCTGTTGAAGGCTCAGTGGAAGTTCTCCACTAGGTAACTTGAATTTAACCTTACACTCTCAATATACCATGGTTCTTCGCCATTTTTGTTGCATTTGAATCCTTGAAGCATATAGATCATTTCTGGATATTAATTGTTGATGTTCATGACATTTGAAAAATGGAGCTCCAAACTTGGTTGATTTTGTATGGATTGTTTTTGCATGTTTTTGCTTCAATTTTCATGGATCTATAACCTACATAACATGAGGATGATGTTAGGATAAATTTATTTGAGTTTTGATGAACTTTTGTTTTTGTGCACCAAGCTTGTTGTTCGTTTTTCTCTTTAATGGTGAGGTTTCAACGAAAACTAAGGCTAGATTCTTGTTCCCCTCGGAGAGTAGATGGATTTCCATATAAGGTTTGTGCGAAACGGTTGAAAAATGATGATGCACGGTGGGGGGCTGGAAATCGCGGCGGCCGGAGTAGTGGGGAAGACGACCGGAGTGAAATTCCGGCGACCGGAAATCCCAAGGTTGAAGATGAGTGACGTGTCGCAGCATGATTCGTCCGATCATGTTTTTCTTGATCTTGCGGTTTACATTAAGACTTACATGCTCCTCTTTTCACTAATGCACACACAATTAGGACCTCATTTCATTAATTGAGTTGGCACGATCTGGTGCATTGATTCTGTTGACTGGTATGCACATCCGGTGGTTCATAATTTTTCTGCATTTTGTTTTCTATCTTTATTTCTTTTATTTGTATGCATTTTTAAAAATTCGTAAAAAATAACAAAAAATATTTAAAAATTCTAAAAATAATCATGAACATACTTTAATGTCTTTTAATTTTGTGCATTTTTAATTTCGTGTTTTGATGCATTTTTCATTTATTTTCATATTTTCCTTTTAATTGGTCATTTTATGGTGTGAAAAATGTGTGCTGACTTGTTAATTTTATTTCTTGCTCATGGGATGGATTAAACTTCTAATTTTTTTTGAGCATTGTGTTGACATTTTGATTAATTCCCAGAATTTTTTTTCATAATTTTTAAGTGCTGTTTTCATGTGGTTTGAATTTGTTTTTGTTCCCTTTCTATTTCTGCCCTGTTTTGGGAGACTCTTGATGTTTGCCTTCTGTTGAGGCACTTCCCTTTTGTTTTTAAATCTCTCCTTTTGACCCCTGGTTCCTGATACCTTGGGGATCCTCTAAGATTTTATTTGGCATTTTTTGATGCATTTTCTTATTTTTCATATATTTTGCAAGTTGCATCATGTTTGTGCATCTTTGCTGTTGCATTTGTTTTGTTTTGCTTCCAAAAGCTTAGTTGTGCATTATTGATGAACCTAATTCTGATTGTTTCATGTTAGGGACTTGTTATAGGTCTTGTGTGCTAATTCTTGGATTTTTATCATATGCATAAGTTGTTCATTTGTTATCATACTTTCATGTTTGCATATTGTGCTTCCATAAGTGATGTTTGCTTGCATTTTTTGGTGTTATTGTTGGCATTTGCTTATGATGTTGTGCTTTGGCTTTTGCAATATATTCTTCTCATCCCCATTCTGTCTAATGACATTGGAATACTACTTAAGGTTGCTTGGTTCCTGCTGAGGAGGAACCTGAAGCTCGCCTAAAGTAATGAATCCATGAGGACGTTTTCTCATTGTTTTTGTTACTTGTTTTCTATGCATCTTCTTCTCCATTTCTCTTGTACTTATTCATACCATGGCTTGAGGTTGAGATGAGCTTGTGGAGGTTCCAGCCCCACACATATTTCCTCCCTCACTTGCATTGCATCTTTGTCTTCCTTGTTGCATTTATGTTTGCATCCTACATTTGCATTGTTTCTTATTATTGTTTCTTTTTCTTTTGTCTTCCTTCCCTTAGGATTTCTAACCTCTCTTGTTCAAGAGAGGTTATGATAGACATTAGGGTTCTAACCATGCATGATAACATTAGGTAGTCCCCTTTCAAACTCAACTTTAGGTGCACATTGCATGACAACTTTTAGGGCTTGGACTAGTCCCCCTTAGTTCGTCCTCTTTCTCTTCTCATCTTCAAACAACTTCAATCCACTTAATAAAGTTTGACCATTGTTGCACACTACGAGCCTTAAGCCATTTGGGAAATGATGATTGGGTGGTTGCCTCTCAATTATCTAGAATGTTAGTATATGTCCTTCGGACGATATACGCAGCGTTCGCTCCTAGATCATAGTCTCTAGTGTAGCATGTGTCGCAAACCAAATTTAAAACACTTCTTCCTTAAAAAACACAAAAACAATTCAAACTCTTTTTCACCCCTCAGGGTCTTAATCAGGAAAACTCTTTTCATAAACAAGAGTGTTGTTAACTTTCAGTCCTATCGCAAACGGTAACGCCTAAGTCTCCAAAGGTCGAGCTGCATACACCAACTGCTAGAACTGTCTGTTAACCCTACTCGGGTAAAATTTTTGAACAACTTGTGTTCTCGTAAGCCTGAACTACGTTTGCTCTGACCTTTCGTACCAAACGAAAGTACGTAGGCACAAGACGCGATGTCTTGGCGAGCAACCTTCCCCCCTTCTTTAGCCGTAGTTAGGCAAACTACGTTGACTCTGACTTTCCCATTGCACGAGGGAGTACGTAGGCACAAAGCGGCAATGCTCTGCCGAGTCAGTTCTTTTTCTTTCTCTTTTGTCCATAAGCCTTTAGCGTAGATAGTTTACACACCCTTTTAGCTAGACAACACATGCGTGGATCCCGTCGATTACGACGGACGTAAGGGGTGCTCATACCTTCCCCTTGCATAACCGACTCCCGAATCTAGGACTTGGTTGTGATGACCTCGTCTTTTCCCGTTTTCGTCAGGTTTTTCCGATCGTTTCCTTTCCCTTCTGTGGGATAAATAACGATAGGTGGCGACTCTATTAGTCATTGCCGGCCTCTTTTTTCGCAGTAGCGACACTTGGGTATGCAGATCTTATAGCTTATGCCTTAATCTCTGCTAGTGAGGTTCTAGATGAAGAACCCAGAGATTATAAGGAAGTTATAAGGAGTCGAAAGAAGACTAATGGTTGAATGCCATGGATGATAAGATCAAATCTCTTCATGATAACAACACCTGTGAACTGATCAAGAAACTTGCTGGAGCCAGGTTAGTCAGCTGTAAATGGATTTTAAGGTACATAAATGGGTCTCTGAATAGAGTCTTAATTTATGGTGGAGCCTTGGGTGAAGATAGTAAAGCAGCAATCGAAGGATATGTCGACTCTGATTATGCAGGTTGTATGGATTCCAGAAAATCTATCTCTGGATATGTGTTCACTATGTTTGGGACATCAATCAGTTGGAAAGCAACACTTCAGAAGGTCGTTGCCCTATCAACCACTAAAGCGGAGTATATTTCCCTAATTGAATCTGTGAAGGAAGCATTGTGGCTTGAAGGTTTTGCAAAGGAGCTAAAACTTCAAGGTCGAGTTATCACTGTTAAATGTGATAGTCAAAGTGCAATACACCTGTCGAAGAATTCAGCCTATCATGAGCGAACCAAGCACATTGATGTGAGGCTGCATTTCATCAGAGGGGTAATCGAGCGTGGAGAAGTCCAAGTGCTGAAGGTTTCGACAGATTATAATGTTGCTGATATGATCACCAAGACGTTGCCCAGTTGCAAGTTTTTCCACTGTATGCAGTTAATAAAGCTGCATGAAGAAAGCTAGTTTCTTGATGTTATAGAGTTAGATCCAAGATGGAAATTTGTGAGATGTTGGATCGAACTCTAGTATAGTCAAAGTCTGTTCACAAGTAATGCGTGTTGTAGTCGAAGTTTGTTCTAACATGCATTAGTCAATATTGCTAGGTTTGTTAGCATGTTGAATTGGGCCTTACTTGTAAGCCCAATTGTTTAAGTTAGCTTGTACCCTAAGTTGGCTTGTAATGGGTAATTGTTAAAAAGCCCATTAGGTTAGTGTGCTATTTTTCTTATAAATAGGATTCTAGTTTCTCAATCTTGGAATAAGGAAAAATAGGAAGATAAAATCCTAATTTCAAGGGAGAGAGGTTATTTTGTTATTCTTGTATACTTGTAATCTTATTCTAAGAAAAAGGAAAGAATAGTAGTTTAATAACCAATCCTTGTTATTCCTTGTTGTTTTACCTTGTTTTCTTTGTTAACCCTAACCCTTGTGTGTTTCTTGATCATTAAGAAACCGTTTATACTTTGTTTAAAGGTATCTGATTCACAACAATTGATTTATCTCGAATAATAAATAATACAAGCGAAAGTTAAAAAATATATTATTTTTTTTAATATTGTTGATTTATCTCTTTCAATGTAGGCGATGACAAATTCAATTTAATATTAAGTTTTTTTGAGAAGGAAGGAGAGGATGATGAAGACATGAAGAACCAAAACATAAATAAAATATTCAAAACACAAGAGGTTATATGACAACCTTACATGATTTCAAATTTAATTCATAATCAAATTAGTTGAAGCGATTGACCAATTGAGGAAAAAATTGGACAAAAGTTATCATTTTGATCAAAACTTATGAGAGACATGATATAAGATTTATTGCCTCACTTTAATATTATATGTAATCATGTTGTAATAAAATCTTATAGAGACCAATTTTGACACTAAATACTTGTTTTTATATGCGTTTTTATATTAATATATAAGTTGAAAATAGTAGACGTTGAAAATGGAAATTGGCAGGTTTCTATGATTTTTCTGAAGGAAATCGTAGAAGGAAATTCATGGGATTTAAACTTGTTATGTGCTGAAGCATGAGCTGTTAAATGTTGTTGTGCTTATTTGCTGAATTTTTATTGTTGTTCTGAAGCTGGAGCACTGTCGTAGCTGCTGTTTTCGTTTTGTTTTCCTTGTTTTGTTTTATTCTTGCATGCTCCCTTAAGGACTCCTAGTCCAACTTAATTTTTTATTAAGCTTGGAGTATGATATACATTATGAGGTAATCCATGCATGATAATATTATATTAGTCCCTTTTAACCTTAACCATAGGTCCACTTTTGCATGCTGACATTAGGATATAAGTTCCTTTCGCATCCCGACCTTAGGGTCATTTTGCATGACAACGTTAGGACCGAGTTTTCCCATAGACCTTTCGCGTGTCTTTCTCTTCTTCTCTCTCAAAACAACTTCAAAAATGTAATAAATACGATGAACATTGTGCGCCATGAGACTTAAGTATACAAGAAATGATGAGTGAGGGGTCTCTCCTTACTTTGTCTAGAGTGTTTAGCATACGTCCCGTCTGGAGGCGATCATACGACGCATTCGCTCCTGTATCATAGAATTTAGTGCAATGTGGATCGCAAACCAAATCAATTCACTTAACTAAAACTCACAAAAAAAATTCAAATTGTTTTCATCCTTAGGGATTGTTTGTCAAATTATTTTTAGAAAGAGTACGTTATTTTTCCGTTCTACTACAAACAGGCATCGACCATAACTGTTGGAATGAGAACTTAACATCACTCATAAAAAACATGTATCGACTCGCACGTCGAACTACGACTGTCTGACTTCCTCTTTCTCGTCTGATTAAGGATATGTAGGTACAAGGCGACGATGTCTTGGTGAGCAACCTTCCCCTCTTTCACCCGTGGTTTTCTGAACTACGTTGACTCTGACTTTCTCATTGCATGAGGGAATACGTAGGCCTAGGATGGAGAAGTCCTATCGAGTCTCCTTTTTCTCCTTTTTCTTTTTCGTTCTCGTTTCTGTTTAGCAGTTAGGCTTTAGATAATACACCCTTTGATTAGAACAACAAGCGTGGATCCTGTTGAGTACAACGGACACGAGGGGGTGCTAATATCTTCCTCTCGTGTAATCGACTCCCAAACCCAGGACTTAGTTGTGATGACCTTTTCTTCTCCCTTTTGAGGTTTTCTTCGATCGTTTACTTTGCCTCGTTGGGATAAATAACATTCGTTGGCGACATTTCTGTTTTTGCGTCGAGTGTTTTTCGTAGTTGCGACGATTGATACGTGAGGATATCAGACGAATGATTGATTTGTGTTTAACTGATTAGGAGAATGCATGTGTCATCAATTGATGAGATCCAATCCAAAAAGGCTTTGTTTATATTTTAAGTCCTTACTTTATATTTTTCGTCTTTATATTTTCTGTCTTTATTTTTGGTACCTTTGTTCTTTCAACAAATTTTCACAATAAACTTAAAAATGTAGAGACCGCTGAACAACTTTCTTTCCCTCACACTGATCCCTATGAAGACGATATAAATCCCGGAGGGAATCCTTCCAAAACTTTTTTCTTCTTGCCGCTTTACTACAGTTCAAACAAAATGACATCGTTGTCGGAGATTGGCGTTTAGATATTGAATCGCATTGCAATAGTTTCTATATTTTTTAGCTTTGTACAATTATTTTTATTGTATATATACTTGTTTTATTTCACGTTTTCTCTAGTGTTGTTTAGGAATGATGAAAACTTCTTATAAATTGGTTGCTAATTGTATAAAAGTATCCAATGAAGATTCTCCCGAGTTTGGATAGTGATGGTAAAATGTTGAACATGTGAATACAAGTAAGGTAAATTGTACCGCTTTATAGAATGTTAGAATGATTTAAGAATTTTGTGCTTTGTGCAAATGTGTATTCTTGTTTCATGTTGCAACTTATTTGAATGTTTGTTTCACTTAGGTCCAAATGGCATAAATTGTGAGAAACCTCCATTATTTACTATATGCTAGGATGATTGATAGCTTTGTTTAATTCATTTAATCCATGCTTAATCTTTTGATTATTGTGATTTTGTGAAAGCATTAGAAATAATCAAGGCATTTGTTAGATCTCATTTTAGTAATGAACTCAGTTTATATACATAAATTAAAAGTTTAGTTCATCATTGAATTTTGTGGGATTATAAAAAAAATTCTTGAAACCTTTGAACGTTTTTTAAATTGATTTCCTTGCCATAAAAAGCATGGAGCATTCAATTCAGGTTTGACTGAATTCAAATTGAGGAGAGTGAAAAGAAAATGTTAGGTTACTATAAATTTTGAAAATTTTCAAGCAAGTATGGAAAAAGTGTGAATATGAATGTGAAAAACAAAAGAAAAAGAATGCTTGTTTGAAAAATAAAAATAGAGAATGAAATAAGTGTGTAAAAGGAGGGTTGAGAAGGTTTGCAAGAGAGAAAAGAAAGTGGTGAATGAAGTTGCGATGTGTAAATAACTTGTATAGCGAATGTCTATTTTTGCATTGGCAACTTTGATTCAATGACCTTTAGAAATGTCCCTTTGTTGTGAACACGACCAAGCTAGAAACTTAAAATCCCTTAGTGATCTTTTTGCATCCATGATTTCATTTTTGATTGTTAGATGAATGTATGAATTGTATTGTTATTAGCATTGTTTGTCAGGTGAGTGAAATTGCCCCGCGGTTGCAAACGCGTTAATTTCTTCATTCTTATTATGAAGAGGAGTGTTAGATTGATTCAAGCATGATAATTTAATTGTTGTTTGAAACATTGCATGTATTTGTTTAAGAAATAAATTATTTATCATTTTTCGATTCTATTAAGTGGTGAACATTGATTGTGCGCATTCTCATGTTTGAGAAAATCCTCTTATTTAAGAAAATCTCCCTTGTTTGAATTTGAAATGTCACCCCTTTCTTGTTTGAATCTTATGCTTGAGCAAATCCTCTTATTTGACCAAATCTCTCTTGCTTTCATGAGGGGCATACTTTGCTTGAGGTCAAGCAAAAATCTAGTTTGGGAGAGTTTGTTAAGTGCAAATTTTTACTTAAATTGAACCATCTTTCTTTGCATTTTTCAACTCAATTCTCATGGTTTAATAGATTTATTTCTTGTTCTTGTGTGATTCTTCAATTATATTGCAAATATCTTTGGATTCTTTGATGTGTGTGTTATTGTGCAAAATATAGGCATAAAACATAAATGATTAAGACACAAAAGATTGGATAAGGAATCCAAAGAATTGATGAAAAATCAGCATGTTCGTTATGCGGACACCAACGAGGGGAAAGCGAATGCTCCCTGTGGAAGGTCTTGGCGAAGCCCTCAGCAAACCATCCCAGATTAGAGGCAGTAGGAAAAGGGCCCAAAGTTTGTTGGGCGAAGCTGTAGAGAAGCAGTTCGCTGTGCGAAAAAGTGTTTGCAAAGCGAACTTAAATATCTTCCAATGGCGGTTTAACTGTTCCTAAGGCACTTTAAGTGCCTAAAAGTAGTCTTCGTTGGGCAAAGAAGGTGTTTGCTAGGCGAACATGACATAATTTTGTTTTACTATATATGTATTTTTCTCACTTTTTAGAAACAACTTTTCAAAACTTTTGTAATATAGATATTTGAAGGATCATAACTTTATCTCTCTTGATTCCAAGCTTATTCTAGAGAGATAAACACAAACCCTAAGAGGGAGAAGGTAAGAGCTTAGATCTATTGTTGGGTTTGGATGTAATCTTTTGATATTTTATGTATTTCATCTAATATATATATTGTTAACTAGTTTTGATTCAATATTAATGTTGTCTTTGCTTTTTATTTGTGGGTCTTGACAAAACCTTTTTCAGATCTTAGATATTAGATATTTGTATATCAATGATACAACTTTTGACGTAGTCTTGTAAGTTGATATTCACTTGTATCTTCTATTTTATTGTGTTGATTAGTAGCATGGGTAACATAAGTAGGATCAATACGGTATTGTGAGGATGCGTGATAATAGAGATGAAGAACTATATTCACTTACATTTGGCAAATTAGTTGAATGCATGTAAAAAGGGTTAAACATATGTATGTATTTTGATCATGGCGTTTTATATGAATCAATCATGAAGCTGATATGGATGTCATCTTTGTTTACCTGTTTATCTTTGATTTGAACCGTTATAGAAATATATTCTTCGGATTTGGATCTAGGATGATTATATGTTAGGTTATAGACTCTAGACATAAGTTTAGGCCTAACATTTGCTTGAGTATCATTTCTTAATGCTATGTGTTGTTTAGTTGCGTGAGACATCACCAATGAGACAATACGGTTGTTCTCTCGATGTTACATTAGACAGAACCTCTATTGTGGGTGATACGTGAGGATATCAGACGAATGATTGATTTGTGTTTAACTGATTAGAAGAATGCATGTGTTATCAATTGATGAGATCTAACCCCAACAAGGCTCCTTTTATATTTTAAGTATTTACTTTATATTTTTCGTCTTTATATTTTTTGCCTTTATTTATGGTACCTTTGTTCTTTCAACAAATTTTCACAACAAGCTTAGAAATGTAGAGACCGTTGAACGATGTTCTTTCCCTTGCACCGATGCCTATGGAGACGATATAAATCCTGGAGGGAATTCTTCTAAAACTAAATTTTTGCTTCTTGTCGCTTTATTGCCATTCGAACAAGGGGTATTCTTTTACTTGGTTCAAGAGTCTGGGACCAGATAGAGAAGTTAAAGAAAAGTTAGATTGAGCACTAGTTAACAATGATTAGTGTATTCTTTTCCCTTAAGCAATAATGAAGTGTTTATCTGTTACCACATCAAGTCATTATCTTATTCTTCTATATTGTGAAGCTAGTAGGACGTTACATAGGACTTGCAATAAGTACAAGTTTGAAAATGTGTGGTTGACTGAACCAGGTTTTAATTTTTTTTATTGACCAATGGAATAATATTGATAATAACAATATTTTGAGTAAACTCGAAACTTGTGGAGAAAGTATGATCAAATGAAGTAAACATAATTGCCATAAATTGAAAAGAGAAATTGAGAAACTTCGTAGAAAATTGAACAGGTTTTCCTGGATGTTGATGAAGGGAATATCAACTATTTTATAGTACTCTAAAAGCGCGTGAATTCTCTTCTTTTTAAAGATGATATATTTTGGAAACAAATGGCAAAGGCACACTGGTACAAAGATGGGGATCTGAATACTCAATTTTATCATGTTGCAACAACATCCTGAAAGAAAGTTAATACTATAACATCGTTAACATATTTGAATTGGGAAGTATGTACTTTGAATGGTGGGATGTGCATGATTGCAAAATACTATTTCACATATTTATTTTAGAAAGTTCTGAGTTTACGAGATCATGTTCTCCATGCATTGAGTTCTACCATCACTGAAGAAGACAATGATATTCTGACCGCCATATTTTCTTATGAGAAATTTAAGAAGGCCATCTTTTCTATGCATGCATACAAATGTCTTGGTCCGGATGGATTCTATCAGCATTTCTAGGAGACTCATGGTTATGAAATTTTTAGTTATTGTTGTTCATGGCTAGAATCTAGTGTTTTTCTAACAAGTCTCAATATGACTAACATTGAGTGAAGTTTAGATTTTTATGAAGGATTGGAGAATGGTTGCGCTTTGAAATGTTTTATACAAAGTGATATGTTGTGTGGTGAGTTGATCAGTAGGATCGATGCACTTTGTGTGCTTGTGTATGTATGTAGATTGTGATGCGATGGACCAGTGGGGTCGTGTGCACTGTGTGTGCTGTGTGTTTATGCATAGTGTCTTGCATAACATGTGGGCATGGTGAATCGTTGCTCGGTGGAGCGTATGCGATTCACTCACGTGCTCCAAATGGGGAGTGTGTGGACGTGAGGCCTGTGTGGCTCACGTGCTCCAAATGGGGAGCGTGTGGACGTGATGCCTATGTGGCTCACGTGCTCCAAATGGGGAGCGTGTGGACGTGAGGTTTTGATGTACTCACGTGCTCCAAGTAGGGAGCGTAGACGTGGTGTGTGATACACTCACGTGCTCCAGTGGGGAGCGTGGACGGGAATTTGGATCGTTGCTCAGAAGGAGTGTATGCGACCACCCGTGTCCCAAGTGGGGGACGTTGATATGTGATTATATGAGCTCAGGAGGGGAGTGGTAGGGATAGATCGTTGCTCAGAGGGAGTGTATGCGATCTATCCTGAGTTGAGTCGGTACCGCATATTGTCGAGTCGAATGCATGTGTTGCATTGTGGTTGTGTGTATGTGATTGTTGATGATGGGACAGTAGGTCCGGGTGTGAGATATATGAAATAATTAATTTATTATTTCTGCCTTTTATTTCATGTACGTTTATACCGTTAATATTTGATCGTGATTCTCACCCCTTTGTTGTTGTTGTGGTCTGTGCTTCTTCGGAAGTACAGACAATCCAGGTGTTTAGCTAGCTTAGATTGTGGTGTCTCTGTAGGACTGCTCTGATACATAACACCGGGGCGTTTTGGGAGTTTATGTGTTTATTTGTTGATTTTGTGTGCCCCAGTGGCGTATCTAATTTTGGGAGATATGTGTTGACAGTTGATGATACTATATATGTTTTGGGGCGGTTAGTCGGCTGATGTATATGACGATGTTGATGACATGATGTATATGTGTTATTTCGATTTGTGACAGACTATATATATATATATATATATATATATATATATATATATATATATATATATATATATATATATATATATATATATATATATATATATATATATATATATATATATATATATATATATATATATATATATATATATATATATATATTCCGCTGCAGTTTTATTGAGAAATTAATTTGGAAAAAATGATTTATGGAATTTGTTGGAAATTGTGACATCCCGTTTGGCAGAGAAACTCTGATATGTGCTTATTTAATTGTTTTATTTTATTTCAGGAAACGGGGTGTTACAAGTTGGTATCAGAGCAGGTCGGTCCGTCCGGCTAATGTAGGGTGTTGAGTCTGTCTATAGGATAGAGTTGCTTGTTTTCTGTTAACCTGGATTGTTGTTGTTGAGCAGTATGGTTGAGAAAAATGACGCGGCGTTGGCTGCGGCGATGCAGGCTATGGCACAAGTGGTGGCCAATCAGAATCTGGCTGCGGGTGCTCAGTTCAGAGACTTGACGCAGTTCCAGAGCAACAAGCCACCAAAGTTTAAAGGTGGGATTTTGGATCCGGTAGCTGCTCAGAAATGGATGAAGGCAATAGAGAAGATCTTCAGGACCATGGGGTGCAGTGACAAGCAGAAAGTGAGATTTGGTACTCACATGCTTGAGGGAGAGGCCGAGGCTTGGTGGGACAATTGCTGTCATAGGATGGATACTTCGGGGACTCCGATTACTTGGGAGGTGGTTCGATCTGGATTTCTAGAGAAGTATTTTCCAGAAGATATCAGAAGTGCTAAAGAAGTGGAATTTTTAGAGTTGAAGCAGGGCGGTACGTCGGTGGCCGAGTACGCGGCTAAGTTTGAGGAATTGGCTCAGTATTGTCCCCATTACAATATTGAGGAAGCGATGACTTCTAAGTGTTTGAAATTTGAGAATGGGCTGAGGCCGGAGATCAAGATGGGGATCGCATGTCAGAAAATCAGGAGCTATCCTGAGTTGGTGAGTAGAAGTCGAATATATGACAATGATAACCGTGTGAGGATTTCACATTACAAGGCGGTGGATGACCGCAAGGGTAAGCAGAGGTTTGGTGGTACACCCTACAGTGTGCCGACCGGTAAAGGAAAGCAAAAGGTTGTGTCTGATAAGAGATTCCGAGAGAGGAAGGCATCATCAGATTTGAAATGTTATCGGTGCGGTGTCGCTGGGCATCGTGCTATTGATTGTCCTCAAGAGATTAAGAAGTGCTTCAAGTGTGGGAAGTCGGGCCATGTGATGGCGGATTGTAGGACTAATATGGCTACTTGTTATAACTGCGGTGATAAAGGCCATATTAACACTCATTGTGAGAAGCCAAGGAGGACGCAAGCGCCTCAGGTTGCTGGTAAAGTGTTTACGGTAGTGGGTACTCAGTCGGCGGACGAGGAGCGTTCGATCAAAGGTACATGTTTTATCAATAGCATTCCTTTGACTGCTATGATTGATACGGGTGCGACCCACTCGTTTATCTCTGTTGATTGTGTAAAGAGGTTAGGATCGGTGCCGACTACTCTTGAGCGGTGGATGACTATTGAAACTCCCTCGATTGATTCAGTGACTACTTCGCTAGTGTGTTTGAAGTGTCCACTGACTATCTTTGGCCGAGACTTCGGTGCGGATTTAATCTGTTTGCCACTTGGTGGTTTGGATGTCATACTTGGTATGAACTGGTTGGAGTTCAACCGAGTATACATCGATTGTTTTCGGAAAGTGTTATTGTTTTTGACTCCTGAAGAGGAAGTATTGGCAGATTCCTTGTCTGGTAAGGAATTGAGAACCTTGTTGGAAGATGAAGCGCAGGTGTTTGCTTTATTTGCATCACTGTCTGTTGACAACAAGGCATTGTTGGATGAGTTAGCTGTGGTGAATGAGTTTCCGGAGGTGTTCCCGGATGATATTACAAAGTTGCCTCCGAAGAGAGAGGTTGAGTTTAGCATTGATCTTGTTCCTGGTACGAGGCCTATTTCTATGGCGCCGTACAGGATGTCGGCAGTGGAGCTAGCCGAGTTGAAATCTCAAATTGAAGAGTTGCTGGATAGGAAGTTTATTAGACCAAGTGTGTCGTCGTGGGGAGCTCCAGTATTGTTAGTGAAGAAGAAGGACGGTAGCATACGTTTGTGCATTGATTACCGACAGTTGAACAAAGTGACCATCAAGAACAAATATCCTCTTCCAAGGATCGATGATTTGATGGATCATTTGGTGGGAGCTCGTGTGTTCAGTAAGATCGACTTGAGGTCGGGTTATCATCAGATCAGAGTTAAGGAAGGTGATATTCAGAAGACGGCGTTTAGGACTCGATATGGACATTACGAGTATGCAGTAATGCCTTTCGGAGTATCTAATGCGCCGAGTGTGTTTATGGAATATATGAACCGTATCTTCCATTCTTATTTGGATCAGTTTATTGTCGTGTTCATCGATGACATTATGATTTATTCTAAGTCTGAGGAAGAGCATGCAGAACATTTGAGGATCGCTTTGCAAGTGTTGAAGGATAACAAGTTGTTTGCTAAGTTATCGAAGTGTGAATTTTGGTTGGAGACAGTGAGTTTTCTGGGGCATGTTATTTCGGGTGATGGTGTTTCTGTGGATCCATCTAAGGTGAGTGCGGTGTTACAGTGGGAACCGCCGAAGACGGTAACAGAGGTTAGAAGCTTTTTGGGCTTAGCAGGGTATTACCGAAGATTCATTGAAGGCTTTTCTAGACAGGCTTTGCCGTTGAATCAGTTGACAAGGAAAGATCAAGTGTTTGTGTGGGATGTGGCTTGTGAAGAAAGTTTTGAGGAACTGAAAAAGAGATTGACTTCAGCTCCGGTTTTGGTGTTACCGAATCCGAGTGAGCCTTTTGTGGTATATTGTGATGCGTCCAAAATGGGATTGGGCGGAGTTCTTATGCAAAATGGAAAAGTGGTAGCCTATGCTTCGCGGAAATTGAGGGTGCATGAGCGTAATTATCCTACTCATGACCTTGAATTGGCTGCGGTGGTTTTTGTTTTGAAGATCTGGAGACATTATTTATATGGTTCGAGGTTTGAGGTATTCAGTGATCACAAGAGTTTGAAATATTTGTTTGATCAGAAAGAGCTGAATATGCGGCAGAAGAGATGGTTATAATTCTTGAAGGATTATGATTTTAGTTTGAGTTATCACCCAGGGAAAGCAACTGTGGTTGCGGATGCCTTGAGCAGGAAGACAATTCATATGTCTGCTTTGATGGTAAAAGAGATGGAGCTTATTGAGCAGTTTCGGGATTTGAGCATGGTTTGTGAGTTTACATCAGATGTTGTGATGTTGGGTAAATTGCAAGTGAAGAATGATTTCTTGGATATGATAAGAGAACATCAGAAGTTGGATGTGAAACTTGTGGATTTGACGCGAGAGGCCGGAAGTGACTCCGGTAGTGATTTCAGGATGAATAATGCGGGTGTGTTGAGGTTTCAGGGCATAATTTGCGTGCCGGATAATGATGAGTTGAAGAAGTCGATTTTGGACGAAGGACATCATAGTGGCCTGAGTGTTCATCCAGGAGCTACGAAGATGTATCAGGACTTGAAAAAGTTATTTTGGTGGTCGGGCATGAAAAAGGACATTGCTTGTTATGTTTATGCTTGTTTGGTATGTCAGAAATCGAAGGTGGAGCATCAGAGACCTTCTGGGATGATGCAACCGTTAGATATTCTGGTTTGGAAGTGGGATTGTATTGCTATGGACTTTGTTACAGGTTTGCCGAATACGGCGAGAGGATTTGACGCTATTTGGGTGATTGTGGATCGGCTTACGAAGTCTGCACACTTTGTACGAATCAGTATTAGCTTCCTGTTGGAGAAGCTGGCAGAGATTTACAATCGGGTAATTGTGAAGCTGCACGGTATACCGTTGAGTATTGTGTCGGATAGAGATCCGAGGTTCACTTCTGTGTTTTGGAAGAGTTTACAAGAGGCTTTGGGTACCGAGTTGAAGTTGAGTTCAGCTTATCATCCGCAGACGGATGGGCAGTCAGAGCGGACTATTCAGACTTTGGAGGATTTGTTGCGGGCTTGTGTGTTGGAGAAGGGGGTACGTGGGATACTCATTTGCCTTTGGTAGAGTTCACGTACAATAACAGTTACCATTCCAGCATCGGGATGGCACCGTTTGAGGCTCTTTATGGTAGGAGGTGCAGGACTCCTTTGTGTTGGTATGAGTCGGGTGAGCGTGTTGTGTTAGGACCAGAGTTGGTACAGCAGACTATTGAGACAGTGCAGATGATCCGTGAAAAGATGAAAGCATCTCAGGATCGGCAGAAGAGTTATTATGATAACTGTAGGAAAGAGTTGGAATTCAGTGAGGATGATCACGTATTCGTGAGGGTTAACCCAGTGACGGGTGTTGGACGTGCTTTAAAATCCAAGAAGTTGGATCCGAAGTTTATCGGACCGTATCAGATTTTGCAGAGGATCAGTGCTGTGGCTTATAGGGTGGCGTTGCCGCCGGAGCTTTCAAACTTGCATGACGTGTTTCACGTGTCGCAACTTCAGAAGTATGTGCACGATCTGTCTCATGTGATTCAGAGGGATGAAGTCCAAGTTAGAGAGAATCTGACTGTGGAGATGTTGCCGTTGAGGATCGAGGATCGCAAGATGAAGCGACTCAGAGGGAAGAGATACCGTTGGTGCGAGTGGCGTGGGGAGGTGCTGCAGGAGGCAGTGTGACCTGGGAATTGGAAAGCAGGATGCGGGAAGCGTATCCAGAACTGTTTTCATCAGGTATTTTCGAGGACGAAAATAATTAAAGTGGGGGAGAGTTGTAATGCCCATTTTTAATTATTTTTAGTTCAGTATTATTTTTATTCGCGGATGTGGTTGTGTGGTATTATTGGAGGATCAAAAGAAATCATAATATTAATATATAGTGATAAAATGTGATAATTAGTAGTAATGTTAATATTGCTATTAATTATTACTATTATTATTACTAATATTAATATATATGATTAAAAATATAATTATTGGATATTTGGAATTAAAAAGAAAATGAGATTATTAATATAATTGGAATAATAAGGAATTATTTGGGAGGAGGGACAAAATTGGCATTTGTGAAATAGAAAGTGAAAGAACAAGAGAATAACACGGTTTGTGAAGAGGAGAACACGGTTGAAGCATCAAGAGCGATCAAGAGCAGGAAAGAGCGCATCAAGGCTGCGGATTGTGAAGCTCAATCATCATCATAATTTCATTCGAGGTAAGGGGGGGGGGGGGGAATAATCGGTTAAATTCGGTATTACACGAATATTGGTAGAAGGGGGAATCCCTAACCCCATGTATGAGTATATTTGCATGTTGATGATAATCTGATGTCGATTGCATGCTGTTATTGATGTGAATATGGTATTGTTTGATGATCAATTCATTTGCATGTGCTGAGAAATATTGGGTTGAATGAATTTGGGGTGTTGAGTAATTTCGGAGTTATGCCGGAAGTCGGTGAATTAAGCAGATGATGCGTTTTATCGGATAGAATCAGGAAATAGACCCGTAGTTCAGTTGTACTATGTTGTTGGTCGTGGGTTTCGATTTAATCGGGCGAAATCGGTGGGGGAGGCGATTCTGCAATGCAGAATTTTTTTGTGTGCGCAGGTATTCGCTAGGCGAATGAGGGCGAGCCTTCGCCAGGCTTCGTCGGGCGAGCTAGCCAGCGAGTGCTGGCAGAAGCTTCTGTTTGGCTTCGCCAGGGGTTTCTCCAGGAAAATGGTAGCGAGTGTTCGCTGCGGGGCTTCGCCGGGCGAATGCGCCAGCGAGCCCGACAACAGTTTGTGTTTTGCTGCTGTCTTGTGTTGTTCCTCTGTGGACTTGGACACTCGTTGGTCATGTGTGACGAGAGGCTTGTTGGGGAGCTGGTGCGAGCGTATGTTGGTGGTTGTAGGGCTGTTTAGTCGGTGTTTATCGCAAGTGGCCTAATTGGTGGAGTACGCATTATGTATGAACCAATGTGGATGCGTGCGTGAGATATGTGCACCGTATGCGTGCTGTGTGTGAGATGTGAGGATCAGTATGGTCGTGGCGCCTTGAGTGCATTTTTGTTGGTGTGTTGTGGTGAGTGGATCCGGGAGGATCGATACGCTTTATATGCGTTGTGGTTAAATACTGTTGTGTGATGGATTGTGATTAGTAGGATCGATATGCCTAATGTGTATTGTATTGATGTGTTGTTGTTGTGGATTGGGTCAGTAGGACCGATATGCCTTAGGTGCATGATGTGTGATATGTTGTGTGGTGAGTTGATCAGTAGGATCGATGCACTTTGTGTGCTTGTGTATGTATGCAGATTGTGATGCGATGGACCAGTGGGGTCGTGTGCACTATGTGTGCTGTGTGTTTATGCATAGTGTCTTGCATAGCATGTGAACGTGGTGAATCGTTGCTCGGTGGAGCGTATGCGATTCACTCACGTGCTCCAAATGGGGAGCGTGTGGACGTGAGGCCTGTGTGGCTCACGTGCTCCAAATGGGGAGCGTGTGGACGTGAGGCCTGTGTGGCTTACGTGCTCCAAATGGGGAGCGTGTGGATGTGAGGCCTGTGTGGCTCACGTGCTCTAAATGGGGAGCGTGTGGACGTGAGGTTTTGATGTACTCACGTGCTCCAAGTGGGGAGCGTGGACGTGGTGTATGATAAACTCACGTGCTACAGTGGGGAGCGTGGACAGGAATTTGGATCGTTGCTCGGAAGGAGTGTATGCAACCACCCGTGTCCCAAGTGGGGGACGTTGATATGTGATTATATGAGCTCAGGAGAGGCGTGGTAGGGATAGATCGTTTCTTAGAGGGAGTGTATGCGATCTATCCTGAGTTGAGTCGGTACCGCATATTGTCGAGTCGAGTGCATGTGTTGCATTGTCGTTGTGTGTATGTGATTGTTGATGATGGGACAGTAGGCCCGGGTGTAAGATATATGAAATAATTAATTTATTGTTTCTGCCTTTTATTTCATGTACGTTTATACCGTTAATATTTGATTGTGATTCTCACCCCTTTGTTGTTGTTGTGGTCTGTGCTTCTTCGGAAGTACAGACAATCCAGGTGTTTAGCTAGCTTGGATTGTGGTGTCTCTGTAGGACTGCTCTGATACGTAACACCGGGGCGTTTTGGGAGTTTATGTGTTTATTTGTTGATTTTGTATGCCCCAGTGGCGTATCTAATTTTGGGAGATATGTGTTGACAGTTGATGATACTATATATGTTTTGGGGCGGTTAGCCGGCTGATGTATATGACGATGTTGATGACATGATGTATATGTGTTATTTCGATTTGTGACAGACTATATATATATATATATATATATATATATATATATATATATATATATATATATATATATATATATATATATATATATATATATATATATATATATATATATATATATATATATATATATATATATATATATATATATATATATATATATATATATATATATATATATATATATATATATATATATATATATATATATATATATATATATATATATATATATATATATATATATATATTTTCCGCTGCAGTTTTATTGAGAAAGTAATTTGGAAAAAATGATTTATGGAATTTGTTGGAAATTGTGACATCCCGCTTGGGAGAGAAACTCTGATATGTGCTTATTTAATTGTTTTATTTTATTTCGGAAAACGGGGTGTTACAGTTCCTGGTCGTGGTTCAAGGCAAGTAGGGGTGTTCATGGGTGCGGGTCGACCCGCAAACCCGCCTACCCAAACCGAACTAACCCACTAATTACCCGGACCCATTCATTTACGGGTATACCCGACCCAACCCGTAACAACTCGTATAGATTTGGTTCGGGTATTGGGTTTTAGTTTCTAAACCCATGAACCCGTTGACCCAACCCGTTGACGTGGCATAATTAATTATTATTATTATTATTATATTATTATTTATAAATTTTAAAGTTGCTATAACTTTGTAAATTGTAACGTACACAAAGATCTTTTGCACTTTCCTTCCAGTTTCCAATCACACATTAAATTATTATTATTATTATAATTAAACATTATTATTATTATTAATCATGCTTGCTTGACTTATGCACTTCTAGTTTACACTTTACTGCCTTTTTATTTTTTTAATGAATCTTTATTAACTAATAATAATTAAGTATATATTAGAAACTTACTAAACTAAAGACAATACCACTTAACCTAACCCTATTTTTTTACTACGGCAAATCTCAAACGTCACCGCTCCTCTTTCTCTCACGATTTTTTTTTCATTTTACTCTCTCACATTCCAATTCCATCTTGCTTTCGAAAATCCACAGTCTATACTTTAACTCTCTCATAGTTTCGTCTCCATATTGAATAAGGTTTTATACTTTTTATAGTTCTACAATATATTTATTTCAATGCAATATGTTGTTTTTACAGTATGTACTTCAATAGTTTTATATCAATGCAAAATATGATGATAGGTTCAATGTAATGTACTATTTTGTTTCATATGATGCAAAGTACTATTTTGTTTCATATGATGAAAATATATTTTGATGCAAAGTCCTGTTCTGTTTTATATTATTAATTTAAATATATTTTGTTTAATGTTGTTTTAATAATAATTTATATTAAAAATTGTTTTTTTATAGAAAATGGAAGTGGAACAATCACAAATTGTCAGTGAAGATGTTGCTCATCCACTTGAACAAGAGCAAGAAGTTCAACAAATACAAGGAGAAGGGTTGTCATCATTGCCACCAAGTGCACTAATAGAGGTAAGCAAAAGAAAACCCTCTAGAAAACCTTCTACAGTTTGGAAAGATTTTAAAAGGGTTAATGATAAGGCTATATGTAAGTATTGTGGGAAACAATATGCTGCAAATAGTGGTAGTCATGGCACTACTAACATGCATAAACATTTGAAAGTGTGCCTGAAAAATCCAAATAGGGTAGTTGATAAGAAACAAAAAACTATAGCTATTGGAAAAGAAAGTGAGGATGATCCTAATAGTGTTAGCTTGAAACTTGTTGATTTTAATCAAGAGAGGACTAGATTAACACTTGCAAAGATGATAATCATTGATGAGCTCCCTTTTAAATATGTTGAAAATGAAGGATTTAATATGTTCATGAAAGAGGCTCAACCAAGATTCAAAATTCCATCTCGTGTCACTGTTGCCAGAGATTGTTTATGCTTGTACTTCGATGAGAAAGAAAAATTGAAATCTATGTTGTCTGCTAATAAACAAATGGTGTCTCTTACCACTGATACTTGGACATCGATTCAGAATATGAATTATATGTGTGTTACAGCTCACTATATTGATGACGAGTGGAATTTAAAGAAGAGTATATTAAGCTTTGGTATAATTGCTGACCATAAAGGTGAAACTATAGGGATAACATTAGAGAATTGCATGAAGGAATGGGGTATCAAGTCTATATGTTGTGTGACTGTTGATAATGCAAGTGCTAACAATTTGGCAATTGATTATTTAAATCGAGGCATGAGTTTTTGGAATGGTCGTACTTTGTTTAATGGGGAGTACTTGCATATGAGATGTAGTGCTCACATATTAAACTAGATTTTAAGGTATTTTCTAGTGTTGTTTTTTTCTTCTTCTTTTGACTATTGTTGCTTAAACTTTTAACTGTTGTTGCTGGATTTTATATTGTTGCTAAACGTTTCATTGTTGTTGCTGGAATCTTTTACAGCTATTGTTGCTGGATTTTCTGTTGTTGCTAAACCTTTCACTGCTGGTGCTGGAATCTTTTATAGTTGCTGTTAGATTTTGGTGCTATTAGACCAATATTGGACCAATACATCTATGTCATTTTAAGACTAAGTGATGTTTATTTGCTTTTGAATTATTTAGAATTTATGAATTTTATGGAAATGATATTTTATGGAATTTTATATATTATTAAGTGTTAATATATATGATAGTTTACGGACCTACTTTTAAGCATGTGCTAGAAAAGGTAACATTTGAGTATCAAAACAACTAATATATACTGTATATTATTATATATTTGTTTTACATATGTTGATATATATTTGTAATGGATAACATTTGAGTATCAAAATAACTAATAAATTTTTATAAATTAAGGTATATTAATGAAAATATATAAATAATTAATGGTGTATATGTATCTTAATATTTTTTATGACAAAGAAAATACATTTCAAAATTTTAATTGTTATATTTTTAATTATTCTATTTTATATGTAGGATTTGTCTCCACTACGTAAATAATTTAATTGTTTGAAATATGCAAAATTATATTGAATTGTGTTATAGATTTTTTAAATTGAAAATAATAATTATTATATACACAACCCGTGGATCCAACCCTACCCAACCCGTAAATATCCGGGTTGATTCGGGTCGGTTTTTAAAGTAGAATTACGGGTTTGATGATAAACCCAACCCATTGAAAGTTGAACGGGTTGGGTAACGGGTTAAGGCGAACCCGGTCCAACCCAACCCGCGTACACCCCTAAAGGCAAGGAGATCCATTGTCTTTGTATCTTTTCATTCTATGTTTTGAATGTCTCTCAACACTTATTAAAAAAGCTGAAGATAGTGGGGATATACATGGCATCAAAATTTATAAGAATGATCTTATTATATCTCATCTTTTGTTAGCTGATGATTGTTTCCTAATCTTTTGAGCTGATGTGAAGGAAGCGAATATGTTGAAAAATCTTTTTGCAACTTATGAAGAAGCCTCGAAAAAAGCCATTAATCTTCAAAGGTTAGAAATATTATGTAGCACAAATGTCTCTAATAATGTAAAGTGTGAGGTAGCTAATATTCTAGAGGTTTAATAGGTTTTGGGAACAGGCAAATATCTCGGTCTTCCGTCCATGATTGGAAGAAGTAGAAAAGCTAATTTCCAATTTATTAAGCAAAGAGACTAGGAAAAGATAAATTATTTGAGTAGTAAGTGCCTTTCTCAGGCGGGAAGAGAGACTCTTGTTAAATATATTTTTCAATCCATTCGTTTTTATGTCATGAGCATTTTCTTATTGATGTCCTCTTTAAGTGATGAAATTGAGAAAATGATTAACTCTTTTTGGCAGGGGTGTAACAAGAATTGTGCTAAGGGTATTCATTGGTTATCTTGGGATCGTTTGTTTATGCATAAGAATGATAGAGGTATGGGTTTCAAGAATTTAAGCGCCTTTAATTATGTTTTGCTTTGTAAACAACCTTAGAAGTGTATGACTACTCCAAGTAATCTTATCACATATTTATTCAAATCTAAATAATTTTTTATACGTGATTTTCTCGAGTCAACTATTGGATATAACCCTAGTTATGTGTGGAGAAGTATTTGGAGTTTTATGTTTGTTGTGAGATGAGGTTATAGGTAGATTACTAGATCAGGAGAATCTATTTCGATTTAGGGACACAATTGGTTGTATGACAGTTCATTGTTGGAGAATCCTTGGCCATCCATGGCGATCGTATAAAAGCTAAATCTCTCTGATTTGATGGATACATATGGTAAATGAATGGAATTTCAATTTGATTCATATGATTGTTGGAGAAGCATAAGCAGAAAAGGTTCTTAAAACTCCCTTTATTGAAGTTGTTCAGGTCGATAAAAAGGTGTGGAAGTTTAAGAAGAATGACATATATTTAGTTTGCAGTGCATATCGATATTGTGTAGAAGAGGCTATTGAAACAAATCATCTTAGAGTCCATGAGAATTGAGAGCTCCTTTGGAAAATAAAAATCCCTCCAAGGGTAAAAAAATTGGCGCCTTTATAGAAACTGTGTGCCAACTAGAAAGTGGTCGATATATAGAGGTGTTCAATGCCTAACCTACTGTGGTGTTTGTGGAGAAGGATTAGAAGATGATAAACACCTTGTCTTCTATTGTACAAAAAGTATTGTGTGTTGGGAGCTAGTGGGATTATGGCATATTATTCAACAGGTGGCGAGAGATAATATCCCATTCATATCTATCACTTCCTCTCTTTTGTAGGATTTAAGTAAAGACCAATAAGCTTTGGTATTAGCCATTATTTAGAGTATTTGAAAGGGCAAGAGTAATCATATTTGGAATCATATTGAAGAGTCAGCATAAAAAATTTGTGATGGTGCCTCTTAGCTGCTATTGGGATGGAGAAATGCTCAACATCTCTATGCAAGAAAATATATCCAAAGTGAAATCCATATGAATAATATATGGATAAAGCCTTATGCAAGCCGTCTCAAATGTAACATAGACACATCTTTCTCAACGAATTTCAACAAGTTCAGTATAAGTATTTGGGTTCAAGATGAAGAGGGGAAATTGGTGGTAGCTAAAACATAGTGGATGTCACCAATTAATGAGGTTGATACGAGGGAGGCTTTAGGCCTTCTAGTTGCCATCAAATGGGTGCATGAGCTTCATTTAGATGGAGTGGATTTTGAGGTAGATTCAAAAAGTGTAGCGGATAATGTGAATAGCCAACAACAAAATTTGTCAAAGTTTAGCGAGATTATCAAGGAATGTAAATGCTTACTAGCCCGTTATTTAACAAACTCTCATGTTAATTTCATTAGAAGGCAAGCTAATGAATTCGATCATGCTTTAACAAGGGTGACTCTATCTCTGGCTAGTTTTCATAATTTTATTGATATCTCAACATGTATTCAACAATTTCTTATTAATTTTATGAATTAAGTCTTTTCCCGTAAAAAAATTATGTTTTCAACTCATTAATGTTTATTAGCCTTTAACTTGGAGTAAATTTTCGCGTTCCTAATAATGAACTGAAATTGGAGTAAATTATCTCTTTCCTAATAATGCGTTGAGACAAAAAAAAAGTAAAATATTGAGAAAAAAGAGATAGATGAGGTTGTATTCATAAAATTGATTGTGAATTTTTATTTATCAAGCATTTTAGTGATGAATTTAAAGTGCAACAATTGCATCCATTCAAAATAGTAAATATTCATTTCTCCCACTACTTTTTAATATGTATTGTAACACCCGAGGCCAAAGAGGGCAGGGAGTGACTGTAACACCCGAGGTCACAAAGGGTTGGGAGTGGTCGCCCGAATTCACATTGAATGAGAGGATCTTAGGGTTGTGCAGGTATGAGACTGCATGGTTGAAGAAAGACTTATAAGGATTGATTGGTACTACCTATACCAACAAGATACATCTTCTTTTCGATAGCTTAAAAAATAAGAACTCCATAGTTAATCTTCCTTGACTTTGAGTAGCATTTGGATGGGTGACATTCTGGGAAATTTCCTAGAAAGCGTGCGAGTGAGGACAAAACATATTAAAAAGACTTGTGTTAGTTTGTGGATTCATCGGTAATCCTGAAAGCAGTTTAGGGCGTTACAAATGGTATCAGAGCATACCTCTCTTGGTACGATGTGGTTTGGGGATGAACTAAGCGGAAGCTGGTTGGCATGTAACACCCGAGGTCGAAGAGGGCATGGAGTGGTTGTAACACCCGAGGTCGAAAAGTATGAAGATTGGTCGCCCAAATTCACATTGGAATGAGAGGATCATGAGGTTGTGCAAGTATGAGATTGCATGGTTGAAGGAAGACTTATAAGAATTTATTGGTATTATAACGCCTCAGACTTTTGGTCCAAGATATTATTTAAGAAATTAATTTTTTTACTTTTAAAATAAAAATTTATATTTAAAAAAAGTTTAATATTTCTTAGCAGAGCAGAAACTAACTCAAAATTTCTAATCCAGGCTAACATAAATAAATTCAAATTTAGATATTCTATTTTATTTAAAATTAAATTACAATTTCATGTTTGAAAATATATTTTATTTAAAGTAAGAAAATAAGTTCGATAAAAATCTATTTTTGTCCCCACAATCATGTACAATATCGAGCCATTTTCACTTCGAATCTTCAAATTTGTTAGTACCTAAAATGTTGGTTGTAAGAAGTCAACTTTCATAATCCACAATCATACAAAATTAAACTAGACAAAAAATTAAGAATTAGAAGAATATCAATATATAATTTATTTGCCAAAATGGACTAAATAGAATATTGTCAAAATTTTCAACATTAGATAACAAAATATAACAAAATATTGTTCTCAAATAATTGTATATCCACATAATTAAAATAAATATTTATTATACTTTAAACAAAAATAAATTATAATACCCACATATAAATATATTTTTATAGTCAAATTTTGATATTTACCATTCACATATATCTCAAAATATAAATCAATAGACAAAATCTCTAAAATGAAAAAATATATTTTTATAACTACATGATCTGATATAATTAACCTGTTACTAAGGCACTACACAAAATCTATCTCATATAAATGGAAAAAATAACTCGCCAATAAGACATCACACAGAAATACATATGCATATCATGATGATGAAATGCAAGCACACTATTAAGACAAATCCCGCCACAGAAACAATCATAAAGTCCAAATGATAATACATCATCATACACATGACTAAAATCACAAATTTTAATATACTATTTTACAACTTTAGAAAACAACATTTAAGCACACACCACTTAGCAACAAACAATCATATAGTTTATTATTCTAAACAATAACATTCCTTTTAATCATACATCAAAAAAATTATATACTCTTTCAAATTTAAAATAACATCATTAGCAACTACCACAAAAATGTTAAAATATATATTATAATATTTAAATAGAACTATTTTTTTTTAATTATCATTTAACGCTCTAACAAAATCACTACAATACCAACAACCAAAAATTAGTGATCATATATTCTTAATAAAATTTAAATATTCAAAATCAAAATCCATCTTTTATTTCATATAATAAAAGTGTATCTAAATCTATGTATAAAAAGATTCAAATAGGTAAGAAGAAAAATCTAAAATCAACAACTACAAAATATCATTTTCCTAAAATTAAATTCCATTAATCATCTCCAAAATAACATATAAACCGATTTATATCAATATTCACATAAATAAGGGCAACAAACATATAAGGAATAAATACAAAAATATATTAATTTATTATTTCTTTAAAATATGATATCTAATACACAATCACTATAAAATGTATATTTTCCTCCTTATTAGTTATTAATACAATTCATGGATTATAATTTCATTTCATTTACTCCCTCTGGCCTAAATAACTATTGCATCTTATAAAATTATTTGTTACAAAATAAATGTCGCATTTTAGTGTTCAATACAATTTTAATGATTATCTTCCAACAATGTCTTCTAATTAATACTCTTAATTTATTATTTTTTAACTACACATTTATAATAATTTGAATATACCAATAATAAATAAGAATAATTTAATAAAGATATTATTATCTCTTTTATTTATTATATTTTCTTAATACGTATGAAATGACCAACTATCACAATTATTTTGGAACAAGAGAGTATTAGTTTAGAATTAAGCTTTTATTTATTCAAGCATCAAAATAATATACAAATGTTATCATTTCAATTTTAACAATTGATAGAAAGGTTTTGCCAACTTGACCAATATAATAATTCTAATATTTTTTTAAAATTAAACATGCAACTAAATTTAAGAACAAATCTATTCTCAAGTAATTCGCATGAAAATAATTCATAAACTAATTAGATAATTAATGATTAAAGTATAATAACAACTCATCAAATAATATATTATACCAAAAATAATTATTTTATCAGTACGAGAGTGAATCGACTAAAAATAATAAAATACATAAAATTGGTAGCTTTGAGTTTTAATTAAAAATTAATTATTATAAAGTTCACATATTTCAATTCCATGAATTAAGTAAATAAATTTTAAATATATTAATTTAATAAAATTGATGGTTTTATAATTCATTTAGACGTCTAATGCATAAAACAATCTATTAAATAAATCCTAAATCATAAACATTAAAGAGAAATATTTAAAATTTTGGGTTGTTATTGATACTACTTATACTACCAATGTGTCTCTTCTTTTCAGTAGCCTAAAAATAAGAATTCTATAGTTAAGGACGCTTAATTTTGAGTAGTATTTAAATGGATGATCTTCTAAAAAGTTTTTTAAAAAGCATGCGAGTAATGACAAAGCATGTTAAAAAGATTTGTGTTGGTTTGTGAGACTAGTCAACCATCCTAAAAGTGGTACGGGGCATTACATGTATTCTTTGAGCGTCAAATAATTATTAATAAAATTGTGAATTGAATTTGTAATATTTCATGAGTTATTATTGTATAATCAATAAGTTGTCCTTAAACATATAATAAGGAGCAAATTATGAAGAAAAAAAATCAAGTAAAATTTTGTTAAACAAACTCATATTATATGATCCTTTAATTTTGGATTAGATCTGCTGTGAAAAATAATACCGGAATAACAAAGTATAATCGATTTTTTGATCGGCAAGAAACTCATGAGGGTACAAAAAGAAAGGGAAACAAGAAAAATACAATGAAATTGGTTATAAACTGTTATTCTTTACTTTCTCTTTGAAACTAAATTACAAGTGTTACGGAATAACAAATAACCTCTCACACCCTAATTAGGATTTGCACCACACCCCTAAAGATGAGAGACTAACATGCTATTTATAAGAAATCTAACATACTAATCTAATGGGCGTTTACTCACAGGTCCATTACACAAGCTAACTTAGACAATTGGGCTTACAACCAAGACCCAATTCGACATGCTAACACTATTAGCATACTTCGACTACAGCACGCGAACAGACCTAGACGACATGCTAAGATTCTTTCGAATTGTTGAACCAAGAAGCTACCCTTCGACTATACTAGAGTTAAATCCAATATCTCACAAATCTCCACCTTGAAACAAACTCTATAACATCAAGGGAACAAACTAGCTTTCTTCATGCAGCTTTATCAACTGCATACAGTGGAAGAACTTGCAACTTGGTAATGTCTTGGTGATCATATCAGCAGCATTGTGATCTGTCAAAACCTTCAGCACTTGGACTTCTCCACGCTCGATTACCCCTCTGACGAAATACAACCTCACATCGATGTGCTTGGTTCGCTCATGATAGGCTGAATTCTTCGACAGGTATATAACACTTTGACTATCACATTTAACAGTGATACCTCTACCTTGAAGTTTCAACTCCTTGGCAAAACCTTCAAGCTACAATGCTTCTTTCACAGCTTCAGTGGGGGCGATATATTCAACTTCAGTGGTTGATAAGGCAACAACCTTTTGAAGTGTTACTTTCCAACTGATAGATGTGCCAAACATAGTGAACACATATCTAGAAATAGATTTTCTGAAATCCATACAACCTGCATAATCAGAGTTGACATACCCTTTAATTTCTGCTTTACTATTTTCACCACATGCTCCACCATAAATCAGGACTCTGTTCAGAAACTCATTTATGTACCTTAGAGTCCATTTCAATGCTTACCAGTGAGTCTTTCCAGGATTCTTCATGTACCTGCTTACAAGACTTACTGCATATGTTATGTCGGGTCTAGAACAAACCATAACATACATCAAATAACCTACTATATTAACATATGACATTCTAATCATGTGAGCTCTTTTAAGCTCAGTACTGGGACATTGATATGTACTCAACTTTAATTGAGGGTTTGTCAGAGTTAGAACAGGCTTTGAATTCGAAATACCAAACTTGTCGAGAATCTTCTTTAGGTATTGTTGTACCTCAAAATTTGACCAACCTTTTCTTTTAACTTGGCTTGTGTTTCATTTTCATTTAGAATTTGCATTTTTGCATATCATTGGTTCTTAACAGGGGATCAAGAGTTGTTGTGCCATTCAAGAGGAGAGCTTCTTTGTTCAACCTCAAGCCAGGGGCTTGTGCAAGCCATCAAGGGTTCATTTACCATCAGGGTAAAGTTTCAGAGCTCCTTGAGAGGAGAGGTTTGTGAATGGGTATCACCTCCTATCTTGAGGATCATCAAAGTATCATCAGAGGATCATGAGGTCACTTAATTGGATAAGACATGATTTAAAAGCTCATTGTGTACCTTGAGAGGTCTTTATGAAGCTTGTGTGGTCATACAATTCATCTACAAGAGCCTCAGTCAAAGGATGTGAAGCTAGGGTTTCATCTGGTCAACCCAAAGTCAACTGTGGACTTGAGAGGGTTCAAATACTTGGTTCTAGGTCATTGAGGCATGGAAATTCATCCCAAATCATCTAGGATGTCATGTTAATATCAAATTAAGGAGATTCAAGAGTTCAAGGAGTTGCTAAATTAGGGTTTCAGATGATTTCAGTGTAAAATCCCCTTCTTGGGTGCCTAACTTCAAGGACAATTTTCCCTATGATGCAAGCTCAATCTCATTTTCATGAAAACATGAGACTTTTGGAGCGTATTTCAAGTTTTCTTTTGAGTACAAGAAGTCATCCATTGAGTTTGTACATCTCAAGTTATGATGTCAGCAAGTTGGTGTCCTCAATTGAAGAGAATTTTGGTCAACTTAAAGTCAACTCACTTCCAAGACATTTTTGACATGGAATCAAGTTTCTCTTCACTTTCAAGCAAACATAAAAGTTGTTCCTCATGATCTTAGATTTCCAAAAAGTCCTAGAAGTCCTCTTTCTCAGTTTCACATCTCAAGTTGTGGTTCTCACAAGGCAAGGGTATTTTGGGAAAGTTCATTATGGGTCATTTTCTTCAATGGTCAATTTCATGAACTTTGAGACCTCAAATGCAATTTTGTGCCACATGAATGTTGTGTCACATTGATTCAACTTTATCATGAACTTAAAATCCAAGGCATTTGGTGGATAGTATGACCTTTTGAGCCATTTCAAAGGTGAAAATTTGACTTTTGATCATGATTTGGATATCTTACATTACAAGTCATTTTTGACCTCATTCTTGAACTTTTTCACACAATCACATGACCATAAGGATAATTACTTCATTTGTGCCAACATGAAGAGGAATTATATGTCACTTTTTTTCAAATTTATACCTTAAAAGTCATGTTGTAAAACCTTGTCCCAACTCATTCTACATGACCAAGACCTTTCCATTTCATACCCACACCCTCAATTATGCCCTTTGCTGACCCTAAGTGAAGTGGAAATTGGCTGACCCGTGTGTGACTCCAAAGTGGAAAGTTTGGCCAAAATTTTGAAATCATACAATGCAACTAACATGAGCCTGCATGATCATCACAAACCCATCATATAAGTGCTAAAACATTGCCCTAAACCATCAGAGTGAGTGTTGGCTGTGTGAGAGAGCTCCTTCACTTCAAAATTTCTAAAAAATTTCATCTCTTCGAATCAGATAGCTCCTGAGTCTTTTCTCCAAGTTTCTACTCAATTCTTATTCACCAGAGCTCAAGGAAGGGTCTAGCATCTTTAAAGTGAAGCTTGCACCCACTTTCAAGAGCCAACAGAGCAGCTCCGTTAGGTATATTCTTCAATTGATTTCTCTCATTCTAGACTTGCATTAGGTTCATTCTGGCTTGCATCTGAAGCCCTACCTTTGGTAGGCATTGTTTGCATTTCATTTTAAGCATCAAATCATCATCATGCAGGTTTCACATCGCAGATGCCATCGATTCAGACTCGTCTATGACTCGGTATGACTTTGACAATCCAATCTTTCACGCTGAAGAAGAGATTGATGAAGACGAAGACCTGCCTGAAGAGATTGCCAGACTGCTGAGACAAGAAGAGAAGGTCATTCTGCCTCATCAAGAAGGGATTGAAGTCATCAACCTGGGTACAGAGGAAGACAAGAAAGAGGTCAGAATTGGGGCTGCTTTAGAAGAGGATGTCAAGAAAACTGGTAAATATGCTCCGAGAGTACAGAGACGTCTTCGCCTGGTCATACGAGGATATGCCAGGACTAGATACAAATATAATGGTTCATCGTCTACCTCTTCGAGAGGAGTGTCCACCTGTAAAGCAGAAATTGAGAAGAACTAGACCAGACATGGCAGTTAAGGTTAAGGAAGAGGTCCAGAAGCAATTGGACGCCGGTTTTCTTGCTGTTACGAAGTATCCTTCGTGGGTCACTAACATTGTGCCTGTATCTAAGAAGGATGAAAAGGTCAGGATGTGTATGGATTACAGATACTTGAATAGAGTGAGGCCGAAAGACGATTTCCCACTTCCCCACATTGATGTGTTAGTCGATAACACTGCTCAACATTATGTGTTTTCCTTCATGGACGGCTTCTCCGGGTATAACCAAATCAAGATAGCCCCGGAGGACATGGAGAAAACAACCTTTATCATGCCGTGGGGGACTTTTTGCTATAAGGTGATGCCTTTTGGATTGAAAAATGCAGGGGCAACTTATCAACGGGCGATGGCGACTTTGTTTCATGATATGATTCATCATGAGATTGAGGTTTATGTTGATGACATGATCGCAAAGTCACAAACGGAGGAAGAGCATCTGGTGAATCTCTTGAAGCTGCTTGAAAGGTTGAGGAAATTTAGACTAAGGTTGAATTCTAACAAGTGTACTTTTGGTGTACGGTCAGGAAAGCTAGTGGGGTTTATAGTCAGTGAAAAAGGAATTGAGGTCGATCTTGCAAAAATAAAAGCAATACAAGAAATGCCAGTGCCGAAAATAGAAAAAGAGGTTTGTGGTTTTCTAGGTAGATTAAACTATATTGCAAGGTTCATATCTCACCTTACGGCCACCTGTGAACCATTGTTCAAGCTGTTAAAGAAAGATCAGGCGGTTGTCTGGAATGAAATTGCCAAAGGGCATTCGAAAGGATAAATGAATACTTGCAGGAACATCTGATATTGATGCCTCCAGTGGCCGAAAGACTTTTGATAATGTACTTGACGGTTCTTGAGAACTCCATGGGTTGTGTTCTCAGTCAACACGACGAGACAGGCAGAAAAGAACATGATATCTATTATTTGAGTAAGAAGTTCACAGATTGTGAGTCCAGATACTCAATGTTAGAAAAGACATGTTGTGCACTCGCTTGGGCAGCCAAACACCTAAGGCAGTACATGTTGAATCACACAACCATGCTGATTTCGAAGATGGATCCGATTAAGTACGTGTTCGAGAAGCAAGCGCTTTCACGAAGAATTGCTAGGTGGCAGATGGTCCTGACATAATACGACATTCAGTATGTTTCCCAAAAGGCCATTAAGGGAAGTGTTTTGTCACAGTATCTTGCAGAGCAGCCGATTGATGACTATCAACCAATGAAGTTTGCATTTCCTGATGAGGACATTATGTTTCTGAAGATGAAAGATTGTGATGAGCCATTACCTGACGAAGGTCCCGAGATAGGCTCCCAGTGGAAGATGATTTTTGATGGTGCTGTTAATTCTTATGGCAACGGAATTGGGGAAATCATTACGATGCCTCAAGGTTCTCACATACCGTTTACCGCCAGGTTGACGTTTGCCTGCACCAATAACAAAGCCGAATATGAAGCATGCATCATGGGCATTGAAGAAGCAATTGATTTGAGAATCAAAAACCTTGATGTATATGGTGATTTAGCTTTGGTCATTAATCAGATTAAAGGATAATGGGAGACTCGTCAGCCTAACCTGATTCCTTACATGAATTATGCCAGAAGGTTGTTACCTTTCTTTGACGGAGTAGAATTTCATCATGTGCCAAGAGCCAAGAATCAGATGGAGGATGCTTTGGCGACCTTATCCTCGATGTACAGGTGAATCATTGGAATGATGCTCTAAGGATTACTATCTCGTGCCTCGATAGACCGACTTCATATTTTCCGTGGAGGAAGCATCATATGGGAAGCCGTGGTATCATGATATCAGAAACTTTCTCAAAAATCAGGAGTATCCACCTGGGGCATCGAACCGGGATAAAAAGACTCTGAAGAGGTTGTCTGGAAACTTCTATCTGAACAAAGACGATGTGCTCTACCGAAGAAACTTTGACTTGGTTTTGCTAAGATGCGTAGACGAAAAGGAAGTAGGTTTGCTTATGGAAGAGGTCCACGAGGGTGCTTTTGGTACGCATGCAGGCGGACATGCAATGTCTCGAAAACTGTTGAGGGAAGGCTACTATTGGATAACGATGGAATCTGATTGTTTCAAGTATGCCAAGAAGTGCCATAAATGTCAGATTTATGCTGATAAGATGCATGTACTGCCAAGTCCTCTGAATGTCATGGCATCTCCCTGGCTCTTTGCTATGTGGGGCATTGATATGATCGGTAAGAATGAACTGACTGCATCCAACAGACATCGCTTCTTCTTAGTGGCAATTGACTATTTCACTAAGTGGGTCGAAGCAGCTTCTTTCGCCAACGTCACCAGACAGGTAGTGGCTCGATTTATCATGAAGGACATCATCTGTCGTTATGGAGTGCCTGAAAGAATCATTACTGATAATGGTTCAAATTTGAATAACAAGATGATGAAGGAACTGTGCCAGAGTTTCAAGATTGAACATCATAACTCTTCTCCGTATCGTCCGAAAATGAATGGTACTATTGAGGCAGCTAATAAGAAATACTCTCAACTATGGACGGTGAAGATTTCACGTCCCCTGTAAACGCAGACGTAGTTAAAAAATACTTTGCTTAAATAGACCCACTGGAGAGAAAAAGAAAATCCAGGCAAAAATGGGGCATCCCGACGAACCATAAAAAGAATGGGTTCGGGCAAAAGTTAGGGATAAAAAAGGAAAAAATGTAAACCCGCGAAGTTGAAAACCTGAAAAGGCGACTTCGGAAAAAATGGTATCCCGGTGAATCGAAAACCCGCAAGGGCGATTCAGGCAAAAGTTAGGGATTTTAAAAGTAAACGAATGCGGTCTGCATCTATTCCCATGAGTATAGTGGATTCTTGGAGGACCCGAGGGTCAATAAATCAAGTCAGTATTTTCAGAGGACGAAGCATTGGAGAAGCATCGAAGTCATGAGAGTCATAGTCAAATCGACACATGGTGGTTGTCTGTACCACATTGCCGATATCTTGTATTTATTGCATTTCTATACTTTTTGCGCAACTTTCTCTTTTTAGGAGTTGCATTTGATGTAAATCTGCCTATTTACAGGGCATTTTCAATCAATGAAGTATATTATTCAGAAAGTTTTTGTTCTTGTTTTAGCTTTTTACTATTTTATTTGCAAAAGACGCCTGATGTTTTTGATAAAACTTTGCATACATAAGCTCGTGGGCTTTGCTAATCGTAATTGAAACATTGATTTGCTTGAATAATGTCATGGACAATGACCGAGATAGCCTTTATTGCATACAGGACACATTTGCTTGTTTGTCATTTGCAGGGTTCTCGTTGTGGAGATTGCTTCAGAGGTGTATCCCTAGTGAAGTCACCATATCTCTGTCTCCACAAGGTGAAGATGTCAGATCAGAGGTATCTCGCTAGCGATAATATGCACTCATCCCCAACAGGTTGAGATTGCATTCATCCTCAGCAAGTCAGGACTAGTTTTTCCCCAGCAGGTTGAGATTGCATTCATCCTCAGCAAGTTGGGACTAGTTTTCCCCAGCAGGTTGAGATTGCACTTACCCCTTAGCAGGTTAAGACCTAAGTTATCCTCAGAGGGTCAAAACTGAGATTCCCCAACAGTGGTGTGCACCTACCCCTTGATAGGTATATATGGGAGGGTTTTCCCCGGAAGTGGAACAAAGCTCAATGTTGTTTCCCCATAGGTCTTTGGCTCATTCCCCAAGTAGAGGTTGATGTCGATGAGTCTTATTGCCCTAATCAAAGGTTGATGTTATTGAGTTTTGACTCATTTCCCAATCAGAGGTTGATGTTGATTCCCTCAATGAGTTTTTCCATCGGCGAAGTTGTTCTCCTCAGTAGAATCCAAGGGTTATTGGTGTTCTCCAAAGCGAGATCTCAGGCTGAAGCCTTGATGGTTGTTTTCTCTCAATTCCCCTGTAGACCAGATCTTTACTCCTATTCCCCAGTGAAGTCACCGGAGTATGTTTTATTCCCCGCGAAGTGGGGTCATCCCCAGAAGAGTTGTATTTTGGAAGGCCGTTCAGGGCGTTTCCCCAGCCGAGTCATTTTTTCCTCTGAGTAGTTGCACTCTGGAGGGCCGTTCAGGGTGTTTTTCTCAGCAGAGTTAATTTAATCCCCAGTGTTGTACCCCAAAATTTGCCCAACCTTTTTCCTCACTTGGCTTGTGTTTCATTTCATTTTCTCTAGCATTTGCATATGCATAACATGGTTCTTTGTAGGGGATCAAGAGAGGTTGGTTTTCAAGGGAAGAGTATCAAGGGTGCCAAGATCAAGCAAGAGTGTTTACTCAAGTCATCAAGTGCTTGTGGTCACCAAGAGGCAGTCAAAGATCATTGAGAGAATGGATTGGTATGTATTGCTCACCTCCTATCTTAGAGGTTAACTGAGGTTCATAAGCTCATAGGTATGGATAGGAGATGATGGGAGAGCTCATAGAGTGATTTTGAGGCCGTTGTGGAGCTCATCTAAGTGGTTATATCATGTGCAAGAGGTTGCAGTCAAGGATTGTACACCTAGGGTTTCATCTGCTTAGTGCAAAGTCAACTGTGGATTTGAAGGAGATTGAGAATTGGTTTTAAGTCATTTGAGTCATGGGAGGTTGTGTTGAGACATCTAGGATGTTATTTCAAGATCAAATCAAGAGTGTGAGAAGCTACTAAATTAGGGTTTCAGAGGTTTATCAGTGTAAAATGCCCTATTTAGTGCCTAACTTCAAGACCACATATCTCAAGATACAAGTTGAATCTCACTTTATTATAAACATGAGACTTGTAGGGCATGTTCTAAGCTTTCTTTTGAGTACTAGAACTCATCCATTGGGTTTGTAGAACTCAAGACATGATATTGGCACGTTAGAGGTCTTAGATGAACCATATTTTCAGTCAACAAAAGTCAACCAACTTCCAAGGCACGTTTGACTTAGAATCATGTTTCTCCTCAACTTTTGATGAACATTAAAGTTGTTCCTTATGATCTTAGATTTCCAAAAAGTCTTACAAGTCCTTCATATCATTTATGGAACTCAAGTTATGAAGATTGCAAAGCAGGGGTATTTTGGGAAACTTTGATTATAGGTCATTTTCATGCCTTTGTGCACTTCAAATGGAAATTTATCCAACATGAAAGTTGTCCCAAATGACTTCAAATGCATCATGGAACTCAATATTGTCATGAATTAATCTTGGATAAGGATATTGGTGAAGGAATTTCAAGCAAAAATGAACTTAAAATCATGAATTCAATTGAAATGGTTAGAGGTCATTTTCACACTTCCTTTTGATTCAAAATGGTTCACATTATGCTCATGAGTGAAATGCACCAAACAATTTCGGGTTATGCTAGCAAATACACGTGAATTTTGAGCTTGCTTCAAGAAAAAGTTCCACATCAAAACTCATTTATTGGACAATGTACAAGCCCAATTCCAATCCAAATGTTCAATTCAAATGGTCAGCTACAAAATCAGATGAAATTCATGAGTGTAACATGCTGAAATCACGTGTGCATGGGAGTAGCTTTTAATTTGGGAATTTTCAAAATTCAAAGGAACCAAGCCTCATTGGGCCTCCATTGCATCAGATATCCATAATATAAAAGCTTAGAATCATTTTTGAGAGCTCAGAATGTGCAATTCATGGAAGGAGCTCAGAGTTGAAGTTTGAAATTCAAGATCAAATTTGAAAATCTCAAATCCATATCTAAGCCGTTTCAAAGAAAATTGGAGCAAGCATCTTCTTCCTTGAACTTCGTAGAGTGGATCTGCATAGTTTGAAGCAAGCTCAAGCTCATTTGAAGCTCCAACGGAGAGACTCCGTTAGGTAAACTTCAATTCCAAATTTCTCCCATATTAAACATTGAATCCATGCCATTCTTGTTGCATTTGAAGTCCTACAACTTGTAGGCAAAATTTGAGTACTTAATTGCTGTGTTGGATGAGATTTCCAATTGAGCTTGTGATTTTTCAATCGTTTGTTTCTCCTTGTTTATGCGTGATTAATACTTTTTGAGCTTGGATTTGGAACCTACATAGCTTGGCGTTCAATTTGGTGTATGATTTTGTTGATTTTGGTGAGGTTTAAGAACCTGATCTTCGGCCACCTCGCTAGTGAAGACGACCGGATCTAGGGCTCTGGCGTTTGTTTCTTTTTCAGGCATGCTTGCGTGTACCTATTTGACCTTTTGACCCGAGGAGATGAACGACTGTGATCCTCTTGACTTGCTTACGTGGCTTGGCTGACTTCCATGTCATTAAGTGGAACGCTGCATTTTGGCATGAGCTGATTCATTTGGTATTGGGCTCAATGCACTATCTACACCCCTCTCTTGTTGAAGCCCAATGGATTGAACTGAAATCCTTGCTGTTTGCACCGTGCGTTTATTTCTTTTCTTTTTTTATTTTATTTTATTTTACTTCTGTTATCATTTTAAATCATTAAAAATACCTCCAAGCTTGATAAATTCCACCAAAAAATATATTCCGATACTTTAATGTGTCATTTAATTTTTGATATTTTTTATTTTCATTTTCCATTTATTTTTCAATTAAAATTGGAATTAAAGATTGGAGGTGTTTTTAAATTGATTTTTCCTTGTTCCTTTTGTTTTCATATTTGTTTCTTGACCAATTTTTATCTCCAAGGAATGAGATTTCTTCCTCATGTTGTTGATGAGTTGAAGTGTCTACGAGGATGATTTTGACCCTGGTTTGGTTCATTTTTGTTTGACTTTTAAGTCATTTCTTTTGAACCTCGACAACCCTCTTTCAAAATGGTGCACGCTTGTGAATCAAATTCTTTGGTGATATTTTGAATGAACATTGGTTGTATGCTCTTGGCCTCTGGTTTCCAACTTATTGATGTGATTTTGAGATTTTATTTGGTTTTATTTGAGCCATTTTCCTATTTTTGGAGTAGCTTGCAAGTCAAGCTATCCCTAAGGGTGGTTCACACAAACACTTGACCTAGTTTTGATGGGAAATGACCCTTGTGGATCCAAAATGCTCCCAAATCTTGTTGATTCACATTTATAACATGATGAAGTGGTTGGTGGTAAATTTTTAGGTCAGACACTTGTTTGGTTTTTGTTGTGAGTTGCATTCTTTTTAGACTTTCCATTTGAAGTTCAATGTTGAAAGTGTTTAGGACTTAGGTCCTTTACCATGCCTAATATTGCAATCTCTTGTTATGTGATTTCTTATTTGCTTTGTGCACTCTCTTCCCTTGTTCTTACCTCTATCCAAGGACCATTGAATCCCATTTGAGATGGTTTGGTCCCTTCTTTAGAGGTACTCTGAACATATCATGAATGGTGATTCATTTTGAGGACTTTTGTGCCTTCTTTTGCATAATCCTTGTGGTGCTTATGGTTGAGCGGCCTCTATGAGTTCCTTGCTGTCCTCATCTTATCTCCCATTCCCATTTGGATTATGGCTTCTTTTCTTTTTTTTTTGGTTTACCTTTTGTTAGTGGTTGATGTTTGAGTGGTTGTAGGAATTCCATTTCTCCCACTTCATCCCATTTTGGTGTGAACTTGCTTGAGTTCTTTTGTGTGCACTTCCTTTTATTGTTCTTGAATCTCTCATTTTCATGCTTTAGGTTGAGATGTGCTTGTGGTGGCTACTTCCCCACACTTGGTTCCTCCCTCTTTTCTTCCTCTTTGCTTGTGCATTACATGTTTGCATTCTTTCTTCTTTCACTTATGCTTTCTTCTTCTTCTTCTTCTTTTGCCTTCCTTTGCCATGTTCCCTTAGGACCTCTAATCTCTATTGTTCAATATTTATTATGATAGAACTTAGGCTTGAACCCATGCATGATAACATTAGGTAGCATTCCCTTTTCATTTCAATCATAGGTGCACTTTGTATGAGAACATTAGGTTGAGTCTTAGTCTCCCTTTAGAGTTGTGTCTCTCTTCTCATCTTCAAACTTCTTCAAGACACTTAATAATGGATAATGAATGTTGTACGCTACGAGCCTTAAGTATTTGGGAAATGATGATTGAGGGGACTCCTCTCAATTGTTTAGAGTGTTTAGCGTATGTCCTTTGGACGATATGCGACGCATTCGCTCCTAAGTCATAGTCTTTAGTGCAACATGAATTACAAATCAAATTCAATTCACTTCTTGTCTAAAAAACACAAAAACAAACCTTAAATCTTTTTATCCTTCGGGGTTTAATTTGGAAACCTTTTTCATAAGGAGAGTTTTGTTAACTCTTGGTTCTACCGCAAACAGGTAACGCCTAAGTCTCCAATGGTCGAGCTGTATACACCTAACTGCTAGAACTAAGTTTTAACCCTACTTGGGTAAAACACTTGAACCAACCTGTGGTCTTGTTAGCCCGAACTATGTTTTCTCTGATTTCTTATACCAGACGAGGATACGTAGGCACAAGACGGTGATGTCTTGGTGAGCAACCTTCCCCACCTTTCACCCGTAGTTTTTCAAACTACGTTGACTCTGACTTTCCCATTGCACGAGGGAGTATGTAGGCCCAGAGCGGCGATGCTCTATCGAGTCTCTTCTCTTTTCTTTTGTCCCGGTGGCCTGTAGCTTAGATAGATAAACACCTTTTTTTAGATAGATAACAAGCGTGGATCCCGTCGAGTACGACGGACGTGAGAGGTGCTAATACCTTCCCCTTGCGTAACCAACTCTCGAACCCAAGATATGGTTGCGATGACCTGTCTTTTCCCTTTTCGTTAGGTTTTATCTGATCGTTTCCTTTCCCTCTTTTAGGATAAATAACAAACGGTGGCGACTCTTCTGTCTTTACCGGCCCCTCTTCGCAGCGATGCGACACCCAGTGGAACGAATTTTGTTCTCAGCAGGGCAGTTTACCCAGGAGAGTTCTTTTCTTGGAAACCATCAAGAACTTGTTTTCCCAGCATAAGTCCGATCATACTTGGAACCCGGTCATTCCCAGCGGAGTTGGTTTCGTTCTTCAGCATTCATTTTGCTGGGGAGGTTCCTTTGCATTTGCATTCGTGCATAACATCCTCCCAAACACGTAGCATTTCCATTTCGTATGGAGCATTACGCCATCTTTAAACATATGCTTTCAAAACATAAGCCAGGTTGTTACCTCTTGTTTTTAGATGTATCTCCAACAGACAACGATGTATTCTCTTGAGCCTGCATGGTATTTAGACCCCGACAAGAGTTATTGATAGATGTGTTCATTTTATCTTATCTTCGACAGATATCAGTATATTTCTTGAGCCTGTGTGGTATCCAGACCCCAGCGAATATTGATGTCTTCTTGAGCCTGTGTGGTATCCAGACCCCGATAAGAGTTACTGGTAGATATGTTCATCTTATTTTACCTTTAGCGGATATTGGTATATCTCATGAGCCTGTGTGGTATCCAGACCTCGGCAAATATTGATGTTTCTCTTGAGCCTGTGTGGTATCCAGACCCCGACAAGAATCTTTGATGGATGCGTTCATCTTATCACTTACTCCCCAACAGATTTTACTTATTCAAGTTTGTTCTTCCCCAGCGGAATTCTTCTTCCAGATTGTGAATTGACGAATTCTCTTCTCAACTTTGTGTTGACCCGGACTTCGGGTTTGATGCCTGCTTGGATTAGCAGATGTTCTCAACTTCGTGTTAAGCCGGCCTTCGGGTTTGATGCCTGCTTGGATTAGCAGATGTTATCAACTTCGTGTTGACCCGGCCTTCGAGTTTGATGCCTGCTTAGATTAGCAGATGTTCTCAACTTCGTGTTGAGTCGGCCTTCCAGTTCGATGCATGTTTTAATTAACAGATGCATGCTTGGATTAGAAAATGTTCTCAACTTTGTGTTGAGCCAGCCTTCAGGTTCGATGCCTGTTTTAATTAATAGATGTCTGCTTGGATTAGCAGATGTTCTCAACTTCGTGTTGAACCGGCCTTTGGGTTCGATGCCTATTTTAATTAACAGATGTCTGCTTGGATTAGCAGATGTTCTCAACTTCGTGTTGAGCTGGCCTTCGGGTTCGATGCCTGTTTTAATTAACGGATGCTTGCATGTTAGCAGATGTTTCTTCCGACTGCGTGTCGATGCTTTCTAATTGGTGGTAATTTAGGTCACTGTCCTTACGATTATCATATACAGTTTCTCTAGTGATCCTTTTCCACTCTAGTGGACCTTTTATGCAGTTTACTTTTTTGCGGTTGGCAGATTTCTGGCTTCTGTTGTATTCAACCATCTTTTACCATAAACTTTTGAAAGTCGTTCGATTTTCATCCTTTCAGGTCCAAGTTGTTTGAATAGGGGCAGCTGTTGTACCCCAAAATTTGACCAACCTTTCCTTTTAACTTGGCTTGTGTTTCATTTTCATTTAGCATTTTCATTTTTGCATATCATTGGTTCTTAACAGGGGATCAAGAGTTGTTGTGCCATTCAAGAGGAGAGATTCTTTATTCAAGCTCAAGCCAGGGGCTTGTGCAAGCCATCAAGGGTTCATTTACCATCAGGGTAAAGTTTCAGAGCTCCTTGAGAGGAGAGGTTTGTATATGGGTGTCACCTCCTATCTTGAGGATCATCAGAGGGTCATCAGAGGATCATGAGGTCACTTACTTGGATAAGACATGATTTAAAAGCTCATTTTGTACCTTGAGAGGTCTTTATGAAGCTTGTGTGGCCATACAATTCATCTACAAAAGCCTCAGTCAAAGGATGTGGAGCTAGGGTTGCATCTGGTCAACCCAAAGTCAACTGTGGAATTGAGAGGGTTCAAATACTTGGTTCTAGGTCATTGAGGCATGGTAAGTCATCCCAAAGCATCTAGGATGTCATGTTAAGATCAAATCAAGGAGATTCAAGAGTTCAAGGAGTTGCTAATTAGGGTTTCAGATGATTTTAGTGTAAAATCCCCTTCTTGGGTGCCTAACTTCTAGGACAATGTTCCCTATGATGCAAGCTCAATCTAATTTTCATGAAAACTTGAGACTTATGGAGCATCTTTCAAGCTTTCTTTTGAGTATAAGAAGTCATCCATTGAGTTTGTACATCTCAAGTTATGATGTCAGCAAGTTGGTGTCCTCAGTTGAAGAGAATTTTGGTCAACTTAAAGTCAACTCACTTCCAAGACATTTTTGACATGGAATCAAGTTTATCCTTACTTTCAAGCAAACATAAAAGTTGTTCCTCATGATCTTAGCTTTCCAAAAACTCCTAGAAGTCCTCTTTCTCACTTGTACATCTCAAGTTGTGGTTTTCACAAGGCAAGGGTATTTTGGGAAAGTTCGTTATGGGTCATTTTCTTCAATGGTCAATTTCATGAACTTTGAGACCTCAGATGCAATTTTGTACCACATGAATGTTATGTCACATTGATTCAACTTTATCACGAACTTAAAATCTAAGGCCTTTGGTGGATAGTATGATCTTTTGAGCCATTTCAAAGGTGAAAATTTGACTTTTGATCATGATTTGGATATCTTACATTACAAGTCATTTTTGACCTCATTCTTGAACTTTTTCACACAATCACATGACCATAAGGATAATTACTTCATTTGTGCCAACATGAAGAGGAATTATAGGTCACTTTTTTTCAAATTCATACCTTAAAAGTCATGTTGTAAAACCTCGTCCCAACTCATTCTACATGACCAAGACCTTTCCATTTCATTCCTACACCCTCAATTATGCCCTTTGCTGACCCTAAGTGAAGTGGAAATTGGATGACCCGTGTGTGACTCCAAAGTAGAAAGTTTGGCCAAAAATTTGAAATCATACAATGCATCCAACATGGGCCTGCATGATCATCACAAACCCATCATATAAGTGCTAAAACTTTGCCCTAAACCATTAGAGTGAGTGCTGGCTGCGTAAGAGAGCTCCTTCACTTCAAAATTTCTAAAAATTTTCATCTCTTTGAATCAGTTAGCTCCTGGATCATTTCTCCAAGCTTCTGCTTAATTCTTCTTCACCAGAGCTCAAGGAAGGGTTTAACATCTTTAAAGTGAAGCTTGCACCCACTTTCAAGAGCCAATGGAGCAGCTCCGTTAGGTATATTCTTCAACTTATTTCTCTCATTCTAGACATGCATTAGGTTCATTCTGGCTTGCATCTGAAGCCCTACCTTTGGTAGGAATTGTTTGACTATTTTTTGTTCATGTTTGATGGAGTTTTCAGTTTGCATATTGTCGCAACTGCGAAAAACAACCAGCGGAAAACAAAAGAGTCGCCACCTTTCGTTATTTATCCCACAGAGAGAGAAAGGAAACAATCGGAAAAAACCTGACGAAAAAGGGAAAGACAAGGTCATCGCAACCAAGTATGGATTCAGGAGTCGGTTACGCGAGGGGAAGGTATTAGCACCCCTCACATCCGTCATATTCGACGGGATCCATGCATTGTTGTCTATCTAAAAGGGTGATCAATCTATCTACACTAATGGTCAAGGGACAAAATAAAAAGGAAAGAGAAGTGACTCGACAGAGCATTGCCGCTCTATGCCTACATACTCCCTCGTGCAATGGGAAAGTCAGAGTCAACGTAGTTCGACTAACTACGGGTGAAAAAGGAAAGGTTGCTCGCCAAGACACCGTGTCTTTTGCCTACGTACTTTCATCTGGTATGAAAGATCAGAGCAAACTTAGTTCGGGCTAAAAAGGACCACAGGCTGGTTCAAAACTTTTTTAGGCCCGAGTAGGGTTAACAACCAGTTCTAGCAGTTGGTATATGCAGCTCCACCATTGGAGACTTAGGCGTTACCGTTTGTGGTAGGACTAAGAGTTAACGACACTATTTTATCTGAAAATATTTTCCTGATTAAGATCCCGAAGGATGAAAAAAGTTTGAAGTGTTTTTGTGTTTTTTAGAGAAGAAGTGTTTTGAACTTGATTTGTAACTCATGTCGCACCAGAGACTGTGACCTAAGAGCAAATGCGTCGTATATCACCCAAAGGGTGTACACTAAACACTCTAGGTCATTAAGAGGAAGCCCCCCAATCATCATTTCTCAAGTAGCTTAAGGCTCATAGCGTGCAACACTTGTCATTCTTTATTAAGTGTTTTATGAATGTTTGAAGACAAGAAGAGAAGAAAGGACACTAATGGGAGACTAATCAATCCTAACAGTTATCATGCAAAATGGATTTAAAGTTGGGATACAAAATGGAACTACCTAATGTTATCATGCATGGTTAGGCACCTAATGTCTATCATAACCTCAAGAGGTTATAGAACTTATGGGGAGCATGGCAAAGAAAAAGCAAAAAAAGAAGAAGAAAAAGAAAGCACATGCAAATGAAGATGCAAACATAAGATGCACAAATAGAATGAAAGTGGGAGGAAAATAGTGTGGGGCAGGAGCCTCCACAAGCTCATCTCAACCAAGCATGCATATGGAAATGCAAGAAAAGAAAAGAAAGAGAATTGCACAAGAAGAAGTCAAACAAACAAGAAAAAACCACACAAAGATGCACCAAAATTGGGATGAAATGACCTAAGTCAAACAACATTAACCACACCACCAAAACTAAACCAAATGAAAAGGAAAGGGAGCTCAACATAAAGTTGAGGATGGGAGGCTATATGAGGGCAGCAAGGACCTCATATCATGCACTCAACCATAAGCATCACAAGAAAATGTAAAGAAAAACACAAAAGCATCCTCATGGATTCATCACTTTAGGTGTGCTTCAAATACCTCCAAAGGAGGGACCAAGACACCTTAAATGAGATTCCAAGGTCATTGGGCAGAAGATAAAGATGGAGAAGAAAGCTCAAAAGCAAAAGCAAATCATATCAAAAGGAAAGGTAAGCAAAAGAAACAAAGGAATGCAAGCATACTTCACATTGAAACCCTAATTGAAAGCTCAAAAGAAAACAAACAAATGAACAAGAAGGAAACAATGTCATGACCTAAAATTGAACAAACATCATCCTTAACATGTTAGAAGCATGAAACAAAAGGCATTGAGAGCTCAAAGGATCCAAAAATATCATATCCAAGTCAAACTAGGTCAAGATGTATGTATGAACCCCCCTTGGAGGTAACTTGACTTGCAAGTTACCTCAAAATTAGGAAAATGATTCAAAAATGACCAAATAAAATGCACAAGATATTTAAACATGTTGGCAAATAGATGCCAAAATATCACAATCAAAATCAATTCACAACACCACCAAAGAAATTAATTCACTAGGGTGTCCCATTGTGAATGAGGATTGTCGAGGGTCAAATGTAATGCATCAAAAGTCAAACCAAAAGTCAACTAACAGGGGCAAAATGGTCCTAAAAAATTCATCAACTCACCATGGACATGAGGATGAATTTTCATTCATTGGATTAAAGGGAAATGAGAGAAACAAAATAAAAACCAAGCAATGTCAAGATTTAATTCAAATAAGACACTTCCAATATTTAATTCCATTTTTAATTGAAAATAAAATCAAAAAATAAAATAAAAATTTCCTAAAAATAATAGACATCTCAAAGTTGCTAAAACATATTTTTGTGGAATTTTTAAACCATTGGAAGTATTTTAAATGAAATTAAATCAAAACAGAAATAAAACAAAAAAAAAGAAAAAAAGAAAAAGAAAATAAAATGAAATAAAAGCTGGGTGCAAAAAGTAAAGAAAACACGTTGAAAATCACATTGGGCCCAACAAGGGGGTGTAAGCAGCAAAGAAAGCCCAGGTTCAAACCAAAAACGTGAGTGCTAGGGTGATCTTGTGTATGGAGTCAAACAAAGGACCAAGGTGAAACACGCCCTGAGCAGTTGGATCAAAAAGTAATCCAATCAGAAGGATCACAATCCAACACGTGGCCAGGCTAACACAATTAAATGAAACACAACACTTCATCATGTTTCAGTGTGTGCAGTCAAACGTGAGTGCATGGTGCGTCTTAATCTAGGCCGTGGAAACAAAAGTAGTCAGATCCAAAGAACACAATGTGCCACGCAGTCATCTTCACCATTTAAATACTGAAACGGAGGGAAGCAAACCAGACGGCCGGAAACACTGTTTTGGTCGTCTTCCCCGACGAAGCTTAAGTCCAAACTGATTTACGTCTCACGCAGAATCCAAATCCATAGTTCATTTTAAGTTTTAATGGATAAACAAGCCAAATTGCAAACAACAAGTTTAAAGCTCACACCAACAATCATCACCAATGCCAGTCCATTTTAGTTATAATTGATCTACACAATTCCTAGGTCTCAATGATGCAAAAATGGCAAGCAATTGGATAGTAAATAGAGAGAAAAGTTGAATTGAAGATACCTAGTGGAGAGCTTCCACTGAGCCTTCAATTCTTGGTGAAGCTTAGAGAAAAATATCCAAAATCACTCCACGAACCTCCAGGAAACTTTTGTTGTGCTCAAATTTGCTTGAAATCCAATAAATCTCCAAAATTGTGTTTCAGATTTCTCTCACTTTTTCAAGCTGCTTTCTCTGCAATTTCTTCACCAAAACGCGTTCTGAAGCATTGTGAATGATCAGGGGAATATATGTGATGGATCCTGAAGCAAAGAAAGCCCAATTACATGCTGTGTAGCCCAATTGCAAAATCAAATTTCCTTGGTTTGGAGCTTCCAAATGTGCACGAATTTGCCACTGCCAAGCATGGAAAAACACTCATTTAGCTTGCTGAGACCTCATGTAAATCAAATGGATAGGATTAAAGCCTTGGAAAGATCAAATGGTTGAGATTGCACTATCAAAAATTCACTTGAAAGTGCCTTTGGAAAACACATGAAAATGACCCTAAAACCTCAATCCAATGCTTGCATCTTGTTCACCTCATCTTTGTGACTCAAAAAATGCATAAGGTTGCTTCCAAATGATTAAAAATCAATTAATTCCATTTTTCCCTTTTAAGCTTCCTTCATGAAAAAGTTACACCTCAATTCTCCAATTCAAGCCAAGTCCATGATTCCTTGATGTTTGGTTGAGCAAATGACCCCATTTGGAGCAAGTTTCATGTTGGAAAGATTTTTATTTGAAGTGTGTAAAGTGGTGAAATGGACCTATAATAAAATGACCTGTAATCTTGCTTTCTCAAAATACCCCTGACTTGCAAGCCTCATAACTTGAGTTCTACAAATCAGATGAAAGACTTCTAGTACTCTTTGGAAAGCTAAGATCATGAGGAACAACTTTCATGTTCGTCAAAAGTTGACGAGAAATATCCTTCTAGGTCAAAAATGGCTTGGAAGTTGGTTGACTTTTGTTAACCAAAATCACATTCATCTAAGGACCTATAACTTGTCAGCATCATAACTTGAGTTCTAGAAATCAGATGAATGACTTCTAATACTTAAAAGAAATCTTGAAACATGCTATACAAGTTTCATGTTGGGGTCAAGATGACCTGAGACTTCTATCTTGAGATAAGTGGTCTTGAAGTTGGGCACTAAACATGAAATTTTACACTGAAAACCCTAATTTAGTAACTTCTCACACTCTTGATTCTTGATGAATTGATCTTGAAATGATATATTAGACATCTCAATACAACATCCCATGACCATAGAGACTTGGAATTGAGTCTTAATCTCTTTGATTTCACAATTGACTGAGGATTAACCAGATGAAAACCCTAGATGCAACACCTTGATTGTGGCTTCTTCCACATCACACAACAACTCGAATAAGCTCCAACATGGCTCTCAAAGCACTCAATGAGCTCTCTCAACATCTTATATCCATAATCATGAATTCACAACCCTTTGATGATCTTCAACTGTCCTCCAAGTTAGGAGCTGACCCACATACATCTATCAATCCTTTCAAAGAATATTGACCACTTATAGATGACCTGATGACCATCCAAACTTGAGTAACACCCCTTGCTTAGGCTCAACACTATGAGTAGACTCCTCTTGCTATGCGCAACCTCTTTATCCCCTGTTTAATGAAAAATGCTATGCAATGCAAATGCTATGCAATGCAAATGCTATGAGAAAATGAAATGAAACATAAACCAAGTGAAGAAAAGGTTGGTCAAATTTTGGGGTGCAACAGCTGCCCATATTCAAACGAATTGAACCTAAGTGAGTGAAAAGCGAACGACTTTCACACCATCAAGGTAAAAGATGGTTGAATACCAAAGAACCCGGAAATTTGCCAACCGCAGAAAATAAAACTGCAAACAAGAATCTCTGGAGTTAATTGCTCTGATCACGAACATACTCGGCTGGGGAAAAGAGAAACTTAACGAGTAACTCTGCTTGGGGAAAACTATGAAAAGGGGAATATTTCAAATTGCTGGAACCTGGATATTCAACGAACAAAATGAAGCAACACTTTCCGAAGTCTGGACACTCAACGTAGGGATCGGAGCCTGGATGCTCAACGTAACAAACCGGAGCTTGGATGCTCAACGCAATAAGCCGGAGTCTGCATACTCAGCGTAAAAGCCGGAGCCCGGATACTCAACGTAATAACTGGAGCCTGGATGCTCAACGTAAAATCCGGAGCCTAAATGCTCAACGTAAAAATCCGGAGCCTGGATACTCAACCTAGGTGATCGGAGCCTGGATACTCAACGGACGAAGGAATTATCACAACATGGAAATTGACCGGAGTCTGGATACTCGACAAACAAAAGAATATACCATTTGTAAATTCACCGGAGCCTGAACGCTCAACGAAATAAGCTGGAGCCTGAATGCTCAACATAAAATTGACCAGAGCCTGGATACTCAACGAACAAAAGAAGTACACCATAAACTGGAAATTTATCGGAGCCTGGATACTCAACGAAATTAGAATCATGGAAAATTTGCCGAAGTCTGGATACTCAACGTAATAAATCGGAGCCTGAATGCTCAACAAAAGATTGACCGGAGCCTGGATACTCAACGAAAATAAACTGGAGCCTGGATGCTCAACGAAATTGACCGGAGCCTGGATACTCAACGGACAAAAAAAGATCACCACCATATGAAACTTACCCGAGTCTGGATACTCAACGAAGGAGTCGGAGCCTGGATGCTCAACGTAGGTGACCGGAGCCTGGATACTCAACGGAGAAGGGAAAATTACCAAAGTCTGAACACTCACCGGATCAAGAGAAAATACCTGTTGGAAATTTACCGGAGTCTGGATACTCAACGGAACTGACCGGAGTCTGGATACTCTACGGACAAAACAATATACCACAAATCGGAAATTCACCGGAATCTGGATATTCAACGGAGAAGGAGTAAAACCACAAAACTTATCAAGGTCTGACTTTACCGAAGTCTGGATACTCAACGGAAAAAAGCAATGCGTCACAAATTGAAAATTCACCGGAGTCTGAATACTCAACGGAGAAGCAGGAGCCTGAATGCTCAACGAAAATAATCCGAAGCCTGGATGCTCAACAAAGATTGACTGGAGCCTGAATGCTCAACGTAGGTGACCGGAGCCTGGATACTCAACAGAAAAGGGAAAATTACCAAAGTCTGAACACTCACCGGATCAAGAGAAAATACCTGTTGGAAATTTACCGGAGTCTGGATACTCAACGGAACTGACCGGAGTCTGGATACTCTACGGACAAAACAATATACCACAAATATACCCATCAAAATTTTTAACACCACACTATATTCACCGGAGTCTAGATAATCTACGGAAAAAGCACAATAATATCAATCACCATGGTCTGGATACCACAACCATCTTTACCGGAGTTTGGATACTCGACGGAAAAAGGAAAATTCCTATCAACTGGGAAGGGACCGGAGTCTGGATACTCAACAGACTAATGAATTCATCATAAATACTTATCATGACCCGCTGAGATCCGAATATACTGCTGGGGAATACCCTGAGCCGGGGTCTGGATACTGCGCGGGCTGCCAGAAATTTACATGGTCTGGATACCAAGGGAAAGATCAAACCTCAGAGGATACACCTGAAACAAAGAGATAACAACCTGGTTTATGCTTCACATGCATATGTTTGAAAATGGCGTAATGCTCCATACGAAATGGAAATGCTACGCATTTGGGTGGATGCTATGCATGCATGCAGATTCAACGGAACTGAATCAGCAAAATAAATGCTAGAGATACAGAAAACACCTTGCAGGGGGAACAACCTACTCATGCCAATAACAATTGGACTTATACCGAGGGACAGGCCCTCACTGGCCTCTGGGGATTGCTCTGCTGGGGGACGAACCTAACCAGGCTGCAAATTACTCTGTGGGAAGAAAATCCAATCACAACTTACTGGGGAGTACAGACACCCACTTCGCGGGGACTGAATGTGCACCAACTGCAGAAGTAAAGCGTACCCGCTACCTGCTCACTTAAACTGTATACAAACTTTACTGGAGATAGAGATGCAAACTCCACTTACTGGGGAAGTAGACTCCGGCTGGGGAGCATAAACTTGCTTGAGTACCTGCCCCAGTGTAGTTCAATTTGCCCCAGTCTGATCTCTAGGCCAATTCATCTTGAAAAGAAACGCTTGCCATAAAACGACCTCGAGATAGCTTGCCCCTGAACTTGTAACATGAAAAGATTCTTCCTTGGTTGAATAACTCTGATGAGTTCCAAAGATATGGAGAAGAACAACTCCTTCATTTTCAATTTTGCCTCAGCCTGTGGGATCTCCATAACACCTTCCTCGAAAGGAAACCTGAAATATCTGCACCCTGAAGGTTTGATGCGAACTACTTCAGCATTTTGAACCTCGAAGAAGTGCTTCATATTAATTGTCTTCTGGCTCAGCATAGCATATGTGCTTTTAGGATGGTCTGCCCCAGCCTTGCAATGACTTTGTGTAACACCCCAAATCTAAACTTGCGGATAACAGGAAAAACAACAATTCATATAGCAAACAAAGCGCAGCAGCGCAAACATTGACTGCATGACGGTCGTCATGAGCCTGTGACGGTCGTCACACGGACAAAATTCCTCATATCAGAGATGTTACACTTCAACCTGACAGACAACAATCATTATGCAACAACTTGAAAATATCATACGTAGCACGAAATTGGATGAACAATCACTAATGTATTACTTAACCATTTAATCATAAAACAACTCGTCATTACTTCCGATGGAAGTTCGATAAAGTATACAACATGTTCTCTTAAAACCATTTAATAAAAACATCGTAACAAGTTCAATCAACAATAACATCGACTAAAATAATAACAACAATCGTCTATCCCCCCAAGAGTGCTACGTATCAGAGCGACCAACGACACCTTAACGGGAACTACGCTCTATTCCTGACTACCTGCAAATTACCACCAGAGGAGGTAACATACAACGGAAAAGGGTGAGATATCAATAATATAACATAAAGCATGATAGAAAACATGCCGGAAACTCATCACAGCATTATAGGTTTCGAAATCATAAACATCATCGACAACAACTGCGAGTAATCCATATCTCACATAAACAACATTAACATACAACTAGCGTAATTATGTGACTTCATGCGACTCAACAATGCGACTCAACTGTGCACATGCATGTGGTACCATTTAGGAGCCAACACTCCAAAACTCGGGATATGAGCCAACACCCCAAACCCATCTAGGAGCCAACACTCCAAAACTCGGGACAGGGCCAACACCCTGAACCCATCTAGGAGCGAACACTCCAAATAACGCCAATACAGGCACAACCGTCGCCAATCCAGGCCAAATGCTATGCCATGAAATGCATCTATTATGGACTACAACACAACCATAGCAACCATATAACAAGGCATTACGCCTACAACTAGAATGTCCATAACAGAGCATCATAACATCATACCACTCATACAACCATCACTTTCTACCCGTTCACATATGGGAACAATAACAACATAATTTCAACATTTACGACTGTTCATGTAAAGGAACATTACAACATCGTACCAACAAATAGGAACTCAAAGTGTTCATACAAACGGCTATTCCTATACAGGTATAACATCAACATCAGTTCAACAATTAAGGACTCGAACGTTGCCGTAAGAGCACATCATAACCTTCACTTACTAAATTATCTACAGAGCAATTCTCTTGTCCCATTAGGGCAATCGTACAATGTAACGCCCATTTTATTTAGATTAAATCTAATTATGACTTTTCCATGTCTCATTGCGTCGTAGTCGTATTTGAGTATGAGTTCGTCTCGAAGAAAGGAATTGAATCGGTCGAGTTGTCGGAAAAATTCTGGTTTTGTCGGAAAACTTTGAAAATTCATATCTCTTGATCCGTAAGTCGGATTTGACCCCCGTTCGAAGCGTTGGAAAGCTAAAGAGATGTTCTATCTGGAAAAAAATGAAATTTTGCTGCTATGACGACCTTCACAGGAGTGTGACGACCGTCACACGAGCAAAAACTACAGTTATGCAGAATTTGAACGTGTTCTGGTGGAATGAGAATTTGTAGCAAAAATATATTCCCGTAGACTCTTTTACCCTCAATTACATCATTTTGGGAAAGAAAAGACTGAAAAGAGAAGTTATGTAATGGAGAGAAAGGAAGAGAGAAGAATTGTCGATCGGTAGATTTGGAAGATTGTTGCAGAAAAATCACCGTAGAGTAGAAGCGGAATCGGAAAGCGTGGAATTGACCTTAATTCTAAGGTAAGGGTGGGGTTCAATTCTATAACTGTGGGTATGATCGAATTCATGTGGGGAATCGAGTCATAGGTATAACTTTCGTTAATGGATAAATATTAAGGAAAAGGTTTCCCTAATGGGACAAGATTTCTATGTAGGAATGAATGTGTTATGTAGTTATTAATGCGATTCTCTAAGGTTTTTCTTATGGGCAAATACGTAGAACGAATATGCGATACGGTTATTCGTCCAACGCTCTAATGGTTTTCCCTAATGGGCCAAAAAGGGCAGTTACCTGGTTGTGATTGATTTTTAATTAATTGTGTGAGAAAACGCCGTAATGTTGTTATTACGATAATATGTTGAATTCTTAATTGTTGATACGATGTCGTAATGTTCCTTTACATGAATAGTTGGGATGATGAACATATGATGCATATGAAATAGCAATGTTCTGTTATGGACGTTTTGTTGTAGGCTTGATGCCTTGTTGCATAGCCGGTGATGTTGTGGTCCATAATAGAGGTATTTCATGGCATAACATATTAGCGATGGCCTGTATTGACGGCCCTTTGGCAAATTCTGCGATGGCCTGTATTGGCGGCCCTTAGTGGCAAATTCTGCGATGGCCTGTATTGGCGGCCTTGATGGCAAATTGGTACCACATGCGTATGCATAGTTGAGTTGCATTGATTGAGTCGCATTAAGTTGCATGATTATGTTGGTTGTAGATGGTTGTGGTATACGTGAGATATGGTTTTTCTTGTAGATGATTGTTTCAGATATTTGTAAGTTTGCGAAGATTATATTGCTGTGATACAATTTCTAGTATGACTTCTATCATGCCTTATGTTATATTGTTGATATCTCACCCCTTTACGTTGTATGTTACCTCCTCTGGTGGTAATTTGCAGGTAGTTCGGAATGAAGTTCCGCTTTGTCGTTTAAGTTGTCGTTGGTCACTCTGATACGTAGCACTCTTGGGGGGATGCACGATTATTGTTATTGCTCTTATTTATTTTCTTGTTGCTGAATTTTATGAAGTATTTTATTAAGTTGGGTGCTTTGTTAATGTGCCAAATATTGGTTGTACGCAATAGATCGATGGATCGGAAATGCGGATTTTATGGTTGAAATTAATTGTTGTATTAAATATAAGCAAGATGATTACTTGCTGAATTTTAATGGAGTTCTGTCGTAAATTTCTGGTATCAAGTTGATTATCATAAATGTTGAAAGTGCATTATGTTCCGCTGCAAATGAATATGTTGCTATGTAATTAAGATGTTATGTGAGTTGTTATTAGTTGTTCATCCAAGATTATGTGCTATGTATCATCACTGAGTACATGTTGTCCAATTAAATGGTGAAATGTATGTTTTTGTAAGTCGAATATGTGACACCTCTGTTGCGTCTCAGTTTTTGTGCGTGTGACGGTCGTCACGACTCCATGACGGTCGTCATGCTTGCAAAATTCGTGCACTCTGATTTTGATTTATTTTAAATATGCGTTGGGTTAGAATGGGGTGTTACAATTTGTATCAGAGCAGGTCGGTCCATCTGGCCAAGTTGTCTAATGTTGTTGTTTAATCCCTTGTATGCGGCATGTGTGTGAAAACACTGCCGGTACATGTTTGTCGTCTAGCCTTTGTCTGCAGAAGTGGGAAGGATTCAAGTGGGGGAGAAGCATGTGTTTCTCCGGAATGCTGCAAGTGCAGAGTGAAGGCTCAATGTGTGGTTGAATGCCCTCATAGTTTGGCAAAGATGGTTTGTACCCCATCATGATTTTTGGCTGCCTATTGACAAATTGAGGAACTGATCACCCTTAATCTCTTGTTAATAGTAGACGGGATTGTGTTGGATGGGATAGACGTGTCTTGCAAGCTTGGATGGCGTGAGCAGTGAATTGTTTGGAGTGGAGCTAAGTGCTCAAGAATTGTTTTGATGAGTCGGTCGATGTAAGAAGGTGTAGAGATGTGCATTTTGATTGGAATTTTCGAGAGAGTTGTCGACGACTCGTGTGTTGATTGTTGCCAAACCCGACGGGACTAGTGGTGGTGTTTGGAGATGCTTTGTTGATATGATTTGGAGATATGTTAAAAGTAACTTCAGCGAGTTAGTTATGCTTTAAGGCAACTTGAAGTACGTAAGAAGAATTATCTGACCAGTGTTCAAGAGTTGGTCATTGTTGTAGTTGTGCCGGAGTTGGAGGCTGAAATTGCTTAATCTGAGATTTTGTGAGGAAGCGATGTTTTACAGACGAAAGTCGGAGTAGATTGCATAGTTGTGTCGGGTAATATTAAACCGTGATTGAGTATGCTTGTTTTATAAAATGTGGTTGATTTGGCAAGTTTTGGCATTTTGGAGATTTGAGGATCTAAGATTCGGATTGAAATCGGACGTTGTAGAAATCGCGTTTGATGGTTCTAATTCAATGCCATATGTTAGGGGAGTATGAGTATGTGTTTGTTTCGAAGAAATAAATTGAATCAGTCGAATTTTCGGGCAAAAATGCTGAATTCCCGCAGCAGATTTTGGGCAAAATTCTGGTTTTTCGGAAAACTTCAAAAATTCATAACTCTTGAACCGTATGTCGGTTTTGACTCCCGTTCAAAGTGACGGGAAGCTAACGAGATGATCTTTATAGGAAAAATAGTTTTGGAGTCAGTGAATGAGCCAATTATAGCAGAATATTCGAAACGTGTCATTTTGGCAATTTTACCATCGTGAACGGGTGCGGTTGATGTGTTATCATACTGTGTGTTTTCGGTATATAACGTGGTAGCTGATGCTTTGGTTTGAAAACCTTACCGGTAACGATGATGATGGTGAAAAGAGTTAGAATCGATTGAGCAGTTTGGCGATACAAGTTTGGTCTGTGAAGAGACTTGTTATGGAGTTAAGCCGTGTGTGTTAGAACTTACTAGTAGTATTCTTGAGGAGATTCGAGAAGGTCAGAAAATTTGGTTTGAGTTGGTAGATTGGTTGAAGTTGATGAATCAAAGTCGAAGAGTTGATTTTCGGATTTGTGGAAGTGGTATCGCGATATGTCGTGATGGAGTTTGTGGTCGACTTAGTTACGGAAACTAGTCCGATATTGAGAACTCCACATTGTATGTCTGTTTGGATGGTCGAGGAATTAATTTGATTGAGTGGTATGAAGCGTGATGTAACACGATTTGTGTATGCATGTTTGACTTGTCAGAAGTAGAAAGTTGAGCATCAGAAACCTGTTGGGTTGATGCAACCGTGAGAAACTCTAGAATGGATATTGGATAGTGTTTCCATGGATTTTGTGACGGGTTTTCCAAAGAATTTGAAGGAATATGATTCGATTTGGTTGGTTATGAATGAATTGACAAGATTAACCCATTTCCTACCAATGAGGGAGAACCAGTCTATGCTGAAGCTAGCTGAGATGTGTATCGATGAAGTTGTGAAGTTGTATGAGGTGCCGTCGAATTTTGTGTCAGATGGGAACCTGAGTTCTTCATTGAGATTTTATGAGAGTTTTGCAGACGTTTGAATGTCATGTCGAAGTTGGATTTTTTCTAGCATCCGTGGACGGATGGGCAGACAGAGAGAACTATTTAGTATGTAGAGGATTTGTTGAGTTATGTTGATGTATGTCCGGCGAAAGTGTTGTGCTCGGACATGAGATTGTGTAAGAGACGATTGAAAAGATTAAAAGGATCCAAGATAAGATGTGTTTTGAGAGTTACGATAGGAACTGGTGTTGGTCGAGCGTGAGGTCTCGGAAATACCACTATGTTTTGTTTATCTGTATCAGAGTGGCGCAGCGGAAGCGTGGAGAAAGTAGCATGCTAGGCTGTTTTACCGCTGTCGCTTGTGGGAATTGCATGATGTGTTCATGTGTCCAAGCTGAGGAAGTACATTAATTCAGATGGATAGTGTACAAGTGAAGGATGATTTGATTGTTGAGGCATTGCTAGTTCAAGTTGATGGACGAGAAGCAACTTCGAGGTAAAAGGATTCTTTGGTAGAGGTAATTTGGAAGATTGGGATGCGAGAGTCGTATCCGGAGTTGGTTGAATCGAGGTAATTTCGAGGACGAAATTCTTTTAAGTGGGGGAGAGTTGTAACGCTCGTTTTATTTCAATTAAATCCAATTATGACTTTGCCATGTCTCGTTGCGTCGTAGTCGTATTTGAGTATGAGTTCGTCTCGAAGAAAGGAATTGAATCGGTCGAATTGTCGGAAAAATTCTGGTTTTGTCGGAAAACTTTGAAAATTCATATCTCTTGATCCGTAAGTTAGATTTGACCCCCGTTCGAAGCATTGGAAAGCTAAAGAGATGTTCTATCTGGAAAAAAAATGAAATTTTGCTGCTATGACGACTGTCACAGGAGTGTGACGACCGTCACACGAGCAAAAACTGCAGTTATGCAGAATTTGAACGTGTTCTGGTGGAATGAGAATTTGTAGCAAAAATATATTCCCGTAGACTTTTTTACCCTCAATTACATCATTTTGGGAAAGAAAATACTGAAAAGAGAAGTTACGTAATGGAGATAAAGGAAGAGAGAAGAATTGTCGATCGGTAGATTTGGAAGATTGTTGCAGAAAAATCACCGTAGAGCAGAAGCGGAATCGGAAAGCGTGGAATTGACCTCAATTCTAAGGTAAGGGTGGGGTTCAATTCTATAACTGTGGGTATGATCGAATTCATGTGGGGAATCGAGTCATAGGTATAGCTTTCGTTAATCGATAAATATTAAGGAAAAGGTTTCCCTAATGGGACAAGATTTCTATGTAGGAATGAATGTGTTATGTAGTTATTAGTGCGATGCTCTAAGGTTTTCCTTATGGGCAAATACGTAGAACGAATATGCGATACGGTTATTCGTACAACGCTCTAATGGTTTTCCCTAATGGGCCAAAAAGGGCAGTTACCTGGTTGTGATTGATTTGTAATTAATTGTGTGAGAAAACGCCGTAATGTTGTTATTACGATAATATGCTGAATTCTTAATTGTTGATACGATGTCGTAATGTTCCTTTACATGAATAGTTGGGATGATGAACATATGATGCATATGAAATAGCAATGTTCTGTTATGGACGTTTTTTTGTAGGCTTGATGCCTTGTTGCATAGTCGGTGATGTTGTGGTCCATAATAGAGGTATTTCATGGCATAACATATTAGCGATGGCCTGTATTGGCGGCCCTTGTGGCAAATTCTGCGATGGCCTGTATTGGCGGCCCTTAGTGGAAAATTCTGCGATGGCCTGTATTGGCGGCCTTGATGGCAAATTGGTACAACATGCATATGCATAGTTGAGTTGCATTGATTGAGTCGCATTAAGTTGCATGATTATGTTGGTTGTAGGTGGTTGTGGTATACGTGAGATATGGTTTTTCTTGTAGATGATTGTTTCTGATATTTGTAAGTTTGCGAAGATTATATTGCTGTGATAGGATTTCTAGTATGACTTCTATCATGTCTTATGTTATATTGTTGATATCTCACCCCTTTACGTTGTATGTTACCTCCTCTGGTGGTAATTTGCAGGTAGTTCGGAATGAAGTTCCGCTTTGTCGTTTAAGTTGTCGTTGGTCACTCTGATACGTAGCACTCTTGGGGGGATGAACGATTATTGTTATTGCTCTTATTTATTTTCTTGTTGCTGAATTTTATGAAGTATTTTATTAAGTTGGGTGCTTTGTTAATGTGCCAAATATTGGTTGTACGCAATAGATCGATGGATCGGAAATGCGGATTTTATGGTTGAAATTAGTTGTTGTATTAAATATAAGCAAGATGATTACTTGCTGAGTTTTAATGGAGTTCTGTCGTAAATTTATGGTATCACGTTGATTATCATAAATGTTGAAAGTGCATTATGTTCTGCTGCAAATGAATATGTTGCTATGTAATTAAGATGTTATGTGAGTTGTTATTAGTTGTTCATCCATTATTATGTGCTATGTATCATCACTGAGTACATGTTGTCCAATTAAATGGTGAAATGTATGTTTTTGTAAGTCGAATATGTGACACCTCTGTTGCGTCTCAGTTTTTGTGCGTGTGACGGTCATCACGACTCCATGACGGTCGTCATGCCTGCAAAATTCGTGCACTTTGATTTTGATTTATTTTAAATATGCGTTGGGTTAGAACATGGTGTTTACTTGCATGCTGTTCTGAATTCTCTTAAGAAATGAAACGTTAGCCAACGTTCAGATCTTCTAAAGATTGTTAGTTCATAGTTTCACAAAAGAAATATTGATCAGAATAAAATAAGCAATCAGAAGAAATACTTCAGAGCATTAAGCATTTTTGCATCTGTAAAAATTTGCTTCTGATAAATATTATTCTGGACAAAAATCCATACCAATATTTTTCAGAATAAAATTGAATCTATCTTCAACAAGGGGTTTTGTAAAAATATCTGCCCATTGATGATCTGTATCAACAAAGGCTAAATTTATGATTCCCTTCTGAACATAGTCTCTGATGAAATGATGCTTAATTTCTATATGTTTTGCCTTAGAATGTAAAATGGGATTCTTGGACAAACATATAGCAGAAGTATTATCACAAAAGATAGAAATGTTACTTTCAAAAATTTGATAATCTTCTAGTTGACTCTTCATCCAGAGCATCTGCGTGCTACATCCAGCAGCAGCAATGTATTCAGCCTCTGTGGTTGAAAGTGCAATTGTGGGTTGCTTCTTGCTGTACCAGGAGATTTGATTTCTTCCTAGAAATTGACAACTTCCAGAAGTACTTTTTCTTTCCACTCTGTCTCCAGCGTAGTCAGCATCACAGAATCCAACTAATTTGAAATTATCAGATTTTCTGTAACACAAACCCACATTAGAAGTACCTTTCAGATACCTTAGAATCCTCTTGACAGCTGTCAAGTGTGATTCTCTAGGATCTGATTGGAATCTAGCACACAGACAAACACTGAACAATATGTCAGGTCTAGAAGCAGTAAGATAAAGAAGAGAGCCAATCATACCTCTGTAGAGCTTCTGGTCTACTTTCTTACTTACCTCTTCTTTGCCAAGTGAGCTAGTAGGATGCATTGGAGTCTTTGCCAGCTTACTCTCAGACATGTTTAATTTCTTCAGAAGTTCTTTAACATACTTTGTCTGATGTATGTAGGTGCACTCTGGAGTTTGATTAACTTGGATTCCTAGAAAGAATCTGTGTTCTCCCATCATGCTCATTTCAAATTCTGCCTGCATACATGTAGCAAACTCCTTTCCAAGCATAATATTTGTTGATCCAAAAATAATATCATCTACATAAATTTGGCAAATTAGAAGATCTTTCTTAATTGTTTTACAGAATAGTGTTGTATCCACTTTGCCTCTGATGAAATTCTTCTCCAGAAGAAAATTTCTCAATCTCTCATACCAAGCTCTGGGAGCTTGTTTTAATCCATATAGAGATTTCTTTAATTTGAAAACATGATCTGGAAATTTTTCATTTTCAAAACCAGGAGGTTGGTGGACATAAACTTCCTCTTCTATAATACCATTAAGAAAGGCACTTTTAACATCCATCTGATACAGAGTGATGTTATTTTGTGCAGCAAAGGAAATAAGAAGGCGTATAGATTCTAACCTTGCCACTGGAGCATATGTCTCAGTGTAATCAATACCTTCTTGCTGACTGTACCCTTGAGCAACCAACCTTGCCTTATTCCTCTCAACTTCTCCTTTCTCATTTAGCTTATTTCTGAAGACCCATTTTGTACCAATTATATTGAATCCTTGAGGTCTTTGAACTAGATCCCATACATCATTTCTGATGAATTGATTTAGCTCTTCTTGCATGACAATAATCCAATCATTGTCTTGCAGAGCTTCTTCTACAGAAGATGGTTCAATTTCTGACACTAGTCCAAATAGTGATGCTTCAGATGATCTTAGAAAGGATCTTATTCTGATGGGATCATCCTTCTTTCCAATAATGACATCCTCTGGATGAGAAGCTTTAATTCTGGATGATGATCCTCTAATAGTTGACTCTTCAGAAATGTTAAGATTATTCATTTGAGAAGTTAAAGGAGTAGCATCTGGAGTTGCTTCTGGTTCCTTTACTTGAATTTTGTCTGCTTCTGGAACTTCAGAGTCAATAAAGACTACTTCCCTATTTGCAGAGTTATCAACCTGCTTTGGCTTTTCAGAGCCAAGCTTATCATCAAATCTGACATGAATGGATTCTTCCACAATCTGTGTCTCAGTGTTGTATACTCTGTAGCCTTTAGAGCGTTCAGAATATCCAAGCATGAAACACTTCTGTGCTTTGGAATCAAACTTGCTCAGATTTTCCTTAGTGTTTAACATATAGCAAATACATCCAAAAGGATGAAAGTATGAAATGTTGGGCTTTTTGTTCTTCCACAGTTCATAAGGAGTCTTCATCAGAAGAGGTCTAACAGACACTCTGTTCTGAATGTTTTGCCAGATTTGTCTCATTGATCATGGTTCTGGCCATTTCTTGCAAAGTTCTGTTTTTCCTCTCTACAACCCCATTCTGTTGTGGAGTTCTAGGACAGGAAAAATCATGAGCAATGCCATTTTCAGAAAAATATTTTTCAAAATATTTATTTTCAAATTCACCACCATGATCACTTCTGACTTTTATAATTTTGAAATTCTTTTCATTCTGGACTTGCTTGCAGAAGTCAAAGAACACAGAATGTGACTCATCCTTGTGTTTTAAGAACTTTACCCATGTCCATCTACTAAAGTCATCAACAATACTAATCCATACTTCTTGCCTCTGATGGATGCAGTTTTCACTGGTCCAAACAGATCAATATGAAGTAATTCTAGTGGTTTAGAAGTAGAAACAACATTTTTTGATTTGAAAGATGTTTTTGAAAACTTCCCTTTCTGGCATGCTTCACAAAGAGCATCTGAAGTGAACTTCAGATTAGGGAGTCCTCTGACAAGATTAAGTTTATTAATCTGAGATATACGTCTCATATTAATATGGCCCAATCTTCTGTGCCAGACCCATTGCTCTTCATTAACAGACAAGAGGCATTTAACATTTTGAACTTTAAGTTCTGAAAGATTTATTTTATAAATGTTATTTTTCCTCTTACCACTAAATAGGATAGAGCCATCCTTTTGACTAATAGCTTTACAACATTTTTGATTAAAGGTAATGTCATAACCATTGTCACTTAATTGACTTATGGACAATAAGTTATGCTTTAACCCTTCAACAAGTAAAATATTAGTAATAGAGGGAAGTTTACCATTTCCAATAGTGCCAGATCCAATGATCTTGCCCTTCTGGTTCCCTCCAAACTTCACGTCACCTCCAGATCTAAGTTCCAGGCTTTGGAACATAGACTTTTCTCCTGTCATGTGTCGTGAGCATCCAGAGTCCAGGTACCATGATTGGTGTCCTGACCTTGCTGCTAAGAACATCTGCAACAGGAATTATTTTGTTTTTAGGTACCCAGATCTTCTTGGGTCCTTTGGGGTTAGTTGGTTTGTCTAAACTTCTGTTTTTCAACATAATGTTTATTCTGACTTGCCTTGGGTTTAAACACATAAGTATTCTTCTCAGAGCTTGTGTGTTTAATGTCATTTAAGTGACCAAATTTAAATTGAGAATACAGAGGTGTCTTCTTGATGAAAAGTTTGTCAACAGGTTTTGGATTGCTTCCAGATGAAGATTCATATCCAATACCTCTTCTGTTGTTTCCACTAACACCATAGATCATGGAAGCCATCTTGCTTCTGTCTATGCTCTTAGTAAGAAATCTCTGAAAGCTAGAGTCATATTTTTCTAAAATGTTTTCACATGACTTAGTCTCAGATTCAGATTCTTGTTGAGTTATTTCAAAGTCATTTTTGATTTTCAGATTTATTTCTTTTTGCTCAACAAGTTCTGTTTTCAGAAGATCAATCTCAGATTCAAGATTGCTTTTCAGCTTCTTGTATTTGAGTTTGATATTGTTATAACTTTTAAGAACTTCTATTAAAACTTTTGTAAGTTCTTCTTTGGTAAGTTTAGCCATTACCTCTTCTGCGTCATCATCAGATTCAGAATCTGATTCATATCCTGAGGTACCTTCCTCTTGATCCTCTGTGCTGGCCATCAGTGCAACATTGGCACATTCTTCTTCTGATTCAGAAGATGATTCAGATTCATCTGAGTCATCCCATGTTGCCATCAAAACCTTCTTCTTTTTTTTAAACTTCTTCTTGGGTTTTTCTTTCTGAAGTTTGGGGCAATCATTCTTGTAGTGCCCAGGTTCTTTGCACTCATAGCACACAACTTCTTTCTTGGCAGATCTTCTGTGTCCAGAAGATTCCTTTCTATTGTCAGATCTTCTGAAGTTGTTGAACTTCTTTCCCTTGTGCTTCCAGAGTCTGTTGATCCTTCTGGACAACATGGATAGCTCATCTTCTTCTTCAGAAGAAGATTCTTCAGAGCTTTCTTGAATGACCTGCAAAGCTTTAACAGTTTTGTTAGATTTTAATGCAACAGATTTACCTTTATCTTTCTTCTGAGGTTCATCTTCCTCAAGCTCAATCTCATGGCTCCTCAGTAAGCTGATGAGTTCTTCTAGAGAGATCTTGTTCAGATCTTTAGCCATCTTCAAGGCAGTCACCATTAGTCTCCATCTGGTAGGTGTTGCACCCTAAAATTTGCTCAACCTACTTCACTTAGTTTATGTTTCAATTGCATTAGCATTTGCATAAGGAGTCATGTACATAGTCTAATCATTTGCATAGCATAGCATAGCAAGTCATTCAACAAGGGACCAAGTACTATTCTTATCTCTATGAGCCTATCAAGAGGTTATTATTCAAATTCAATCTTAGCCAAGTCATCAGAAAGAAATTGAAATCTAAGAAGTCAGTGGATCAAGCAGTGAATCTATCTCCTATCTGAGGGTATTTGAAGATCATCAAAGAAGTTGTGAGCTGTGAATTGAGAGCATGGAGGGTATATAGACATCATGGAGGACCTAGAGGGTCATTTTGAAAGTGAGACAAGTCATGGATGTGATCACAAGAGTTGCAGTTGAAGACAGTCAACTAGGGTTTCATCTGGGTCAACCCTAGGTCAAATGATTGATTGAAAGGCATCAAGGTCTATTTGAGGGATGTGGGGTTCATAATTTGACATGTAGATATGGATGTGGTGTTGTGCCAAGGAGAAATCAAGAGAAATCAAGAAGAAGAGGAGTTTCTAAATTAGGGTTTCTGTGTAAAATCCCCTGATTTAGGTCAAACTTCCAAGCAAGATAATTCAAAATGCAAGCTTCAAATGGATCCTTGGCCAACATGAAACTTGTAGAGGATCTCAAGACCTTTAATTTGAGTGGTGGAAGACATCAAGGAGATTTATAGAACTCAAGTTATGGTTCTTGCAAGTTACAGGTCATCTGAGGCATCTGAAATTTTGTCTGTGAAAGTTACTTGTCTTCCAAGCAACTTTTACCCCTCAAGGAGCTTTCAAATGGATTTCTGGACAACATGAAAGTTGTTCCTCATTGTCTTATATTTCTAGAAAGGTATAGTATGCCTTCATATGATTTTTGGAACTCTACTTATGACTTTGGCAAGCAAAGGGCATTTTGGTCATTTGAGAATTACAGGTCATTTCAAGCCTATGCCTAAAACTCATACAAGGAAGCTTCAAATGAAAAACTTCAAAACATCAAAGTTGTTCCAAATGACATTTTGAGTCTAGAAAAGTGGTCATGGGAGTTGGAAAATTCTCATAGCTCAAGATTGTAAATTTGGTTAATTAAAAGGTGAATTTAATGAATAAAAGTGACCTAAAAATGAGATTTTGCAATACATGTCCAAATGGGATGAAATTATAGGTCATTTTGATTGGAAAGAATGTTTTGAGACCATTGGCAATAGTGGATTTTTGAGTTTAGTTCAAAGTTTGAGAGATATCATTGGTTGCTTATGTATGGAGTTACACATGCCAAAACACAAGGGATTTGTGCACAAGAAGTTTCTAACAAGTTCTAGATGGTTCCATGAGCATCTATATATTGAGTAGAGTGGATCCAATCATTGGTTGGTGATTCATTTTGGTTGAAAACTCATAGTTACATCTCATTCCTCAATTTTGCAAATTACACAAAAACTATATCAAATCTTCATCATTCTTCAAAGTTCTTGATCCTATCATCACCTACATTCATCATAGAGCAAGTTTCCATCAAGATCTGGTTGAATTGAAGCAGAATTCGTGTGCTACAAAGTTCATCCTCCAAATTGCAAAAAGAATTGGTTACAAGAATCCAAAGACATTGAGCAAGCACAAGTGCATACAGTATCAAGATCCACCTCCATTGATCAAGTCCCAAGCATTGCAAGCTGTGAATCCAAGAGATCATCCTTCTGTTTTCAATTTTGTACCAGGTTGGTATTTCCTTCGAATTAGCTTAAAATAGATAGCATGATGTAGAATTATTAGGTTAGAACTGTTAGGAATAGGTAGATGATTAATTTCAGTGAGTTTGAGAGCATTTCATGGAGTTTACCATTGGAGCACGAATTCTGTTTTGACCTAGAACTAAGAGGATAAAGAGTGTTAATTCATGTGGATCAGTTTAGAATGATCAGGTATGTGTGGTGGTTACACTAGTACCAAGAAACTGGAGTTTCATGAGAGTGGAAATTGGAGTGTTCATGGAGAGGAAGCTATCGGGTTTGATTTTCTAGGTTGTTACAGTAAGAACTAGTAATGTAGCTTTGGTCATCTTGAGATGAGGATCATTTTTGCTTTTTACATGAGTGGATTTTATCAAGAATTGAGAGAGAACCAGGTGCTGGAAGGTCTGTGCATGAGAGCATCGTTTCCATGGCTTTTACTACAAACCCTAGCTCGTTGGAGAAGATGAGTCCAATGACGTTGGATCGTTCGCTGACCCTTGACCAAGTCCCCAGATCGCACGGCCCACGTTTAAAGACGAAATAAGAGGGAATTCAGAAAACATGAAACACGGCCGTTTCACTTAAAATCAGTCATGGGCTTAAGTTGCCATTGCTATCCACACCACCATTCGCCAGGCCCATTCATTTTTAACTGAGTTTATTGCTTTTTACACCGTTTTTTGTTTTTATTTTCTTTTGTGTTTTCTGACTTAACTGGGCCCAGACGCGCCTTGCTACGCGCACCCCCAGTCTGGGCCCATCATTCATTTTTCAATGCAAATCATTACTAACTGCACCCCAACTCATTTTAATTCATTCTTATTTCATTCATTTTTCTTAATTGTTTGAAAAATCATAAGAAATTGAAAATTCCATGTTTTTGATTGGTTGTTTTTTTAATATTTTCATATTTCTGTGTAGAAAAATATCATGCAATAAAATTTCCATTTTATCTTCTTTTAATATTTTTTGCACATTTTTTCTTTTAATGCCTTTTTAAATAGATTTAATTTGTACATAGTATTTGTAGAATTTCTTTTAGGTACTTCTCATAATCTTTTTAGGCCAAATTTTTTAGTATAATTAGATACATATATTAGGTGTCCCCTTGATTTTTATACCAATTTTTTAGGATTTATTTTAGGTAGTTTAGTTAGAAAACATTAGGCTAATCATTTAGGGTTATGAATATAATGTAGGTTTAACAAAACAAATTTTCTTTTGGGTTTTCTTTAGGACAAATTAAATGATGGGACTATAGGGGTATTATGGGTAGATAATAGATCCCTTAGAAAATATTAGGCTTCCCCTATTATACTATTACCATTAGTATATTGCTTGTATTTGATTGATTGAGTGGTGTGCCCTCTCTAGGGTTATTATTTGACTGTGTGGGGTATTGGGCCTGCTTGGGGTTTGGGGTTGAGCTGAAGACTTTGCTGATGAAGCCATTGAAGACAAAAAGAATGAAGACCAATTTCCAGAGTTGATGAAGAGTGTACCTTGCTGGCAGCTGTTGAAGGTTATAGGATCTAGGAGTTAGGTAGAGCTCTAGAATAGCAACTTGATTCACAAACATGGAAGGTCTTGTTTGCCTCCATCCCTCTCTATGATGCAGAGTCTCTCTAGGACACTCCCCCTTCCTTTGGAAGGCTTGGTGACAGTGTCTAAGAGATAGAACTCTTGAGAGAAACATTCTAGATGTTGTTAGCAGTCTGTTTGCCACCTTTGGTGGTCAACTAACTGTTTAACATTCCAGTTCATCCTCTTAACTGTTCCTCATCTTGGAGAGTGAGACTTGAAGAAAAGCCCTGAAAGATTGAAGATAGAGACCTTGCTTGAAGGCTGTGAAGATGAAGACTGATGCTTGCTTGAAGCCTGTAGATGGTTGAAGATGACTTGAAGATAGAAGTTGATGAAGCTTGCTGTGCAGAGCTGCTGTTGGCTGTTTATTTTTGTTGTTTATAATTTTTGATGTATTGTTTGAATTTCCCTGACTGTATTGTTTGCCATTTAACCTGTTAGGTTGAAAGCGAATTTTGTTCGCTTTTGCCTGTTGTTTTCTAGGTTCGAGGTTGAGTGGGACTCCCTTGCCTCGCTTGTATTGCTGCATCCATGCATTTTACTGCTTTATTGTATATATGCTATTGCTTCTGTTTCCGTTTATCCCTTAGGATCTCTATTTCTCTCTGCGCAAGAGAGGAGCATGATAGACATTAGGTCTTAACCCATGCATGATAACATTAGGTTAGTTTGATTCCCTTTTCAACCATAGGTTAGAGTTCTGCCTCTTCTTCCTCAAAACAAACAGAAAAACACAATAAATATTTCAAACACAATAAAAGACACTTCTTCCGTAAAAGAATGTGAACTCATCAAAACGTCATTTTTGTCCGCTTGGATCAGTAATCAGAAAAACCCTTTTTTAGAAGGAGATAAAAGCAATCAAGACAGACTTGTGTCGTACGTGGCCCGAACTACGTTTGCTCTGATCTTTCATGCTGTATGAAAGTACGTAGGCATAGGATGCGATATCCTAGCGAGCAACCTTCCCCTCCTTTCCCGTAGGTAGGCGAACTACGTTGACTCTGATTTCTCGTTCCAGACAGGAATACGTAGGCATAAAGTGCGATACTTTGCCGAGTCATTTTCTTTTCTTTTTAACCCTGACCTGTAGAGTAGATAGAATAACAATCCATACCGAAAGCAAGCGTGGATCCCGTCGAGTACGACGGACGTGAGGGGTGCTAATACCTTCCCCTTGCGTAACCGACTCCCGAATCCAGGATTTGGTTGCGATAACCATTCCTTTCCCGTCTTTGCGGTAGGTTTACCTCGAGCGTTTCCTTTCCCTCCTTTGGGATAAATAACGCGCGGTGGCGACTCTTCTGTTCAGCCGGTGCCGATTTTCGCAGTAGTGACAGTAGGCAGACTTCTGATGATTTTCTTTACGTGATCTGATGTAGAGTATCCCTTGTCCAGAACTTTCAGCCCAACAGTGAGTATCTGAAATCTGGAGAACATGGCTTCAACAGATTCAGAGTCTTCCATTTTGAAGGCCTCATACTTCTGGATCAGAGCCAGAGCTTTTGTCTCCTTAACTTGAGAATTTCCCTCATGAGTCATTTTTAGGGATTCAAACATATCAAAAGCAGTTTCCCTGTTTGTAATTTTCTCATACTCAGAATGTGAAATTGCATTCAATAATATAGTCCTGGCTTTGTGGTGATTTCTGAAATCTTTCTTCTGAGCATCTGTCATAGATTTTATGTCAATCTTCTTGCCATTCCCATATGTGGGATGGACATATCCATCTATGACTAGATCCCATAGATCAACATCATATCCTAGGAAAAAACTCTCAATTCTGTCTTTCCAGTAGTCAAATTTCTCCCCATCAAACACTGGGGGTTTGGTGCTGATCCTATCCCTTTCTTCATATTTATTGTTAATATTGGATGTTGAATTATCAGCCATTGTAACAAATAAATATATATCAAAGTATTTCTCTCTAGATCTTTACTGACACTGTTAAGTGGTAGCACACACAAAACCAGAGCTCTGATGCCAACTGAAGGTGAGATAATACTTAGAAGGGGGGGTTGAATAAGTATGAAAGATTAAGACTTTAAAAATAATGACACAATTATTTTTATCCTGGTTCGTTTAAAACAACTACTCCAGTCCACCCTTCCTAGAGTGATTTGCCTTTCTCAACAATGACTTAATCCACTATTTAATCAAACTGATTACAATAGTAACACCTAAGAACAACTGTTCTTAGTCTTCTCAAGAGCTACTAATTCCAACTGAATCCTCTTAAGGAAAACCTTTACAATCAATGTAAATTAAATACAAGAGTATAAATGCTTCTATAAAGCTATTATCACAACAGTGATTTTTCTCTTAAGTTTAAGTACAAGAAATTCTAAGAAGAATATGAAAGAATGAGAGCTTAGAATAATATGATTTCTTTTCAGCAAATTGTGTAACTGAAGAGTGTTGTGGAGTCTTCCTTTTATAGGCAACTGATCCAAGGATGCTGAGCGTTGAAAAGAGAGTCCCAAAAAGGTCTGAGCCTTTTTGTCTTCACATCAAGTGACCTTTCCTTGAAGTAGATAACACAGAAAAATCCTTTTTGTCTGTGTAATTGTGTCTAGCACAAATGAGGAAAGAGACGTTGATTTACTCCAACAGATATATTCTTGAATATTTCTTCTTCAGTTTTCAGCAAGTTCTTCAGAGTCTGAATGGATCAGAGTCTTCTAATGATGTTCAGAACTTTGCTGTATCAGAGTCTTCTGCAGCATGTGTCCTTTCAGCATGTTGATCATCAGAGCATATTTGACACAGAACTTCAGTACTTGGCAGCGTTAGTACTTTCATAAACTTCTGTAAAATTATGCTTTGAGAAACTCTTCATACAATATTCTTCTTTGCTTCAGATGCTTCAGCTTCAGATGCTTCTGACTATCTTCAGATGCTTCTACTTCAGATGCTTTTGCTTCAGAATGTTCTGGAGCTTCTTGCTTTAGAATCTTCTGACTAGCTTCAGATGCTTCTGATGAGTGCATCTGGCGCTTCAGAGTCAGGATAACTTCTTGTATATACTTCAGATTTGCTTCTAGAGAGTTAATTTCATTTTAATCTGCAGTAAAACTCTCAAACAAATTTTAGAGTATATAATTCTTAAATATAAAATTTCCTAACAGTTATCATCAAAACAAAGAGTTATTATTAAGAACCAATCTGTGTTCTAACAAAACTAAACTCAGATCTCTGAATTTCTCAATCAACTCTAATTCTTTAGCCGTCATTGCTGACATATGCAAAGTCTTGCAGCTTAAGGCATCAGCGACAACATTAGCTTTTCTCGGATGGTAATGTAACCTAAAATCATAATCCTTTAACAACTCTAGCCACCTTCGTTGCCTCATGTTCAGCTCTTTTTGGTCAAACAAGTATTTCAAACTCTTATGGTCGCTGAACACTTCGAATCTCAAGCCATACAGATAATGTCTCCAAATCTTCAGCACAAAAACAACGGCAGCAAGTTCTAAATCGTGCGTGGGATAATTCTTCTCATGGATTCTCAGCTGTCTTGAGGCATACGCAACTACTTTATTATTCTGCATGAGTACTCCTCCTAAACCAAACTTAGAAGCATCACAGTATACAACAAACGGTTCTTCTGCGTTAGGCAAGATCAACACCGGAGCAGACGTCAACCTTTTCTTTAACTCCGTAAAACTTGCTTCGCATTGAGCATCCCATACAAAAGTCTTCCCTTTACAAGTCAACTTAGTTAACGAAAGGGCCAACTTAGAAAAACCTTCAATAAACCTTCTATAATAACCAGCAAGTCCCAAAAAGCTTCTAATCTCCGTTGCCGACTTCGGAGTTTCCCATTTCAACACGGCATCAACCTTAGATGGATCTACGACAATTCCATCACCTGATATAACATGACCCAAAAAGCTAACTTCCTCCAACCAAAAGTCACATTTCGACAGTTTCGCAAACAACTTCCTTTCTTTCAACACTTGTAACACTAATCTCAAGTGCTCAACATGCTCCTCCTTCGACTTCGAATAAATTAGGATATCATCAATGAATACTACCACGAGCCGATCCAAATACTCATGGAAGATACAATTCATGTATTCCATGAAAACTCCCGGCGCATTAGTAACGCCAAAAGACATTACCGTAAACTCATAATGTCCATACCTGGTTCTGAACGCAGTTTTCTGAACATCGTCATCTTTTACCTTAATCTGGTGATACCCCGACCTCAAATCAATTTTACTAAACACTCGCGCTCCAACCAATTGATCCATCAAGTCATCAATTCTCAGAAGCGGGTATTTGTTCTTAATCGTAACTTTGTTCAGTTGCCGGTAGTCAATACACAACCTCATACTGCCATCCTTCTTCTTCACTAACAATACCGGAGCTCCCCACGGTGATACACTTGGTCTAACGAACTTCTTCTCAAGTAAGTCTTCCAACTGTTTCTTCAACTCTGCCAATTCAGATGCAGACATCCTGTACGGTGCCATAGACACAGGTCTGGTACCGGGTACAAGATCAATAGAAAATTCAATTTCCCGTTCCGGAGGAACTTCAGGAATTTCATCTGGAAACACCTCAGGGAAATCACAAACAACTTCCAATTCATTGATTATCGCTTGATTCTCAATGGATAATGATGCCACCAACGCAAACATCTGAGCATCTTCTAGCAATATCTGCTTCATCTGTTTGGTAGTTACCCAACGCGCTCCCTCCTCCTCAGGAGTAGAGAATCTCACCGACTTATCAAAGCAATTAATATGAACGCAGTTATACTCTAACCAGTTCATACCCAAAATTATGTCTATCCCACTTAGTGGCAAACAGACTAAGTCAACCAGGAAATCTCTATCAAACATCGACAGAGGACATTTCAAACACACAAGAGACGTAGTTATCGATCCCTTAGCTGGGGTCTCAACTACCATCTCTCCACTCATGTGTGACAACATAAGACCCAAACGTTCAACACAATCCGCAACAATAAAGCAATGAGACGCACCAGTGTCAATAATAGCAAGTAAAGGACTACCATTAATGAAACAAGTACCTTCAATTAATTTGTCATCACTGGATGTCTGAGTCCCAGATAGCGCGAACACTCTTCCGCCATTCTGTTCCTTCTTAGGCTTTTGACACTTGTCTCGCAGGTGTCCCTCTTCACCGCAGTTGAAACAAACCATTCCTTTGCGTTTGCACTCAGCAACAGCGTGTCCCAACTCTCCGCAACGGTAACATTTCAATGATCCAGAATTACATACATTACTCTTGTGACCTGGCTTTCCGCACTTATAGCAAACAATACCAGCAGGAGCATCTCCCCTACTAGCTTTCCGGCCGTCAGCTACTTTCTGGTTCCCTTTGCCAGCTGGAGGATCATAAGGCTTACCACGACTCTGCTGTGATTTGCCTCTCCTCTCACTCACCAACTTGTAATGAGCATTGCTATCCTCTTCATAAATCCTACAGCTTTCAACCAATGAATCAAAGACACGGATCTTCTGATACCCGATTGCTTTCTTGATTTCAGATTTCAATCTGTTCTCAAACTTGATACATTTAGAGAATTCAGCAGTCTCTACGCTGTAGTGCGGGTAAAACTTAGCCAACTCCTTGAACTTTGCCGCATACTCAGTAACAGATCTGTCTCCTTGCTTCAGTTCAAGAAATTCAATCTCTTTCTTACCACGGACATCTTTTGGGTAATACTTCTTCAGAAATTCCCTACGGAGTACAGTCCAAGTAACTTCTTCACCTGCAGCTTCCAACATTGGACGAGTCTCTAGCCACCAGTCATCAGCTTCGACTGCTAGCATATGAGTCCCATAACGGACCTTCTGTGCTGGAGTACAATCCATCACACGAAAGATTCGCTCCATTTCCTTTAACCACTCCAATGCACCATCAGGATCATGCTTACCCTTGAAGGTAGGCGGATTCTCCCGTTGAAACGTTGCCAAACTGCGAGACCCAGCATCTCCAGCAGGATTCGGCTGATGTTCCATAGCATTAGCTAAAGCTTGCAGAGCAGCAGCAATTGTAGCATCATTCCTCCCAGCCATTTCACTTAAGCTGCAACAACCAACAGTCAGATTTCATAATTAATGAGACTCTAGTGTTAGGCACGACGACTGACTCGACGACACTAGACAACTTGGCCGGACGGACCGACCTGCTCTGATACCATTAATGTAACACCCCAAATCTAAACTTGCGGATAACAGGAAAAACAACAATTCATATAGCAAACAAAGCGCAGCAGCGCAAACATTGACTGCATAACGGTCGTCATGAGCCTGTGACGGTCGTCACACAGACAAAATTCCTCATATCAGAGATGTTACACTTCAACCTGACAGACAACAATCATTATGCAACAACTTGCAAATATCATACGTAACACGAAATTGGATGAACAATCACCAATGTATTACTTAACCATTTAATCATAAAACAACTCGTCATTACTTCCGATGGAAGTTCGATAAAGTATACAACATGTTCTCTTAAAACCATTTAATAAAAACATAGTAACAAGTTCAATCAACAATAACATCGACTAAAATAATAACAACAATCGTCCATCCCCCCAAGAGTGCTACGTATCAGAGCGACCAACAACACCTTAACGGGAACTACGCTCTATTCCTGACTACCTGCAAATTACCACCAGAGGAGGTAACATACAACGGAAAAGGGTGAGATATCAATAATATAACATAAAGCATGATAGAAAACATGCCGGAAACTCATCACAACATTATAGGTTTCGAAATCATAAACATCATCGACAACAACTGCGAGTAATCCATATCTCACATAAACAACATTAACATACAACTAGCGTAATTATGTGACTTCATGCGACTCAACAATGCGACTCAACTATGCACATGCATGTGGTACCATTTAGGAGCCAACACTCCAAAACCCGGGATAGGAGCCAACACCCCAAACCCATCTAGGAGCCAACACTCCAAAACTCGGGACAGGGCCAACACCCCGAACCCATCTAGGAGCCAACACTCCAAATAACGCCAATACAGGCACAACCGTCGCCAATCCAGGCCAAATGCTATGCCATGAAATGCATCTATTATGGACTACAACACAACCATAGCAACCATATAACAAGGCATTACGCCTACAACCAGAATGTCCATAACAGAGCATCATAACATCATACCACTCATACAAACATCACTTTCTACCCGTTCACATATGGGAACAATAACAACATAATTTCAACATTTACGACTGTTCATGTAAAGGAACATTACAACATCGTATCAACAAATAGGAACTCAAAGTGTTCATACAAACGGCTATTCCTATACAGGTATAACATCAACATCAGTTCAACAATTAAGGACTCGAACGTTGCCGTAAGAGCACATCATAACCTTCACTTACTAAATTATCTACAGAGCAATTCTCTTGTCCCATTAGGGCAATCATACAACATTATATTAAACTCACGATATAACACATTCATTCCTACATAGAAACCTTTTCCCTAACATTTATTGATTAACGAAACTATACCTATGACTCGATTCCTACACGAATTCAATCATACTCCCGGTTATAGAATTGAACCCCACCCTTACCTTAGAATTGAGGTCAATTCCACGCTCTCCGGTTTCGCTTCCGCTCTACGGTGACTTTTCTGCAGAAATCCTCCAAATTCGCCGGTGGTTGATTCTTTGCTCTCAACTTCCCTCAATGCGTAACTTCTCTTTTCAGCCTTTCTTTTCCCCAAATGGTGTAATTGAGGGTAAAAGAGTCTACGGGAATGTATTTTTGCTACCAACTCTCAGCCACGTCCAAATTCTGCATTTAACTGAATTTCGTTAGTATGACGGTCGTGGCAAGTCCATGACGAGCGTCACGGTCGTGACGATCGTGGCAAGTCCATGACGATCGTCATATCAGAAAAATTCAATTTTTTTCTAGATAGAACATCTCTTTAGCTTTCCAACGCTCCGAATGGGGGTCAAATTCGACTTACAGATCAAGATATATGATTTTTCGATGTTTCCTGAAACCGCTACGGAATTTTACACTTTTTCCCGACAATTCGACCGATTCAATTCCTCCCTTCGATCCAAACACATACTCAACTACGACTACGACACAACGAGACATAGCAAAGTCATAATTGAATTTAATCAAAATAAAACGGGCGTTACACTTTGCCCCTGATTGGCTTATTGGTGGAGCAGTACCCCTGGCTGCGAGAGATTTACCAAATCTTGACCTGATTGCCCCAGATTACCTGACTTCTGGATGGCTGACTCCCATGATATGATCAATTGATAAAGTTGGCCCTGACTCAAAAGAGTATTCAGGCATTCTGCATTCTATCCTGATCGAACTTTCCGCTATGGAAATTTTCCTGCTGTCAAGCGCTTACTCGCAAGTAAAACAAAATTGTTCTGCATAAAAGATATATTAATGCAACACATATGACAGTTTTCGAAATCCCATTCTGTTTACTGGAAAACATTTGTGACATAAAGTGTATGAATTACAATGTCCACATTAATACCACCGCGGTAAGAGGAATCCTTTTAGGAGTCAGTTTCAACGCGATCTTTACCGAAGTATGCTTTCGAAACAAACCTGCTTCAATTAGGACTTTTGAAGGTTGTAACGTGGTCAAGTTCACGGTTAAGAAAGAAAGGATAAAGGCCCAAAGTTATTTTAACCCACCCATTCTCCTTGATGTTCTCCAATCCTACGTTCAGCTAATTCGACACTAGCGCTTACCTTTCAGAGGTTAAATGACAGGAGTGACGGTTCAGGAAACCACAAGTTTTTGGAATGACAGTCACTCGCCTTTCGTCTTTGGTGCCTGGAGTCACACGATTTCTTTTTTTGAGGATTTTAATTTTGTAATCCTTTTCGCTCTTTTCTTTTTCGTTTTTCCCTAATTTTTGCCTGGACTAGCTCTTTTGGGTTTCTTTGATTTCAAAGTCCAGCAGGATGCCCTAATTTTTGCCTAGGTCACTTGTTTTCAAGATGCGACTTAGCGGGCTTTTTTTTCCGATTCTTTTTTCTTTCTCGGAACAAATCATGTGACACTGGCTTGTTTGACTTGTAAAAGCGATTGTGACTGTTTCACTCCTTATCGATAAGGTTTAACCATCGCTGTTTTCTAGGCACGACCTCTAGAGGTGTGATTGATCCTCGAACGGGAACACTCCTGTTACAATTTGAATGCTTGGCCAAATTAACTAACACCTACCCTTCCCCAGGTTAACTGAGGGTTTTTTTCGTTTTCAGAAAGAAACTCCTACTACAAGGCTCAAAGGGGTTAACAAGGGATTATCATCCTTATATCTCCGGTGTTTAGGAATTTGAAACAATGCATGTACATCATCAGCAGGTTTTATTCAAAAGCATACAATCGGAAGCTTGCGCATCCTTAACTTCGTCATCCTCCCCGGATTCCGCTTAAACAAGCATCTGACATCTGTAAAACAGTAATTAGTGAACACAAATGGATTTACTCAAAACACACATATTCATTTCATTATCAATATCAATTGAAAACAAACAAGTTTTACAAACGAAATTTGCATTTAAACGGCAAAGAAACTACAAATGTAAAGAAATAACAGGATAAAACAAAGATTGCTAGCTTCTGGGAACTGGGCTTTCACATCTTGACTTGCTACTGAGTCAGTCATCTTCAGAATTGCTCGCTAAAGTCAGTCCGATAATCCTCTGAACATTTGCTTTCGGTGAACTCTTCCACAACATGAACTGATACACCCACCTGGCCGGATGACGGAAGATCATTGATCTGAATACCTTGAGGCGTGATTGAGACCCGGTTGGAATCCAGCAGAGTCTGAACTTGGCCTCTAAGCACCTTACAGTCCTCAGTTGAATGCCCCTGTTCCCCAACATGGTATTCACAGCAGACATTGACATCAAAACCTGGCGGATATAGTGGAATCACGGGATTCATTTCTTTCGGCACTATTAATCCACCCTTGATCAAACCCGGCAACAAATGGCTGTATGATATCGGCAACTGAGTAAAATGCCTCTCTGGCTTCCTTGGTCTTTGCCGGGTGTGCTGATGCGGCTGATAACATCCTGACCGTTGACTCTGGCAAGAAGCTGATGTAAGCTGCGAAGATTCAAATGATCGTTGACCAGGAATAACTGAAACATCTGGGGATTGGGTCTGAATTATCAGGGACTCTCTTTGTTCAGGTATTTTCATCCTCATGTTCGGCCCAAGAACCGACAATAGCTGTGGGCGCGGGGATTTAGAAGTCATAAATTGCAAGGCATCCTCTTGGTTCAAGGCATCTTCGGGATGAAAAGGAGGAACAACTACCTCTTTTGCAGTGCATGGAATAAGACCACATGGTATGATTACGCTTCCCAACGCGAATTCAATTGCCTTTGCCTCAATTAAATCCTGAACTACATGCTTAAAAGCTTTACAGTTCTCTACATCATGCCCCGGTGCCCCAGTATGGAAATCACAGTGGGCACTTTCATCAAAGCCTGGTGGTGGGGTCCCAGTAAGCGGAGACAGGGTCCGAAGTTTGAATAACCGAAGCTAAAGCAGTGGTTGCAACAATTGGGCATAAGTCATGGGAATCTGATCAAAAATTTTGGCAGACTGCCTCAGCCTCTGCGCATACTTTTCAGCATTAGGACTACCCTGGGAGACAGAACATGGCCGTTGACAAAGAAATTCTGGAGCTTCAGGGCGTGCACGAGATCTCTAAGGCCTATCATGCCTTAGGGGAGGTTTCACTGGTAGAAGTGGAACCGGCACCTCTACTACAGTCTCAGGCACCTGATCCTTTCTTAGCATACCTCTCAACACTTCTGCGATCAAGCTCATTTGAGTCTTCAACTGCTGATTTTCCTCTCTAAGCATCTTTTAATCCAGACGTAATGCTTGTATATCCCCCATAACCTGCCTCATCTGGCTCTGCATTTCCCTCAGCTCTGCTTGAACTTGCTCCATAGCTCTGCGTTGATTTCTGAGCGTCTATCTTGAAACAACTAGTAGACCACAGGAAAATAAGATTAACAGTTCCGATGCACCTGCAATGCGAGAAAAATGCCAAAATGCATACATGTATGTATGCAACAGGGAAATTTTCCCCTCGATTCTAGTTTCCAGGAAAAATACAACAATGAAGAGCCCTGTAGACAGGCATAGAACATAACTCCTCATATATAATCACAGGCCAATAGGCAATGTACAAGTTACAACTGAGTACAATAAGGAAAAGACCTCAACCAACAAGCCTGGTGATGGTCAAACAATAAACAACAAACTACAACAAAGATAAACAAGATGGTCAAGCAGGATGACGTGATCGGAAGTCCTCTAGCAGCTTCAGCGTCTTAGGATGATCTGGCCTAGCAAGTAGTCCCTAAATAAGCAAATCCTGCTGGCTAACAGTATGTTGTAGACTATCAACATGGTCTTCCAAAGCTTCTTCCTCGAAACATGCCTCAAGCCTGCATCTCTTGGAGTCAGCTCTCAACCTGAGATCCTTCAAGTTTGCAATCGCTTCATTCAACCTGTACTCACTGTCTCATCTAAGTGATGCTTCTGCTGCAATCTCCTCATCTTTGGCATTGAGCTGCGCCTTCAACTTGCTGATCTGAAGTTTTAACCTGTCTTCGCGCTCTTTGTTGTTGGTGAGCGTGACATTCCATTGACTCTCAAACTTGGAAATCCTCAAATAAGCTCTATCCAACTCTTCCTTCTTAGTGGCAAGAACACTGTTGACGACCTTGAAATCCAAACCCAGACGCTCTCTAGAACCAGTCTCCTTAGTCAGATCCGTACCCAGTTTGTTCACAAGCTCAGTTTATTGATGAAGGAGTGAACAACATCAATCTTCTCGCTTCGAACCTGGATGATCTCTTTCTCCAATTCTTCATTAGCTTTTCTCAGCTCTTCCTTCTCCAACAATACCTGATTGTATTTCTGAATGTCTACTGTAGTGGGTTCCTCTATCATGAGAGGATACAAAGGTGCCACTGAAGAAAATGGCATCAAGAACTTTGCAGCTCTATCATGAATCCAAGTCAGGTAGGGGTCATATGCTCGACTGTTACTCTTCCCCAAAGCTAATTTCCCTCTCCGATGAATGTTATTCCATGCATGCTCAAGTCTACCTAAAGTTTCACCCTCCAATAAACCGGTGAGATACAGAGATTCCTGTATCTCCTCTTCTCTGGGAGGCTCCCTCAGTGCGTACCCAAACTTTTTGACCAATAGAGAAGGGTTATAGTTGATGCAACCTTTCCTTCTGACTAAAGGGACGTTAGGAAATCCACTACAACTATAAATAACCTCCGTACCAAGCAAATCCTGGTCAAACCAAGTAATATTCTCTACAGATAGACCCATCAACCTCTCGGACCACTTTGAAGTACCAGTAGTAGCAACAAAGGGACCCGCCTTGGGCATGTGGCTAGCAAACCATCTGTATAACAGAGGAACACAACAAGCTACATTCTTTCCTCTTCGATTTTCATTCTTGTAGTTGTAATACCCTAATTTTTACCCCTAAGATCCCACATTTCATTGGCATATCATTCCACAAACAAGGTCATATTTTTAGCTTTCGCACCCTTATGGGTTTCTTACTTTCTTTATGTTTGTTTCTGTTTACTAACATCTAACCAAAATATCAAAAATATTTTTTCAATTTTGTTTGTTTCTTCTTTTTCTCTGTGTGTTTAGGGTTTTACAAAGAGATTAATGGCAAAGAAATTCATTCAAGTTTAAATCAGATGGACGTTTGACCTCATCTTGGTCAAACTATCAAGAGTTTGCTTCAACTATAAGTTACCCGTGGTGGTGGGCTATTTTCTCAGGAAATGTGATTTTTCAAGATCAAATTGTCTTGTGTTGAAATTCATTGATTTATCAAGCAGTGTTCTATGAGAAGTTTGGTCCAGATATTCAGAGAATTGCGTCAAAAAAATCAAAATTGATGGCCGATGATTCAGTTGCAAATTATTCAATGGTTCGTCTTTGAATCTATCAGGGTGATAGTCATCTATTGCAGCTCAGGTTCTTGGTGTTGAAAAAACCTTGCCGATATTTTTCTTCAGCTAGGTTCTACTCATCATGAGAATGCTCTACATTGTTATCTTCAAGCTGTTAACATTGATTCTAAAGATTCCATTGTATGGAACCAGCTGGGAACATTGTCATGTTCAATGGGCTCACTGAGTATTTCACGTTGGGCATTTGAACAAGGCCTCTTGTGCAGCCCTAATAACTGGAATTGCATGGAAAAACTTTTGGAGGTTCTTATTGCAATTGGTGATGAAGTTGCCTGCCTTTCTGTTGCTGAGTTGATTTTGAGGCACTGGCCATCACATTCTTGTGCTTTGCATGTTAGAAATACTATTGAAGAATCGGAACCATTGCCATTTGCTCCCAGAGGCATAGATAAATTGGAACCAAAACATGTGCGGCTCAAATTTTCTGCTAAGAGAAAAGCTATTGATGAGAATATAGACGAGGATGTTGCATTTAAAAAGTTGAACGAAAACAAAGATCTATACCTCACTGAAGCTTCCTGGGTGTTTCTTGCTGATGCACTGCTGGAGATCTTACTGCCTTCAAATCTGAAAATTTCTGAGGTGGAACCTAAAACGACGTGCAGTTCTCCGGACATTAGGTTAAGAGTAAACTTGCCATGTAGTTCAGAAGCTGCTCTGAACACCGTGGAAGTGAGTGGGTTAAGTGGTGAGAATAGTGCTTTTGGTGCTAATGTAGGACCAGCAAGTGTTTTTAAAGAGAAAGAAGCAAATACCCAAGAAGAACAACCACATGCAAGGCGAAGTTCTCGACTGGAAAGGCTCCGCAGTCGTAAACCAGGGAAAGAAGATTCAAACTCTTGTGGTAAGGACCCTGCCAAGGTTGTCATTCGGTATCTAGAACCTTTCATTGCTGGTGGATTGGGTGATCAAGAAACTACCAATAGTGATACCACTATACTATCCTCCTCAGGAAATTCTGAATATGATCATGTTTCTGCATTTTTAAGACGTACTTCAAATAACTATGGGGCTTACCATATGAGGCACTTGCTGTTAGAAGAGGTTTCAAGACAAGGCCTACCATTTCAGGATGCTTTTGTCAAGTTTCTGGAGTTGGAAAAGTTAACAAGGCATTGGGGAAAGGATAGAACTGCCGAGTGTAACATTTTTTTTGCTGAGCTGTATTATGATTTTGGGTTATGCTCACCCACTGGTTCTAAACAGCTGGAATGGATGTCAGAGGCATCTTATCAGCTTTGCAAGATTGTTGAGTCTGTAGCACTTGACTATCCTTTTCACCTGACTAGTGCCTTGAATGAAGGTTGCAGTTTAATTGATGGTTTTCCCTGTTCTTGGACTTACATACATGCTTCTAATACTGGTCAAGCTTCAATCCATGCCATACTTTCTAAAGAATATCACCAATTCAGTAATGGTCCTGCTGTCTTAAAAGCTTCTTTACGTATTGCGGCATATCTACCCTTTATCATAAGCCAGGCAGGTGATGGAAACCACTTTGGTGGTTACTGGCTTGACTTGGCTCAAGCCGAAAATCATAACGATGGCAATGATGTGCTTACTGGTGGTAGTGTTGGCAGTAGCATTCAGAAAGCCGTCTTTGACAAGGATTTTCCATCACTCGGGGCTGAAGAGAAACAGATAATAGCTGAGATGGGGGGGGGGGTTTCATCCCCTGGTTTGGGTGCCACGGCTAGTCAAGGTCTACCTGTTGGTAGTTCAGCTTTGATTGGAGGGGAGGAATGGACATCTGCACTTGCAGACGTACCTTCCATATCGGCACATCAAACTGTTACTGCAACTTCTGGATCTGTTTCATCTAGTACACCAGCTGGCCTTAATATGGCCGAGGCATTGGCACAGGCTCCATCCCGAGTTCGTTCGACTCCCCAGGTGTCGGTGAAAACCCAAAGGCTTGAGGAACTGGCTATCAAACAGTCAAGACAGTTGATTCCAGTAACACCATCTATGCCTAAGGCTTTGGCTCTTAATTCTTCTGAGAAATCAAAATCAAAAACAGCTATCAGAAATGCTGAGATGAATGTAGCTACAAAGAGTATCCCCCAGCAACCCTCTGCATTGCACATTGCTAGTCAATCTGTTCGCAGTGTAAATGCCAAAGTTAATGTTCCTAAAAAACGTGTCATATGTTCTGTACTTCAGCTTATAAATCAAATAATTAAAGACAACACTGATTTTCAAGAAAATGCTTGTCTTGTTGGATTGATTCCTGCAGTCATGAGCTTTGCTGTACCTGATCGTCCCCGGGATATTCGTATGGAAGCAGCTTTTTTTGTTTTCTTACAGCAGCTTTGTCAGTCAAGTTCTTTGACGTTACAAATGTTTATAGCTTGCCGTGGAATACCTGTTTTGGTGGGATTTCTCGAAACGGATTATGCCAAGTACAGGGAAATGGTCCATCTGGCTATTGATGGCATTTGGCAGGTATTTAAGCTTCAGCAGTCAACGCCTAGAAATGATTTTTGTCGGATAGCTGCAAAAAATGGCATACTCCTTAGGCTCATAAATACACTTTATAGCTTAAATGAGTCAACCCGGTTAGCATCTATGTCTGTTGGGGGAGGATTTTTAGTGGATGGTTCGATTCCACGACCACGTTCTGGTATCTTGGATCCTACTCATCCTATTTCAAGTCAGAATGAGGCACTGCTGTCTTCAGCAGATCAGCAAAATCTTTCTAAATTAAGGCGCGGAGTTCTTGATCATCACTTAGAGCCTTCACACTCTTCATCATCGAATCCTAGAAGATCAGATGCTAACTACCAAATGGATGTTGATAGACCTCAATCAAGCAATGCTGCAGCTGAAGCTGTGCCACTAGAGAAGAGTTCAAATCTTGCATCTAGGGAATCTACAGCAGGTACAATGAAAGAAAGAGAAAATGTGGATCGTTGGAAAAGTGATCCTTCTAAAGCTGATGTTGAACTAAGACAGCAACGTCTTAGTATTTCTGCCAACAGGGCATCAACAGATAGGCCTACAAAGTTGACAGAAACGCCCTCAAACGGGTTATCAGTAACAGGAGCAACTCAGCAAGAGCAAGTTAGGCCTCTTCTTAGCTTGTTGGAGAAAGAGCCCCCATCTGGGCGTTTATCTGTACAACTTGAATATGCACGTCAGTTTTCAACGTTAGATAGACATGAAAGTGTACTCCCTTTGTTACACGCTTCTGAGAAGAAAACAAATGGTGAACTGGACTTTTTGATGGCAGAATTCGCAGATGTTTCTCAACGTGGAAGGGAAAACAGAAATCTCGACTCCAGTGCTAGAGTGTCTCAAAGAGTTACTCCCAAGAAATTAGGGACATTTGGTTCTAGTGAAGGAGCTGCTTCCACATCTGGGATTGCATCTCAAACAGCGTCAGGTGTATTGTCTGGTTCAGGTGTTCTAAATGCTAGACCAGGTAGTGCTACTTCATCTGGACTACTTTCCCACATGGTTTCATCATTGAATGCAGAAGTTGCAAAAGAGTACCTTGAAAAAGTGGCAGATCTTTTGCTTGAGTTTGCACAAGCGGATACAACTGTGAAGTCTTATATGTGTAGTCAAAGCTTGCTGAGTCGACTTTTTCAGATGTTTAATAGGGTAGAACCACCTATTTTGTTGAAGATACTGAAGTGTATTAATCATCTGTCAACTGATCCAAATTGCTTAGAAAATCTTCAGCGTGCTGAGGCAATCAAATACTTGATACCAAACCTTGAACTCAAAGAAGGGTCTCTTGTATCTGAAATATATCATGAGGGTCTTGTCAAACTTGCTGATTTTGGCGTTGCAACAAAATTAACAGAGACGGATGGGTTGGGAAGGCTATGATTATTATTGCTTGGAATGGATCTGGGGATCCAACTGTGATCTTTCAAGGGCATGTCTTCAAGAAGGTGTTGAGTGTGTTTATTACGGCAGCTATATTGAAGCTTGGGCAAGCTGTTCTTGGTGTGATTGTAAGTTGGAAAGCACGACGGAGTATGTCGCTGAATGTTAAATTAAGATATATTCTGAAAGTTGTTTCAGCTGCAGCATGGGTGGTTGTTCTGTCGGTTACTTATGCATATACTTGGGACAATCCTCCTGGGTTTGCTCAAACCATAAAAAGTTGGTTTGGTAGCAAATCAAGTGCACCTTCATTGTTTATTTTGGCTGTTGTTATTTACCTGTCACCAAATATGCTTGCTGCGATATTCTTTATGTTCCCATTCATTCGGCGTTATCTCGAGAGGTCGAACTATAGAATTGTGATGCTTATGATGTGGTGGTCACAGCCTCGCCTCTATGTTGGTAGGGGAATGCATGAGAGTACATTTTCCCTTTTCAAGTACACGATGTTTTAGATCTTTCACGACTCGAAGATGGCAGTTTTCAGCTTGAAACAGCAACGTTTAATCTTCATTCAATGTTTAGAGAAGTCCTTAACTTGATTAAACTTGTCGCATGTGTTAAAAAGCTGTCACTCACTTTACATTTCGCACCAGATTTGCCGGTGTATGCAATTGGTGATGAAAAGCGTCTCATGCAAACTCTTCTCAATATTGTTGGTAATGCTGTTAAGTTCTCAAAAGAGGGAAGCATTTCAATCACGGCAGGAAGATTCTGGTATGAACGGTTTTGCCGTATTATCGAACTCGATCCCTGTATAATTCAGAATCAGCAATAACCGCAAAACTCCCGTCCTGCACTAGAGGAACTGAGTCCATATGAAATAAGTGAAATATATCACTACTTCAGCCATCAATCAATGTGAGCCATTAACCAAGCCATATTCACAAGCTGAAACAAAAAATAAATAGCATATGAGCCAGTTGAAAAATAATCCACGTCACCCAAGTGAGCTGAAAGAAGAAAAAGTTCAAAACGACATGAAAAAATATCACAACAGGTCACACATAACTTGCATCCCAAAACGCAGAAAAAAATCTCACAAACTGCAAATCATTTTTCACTCATTCTCATCTATAAATAGAATTCATCCCTCACTCTATTCTTCAAGCTTTTCAAGCCAAAAAATCTCTGCTGATTTTCTTCCTCAATTCCTCAATACAAAACCTTTTGCTCACATTCTCTTCTCATACTTTCTTCCATCAAATTAACTTCAAATCAACCTCAAACACAGATCAATTCAACCAGAGATTCGTTCAGAAGAAGAAGAGAAGCAAGAAGAAGTTTGGATTGATTTCTTACCTGAGTTTGAAGGTAGATTGAGCTTCACCGTCATTTTCGATCCGTTATCTTTTGTTGTGATTCTTTAAACTGTTGGTACTGTTGTGAAGAACTTTTGATTTCGATCTGTTCGGTGTGATTTTCGCATCCCGTCGCTTTGATCTAAGCAAGCTTTGAGCTCGAAAAAAATGGTGCGAAGAAGTTACCGTGAAGAAGAAAGGAGAAGATGAAGTTTCTGTTCTCTTTCTCCTTTTAAATTGTTTTTTCATTTATTTATTCTTTTTTTTTATCTTTTCTTTTTTTTATATTGTTATTAGTTTATTTTTTATAAACTAATAATAATATTCTTGAAAAAAAGAAAGCATTAAAAAATTATTTGAAAATATTTTGATTAATTGTTGGTGGTTTTGGATCTTGAATTTTGATAAGATTTCATCAATATCAATGGACTTTGGGTGTTGATTTTTATCCACCAAGAGAGGTGATTGATATTGATGATAATTTAATCGATTTAAGATTCAAATTGTGATTTCTTGTCATTCTTATTTTCTTTCTTTTTTTTTTATTTTTTATTTTTGATCGATGAAATCTATGGATCATAGATTGTTGATTATCAAGGTTGTTTAATCTTCATTATTTCAAATCTATGGACGAATAATCATTGAGATAATTCTCCTTACTTTGGAATAGTGATAGATTACCTTTGATTAATTAATTAAAAATCTTGATTATGATGAGATCATTACCTCTTTTCTTTTTGTGTGGCATGTTTTAGGAGAGTGATTTACATATCACTTCTCTAACATGTATTAACACTAACATTTTATTGACCGGCCTCAGATAGTCGTGGTTTCTACATAAACCCGATTACAATTGCTTAACATAGCGCTAAATTGTCCCTTAATCGGAAAATGATCATTCGTGGCTCAAACTTACGTTTAAAAGTCCAAGTATGTTTAGTTGCTTGTCTTAACTCCAATACCTATGAAAATCATTGTTAGGAGGCTTTGATTCTATCAATCCTCTAATGAATTTTCATTAATCTTGGTCTAAGTGCAAGAATTAATCATCATTGATCATATGTTCTAACCACTAACCACTAATTCACTAACAATATCCTTGTTTAATTTTGTTTATATTCTCTTCTTACTCTTTATTTTTTTTACTTTTATGCTTCCATTTTATCATTACATACCATATCTTTGTTTATGTTTATGTCATTTTTTCTTTTGTCCACTTGGACCATACTTTGTTCAAAATACTAATAAAGGATAAAACATCTAAAAAATTTGGTGCTATTAATTTTGTGGTTATACTCTTGGACCATTCTTAGACCTTGGACTTCATGGACATTTTGGACTTAGGATTAGGACTTTCTTCCCTATGCTTGGAGAATTTTGAATCTTAGCCTTTTTTTGGCTAGATCACTGGCTTATACTTTAAATCGGATGGAATTCTTTTTGCTTTCTTTGGAGTGTGCTACAAGTCGGTTAGATCTTTCTTATCTCTAGCTCTTATTTTGTTTTTTTTTAGGATAGTCACTTCATCTCCTCCCCTTCTTAAATTTTCAAAACTTTCTCCCTCTTTCAAAACCTTCTTGGTTTCAAACTTCAAAACCGCTTTCGCAATAAAACCTTGACTTTCGTCAAGTGATTTTTAAACTTTGTTTTTCTTAATAAAAGTCAATCAATGTTAATCATGTTTTGACCAATTTCAAAAGACATAAAAAATAGAAAAACTCATCAACTTTTTTGTGCCTTTATGCACTTTTCACTTTAAAACTTTTCATAAAGTTTAGACATGATTCATTTCTATAGTTGAGATGTAAATCTCCTATTCCCCATATTATTAAGACTTTGACATTTTCCACGTTGATGTTGAGTGATAGTCTTGTTGATAATCCAAGCAAATCCTCCATCTTTATGTGACGCAAATGTTGTCTTAATACTCGTGGGTGGATAGTCGCAGTTTTCTCCTTGAAATGACGACTTGTCTGAACATCTAAAATCAATCAAAACCAACAAAATTTTGTCATTTGTACCACGAACTACGGGGTTTTGATTCCATATTGCACTTTATGGGTACGTAGGCATGAGACGATAAGTCTCTCCAAACACAAAAATATAAAAAAATAATTCTCTTCTCATCTCCCCAATCTCTTTTTAAACAAACCATTTTCAAACCAAAAAGCGTAAATATTTCAAAGGGCTCCTATAGAGTACTATAGACGTTTTGGGTGCTAACACCTTCCCATTGCGTAACCAACCCCCTTACCCCGATCTCTGTCTCGTGTTCTTATTTTAGAACTCTTTGGTTTTGTTCGCTCTTTTTCCTTTCCTTTATTTGGATAAAATAAAAGTGCGGTGGCGACTCTTGTTTTCTTTGAGTTAAGTTAGTCAATAACTTACACTCACGATTTTTACCGCTACAGAAAAGTGGCGACTCTGCTGGGGACTCCAACGGTTCCTAGTGGGTTTCGCCTACTTTGATTTATTTCTCGCTTTCTGTTTGACTTGTTTGTTATTGATTGTTCTGTTTTGGTGCCTGGTAATTTGTGTGGTGAGATAAGTCCTAACCCGGACTTGAGTGCACTTATGATAGGAGGGTGGTATAGTCTTGTTGGCTTACGTGGAGTAGTCCTTACTAAGCTGACTTGAGATCCCCCGCTCGGTGGAGGCCCCTTTGGAAATTACTAATGTCTTACGAGTAGTCGTAATTGATATTACTTTTTCCGACTGGGAGCCTGAGAAGCTGAGGACCTTAGAACCCTTTAACCCATCTTGGCCTTATTAGGACGTGGTGCGGTGGCTGTTCAGGTGTAGTCGTTTATAAACCGACGAGTAGTCGTTTAAGCCGATAATATTGTTTCTCTTGAGAATATTGTTGGCCGACGAGTAGTCGTTTAAGCCGATAATATCCAAAAGATGGAATTATGATTCTGGGAACTTTTTAGAACCTTGTTCTACAGGTGATGATATAACCATAGTACATACCATTGTGGGTTGGTTGATTCTTACCTTTGGCTCCATGCTCGTGCCGAACCTTTGAACCTGTGTGCTTTGTATGTCTTGTTTGTGGGTGTTGCATCTTGCACTCATGCATTCATGAGCATTGTGTTTCAGCTGGTTTTTAAGGATCTCAGAGATTTTCTTTTGCAAACATCGCAGATATTGTTGATTATGGATATTGGAAGGAGAAACACTCAGAAGTACAGTTTTCGGGCTCCTGATCTTACAGAGCTGAGAAAGCTAGTGTCCTTGGTAGATGATCGTTCAGGCTTCTTATCTCGTTATGGGAGACTTTTATTTGTTCTTTCTACCAATATTGAAGACGGAATTCTGAATACCCTTATGCAGTTCTATGATCCTATTTACCGATGCTTCACATTTCCCGATTATCAGCTCATGCCGACCTTGGAAGAATATGCTTATTTGTTGGGTGTACCGGTTTCCGATAAAGTTCCGTATACTGGTTTGGAGGAAGCTCTTAAGCCTCAAGATATCGCTGAAGCTACCCATTTGACGAAGTCGGATATTGATGCAAATCTAAAGACTAAGGGAGGCCTCAAGGGTTTAACTGCTAAGTTCTTGATTGAGAAGGCTACTTTATTTGCTGACATTGGTCGCACATTGGCGTTTGAGGCTATATTGGCTTTACTCATCTATGGACTAGTCTTGTTTCCTAATATTGATAATTTTGTGGACATTAATGCTATTAGGATTTTCTCGATTGGGAACCCTGTTCCAACTTTGCTTGGTGATACTTATTTTTCCATCCATAGTAGGACCTCTAAGGGAAACGGTACCATTGTTTGCTGTCTACCTCTGCTGTATAATTGGTTCATTTCACACTTACCTCAGACATCTGCTTTTAGGAAAAACAAGGATTGCTTAAGGTGGTCTCAAAGGATTATGTCTCTTACGCATACTGATATCACTTGGTCTTCTTCGGTTTACGATAATGTCCAGATTATTGATAGTTGTGGAGAATTCGCTAATGTTCCTCTTCTTGGAATACAAGGCGGAATTAACTACAACCCGAGTCTAGCTCGCCGCCAGCTGGGTTACATGCTGAAGGATAGGCCTAAGAATATTTTATTAGAGGGTTTATTCTTTCAAGGAGGGGATGATTCTCTTGGTTTGAGAAGAAGAATGGCTCATGCCTGGACTAAGATTCACAGGTTGGGTAGAGGGGAGCTTGGAAGACAAGTTTGCATTGCTTTAGAACCTTACACGCTTTGGGTGAAGAAGAGGGCTATGGAGCTTAAGATGCCTTACCCTATTGAGAAACCTCTGACTACTGTGATCTCTACGCCACTCCCTACGGCAATCCCTGTTTCTTCTGATGATGTGAAGACACTTCAAGACGCTTTGGTTAAGATGAAGGAAGAGAAAGAGATGTGGGAAAGTAAGTTTCAAGCTTCTGACAAAGAGAAGATGGAATTGCAAAAACAGATGAAGGAGAAAGATGACTTGATAGAGTTACTTGAGCGGCGCGCTGTGAAGAGGCATGCAGAGGATTTATTTTCCTCTACTACTCCATCAGCACATCCTCCTACTTCTGGTGCTTGGAAGGGTATTGTGGATCAGCTTGTGCTAGAGAAGATCACCATGAAGCACAACTATGAGAAAGAGATTAAGAGACTCCGAAGGAAGTATCAGCTTGGATCGTCATCAGATGTTCCTTAGGACCTAGCTTTTTCTTATTTTGATATTATTGTATTTTGTACTTCCAAGTGTAACTCTTTCCAATATTCAATGAAATGAGATGTTTATCAGTATTTCAAGAAGTGTTATTTTTCTTTATGATGTTTGTAATTGCTTTATATCTTAAAAATCCTTGAAAACTGGTTGAAACACCTGCATTTTGCATTTGCATTCGCATCATCGTGCATTGTGTGTTGCCTTTTCCAGATGTCTTATTTGTTTCTTTTGGCCTTCCTTCAGTCAAGCTGTCGCATCACTACAACACTCGGGCTAGCTCTAAGAAAAAGATGGATCAGTTGCAACAAGAGAACCGCGAGCTCCGTGAAGAGGTATCAACTCTGAAAGATGGTTTGGAAAGACTGACTGCCGCAATGGAAGCTCTGGTGGCTGCTCAGAATCAGCCACCACTACCTCCTCCTTCTCCTGTCCAAGGAACTGTGATTTCTGAAATCGGATCAACGCCCATTTCTGTGGCCCCGATTAATGCTTCTCAATATCAAATGCCTGTTGGTTTCCCTTGGGGCATGCCTAACAATTATATGCCAGAGGGATATCGACCTCCTGTTCCCGAAGGTTCTAGACTCCCTGCTGTCATGGCTGTACCACCTCCTGTGGTTAATGTTGTTCCTAATGCTGAAGTTCCGGTTGTTCCTACTGTCATACCTGTGCCACCGCCTGTAACTCACGCTATGCCTTATACTGAAGAACAAATTTTCCATACTGCTCCGAGCGAGAGTTTGGATGTTATGGATCGAATAGATGACTTTCAAGATCAGTTTGCTGAAATGCAAAGAGAAATAAGGGCTTTAAGGGGAAAGGAGTTATTTGGAAAGAATGCTCATGAGCTTTGCCTTGTTCCAAATGTGAAGATTCCCGCCAAGTTTAAAGTTCCGGATTTTGAAAAATACAAAGGGAACACTTGTCCGCAAAGTCACTTGATCATGTATGCTAGAAAGATGTCTACCTATACTGACAACCATCAGTTGTTGATCCATTATTTTCAAGATAGTCTTACTGGTGCTGCGCTGAAATGGTATATGGGACTCGATAGTACACAAATCAAGACATTCAATGATCTTTGTGAAGCTTTTGTTCGTCAGTATAAGTATAATCTCGATATGGCGCCAGACCGTGATCAGCTTCGCGCAATGTCTCAAAAAGAGAAAGAAACTTTTAAAGAATATGCGCAAAGATGGCGTGAGATTGCAGCTCAGATAAGCCCTCCGCTTGAAGAGAAAGAAATGACCAAGATTTTTCTGAAGACTCTGGATTCATTTTACTATGACAGGATGGTTGCGAGCGCTCCTAGTGATTTCACGGAAATGGTTAATATGGGGATGAGATTAGAGGAAGCTGTCCGTGAGGGACGTCTGATAAAAGAAGGAAATTCTGGAAGTACAAAAAAGCTTGGTGTTGGGTTCCCTAAGAAAAAAGAGGGAGAAACTAATGCTATATCTCAGGAAAGGTCTAGAAGACGCAGAGTTGTGAACAACAATGGTAGTCGTCGTCAGCAACAAGTAGCATCTGTTATGCCTGTTGTCAGTAACGCCCCTACCGCTCAAGCTACTGCAAGTTATCAACCACGTTTCCAAGAGAAGACAACTCAACAAGGTCGTACACAGAGGAAAACACAATTTGATCCCATTCCAATGACGTATACTGAGCTCTTTCCGGCTTTAATAAAGAATAATTTGGTTCAACCTCGTGATCCGCCGGCTGTTCCAACTGAAATTCCATGGTGGTATAAGCCAGATGCTCATTGCGCATTTCATCAAGGTGCCCCTGGACACGATATCGAAAATTGCTATCCTCTGAAGCATGAAGTTGCAAAGCTCGTAAAAAGCGATACCACACTCAGATGAGTTTCTCTTGAGAATATTGTTGGCCGACGAGTAGTCGTTTAAGCCGATAATATCCAAAAGATGGAATTATGATTCTGGGAACTTTTTAGAACCTTGTTCTACAGGTGATGATATAACCATAGTACATACCATTGTGGGTTGGTTGATTCTTACCTTTGGCTCCATGCTCGTGCCGAACCTTTGAACCTGTGTGCTTTGTATGTCTTGTTTGTGGGTGTTGCATCTTGCACTCATGCATTCATGAGCATTGTGTTTCAGCTGGTTTTTAAGGATCTCAGAGATTTTCTTTTGCAAACATCGCAGATATTGTTGATTATGGATATTGGAAGGAGAAACACTCAGAAGTACAGTTTTCGGGCTCCTGATCTTACAGAGCTGAGAAAGCTAGTGTCCTTGGTAGATGATCGTTCAGGCTTCTTATCTCGTTATGGGAGACTTTTATTTGTTCTTTCTACCAATATTGAAGACGGAATTCTGAATACCCTTATGCAGTTCTATGATCCTATTTACCGATGCTTCACATTTCCCGATTATCAACTCATGCCGACCTTGGAAGAATATGCTTATTTGTTGGGTGTACCGGTTTCCGATAAAGTTCCGTATACTGGTTTGGAGGAAGCTCTTAAGCCTCAAGATATCGCTGAAGCTACCCATTTGACGAAGTCGGATATTGATGCAAATCTAAAGACTAAGGGAGGCCTCAAGGGTTTAACTGCTAAGTTCTTGATTGAGAAGGCTACTTTATTTGCTGACATTGGTCGCACATTGGCGTTTGAGGCTATATTGGCTTTACTCATCTATGGACTAGTCTTGTTTCCTAATATTGATAATTTTGTGGACATTAATGCTATTAGGATTTTCTCGATTGGGAACCCTGTTCCAACTTTGCTTGGTGATACTTATTTTTCCATCCATAGTAGGACCTCTAAGGGAAACGGTACCATTGTTTGCTGTCTACCTCTGCTGTATAATTGGTTCATTTCACACTTACCTCAGACATCTGCTTTTAGGAAAAACAAGGATTGCTTAAGGTGGTCTCAAAGGATTATGTCTCTTACGCATACTGATATCACTTGGTCTTCTTCGGTTTACGATAATGTCCAGATTATTGATAGTTGTGGAGAATTCGCTAATGTTCCTCTTCTTGGAATACAAGGCGGAATTAACTACAACCCGAGTCTAGCTCGCCGCCAGCTGGGTTACATGCTGAAGGATAGGCCTAAGAATATTTTATTAGAGGGTTTATTCTTTCAAGGAGGGGATGATTCTCTTGGTTTGAGAAGAAGAATGGCTCATGCCTGGACTAAGATTCACAGGTTGGGTAGAGGGGAGCTTGGAAGACAAGTTTGCATTGCTTTAGAACCTTACACGCTTTGGGTGAAGAAGAGGGCTATGGAGCTTAAGATGCCTTACCCTATTGAGAAACCTCTGACTACTGTGATCTCTACGCCACTCCCTACGGCAATCCCTGTTTCTTCTGATGATGTGAAGACACTTCAAGACGCTTTGGTTAAGATGAAGGAAGAGAAAGAGATGTGGGAAAGTAAGTTTCAAGCTTCTGACAAAGAGAAGATGGAATTGCAAAAACAGATGAAGGAGAAAGATGACTTGATAGAGTTACTTGAGCGGTGCGCTGTGAAGAGGCATGCAGAGGATTTATTTTCCTCTACTACTCCATCAGCACATCCTCCTACTTCTGGTGCTTGGAAGGGTATTGTGGATCAGCTTGTGCTAGAGAAGATCACCATGAAGCACAACTATGAGAAAGAGATTAAGAGACTCCGAAGGAAGTATCAGCTTGGATCGTCATCAGATGTTCCTTAGGACCTAGCTTTTTCTTATTTTGATATTATTGTATTTTGTACTTCCAAGTGTAACTCTTTCCAATATTCAATGAAATGAGATGTTTATCAGTATTTCAAGAAGTGTTATTTTTCTTTATGATGTTTGTAATTGCTTTATATCTTAAAAATCCTTGAAAACTGGTTGAAACACCTGCATTTTGCATTTGCATTCGCATCATCGTGCATTGTGTGTTGCCTTTTCCAGATGTCTTATTTGTTTCTTTTGGCCTTCCTTCAGTCAAGCTGTCGCATCACTACAACACTCGGGCTAGCTCTAAGAAAAAGATGGATCAGTTGCAACAAGAGAACCGCGAGCTCCGTGAAGAGGTATCAACTCTGAAAGATGGTTTGGAAAGACTGACTGCCGCAATGGAAGCTCTGGTGGCTGCTCAGAATCAGCCACCACTACCTCCTCCTTCTCCTGTCCAAGGAACTGTGATTTCTGAAATCGGATCAACGCCCATTTCTGTGGCCCCGATTAATGCTTCTCAATATCAAATGCCTGTTGGTTTCCCTTGGGGCATGCCTAACAATTATATGCCAGAGGGATATCGACCTCCTGTTCCCGAAGGTTCTAGACTCCCTGCTGTCATGGCTGTACCACCTCCTGTGGTTAATGTTGTTCCTAATGCTGAAGTTCCGGTTGTTCCTACTGTCATACCTGTGCCACCGCCTGTAACTCACGCTATGCCTTATACTGAAGAACAAATTTTCCATACTGCTCCGAGCGAGAGTTTGGATGTTATGGATCGAATAGATGACTTTCAAGATCAGTTTGCTGAAATGCAAAGAGAAATAAGGGCTTTAAGGGGAAAGGAGTTATTTGGAAAGAATGCTCATGAGCTTTGCCTTGTTCCAAATGTGAAGATTCCCGCCAAGTTTAAAGTTCCGGATTTTGAAAAATACAAAGGGAACACTTGTCCGCAAAGTCACTTGATCATGTATGCTAGAAAGATGTCTACCTATACTGACAACCATCAGTTGTTGATCCATTATTTTCAAGATAGTCTTACTGGTGCTGCGCTGAAATGGTATATGGGACTCGATAGTACACAAATCAAGACATTCAATGATCTTTGTGAAGCTTTTGTTCGTCAGTATAAGTATAATCTCGATATGGCGCCAGACCGTGATCAGCTTCGCGCAATGTCTCAAAAAGAGAAAGAAACTTTTAAAGAATATGCGCAAAGATGGCGTGAGATTGCAGCTCAGATAAGCCCTCCGCTTGAAGAGAAAGAAATGACCAATATTTTTCTGAAGACTCTGGATTCATTTTACTATGAAAGGATGGTTGCGAGCGCTCCTAGTGATTTCACGGAAATGGTTAATATGGGGATGAGATTAGAGGAAGCTGTCCGTGAGGGACGTCTGATAAAAGAAGGAAATTCTGGAAGTACAAAAAAGCCTGGTGTTGGGTTCCCTAAGAAAAAAGAGGGAGAAACTAATGCTATATCTCAGGAAAGGTCTAGAAGACGCAGAGTTGTGAACAACAATGGTAGTCGTCGTCAGCAACAAGTAGCATCTGTTATGCCTGTTGTCAGTAACGCCCCTACCGCTCAAGCTACTGCAAGTTATCAACCACGTTTCCAAGAGAAGACAACTCAACAAGGTCGTACACAGAGGAAAACACAATTTGATCCCATTCCAATGACGTATACTGAGCTCTTTCCGGCTTTAATAAAGAATAATTTGGTTCAACCTCGTGATCCGCCGGCTGTTCCAACTGAAATTCCATGGTGGTATAAGCCAGATGCTCATTGCGCATTTCATCAAGGTGCCCCTGGACACGATATCGAAAATTGCTATCCTCTGAAGCATGAAGTTGCAAAGCTCGTAAAAAGCGGTATTCTGTCTTTTGAAGATACCAACCCTAATGTGCAATCAAATCCGTTTCCTAAACATGGTAATGCAACTGTTAATATGGTATATGGCTGTCCTGGTACATACCGTATTTTCGACATTCGCTGGATTCGGAGATCGCTTGTTGAAATGCATGCTACTTTGAGTGAGTTCCATGATATTGAGCATGATTATGCCGCCTGTTGTATTTGTTCTGTGAACCCTCGAGGGTGTGTGATTGTGAAAAGGGACTTACAAAAGATGATGGATGAGAATTTGATTCAGGTTACTGCAAACAGAAATGAAGTGGAGAACGAGGTGAATGTCATAGTCCCACGTTTCAATATTCCTGAGCGAGTTGTAATTTCTTACAACAGTCAGAAATCTGCTGTGACGCCTTTGGTTATCCGTTTGCCTGGCCCGACGCCGTATGAATCCGATAAAGTTGTTCCCTACAAATACAATGCTACTATGTTGGAGGATGGAAAAGAGGTTCCCATTCCTTCTCTTCCCTCAGTTGTGACTATCGCTGATGTCGGACGTGTAACAAGAAGTGGTCGAGTATTTGATAATGTGCCTTCAAAGACAAGTGAAGATACTGGGAGTAAGCAAATTCAGTTGAAGACTACTGTGGAATCTGGTCAATCAAGTGATGTAAATCAGAAGTCAGATAATGATGAGGTGTTGAAATTGATCAAGAAGAGTGAATATAATGTGGTGGATCAATTGTTACATACACCGTCAAAAATATCTGTTCTATCTCTGTTAATGAGCTCTGAGGCCCATCGTGAATCGTTGCAGAAAGTATTGGAACAAGCTTATGTAGATCATGATGTGACTGTTAACCAGTTTGATAGCATTGTTGCCAATATCACTGCGTGTAACAATCTGAGTTTTTGTGATGAAGAGTTGACCGATCATGGAAGAAATCATAATTTGGCTCTCCATATTTCCATGAATTGCCAGGAAGACGCTCTATCCAATGTGCTGGTTGATACTGGGTCATCGTTGAATGTGATGCCAAAATCTACTTTGTCCAGATTATCTTATCAAGGTACTCCAATGAGGTTCAGTGGGGTCATTGTGAAAGCCTTTGATGGATCGAGGAAAACCGTGATTGGAGAGGTTGATCTCCCTATCAAGATTGGTCCATGTTTTTTCCAGATCACTTTTCAAGTCATGGATATTCGTCCTGCTTACAGTTGTCTTCTAGGACGCCCATGGATCCATGAAGCTGGAGCTGTTACTTCGACACTGCATCAAAAGTTAAAATTCGTGCAGAATGGTAAACTTGTCGTTGTTGGTGGAGAACAGGCTATGTTGGTAAGCAGTTTGTCGTCTTTTTCTTATATCGATGCGGAAGAGGATATTGGAACTCCGTTTCAGGCTCTTTCTGTGGTTGATAAAGCTGTCAAGAAGGATGGGGTGTCCATGTCTTCTCTAAAAGATGCACAACGTGCAGTGGATAATGGCCAAACTGATGGATGGGGCCGAATCATTGAAGTTGCTGAGAAAAAAGATAGAGCTGGTTTGGGTTTTACATCTGGTTCAACCCAAAAAAAGCTGAAGAGTATTCATGAAGTCTTTCGAAGTGCTGGGTTCATCCATTGCAAAGATCATTCTACAGCTGCAATTCTTGAAGATGACCAAGAGGAAGAAATGCCCAACTTTGTGACACGTGGATTGATATGCCAGAATTGGATCGCTGTTGATGTTCCTACTGTTGTTCATGTTTCAAAGTAATTTGTTTTTGTTTCTTTCAAAAATCCTTTCACTCTGCCCAAGGTGAAAGTGAATTTGTGAGGGCTTTGTTTCAACTTTTATCATCATCAATAAAATGTTTTTCTGTTTATCCATATGTTGTTTTCCTTTTTTGCTTTACTTCTGAAAAATGGTAACATAAAAAACCGAAAAAAGTATAATAATGTTATAATCACTCTTATCTGCATAATATTTTCATTTTTTTGTTCATATTCTAAAATCAAACATAAAATCATTGTGCAGATTGATTGTTAAACCCATTGGAAACAATGACCATATGCCCCCTCCCAACTTTGAGTTCCCTGTGTTTGAAGCAGAAGAGGAGGATATTGAAGAAATTCCTGATGAGATTTCTCGATTGCTTGAGCACGAGGAGAAGGTCATTCAGCCTCATGAAGAGCCGGTGGAATTGGTTAATCTGGGTTCCGATGATGATAAGAAAGAAGTCAAGATTGGGGCACTGCTTCAGTCAGATGTTAAGAAGAGGATGGTAGAGCTTCTTAGAGAATATGTTGACGTGTTTGCTTGGTCCTATCAAGACATGCCTGGTCTTGATACTGGTATTGTGGAGCACCATTTGCCATTAAAGCCTGAATGTTCACCCGTGAAGCAGAAATTGAGAAGAACTCATCCTGACATGGCAGTGAAGATTAAAGAAGAGGTTCAAAAGCAGATTGATGCTGGTTTTCTTGTGACCGTAGAATATCCTCAATGGGTGGCCAATATCGTGCCTGTTCCAAAGAAAGACGGAAAAGTCCGAATGTGTGTTGACTATAGAGATTTGAATAAAGCAAGTCCAAAAGATGATTTTCCACTACCACACATTGATTTGTTGGTAGATAATACTGCTAAGTTCAATATCTTTTCATTTATGGATGGATTTTCCGGTTATAATCAAATAAAGATGGCACCTGAGGATATGGAAAAAACAACATTCATTACACCCTGGGGAACATTCTGTTACAGAGTGATGCCCTTCGGTTTAAAAAATGCTGGTGCAACGTACCAGAGAGCTATGACCACTCTGTTCCATGATATGATGCATAAAGAAATTGAGGTCTATGTGGATGATATGATTTGTAAGTCGAAGACTGAAGAGGATCATATTAAAAATTTATTGAAGTTGTTTCAACGTTTGAGAAAGTTTAAGCTCCGTCTGAATCCTAATAAATGCACTTTTGGTGTTCGTTCTGGAAAATTGTTAGGCTTTATTGTCAGTCAGAAAGGCATTGAAGTTGATCCTGGTAAAGTTAAAGCTATCCAGGAGATGCCTGCACCCAGAACAGAAAAACAAGTAAGAGGATTCTTGGGACGTTTGAACTATATTTCTCGATTTATATCCAATATGACTGCCACATGTGCACCGATTTTCAAACTTCTCCGCAAAGACCAGGGTTGTGTATGGACAGAAGATTGTCAGAAAGCTTTCGAAAGAATTAAAGAATATCTGCTTGAACCTCCTATTTTGTCTCCTCCCGTAGAAGGAAGACCTTTGATCATGTATTTGACCGTGCTAGAAGAGTCTATGGGTTGTGTTCTGGGTCAACAAGATGAGTCCGGGAGAAAAGAATTTGCCATTTATTATTTAAGCAAGAAATTCACTGATTGTGAGTCTCGGTACACGATGCTTGAAAAGACATGTTGTGCTCTAGCTTGGGCTGCCAAGCGCCTCCGTCAGTATATGTTGAATTGTACAACTTGGTTGATATCTAAAATGGATCCAATCAAGTATATCTTTGAAAAGCCTGCTTTAACTGGGAGGATTGCTCGTTGGCAAATGTTGTTATCAGAATATGATATCGAGTATCGAACTCAAAAGGCGATAAAAGGAAGTGTTTTGGCTGATCATTTGGCACACCAGCCAATTGATGATTATCAACCTATTCAGTTTGACTTTCCTGATGAGGATGTGATGTATCTAAAGGCTAAAGATTGTGAGGAACCATTACATGAAGAAGGACCTGAGCCTGGATCCCGTTGGGGTTTGTTTTTTGATGGGGCGGTTAATGAATATGGCAGAGGTATTGGTGCAATTATTGTTACTCCTCATGGTTCTCATATTCCTTTCACTGCAAGGTTGGTTTTCAATTGCACAAATAATGCGGCTGAGTATGAAGCGTGTATTATGGGCTTGGAAGAAGCTATCGATTTAAGAATCAAGATTCTTGATGTGTATGGAGATTCAGCTTTAGTGATTAATCAGATTAAAGGGAAATGGGAGACACGTCAACCTGATTTGATTCCTTATCGTGATTATGCAAGAAGGTTGTCAACTTTCTTCAATAAAGTTGAGTTTCACCACATACCAAGAGCAGAGAATCAAATGGCAGATGCTTTAGCGACTTTATCCTCCATGATTGTGGTAAATCATTGGAATGATGTGCCAAAGATTGATGTGATGCGTCTTGATAGACCAGCTCATGTGTTTGTAGTTGAAGAAGTTGTTGATGATAAACCATGGTATTATGATATTAAATGCTTTCTTCAGAATCAAGAGTACCCACTTGGGGCATCCAAGAAGGATAGGAAAACTTTGAGAAGATTGGCTGGTAGTTTCTTCTTGAATGATGATGTGATGTATAAGAGAAATTATGACATGATCTTGCTCAGATGTGTGGATAGACACGAAGCAGATATGTTGATGAAAGAAATCCATGAAGGATCCTTTGGCACCCATGCCAATGGACACGCGATGGCTAAGAAGATGTTAAGGGCAGGTTACTATTGGCTGACAATGGAATCTGACTGTTGTAAATATGTGAAAAAGTGCCATAAATGCCAGATTTATGCTGACAAGATTCATGTGCCTCCAACTCCTCTCAATGTTATCTCTTCTCCATGGCCTTTTTCAATGTGGGGCATTGATATGATTGGAATGATTGAGCCTAAAGCGTCGAACGGACACCGTTTCATATTGGTGGCTATTGACTATTTTACCAAATGGGTTGAAGCGGCATCATATGCAAATGTGACCAAGCAAGTAGTGGTCAGGTTTATCAAGAATCAAATTATCTGTCGGTATGGTGTTCCGAGCAAGATCATCACTGATAATGGGTCGAATTTAAATAACAAGATGATGAAGGAATTATGTGATGAGTTTAAGATTGAGCATCATAATTCTTCTCCTTATAGACCCAAGATGAATGGGGCTGTTGAAGCTGCTAATAAGAACATTAAGAAGATTATTCAAAAGATGGTTGTTACATACAAGGATTGGCATGATATGCTTCCTTTCGCCCTGCATGGGTATCGTACATCCGTTCGCACTTCAACAGGGGCAACCCCTTTTTCTCTTGTTTATGGCATGGAAGCAGTGCTCCCGATAGAGGTTGAAATCCCTTCTATGAGAGTTTTGATGGAAACTGAATTGGCTGAGGCTGAATGGTGTCAAAGTAGATACGACCAGTTGAATCTGATTGAAGAGAAAAGAATGACGGCTTTGTGTCATGGCCAATTATATCAACAAAGAATGAAGAAAGCATTTGATAAGAAGGTTCGACCCCGTGTGTTCAGAGAAGGTGACCTCGTGCTCAAAAAGATCTCGACTTTTACTACTGATTCTAGGGGCAAGTGGACTCCTAATTATGAAGGCCCATATGTTGTTAAGAGAGCCTTCTCTGGCGGTGCATTAATTCTTACAACTATGGATGGAGAAGAGTTCACTCGTCCTGTGAATGCCGATGCAGTCAAGAAATACTTCGCCTAAAAAATAAATAATAAAAGAACAACTCGCTAAGTTGAAAACCTGAAAGGGCGGCTTAGGCAAAAATGAGCGTCTCGGTGGATTGAAAACCCGAAAGGGCGGTCCAGGCAAAAATTAGAGACAAAACAGAAATAATCATCCCGGTAGATTGAAAACCCGAGAGGGCAATCTAGGCAAAAGTTAGGGATCATGGCAAGTAACTGCATCTGGCCAGTCTTGATCGTTTGAAGCAACATTTCCTATCAAAGGTTTTACTTCAGATATTCTCCGCTGAAGTCTCAAGCACAGTTGGAATTCAAAGTTGTTAGGGAGAATAATGGTCATTGTATTTCAATGTAGAACTTTCCATTGTACTTACCATTTTTCAAACTTTGTAATGATCCATGGAGTTACGCCGTTTGCGGACTACCATTCTATCAATAGAATTTGGGCCTTTGTCCCTTTGTTTGCAATTCTTATTTTGTTTCTGTTTATAGAATTTCATTTTATTTTTGATGATGATTTTTGAAACAAATGTGAATAATTGATTTAAATTTTGAAAATTATAAAAACATTTTTCTTTGATTTGTGAAAATAAAAGAAAGAATATCAACAGTAATCCCAAGAATGGTAGAATCTTGAAGCGAAAAGCGTAAGTATTCTCTTCAGCAGGGTTCTTTCTTGCCTCTCTGGTAGAATTTATTGGCAGCTCCCCAGTAGAGTTGTGTTGATGTTTCCCCATTTGAGCTATATGGAGGTCTCTTCAGTAGAGTCTGCTGATATTCCCTTAGCAGAGTTTTGTTTCTTTGGATAAACCAGACGAGTGTAGAACGGTTTTCCACAGCAAAGTCTTGATTCAAATGATCGGACAGTTGAGAAATTTGAAGAAGACCACTTCTCCTTGATGATTTTGCCCAGGCGGAGTTTTGTCTTTGATGATTCCTAGCAGAGGTTATGCACATTTGCTTTGGATTATTCCTCAAGTAGAGAACCATGTTGAGAAGTGTTGACATAGCAGTCACCTGTCGGGTTTTCTCTCACCTTGTGATTGGGTGTTGATTTAAAATCCCCCACAGTTTGACTTTTTGCTATGATGTTAACTTCTTATTCCCCTCGCCAGGGTTGGAAGATTTGTGTTGCTATGTTTTTCTCCAACAGTTTTTTTTCTCAAAGCGGAGTTCATATTGTTGTTCCCTTTTGTTGAATTATTGATGGTTGAAGATTTTCCGTTGCTGATCCCCAGCATGATCTCCAATGATATCTCTAACTCGCAGAGATTAGCCGAGTATTTCAGTGGTGTTGTGGTGTTTTGTTCACCCTCTGTTTGCCTTTTTTGTCTGATTTATCAGCATATTCATACTCATTGCATGCGCATTCATTTTGGTTGAGCATAGCATGTCTTTGTTGCATTGTGCATCCTGCATTTTTTGTTGGTATTTCCCTTTTCCCGATGTTGTTATCTCGCAAAATACGTGTGTCCTCCCTTCATTAGAGTGTCGACCCCTAAGCAGAAAATACCTATCATTTTTAATTCCCCACTGAGTTTATGCCTCGTGGAAGATGTTTTGTTTAGCTTTCATCCCCGGCTTTTATCTGGATGGAATTGTTCCCCAGTTGAGTTATTTCCTCATTGGGTCAAGTCTTGTTTGACCGTTTCTTTCCAGTTTGTTCCTGGATTGAACTTTGGTCTCTTGCAGCAGTTACTTTGGTTTTCCTTGGGCTGTGAAACCGGGATGACGAGAAGGTATTTTTGAGGATTTATTTTCCTCAGCAGGAATCTGTTATTGATCCCCAATAGAAGGAGAAGATTTGATTCTCCCAGTAGTGTTTTGATAACACTCTCTTGGTAATTACTTATGCAACTTCATGTGGAAGCCTCTTTATTTGAGCAGCTTGTGTAATCTCCAGAAATTTACCTTCGCAATAAATAACATTTCTCTGGCTCATCCTCAACAGAGAAGTTTATTGTGAAGTGATAGATCCTTATCTGACTAGCTTTTCTGTCAATTGGAATTTCTGTGGAATAGCTCCCAATGAAAATTCTATTGCATGGTTCAACCTGCTTGTATCTTTTTTAAAGATCCTCGACAGAGTTGTTAATATCTTTTTCCAACAAATGGTTGTCTCTTTATTTGAGAAGTTTGTTGTGTGTTTGGAGCTGCTCAGTAACAAGTAGCTGATGATATATCTCTTTCTCCTACCCAGTTACAGGTAGTCGAGTATGTTTGTCCTACCCAGTGTCAGGTAGTTGACCTTTTATCTTTTTCTCCTACCCAGTAACAGGTAGTCGAGTCCGTCCTACCCAGTGTCAGGTAGTTGACATGTTGTTTACCCTATCCAGTAACTGATAGTTGGTAACCCCTTTCATTCAAGTTTATTATTCCCGCTAAACTACTCAGTAACCAGTAGTTGGCGTTGTTTCTTTTCCTACCTAGTAACAGGTAGTTGATTATATCTCAACGAGTGGATTACTTTTTACCCAGTAATTGGTAATAAGTAATACATTTCTTTGTTTTCTACCCAGTAACTGGTAGATAACAATTCTCTTGTGTTTTTGCACTTATTTTCTACTCAGTAACCAGTAGAAAGTATTTTACCTATTATTTTCGGTTCGAATATCTTCGCCCAGTAACTGGCAGTTGGTATCTCTTTCCCCATTGAGTCGTTTCCTTTCCCTTATCGGAATAGGATCTTGCTCTTTTTTGTTTTCTCATGTGGAGTCTCTCTTTTTCTCCCGAGCTTTTGTTTGTCTCCTGTGGCATTATTTCCCCACAGAAGTCTTATGTTCGCATATCATTAGCATAATCATATCATTTTGTGGTCTCTTAGGGCTAAAAATTGGGTTAATTGTTATATTTAAGTCTCTTCTATCTAGTCGAGACAAAGATGTCAATCTTCATATCTCCGGATAGAAGAATCTTAAATAGGGGCAGCTGTAATACCCTAATTTTTACCCCTAAGATCCCACATTTCATTGGCATATCATTCCACAAACAAGGTCATATTTTTAGCTTTCGCACCCTTATGGGTTTCTTACTTTCTTTATGTTTGTTTCTGTTTACTAACATCTAACCAAAATATCAAAAATATTTTTTCAATTTTGTTTGTTTCTTCTTTTTCTCTGTGTGTTTAGGGTTTTACAAAGAGATTAATGGCAAAGAAATTCATTCAAGTTTAAATCAGATGGACGTTTGACCTCATCTTGGTCAAACTATCAAGAGTTTGCTTCAACTATAAGTTACCCGTGGTGGTGGGCTATTTTCTCAGGAAATGTGATTTTTCAAGATCAAATTGTCTTGTGTTGAAATTCATTGATTTATCAAGCAGTGTTCTATGAGAAGTTTGGTCCAGATATTCAGAGAATTGCGTCAAAAAAATCAAAATTGATGGCTGATGATTCAGTTGCAAATTATTCAATGGTTCGTCTTTGAATCTATCAGGGTGATAGTCATCTATTGCAGCTCAGGTTCTTGGTGTTGAAAAAACCTTGCCGCTATTTTTCTTCAGCTAGGTTCTACTCATCATGAGAATGCTCTACATTGTTATCTTCAAGCTGTTAACATTGATTCTAAAGATTCCATTGTATGGAACCAGCTGGGAACATTGTCATGTTCAATGGGCTCACTGAGTATTTCACGTTGGGCATTTGAACAAGGCCTCTTGTGCAGCCCTAATAACTGGAATTGCATGGAAAAACTTTTGGAGGTTCTTATTGCAATTGGTGATGAAGTTGCCTGCCTTTCTGTTGCTGAGTTGATTTTGAGGCACTGGCCATCACATTCTTGTGCTTTGCATGTTAGAAATACTATTGAAGAATCAGAACCATTGCCATTTGCTCCCAGAGGCATAGATAAATTGGAACCAAAACATGTGCGGCTCAAATTTTCTGCTAAGAGAAAAGCTATTGATGAGAATATACACGAGGATGTTGCATTTAAAAAGTTGAACGAAAACAAAGATCTATACCTCACTGAAGCTTCCTGGGTGTTTCTTGCTGATGCACTGCTGGAGATCTTACTGCCTTCAAATCTGAAAATTTCTGAGGTGGAACCTAAAACGACGTGCAGTTCTCCGGACATTAGGTTAAGAGTAAACTTGCCATGTAGTTCAGAAGCTGCTCTGAACACCGTGGAAGTGAGTGGGTTAAGTGGTGAGAATAGTGCTTTTGGTGCTAATGTAGGACCAACAAGTGTTTTTAAAGAGAAAGAAGCAAATACCCAAGAAGAACAACCACATGCAAGGCGAAGTTCTCGACTGGAAAGGCTCCGCAGTCGTAAACCAGGGAAAGAAGATTCAAACTCTTGTGGTAAGGACCCTGCCAAGGTTGTCATTCGGTATCTAGAACCTTTCATTGCTGGTGGATTGGGTGATCAAGAAACTACCAATAGTGATACCACTATACTATCCTCCTCAGGAAATTCTGAATATGATCATGTTTCTGCATTTTTAAGACGTACTTCAAATAACTATGGGGCTTACCATATGAGGCACTTGCTGTTAGAAGAGGTTTCAAGACAAGGCCTACCATTTCAGGATGCTTTTGTCAAGTTTCTGGAGTTGGAAAAGTTAACAAGGCATTGGGGAAAGGATAGAACTGCCGAGTGTAACATTTTTTTTGCTGAGCTGTATTATGATTTTGGGTTATGCTCACCCACTGGTTCTAAACAGCTGGAATGGATGTCAGAGGCATCTTATCAGCTTTGCAAGATTGTTGAGTCTGTAGCACTTGACTATCCTTTTCACCTGACTAGTGCCTTGAATGAAGGTTGCAGTTTAATTGATGGTTTTCCCTGTTCTTGGACTTACATACATGCTTCTAATACTGGTCAAGCTTCAATCCATGCCATACTTTCTAAAGAATATCACCAATTCAGTAATGGTCCTGCTGTCTTAAAAGCTTCTTTACGTATTGCGGCATATCTACCCTTTATCATAAGCCAGGCAGGTGATGGAAACCACTTTGGTGGTTACTGGCTTGACTTGGCTCAAGCCGAAAATCATAACGATGGCAATGATGTGCTTACTGGTGGTAGTGTTGGCAGTAGCATTCAGAAAGCCGTCTTTGACAAGGATTTTCCATCACTCGGGGCTGAAGAGAAGCAGATAATAGCTGAGATGGGGGGGGGGGGGTTCATCCCCTGGTTTGGGTGCCACGGCTAGTCAAGGTCTACCTGTTGGTAGTTCAGCTTTGATTGGAGGGGAGGAATGGACATCTGCACTTGCAGACGTACCTTCCATATCGGCACAGCAAACTGTTACTGCAACTTCTGGATCTGTTTCATCTAGTACACCAGCTGGCCTTAATATGGCCGAGGCATTGGCACAGGCTCCATCCCGAGTTCGTTCGACTCCCCAGGTGTCGGTGAAAACCCAAAGGCTTGAGGAACTGGCTATCAAACAGTCAAGACAGTTGATTCCAGTAACACCATCTATGCCTAAGGCTTTGGCTCTTAATTCTTCTGAGAAATCAAAATCAAAAACAGCTATCAGAAATGCTGAGATGAATGTAGCTACAAAGAGTATTCCCCAGCAACCCTCTGCATTGCACATTGCTAGTCAATCTGTTCGCAGTGTAAATGCCAAAGTTAATGTTCCTAAAAAACGTGTCATATGTTCTGTACTTCAGCTTATAAATCAAATAATTAAAGACAACACTGATTTTCAAGAAAATGCTTGTCTTGTTGGATTGATTCCTGCAGTCATGAGCTTTGCTGTACCTGATCGTCCCCGGGATATTCGTATGGAAGCAGCTTTTTTTGTTTTCTTACAGCAGCTTTGTCAGTCAAGTTCTTTGACGTTACAAATGTTTATAGCTTGCCGTGGAATACCTGTTTTGGTGGGATTTCTCGAAACGGATTATGCCAAGTACAGGGAAATGGTCCATCTGGCTATTGATGGAATTTGGCAGGTATTTAAGCTTCAGCAGTCAACGCCTAGAAATGATTTTTGTCGGATAGCTGCAAAAAATGGCATACTCCTTAGGCTCATAAATACACTTTATAGCTTAAATGAGTCAACCCGGTTAGCATCTATGTCTGTTGGGGGAGGATTTTTAGTGGATGGTTCGATTCCACGACCACGTTCTGGTATCTTGGATCCTACTCATCCTATTTCAAGTCAGAATGAGGCACTGCTGTCTTCAGCAGATCAGCAAAATCTTTCTAAATTAAGGCGCGGAGTTCTTGATCATCACTTAGAGCCTTCACACTCTTCATCATCGAATCCTAGAAGATCAGATGCTAACTACCAAATGGATGTTGATAGACCTCAATCAAGCAATGCTGCAGCTGAAGCTGTGCCACTAGAGAAGAGTTCAAATCTTGCATCTAGGGAATCTACAGCAGGTACAATGAAAGAAAGAGAAAATGTGGATCGTTGGAAAAGTGATCCTTCTAAAGCTGATGTTGAACTAAGACAGCAACGTCTTAGTATTTCTGCCAACAGGGCATCAACAGATAGGCCTACAAAGTTGACAGAAACGCCCTCAAACGGGTTATCAGTAACAGGAGCAACTCAGCAAGAGCAAGTTAGGCCTCTTCTTAGCTTGTTGGAGAAAGAGCCCCCATCTGGGCGTTTATCTGTACAGCTTGAATATGCACGTCAGTTTTCAACGTTAGATAGACATGAAAGTGTACTCCCTTTGTTATACGCTTCTGAGAAGAAAACAAATGGTGAACTGGACTTTTTGATGGCAGAATTCGCAGATGTTTCTCAACGTGGAAGGGAAAACAGAAATCTCGACTCCAGTGCTAGAGTGTCTCAAAGAGTTACTCCCAAGAAATTAGGGACATTTGGTTCTAGTGAAGGAGCTGCTTCCACATCTGGGATTGCATCTCAAACAGCGTCAGGTGTATTGTCTGGTTCAGGTGTTCTAAATGCTAGACCAGGTAGTGCTACTTCATCTGGACTACTTTCCCACATGGTTTCATCATTGAATGCAGAAGTTGCAAAAGAGTACCTTGAAAAAGTGGCAGATCTTTTGCTTGAGTTTGCACAAGCGGATACAACTGTGAAGTCTTATATGTGTAGTCAAAGCTTGCTGAGTCGACTTTTTCAGATGTTTAATAGGGTAGAACCACCTATTTTGTTGAAGATACTGAAGTGTATTAATCATCTGTCAACTGATCCAAATTGCTTAGAAAATCTTCAGCGTGCTGAGGCAATCAAATACTTGATACCAAACCTTGAACTCAAAGAAGGGTCTCTTGTATCTGAAATATATCATGAGGGTCTTGTCAAACTTGCTGATTTTGGCGTTGCAACAAAATTAACAGAGACGGATGGGTTGGGAAGGCTATGATTATTATTGCTTGGAATGGATCTGGGGATCCAACTGTGATCTTTCAAGGGCATGTCTTCAAGAAGGTGTTGAGTGTGTTTATTACGGCAGCTATATTGAAGCTTGGGCAAGCTGTTCTTGGTGTGATTGTAAGTTGGAAAGCACGACGGAGTATGTCGCTGAATGTTAAATTAAGATATATTCTGAAAGTTGTTTCAGCTGCAGCATGGGTGGTTGTTCTGTCGGTTACTTATGCATATACTTGGGACAATCCTCCTGGGTTTGCTCAAACCATAAAAAGTTGGTTTGGTAGCAAATCAAGTGCACCTTCATTGTTTATTTTGGCTGTTGTTATTTACCTGTCACCAAATATGCTTGCTGCGATATTCTTTATGTTCCCATTCATTCGGCGTTATCTCGAGAGGTCGAACTATAGAATTGTGATGCTTATGATGTGGTGGTCACAGCCTCGCCTCTATGTTGGTAGGGGAATGCATGAGAGTACATTTTCCCTTTTCAAGTACACGATGTTTTAGATCTTTCACGACTCGAAGATGGCAGTTTTCAGCTTGAAACAGCAACGTTTAATCTTCATTCAATGTTTAGAGAAGTCCTTAACTTGATTAAACTTGTCGCATGTGTTAAAAAGCTGTCACTCACTTTACATTTCGCACCAGATTTGCCGGTGTATGCAATTGGTGATGAAAAGCGTCTCATGCAAACTCTTCTCAATATTGTTGGTAATGCTGTTAAGTTCTCAAAAGAGGGAAGCATTTCAATCACGGCAGGAAGATTCTGGTATGAACGGTTTTGCCGTATTATCGAACTCGATCCCTGTATAATTCAGAATCAGCAACAACCGCAAAACTCCCGTCCTGCACTAGAGGAACTGAGTCCATATGAAATAAGTGAAATATATCACTACTTCAGCCATCAATCAATGTGAGCCATTAACCAAGCCATATTCACAAGCTGAAACAAAAAATAAATAGCATATGAGCCAGTTGAAAAATAATCCACGTCACCCAAGTGAGCTGAAAGAAGAAAAAGTTCAAAACGACATGAAAAAATATCACAACAGGTCACACATAACTTGCATCCCAAAACGCAAAAAAAAATCTCACAAACTGCAAATCATTTTTCACTCATTCTCATCTATAAATAGAATTCATCCCTCACTCTATTCTTCAAGCTTTTCAAGCCAAAAAATCTCTGCTGATTTTCTTCCTCAATTCCTCAATACAAAACCTTTTGCTCACATTTTCTTCTCATACTTTCTTCCATCAAATTAACTTCAAATCAACCTCAAACACAGATCAATTCAACCAGAGATTCGTTCAGAAGAAGAAGAGAAGCAAGAAGAAGTTTGGATTGATTTCTTACCTGAGTTTGAAGGTAGATTGAGCTTCACCGTCATTTTCGATCCGTTATCTTTTGTTGTGATTCTTTAAACTGTTGGTACTGTTGTGAAGAACTTTTGATTTCGATCTGTTCGGTGTGATTTTCGCATCCCGTCGCTTTGATCTAAGCAAGCTTTGAGCTCGAAAAAAATGGTGCGAAGAAGTTACCGTGAAGAAGAAAGGAGAAGATGAAGTTTCTGTTCTCTTTCTCCTTTTAAATTGTTTTTTCATTTATTTATTCTTTTTTTTTATCTTTTCTTTTTTTTATATTGTTATTAGTTTATTTTTTATAAACTAATAATAATATTCTTGAAAAAAAGAAAGCATTAAAAAATTATTTGAAAATATTTTGATTAATTGTTGGTGGTTTTGGATCTTGAATTTTGATAAGATTTCATCAATATCAATGGACTTTGGGTGTTGATTTTTATCCACCAAGAGAGGTGATTGATATTGATGATAATTTAATCGATTTAAGATTCAAATTGTGATTTCTTGTCATTCTTATTTTCTTTCTTTTTTTTTTATTTTTTATTTTTGATCGATGAAATCTATGGATCATAGATTGTTGATTATCAAGGTTGTTTAATCTTCATTATTTCAAATCTATGGACGAATAATCATTGAGATAATTCTCCTTACTTTGGAATAGTGATAGATTACCTTTGATTAATTAATTAAAAATCTTGATTATGATGAGATCATTACCTCTTTTCTTTTTGTGTGGCATGTTTTAGGAGAGTGATTTACATATCACTTCTCTAACATGTATTAACACTAACATTTTATTGACCGGCCTCAGATAGTCGTGGTTTCTACATAAACCCGATTACGATTGCTTAACATAGCGCTAAATTGTCCCTTAATCGGAAAATGATCATTCGTGGCTCAAACTTACGTTTAAAAGTCCAAGTATGTTTAGTTGCTTGTCTTAACTCCAATACCTATGAAAATCATTGTTAGGAGGCTTTGATTCTATCAATCCTCTAATGAATTTTCATTAATCTTGGTCTAAGTGCAAGAATTAATCATCATTGATCATATGTTCTAACCACTAACCACTAATTCACTAACAATATCCTTGTTTAATTTTGTTTATATTCTCTTCTTACTCTTTATTTTTTTTACTTTTATGCTTCCATTTTATCATTACATACCATATCTTTGTTTATGTTTATGTCATTTTTTCTTTTGTCCACTTGGACCATACTTTGTTCAAAACACTAATAAAGGATAAAACATCTAAAAAATTTGGTGCTATTAATTTTGTGGTTATACTCTTGGACCATTCTTAGACCTTGGACTTCATGGACATTTTGGACTTAGGATTAGGACTTTCTTCCCTATGCTTGGAGAATTTTGAATCTTAGCCTTTTTTTGGCTAGATCACTGGCTTATACTTTAAATCGGATGGAATTCTTTTTGCTTTCTTTGGAGTGTGCTACAAGTCGGTTAGATCTTTCTTATCTCTAGCTCTTATTTTGTTTTTTTTTTAGGATAGTCACTTCATCTCCTCCCCTTCTTAAATTTTCAAAACTTTCTCCCTCTTTCAAAACCTTCTTGGTTTCAAACTTCAAAACCGCTTTCGCAATAAAACCTTGACTTTCGTCAAGTGATTTTTAAACTTTGTTTTTTTTAATAAAAGTCAATCAATGTTAATCATGTTTTGACCAATTTCAAAAGACATAAAAAATACAAAAACTCATCAACTTTTTTGTGCCTTTATGCACTTTTCACTTTAAAACTTTTCATAAAGTTTAGACATGATTCATTTCTATAGTTGAGATGTAAATCTCCTATTCCCCATATTATTAAGACTTTGACATTTTCCACGTTGATGTTGAGTGATAGTCTTGTTGATAATCCAAGCAAATCCTCCATCTTTATGTGACGCAAATGTTGTCTTAATACTCGTGGGTGGATAGTCGCAGTTTTCTCCTTGAAATGACGACTTGTCTGAACATCTAAAATCAATCAAAACCAACAAAATTTTGTCATTTGTACCACGAACTACGGGGTTTTGATTCCATATTGCACTTTTTGGGTACGTAGGCATGAGACGATAAGTCTCTCCAAACACAAAAATATAAAAAAATAATTCTCTTCTCATCTCCCCAATCTCTTTTTAAACAAACCATTTTCAAACCAAAAAGCGTAAATATTTCAAAGGGCTCCTATAGAGTACTATAGACGTTTTGGGTGCTAACACCTTCCCATTGCGTAACCAACCCCCTTACCCCGATCTCTGTCTCGTGTTCTTATTTTAGAACTCTTTGGTTTTGTTCGCTCTTTTTCCTTTCCTTTATTTGGATAAAATAAAAGTGCGGTGGCGACTCTTGTTTTCTTTGAGTTAAGTTAGTCAATAACTTACACTCACGATTTTTACCGCTACAGTAGTGCACAGAATGATAAACATCTCCAAGAAGAGTAGGCACTGGGTTGCCTGAAGCCAAAATATGGAATGCATCTAAATCCACAAAATCAGGGAGATTAGGAAACAATATGGTACCATAGATGCAAAAGCGAGAATAGCGCCAAATACAATCCAACAACCATCCTTAGCGAATTGCCGAGCCTTATCAACCAAGAAAACCAAAGGAAATCCAAACACTCCATTCCACTTAGTCAAGCCCCCTCTAGCTCTAAAGCCTCCAAGTGTAATACAGCAGCTAGCTCAGCCAAATTAGGCTTAGCGTGAGTATAAACAAATGGCATTTGATCAAGAACGGGCAGGCCTAGCAACATAGAGTACTCCTCCAAGGTAGGCGCCAGGATATAGTCAGGGGAAACAAAACACCTCAGTTGTGGATCGTAGAACTACATCAGAGCATAAAGACTCTCCATCTCGTATACTGAAGGCTTGCAGACGCATCTCAATAACCTTCCATAAGTCTGTCTAAAATCCTCCATCACCTTCCCATCAGCCACAGAAATCAAACTCAGCAAAGAACCAACATCAGGAGCTGGAAGCTTGTAAGCCATTGTTCTCTTCAAGGACTCCATATCAGCAATAAGGGAATAAGATCACTAGAATCGGAGGAGAAATATGCACCTGCAACATAAATACATGTTAATGAAATGCAGATGAAAATGCAAATGCAAATGCAAACAAGGGATCAAGACGGTTGTGCCGTTGGTCGAGAAGAACCAGCGCTCCGCCTTAGCAAGAACAGAGTACCAACAATAGGACCCACTGATACATAGATTCATATTGTAAAGAAACAGGGTATTCTGAAAGCCAAGGTTTCCTGCACAACCCAATCCCTCTCACAGGTATGGACCTATCCACTGATAAGGTTCGGCATCCTATGCGTTTGTCAGCATCACAGACTTTTAAGAAACGATGATACGTTCACCATTTCTGGTTTAGCATCATAATTCCTTGAAGAGGCCTCACTTAACTGACTCACAAATGATCGGTCCCCAGAGTCGACAACCCTTATATGAAAAATTCCTTCGAGCCCAAAGGGACAGAAATAAAATCGTCAAAGAGAATCTCGTCCGAGCGTGAATTTCATGGTGAACTAGTACGAGCAAAGCAAGCACATCCACCACTACTTTCCACTACTAAAGCTAGGTGTATACTTAAGCCTGGGTATAGCTTATCACTCAACGGAACTTCCCTCCCCACAGCACAGCAATAATGACATATGATGCGGAAAATAAATGTGGGAAAGTAAAATGCGAAAGTAAATAAAGCACATATGTAGAACACCCAAAGATAAACAGACAAGCGCTATGATTGACTCGCATAGGTGTTGCACCCCAAGATTTGCTCAACCTTTTCTTAGTTGGTTTATGTTTCATTGCATTAACATTTGCATAGTTATATCATTTGCATATCATGATATCATTCATATAGAAGGGGATCAAGTGTGATTCTTATCAAGAGGAGCCTAGTTATAGGTCTTATTCAAGCTTGAGAAGTTATCAAGGTCATCAGGAGGTAGTTTGAGTGCCTAAGAGTTTAGATGCTTGCATGTGGATTTTCTCCTAACTTGAGGATCAATTGAAGACCATCAGAGGGATGTGAAGTCTTGAATATAAATAGAGGATGTGTATGGAGCTCATGGAATTCCTAGAGGGCCATGGAAGAGCTCAATCAAGTCATTGTGTCAAATTCAAGAGCGATAGTTGAAGTGCAAGCAATTAGGGTTTCATCTGGGTCAATCCTAGGTCAACTGTGCAATTGAAGAGTATCAAAGCCTACTTTTAGGTCATGGAGTTCATGAAATGATATGCTGAGACATTTGTGGTGTTGTTCCAAGATCAAGTCAAGAAGAGTCAAGAGTGTGGGAAGTTGCTAAATTAGGGTTTCAGTGTAAAATCCCCTGTTTAGTGCCTAACTTCAAGACCACATAAGTCAAGATACAAGTTTCAAATGGATCTTTGGCCAACATGGAACTTGTAGAGCATCTCAATACATTTAATTTGAGTACTAGAAGTCCTCAAGGGGATTTATAGAACTCAAGTTATGGTCCAGACAAGTTACAGGTCACCAGATGAATGTGAAATTTGTCTGAGAAAATCATTTGACTTCCAGGCTACTTTTGACCTAGAAGGAATTTTCACAACGACTTTTGGCCAAAATAAAAGTTTTTCCCCATGATCTTAGATTTCCAAATTGTATTAGAAGTCTTACATCTTATTTTTAGAACTCAAGTTATGAGGTTTGCAAGCCAGGGGTATTTTGGGAAAGTGAGATTATAGGTCATTTTGGATTATAGGTCAAAATCTCCAACTTGCACATTTCAAATGAATTTTTGTTCAACATGGAACTTACTCAAAATGTGATTTTAAGGTTAACCAAGCATTCATGATGCATTGAATTGGTTTGAGGCAAGATGTGGTTTGAAATGGCTTAAAAAAGAAGGTTTTAAAAGGGATTAAAGTTGAAAAAATTCAAATTAATGGTTAAGTGACCAAAACATGGCAAGTAAATACTCATTTTGAGTAGAAAAAGTATTTCAAACACATTTGCATTGGTAGATTTTTGAGTTGGGGCAGAATTTCACAAGTTACAATGTTGTTACTTCATATGCAAGTTACATAGCCAAATCACTTACCAAGGCAATTCAAGCATTCCTTTTGATCCAATTTCATTCACAAGGCATTTTGCAATTGATTAGAAGCTTCTGGAGCAAGCTACACTGCCAAATTCACGACTGTCACATGGAAAATTTGAAGGAAAAACAAAAATTGTGAATTGCTGGATTGGGCTTCATTTGAGTTTCAAAAGCCCATAGACACACTCTATATAAGTCTTGCATTGATTTCAGACTCAGGTTGGAGCTCATTTCATGGTGGAGGTAGAGATAGAAGTTGGTTTTGCAAGCAAGCAAGTGAGAATAGGATTTCAAGTTCAAGGTAAATTCAGGTCAAATTGAAGAATCAAATAGCTTCCTCTTGCATCACTGATTTATTCTAGAGAGTTTTGAAGCGTGAATCGAGCTCTTGATACCTCTGTTAGTGGATCTACATCAGGTATGTAACTTCCAAATTTCTCACTATTGTAGCAAGATGTAGATCGTTTTGAGCATGTGGTTAGGATCTAGTTGAAGTGTAGATCATTTATGGTTAAGAATTTGAGTAATTAGAGACAAACTAAGTTGACATGAGATTTCTATTTGGACACGGTTTGATCTGATCTTAAGGTTTCAACATGATTTGGATAGTTCAGAGTGATGTAGGAGGAGTGAGGATCATTTCTATGGTTTTATATTTGAATTTGGGGAGGATCAAATTTGATGTGTTCTCTGAATCTTGGATCGTGTTTTAAAACCTGTGAGAGTTAGATGATTTGGATGTGATTTTGGAGATCCTCGTGGAATTTTGAGCAATTTGATATAAGATTTGATGTTGTTTGGCTGCCTGTGACCACCACCTCGTCGGAGAAGACGACCGGAGGTCTTCTCCAGCCACCATCTGTGAGTTCCCTCCGTTTTGAATTTGAATTGAGGAAGATGACTTGTGAGGCGTTAGATCAAGCTCAGGCATGGACTTTGTACTCACATCTGACGGCTGTGTTTTAATTTCATTTGCTGGCTTTGACTTACAAAACGAAGTCGTTTAAATAATTGACGTGGCAAGCCTCCCATCCCTTGGATCAATGGACCAGTCGTGCCATCCAACAGCTCTCATATTTTCTTGTGTTTTATTTTCTTTTATTTGATTTGTTTTATTTTTAAATGCATATATTGATTCCAAAAATCATAATAATTTCATCTTTGATCAGAAAAATATTTTAAAAATATGTCCATGCTCCTCTTTTAATTTGTGATTTTCTGGAATCAATAAATTGCATTTTCCTGCATTTTTCAATTTAATTTGCATTTTCCTTTTTTATGTTATTTCTTTTATTTTGCATAATTACCTATCTGTTTTGTTGTTTTTGGTTTGATCATTTGGTTGGGATTATGGATTTAATTTTTGAGTATGTTGTAGGTTAGATGTGCATGCTCCCTTAGGATTTTTATTAGACTTTTTAAATAATTGTAGGTTCTGTTTTAGGTAAGATGTTTAGATCCTTCCCAACTTATGGTTTATCTTGACATATTTCAACTTAGGATTTATTTAGTGGTCCTAGAATTTGATTTAGGCTCTGATGTTTGAACCCTAGAATGTTAAAACATGCATGTTCCCTTAGGAAAATTCTTAGATTTTTACAACTTAGTTTTCTATTTTAGATATATTTCACAAGTAGGTGTTGCCTTTGGTGTTCCTTCTTTGGTGCCTTGCCTTGTTTGATCTTGTTGGTGGCTTTGGAGCTTGAAGAGCTTGGTTTCCTTTTTGGAGGAGGTGCTGGACATCTTGTAGCTGCTGTGGATTGGCTTGGGGAACTTTGCTTGGAGCTTTTTTTCTCTTTTAGGAGCTTTTTTAGAAGCTTATAGGATTAAGGTTTTAGGAAGAACCATTAGAACTAGTTTTTTTTTTCCTTTCATCAAAAATAGAATGCATTGTTTGCTTCTATCCTCATCCTATGATGCAAAGTCCTCTTGAGGAAGCCCCATCTCTCCTTTGGAGGGATGAATGGCATGCCTTAATGAGTAGAACTTTTGAGGATGCACTTTCTTTCCAATGTTGGTTCCTGATAAATTCCTTTGGTCTTCATCAGGTTTCCTAGCATTGTAACTTGATCTCAGTGATGATTTCTCTTCTTGTGGAGCTTGCTAGAGTTTGAAGATGAAGATTGAAGAAGCTTGAAGATAGGAGCTAGCTTGAAGATGAATACTTTTTGCTGTCAACTTCGCTGTCAATTCAACTTTGCTGACAAGAGCTGCTGTTAAAGGTTGAAGTTGCTGTCTGTAGAAGATTGTTGCTGCTGCTTGGGTTGCTTCCTCTGTTTTTCTTTTGCTGTGTTGTCTGTTTGCTTGTGTTTCTTACCTTTAGGTTTAAGGTGGAACTTGTCTCCCCTTGCTTGTTGTTTTCTTAGGTTTGAGGTTGAGCAGGACTCCCTTGCCTCGCTTGTATTGTTGCATAGCATGCATTTTACTGTTTACTATTTACTGCTTGCTTTCTTTTGCTGTTTTCCCCTAGGATCTCTGATTTCCTCTATGCAAGAGGGAATTATGATAGACATTAGGTTTCAAAACCATGCATGATAACAGTAGGTAGATTCCCTTTCAACCATAGTTTTAGGGCGTCTTTCTCTTCTCATCTCAAAACAATTCAAAAAATACAGTAATAAGGCTAATTGAAGTCGTACGTTACGAGCCTTAAGCTATCTGGGAAAAGGTTGGTGGAGGGTCTCTCTCCAATAATCTGGATGTTTAGTGAGGTACCCTTTGGGTGACATGCGAAGCATTCACTCCTAGGTCATAGTCTCTAGTGCGACGGAGATTGCGAACATCCTAAAAAATAGTTCTTTCGTAAAATATTCAAACAAACATTCAAACTCTGTTTTTGTCCTCTTGGACCCTTAATCTGGAAAACCCTTTCATAAGGAGATAAAAAACTGTTAGACAAACTTATGTCTTCCGTAGCCCGAACTACGTTTGCTCTGATCTTTCATGCCGTATGAAAGTACGTAGGCACGAGATGCGATATCTCGGCGAGCAACCTTCCCCCTTTCTCCCGTAGTTAAGCGAACTATGTTGACTCTGATTTCTCGTTCCAGACAAGAATACGTAGGCATAAAGTGTTATACTTTGCCGAGTCATTTTCTTTTCTTTTTAGACCAGACCTTTAGAGTAGATAGATAAACACACCCTTAGATAGAAAACAAGCGTGGATCCCGTCGAGTACGACGGGCGTGAGGGGTGCTAATACCTTCCCCTTGCGTAACCGACTCCCGAATCCAGGATTTGGTTGCGATGACCATTCCTTTCCCTCTTTGCGTTAGGTTTTCTATGAGCGTTTCCTTTCCCTCTTTTGGGATAAATAACGCATGGTGGCGACTCTTCTGTCATGGCCGGCGCCGATTTTCGCAGTAGCGAAGCTGGCGACTCTTCTGGGGACTCCAACGGTTCCCTATGTGAGTCAATCCCAACGTTTGTTTTCCCGTCTGGGGTTTTGTATGTATTTATCTTTCTGTCTTTACTTTCAGTACTATATTATGGTTGTTATGCTATGGGTAGAGGGTTACTTTGAGAGATAAGCCGGACCTGGGCTTGAGTGCACATAGACTTAGAAGTAGAAAGTAGTGGTTAGCCTGCTTGCTTTGCTCGCATCGGCTAGCTACGAAATCTGCACTCAGACGAGATTCTCTTTGATGGCATCTTGCCTGGCCCTTTGGGCTCGACAGGTTGTTGGATTTGAGGGTTGTCGACTATGGGGACCTATCATTTGGGATTTGGCTAAGTGAGGCCTCTTCAAGGGACGATGATGCCACACCTTCTGGGTATCGTATCATCGCTCTTGAAAGTCTGTGACGCTGATGACCGCATAGGATGCCGTACCTCGTCTGCGAGTTAAGTACATACCTGTGAGGGGTAGGTGGGTCTTTTTGCAGGAAAACTCTGGCCTCAGAACACCTGGTTTGTCTCTGTCAGTGAGAATTGGTTGTGAGGGTTCTTTTGTGGTTGGTTTGGTTTGAGGAGAAGATCTGATGGTTCTCAAGCTGCAGTATAACACAACACAGTTTCTTCAGCACTGCACTTGATCCCCTGTTTGCATATGCATTTGCATTTTCATGTTTGCATTTCATTAACGTGTATTTATGTTGCAGGTGTGTTTTTCCCCCTCAGATTCTAGTGTTCTTCTTGCCAGACATGGAGTCCATGAGGAGGACAGTTGCTTACAGGTTGCCTTCTCCAGATATCAGTTCCTTGTTGCGGTTGGTTGCTCTAGCAGATTAGAGAGTGAGGGCTGAGTTTAGAGAGTCTTATGGGAAACTGCTCAGTTTGGTGTGCAGACCTTCTGTGTTTGAGATGACTGGATTGTATACCTTGATGCAGTTTTACGAGCCTCAGTTGAGATGCTTCTTGTTCCCTGATTGTATTTTGGCCCCTACTTTAGAGGAGTATTCTGATATGCTAGGAGTTCCTGTGTTAGATCAAATGCCTTTTATTCATGAGGATACTGAGCCTGAGTTGGCTAAGCTTGCTGAGATTGTCAGTTTAGATGCTTCTGAGTTCCCCGGAGGTTTGGTCAAGCTGAATGGATTTTATGGTTTTCATCTTTCTTGCTTGGTTGAGAAGGCTATGCAGTGTGCGAAGGATGGATGTTGGATTGTCTTCAATGTTATTCTGGCTGTTTGCATTTATGGGATTGTCTTGTTCCCCAACTTACCTGATTTTGTTGACTCAGATGCATTTTTATTCTTGCCTCGAAGAATCTGGTGCCTACTCTCTTGGGTGACGTTTATCATTCTATTCACTATAAGAATGAGAAGCATCGGGGAAATAATGTTTCTTGTTGTGTACCTCTTCTATACAGGTGGTTTCAGGGACATCTTCCTAAGACGGGACCTTTTATTGATGCTGCTGGTACTTTAGATTGGTCTTCCCGATTGATGGGATTGTGTGCTGAGAACATTGTTTGGTTTGATCGGAACCTGCTCGGAGTGGATATTATATATAGTTGCAGTGGCTTTCCGAACGTTCCATTGATTGGACGGAAAGGTTGTATTAACTATAACCCTTCTCTGCTTGTGAGACAGTTTGGCTATGCTTTGAGGGATTCTCCGGTTGAGGACGAGATACAGGAATCTCTGTATCTCACGGGTTTATTAGATGGAGATGTTTTGGTCAGATTGAGGCATGCTTGGGGTAATTTTCACAAAAGAGGAAAGACATTGCTTAACAAGAATGACAGTCGAGCTTATAATCCTTATCGGCTCTGGATCCATGAGAGAGCTAGGACTTCTTTGATGCCATATCCTGCTGTAGAGCCTTTGTATCTTCCGGTGATCGAGGAACCTACTTCAGTAGAAGTTGAGAAGTATAACAAGCTGCTGGCTGAAAAGGAAGAGTTACAAAGAGCAAACGAAGAGTTAGAGAAAGAGATTTTCCAGCTTCGGCATGAGAAGAGTGAGGCAACCTTCACTTTGAAGAAGCAGACTGAGATGATTAATAGGTTGGGTTCAGATTTGACTAAAGAGACCAGTAGGAGAGAGAAGGTGGGAGTAGCCTTGAATGGTGTTAGTAGTGTGCTTGCTACTAAGAAAGAGCTTCTGAACAAGGCTTATTCTCGACTTTCCAAATGGGAATTTTTGTGGAATGCCACGCTTACTAGCCGGAAGGAGCGTGAAGATGAGTTGAAGCTGCAGATTTCCCGGTTAGAGGAGCAGCTCAGCGCTAAGGATGCGAAGATTGCTGAAGAGGCATCTCTTAGACGCGACGCTGAGTTTAGAGTGAGCGACATGGTCAAAGAAATGAGGGGTTGTGAACTGAAGGCTGGCTTCAAGAGATGCAGGCTTGATGAGTGTTTTGGCAAGGGAACCTGTGTAAAGGATGCCAAAAAGCTGAGATCCACTGTTAGGCGACACGCATTATTGATACAGGAACTGCTCTCCAGACCAGGTCATCCGGAGACGTTGAGGCTATTAGGGGATGTCCGGGCGCGCCATCCTTCCTGATTTATCTTTGTTTTTCTCTTGTAGTATGTTATTCGTGCTTGTATTTTGACCATCGCCAGGCTTGTTGGCCGAGGTCTTTTCAGTTGTATTCGGTTGTACCTTTGTACTCTGCCTCTTGGCATTTGTTTATATATGAGGTTTCTGATTCTGTGCTTGCTTACTTGGGACTCCATTGTCGTTATGGATTCTTCTCCGGAACTAGAATCGGGGGGGGGGGGGGGGGAATTAACCTGTTGCATATTTACATGTGTGCATCTGCATATTCATATTGCATGGCAGGTACTTTTTTTGAGCTCGGACCTTATCTCCTGCATCTTTCAGGTTGTTTCAATATTGACGAACAGAGAACTCACCGGTACGCTACAAGAAGCAACTATAAGAAGATCATGGACCAGGTACAAGTTGAGATGCAGGAGATCCGGGATAGGTTGGCACAATTCATGCAGGCTATGGAGGCTGTGGCCAAGGGCCAGGAACATCTTCAAACTCTGGTGCAACCGCTGCTGGCGTGAGTGGCTGGTAATACTGAATATAACTTTGTTTGTGTTGAGACCCCTCGCAGGGAGGAAGTGATACCAAATGCTGGTGAGACTGGTACCGACAATGGCAACGGCAACGCTGGTAATGGAAATGCTGATAATGGCAATGTGAACGTGGAAACCAACAGGAATGTTGGTATCAATACTAGTTTCGGTGACAACAATCAGGGTTTTGGCTTTGGTAATCAGGATGGCAATGATGGCTTTAATAATCAGGGCTTCGGCAACGGAGGGTTTGGCGATAACAATCAAGGTTATGGTAATAATGGCTACGACAATGATGGGTTTGGCAATGTGAATACCAATGGTGCTGGGATGGGTCCTTTCAATGCTGGTTTCGGACCAGGCGGAGCTAATCAAGGATTTGGTAATAGAGGACGTGGTCCTAACTTTAATCAACAAGGATATGGTCGTAATGCTGCTTATGACGAGTATGGTAATGAGGGTCCGTGTTGGGACAAAGATCGTCAGGAAGATGCCTTTTCTGGGCAAGGCATGGGTTTTGAAGGTCCCACTGATAATGATCGGAGGATTAAAATGCTGGAGGAACAGATAAGAGGTATAGCCAATCAAAATTCTGCAGGTTTGGACATGGCCACCATGGGGCTGGTTCCTGGGCTGAGGGTGCCATTGAAGTTCAAAACTCCTACTTTCGATAAGTATAAAGGGGATACATGCCCATGGGTTCATGTGCGTTCATATTACCGGAGGATGTCTGCTTACTTTGATGACGAGAAGATGCTTATGCATTTTTTCCAGGATAGTTTGTCGGGACCATCGCTGGAATGGTACATGGGACTAGAGCCTGCACAGATCGGAAGTTGGAAAGAGTTGGTGGATGCTTTCGTCAGACACTACCAATACAACAGTGACCTTGCGCCAAATAGGGTCCAACTTCAAAGTCTTTCTCAGAAGAACGGGGAGAGTTTAAAGGAGTACGCCCAACGTTGGCGTGATCTTGTGGCAAGGGTACACCCACCTATGGTTGAAAGGGAATTGATTGATATTTTTGTTGGAACATTCTCTGGGATGTATTATGATAAATTGCTCAATTGCTCGATGGGTATTTTCTCTGACATGATACTCATGGGAGAACGGATTGAAAATGGCATTAAGATTGGTAAGATTCAAGCCGGTGAATCGACCTCAGCTGGAGGTGCAAAAAAGGTCTTTGGTGGTAGAAGACAAGGAGACGCCAGCACAGTGTATGGTGGTCGAGGATGAGGTAGAGGTAGGAATCAGTATATTCAACAACAGGTTGCTAGTGTGACGATTCCTATACCTCAACAACGACGACAACCCCAACAACAACAACAGCAACAACAAAGGCAGAATCCTGCTCAGAGAAGGATTCAAAATGGGAAGCCAAAGAGGGTATTTGATACACCTCCGTCAACGTATGCAGAACTGCTTCAAATGCTGTTAGGTTTGAATCTGGTTGAAAAGAGAACATTGGACCCGCCCATAGGAACGCTTCCTTACGGGTATGATACTAGTAAGCATTGTGAATTTCATTCTAGGGCACTCGGACATGATATCGAGAGTTGTCATGCTTTTAAACATAAAGTCCAAGATTTGATTGATAGTAAAGTCATTAACTTCAGTCATGATGGTCCCAACATTGTACAACAACCAATGCCGAATCATGGAGCGAATGCTATTCTGACAGAAGAAGATTTGGATTTGGTTATGGAAGTAAATGATCTGAAGACGCCTTTAAGCTATGTTAAAAGCAGATTGTTGAAAGGGGGAGTCTTCCCTGGATGTGATGAGTACTGTTTGGATTGTTGGACCCTACCAGAGGGCTGTATTGATTTGAAGAGAGGTATTCAGGCCATGATTGATGAGGGAACTTTGCAATTCGACCATACTGCTGTTGAGAAGCCTGTTGAGGCAATATTTGAAAAGCAGGGTGAGGTCGCAACAGTTACAATTCCACGAAAGACTATTACGATATCAGCGCCCACCAAGCGGCCAACTATCACAATAACGAAAGCAGGGCCCATTCCTTATGAAAGTACAAAATCCATTCTGTGGAATTATGGGTTGGAAGCTTTTTGCAATGGGGAAAAGATTAAGGTGGATAGCCAGCCGGCAGGGGCAGTGGGCAATCTTGTTGGAGCGGGAGGCATGACCCGTAGTGGTAGAATTTTCACTTCACCTGAAATCGAGGCTGAGAGGATTGCTAAAGGCAAAGCCAAAGTGAATGAAGGAGGACCTTCCCAGGCGAAAGAAAAATAAAAATCAATCAAGGATGTAGAAGAGTTTATGAGGTTAATTCGAAAAAGCGACTATAAGATTGTGGAGCACTTGCAGCAGACGCCCTCCAAAATTTCAATCCTATCTTTGTTGCTTTGTTCCGAGGCTCATCGGTATGCCTTGTTGAAAATCTTGGACACATCTTTTGTACCTCAAGAAGTATCTGTTAATCAGCTTGAGGGGGTACTGGCGCATGTGAATGCCGGACACAGCCTGGGATTTACTGACTTTGATTTGACGCCTAGAGGTCGGGATCATAATATGGCTTTGCACATTTCAGTGGAATGCTGGGGCACTGTTATGTCGCACGTTCTTGTAGACACCGGATCATCTTTGAATGTGTTACCTAAGAAGGCTATGATGAAGCTAGATATCCGAGGATTCATATGCACGCCAAATGACTTGGTCGTGAGAGCTTTTGATGGGACCATAAGGTCGGTGTTTGGGTCCATAACGTTGCCACTCCAGGTCGGGCCAGAAGTGTTTGACACTGTGTTCTACATCATGGACATACATCCAGCTTACAACTGTTTACTTGGGCGACCATGGATACATTCTGCAGGGGTTGTGACGTGCACGCTGCATCAGAAGCTTAAATTCATGGTCGGTGACAGTGTTGTTACTATTTGCGGAGAGGAGGACATTCTGGTTAGTCATCTTTCGTCATTCAAGTACGTCAAAGTGGATGGGGAGATCCACGAGACGCCATGCCAAGCCTTTGAAGGGTTGCAGATCAAGGACAAGTCTCATGCCCCCAGCAAAGGGCCAGAGGTGGCCATGTCTTCATACAAAGACGCTCAGGCAGTGGTTCAGGTCGGAGAAACCATAGGATGGGGTCAAGTCTTGGAAATTCCTGTCAAGATGGACAAGTTTGGGTTGGGGTATCGCCCGACGTCGTCATCTTCCACATCAGGCGTGCCAAAGTTCAAAGGGCCAGTGGTGATCACTCCAGGTGGAGTCTGTTATGAAACGATTAATGTTGTTTCCGATGCCGAAGACGGAGATAGTAACTGCGATATGGATTCGTGGATCAAGCCCAGCGTGCCAGGACAGAGCCTATGCAACTGGTCTATCCAGGAACTTGTCCAAGTGACTACAAAACAGTAATGATTTGTTTTCTCGATTATTGTATAATCATGTGTCCTACCCGGGGCATAGTGATTCTGTTTTCAGGGCTACCTTCTTATATGTGTGCTTTGTTTAATCATTAAATAAAGGCGTTTTTCTCATGCAAATTTTGTGATCCTTGTTTTTCATGTTTTTGCTTTAACAATAAAATGGCAACGTGGTTATGTGTTTTGTTTACATTATTTAAAGCATTTAACCATTCTCATTGCAGGATTCATATTTCAGACGACACCGATCACGAACTTCCTATGACTCGCTTCGACTTCGAGCACCCGATATTTCAAGCAGAAGAGGAGATTGTTGAGGATGATGACTTATCAGAAGAGCTGACTCGACTTTTGAAACAAGAAGAGAGAATCATTCTGCCTCATCAGGAGGAAATTGAAATTATCAACGTGGGGTCCGAAGAGGTTGTCAGGAATATCCGGATAGGGGCTGCACTGCAAAGCGATATCAAGCAAAGTTTGATCGAGATGCTTCGAGAATATAGTGATATCTTTGCTTGGTCTTACGAAGACATGCCTGGGTTGGATACTGATATGGTGGTTTACCGTTTGCCATTGCGTGAGAAATGTCCGCCGGTTAAGCAAAAACTCAGAAGAACTAGACCAGATATGGCTGTGAAAATTAAAGAGGAAAATCAGAAACACTGGGACGCCGGTTTTCTGGCTGTTACAACTTATCCCTCATGGGTCGCCAATATAGTACCTGTACCAAAGAAAGATGGTAAGGTGCAGATGTGCATGGACTATCGAGATTTGAATAGGGCGAGCCCAAAAGACGACTTTCCGCTTCCTCATATTGATGTGTTGGTCGACAACACCGCTCAATTCTTCGTGTTTTCCTTCATGGACGACTTTTCAGGCTATAATCAAATAAAGATGGCGCCGGAGGATATGGAGAAAACAACTTTTATTACCCCTTGGGGAATGTTCTGCTACAAAGTGATGCCCTTTGGTTTGAAGAACGTCGGGGCAACATATCAGCGAGCTATGGCAACACTCTTTCATGACATGATGCATAAAGAGATCGAAGTCTATGTTGACGATATGATTGCCAAATCCCAGATGGAGGAAGAGCATCTGGTCAATCTTCTGAAATTGTTCAAGAGGCTTAGGAAATTCAGGCTGAGGCTGAATCCTAACAAGTGCACCTTTGGGGTGAGATCTGGTAAGCTATTGGGGTTTATTGTTAGCGAAAAAGGAATTGAGGTTGATCCTGCTAAGATAAAAGCAATACAAGAAATGCCAACGCCGAAAACAGAAAAAGAGGTTCGTGGCTTTTTAGGGAGATTGAATTACATTGCTCAGTTCATATCTCATCTAACGGCCACGTGCGAGCCATTATTCAAGTTATTGAAAAAAGATCAGGCTGTGACCTGGAATGAAGATTGTCAAAAGGTGTTTGAAAAAATAAAAGAATATTTATAGGAACCTCCAATATTGATACCCCTAGTAGCCGGGAGACCATTGATTATGTATTTGACGGTTCTTGAGAAAAGCATGGGTTGTGTTCTTGGTCAACATGACGAGACTGGACGTAAAGAGCATGCGATTTATTACTTGAGTAAAAAGTTCACAGATTGTGAGTCCCATTACTCAATGCTCGAAAAGACATGTTGTGCACTAGCCTGGGTTGCCAAGCGTTTGAGGCAATACATGCTAAATCATACAACCATGCTAATTTCAAAGATGGATCCGATCAAATATGTGTTTGAAAAGCAAGCACTTTCCGGAAGGATTGCCCGATGGCAGATGGTACTGACAAAATACGATATTTAGTATGTTTCTCAAAAGGCTTATAAAGGTAGCGTTCTGTCAGAGTACCTAGCTGAGCATCCAATTGATGATTACCAGCCGATGAGGTTTGATTTTCCTGACGAGGATATCATGTACTTAAAAATGAAGGACTGTGAAGAGCCGTTGCCTGATGAAGGTCTAGAGTTGGGTTCCAAATGGCAATTGATATTTGAAGGTGCCGTTAATTCATATAGAAGTGGAATAGGGGCAATCATTACTACTCCCCATGGGTCGCACATCCCATTCACTGCCAGATTGACCTTTCCAGTCACCAACAATGAGGCCGAGTATGAAGCATGCATTATGGGTCTCGAAGAAGCTATTGATCTGAGAACTAAAAACCTTGATGTGTACGGGGACTCTGCTCTAGTTGTGAACCAGATCAAGGGAGAGTGAGAGACTCGTCAGCCCAATATGATACCCTATATGAATTATGCAAGGAGGTTGTTACCTTTCTTTGACAAGGTGGAATTGCACCATGTACCACGAGCAGAAAATCAGATGGCAGATGCTCTCGCGATGTTGTCTTCAATGTATAAAGTTAACTTATGGAATGAGGCTCCCAGGATAGTTATCTCTCGCCTTGATAGGCCCGCTTTCATATTCTCCATTGAGGAAGCTTCCAATGGCAAACCGTGGTATTATGATATCCGGAATTTCCTGAAGAACCAAGAGTATCCGGCTGGGGCATCCAGTCGTGATCAGAAGACTCTTAGGAGATTAGATGACAATTTCTATTTGAATCCGGATGGTGTTTTGTACAAGAGAAACCATAACTTGGTGTTGTTGCGGTGTGTGGACGAGAAAGAGGATAAGTTGCTCATGGAAGAGATCCACGAGGGTACATTTGGCACGCATGCCGGCGGACATGCAATGACTAGAAAGTTATTACGAGCAGGGTATTATTGGCTGACGATGGAAACATATTGTTTCAAGTTTGCAAAGAGGTGTCATAAATGCCAGATTTATGCGGACAAGATTCATGTGCCTCCGAGCCCTCTGAATGTTATGTCATCACCTTGGCCTTTTTCCATGTGGGGAATTGATGTGATCGGCAAGATTGAGCCCAAGGCATCCAAAGGACATCGTTTTATCTTGGTAGCTATTGATTACTTCACCAAATGGGTTGAAGCGGCATCGTATGCTAATGTTACTAAGCAGGTGGTAGCCAGATTTATCAAGAAGGATATTATCTGCAGATATGGAATCCTGGAGCGGATTATCACTGACAACGGTTCGAATTTGAATAATAAGATGATGAAGGAATTGTTCCAGAATTTCAAGATTGAACATCACAACTCTTCTCCTTATCGGCCCAAGATGAATGGTGCTGTTGAAGTGGCCAATAAAAACATAAAGAAGATCGTTCAGAAGATGGTTGTGACCTACAAGGACTGGCATGAGATGTTGCCTTTTTCTTTGCACGGTTATCGTACGATGGTACGCACATTAACCGGGGCAACTCCTTTTTCACTGGTATATGGTATGGATGCTGTCCTACCATTGGAGGTTGAGATTCCTTCTTTGAGGGTTTTGCGCGATGTCTAACTTGATGAGGCGGAATGGGTAAAAGATAGACTGAATCAGCTTAGTTTGATGGATAAGAAGAGATTGGCTTCTATAGCATATGGTCGGCTGTATCAAATCCGGATGAAGAAAGCTTATGATAAGAAGGTGTGCCCTCGAAGCTTTTAGACGGGCGATCTTGTGCTGAAAAAGATTCTCCCACCACAATCAGATCACAGGGGCAAATGGACTCCCAACTATGAAGGTCCATATGTCGTTAGAAAGGTTTTCTCTGGAGGAGTCTTATTGTTATCCACCATGGATGGTGAGGATTTTACATCCCCTGTGAACTCGGACGCAGTTAAAAAATACTTTGCTTAAAGAGACCCGATGGACAGAAAAAGGAGAGTCCAGGCAAAAATGGGGCATCCCGGCGAACCATAAAAAGAATAAAAGGTTCGGGCAAAAGTTAGGGATAAAATTGGAAAAAATATGTACACCCGCGAAGTTGAAAACCTGAAAAGGGCGACTTCGGCAAAAAGGGGTATCCCGGTGAATTGAAAACCCGCACAGGGCGGTTCACGCAAAAGTTAGGGATTTGAAAAAGCAAATGACTGCGGTCCGAGTTTGATATTGTGTTGCTTAGTGGTTTGGGAGTACCTGAGGGTCGTATATCCAAAACAATATTTTCCGAAGATCGAGTATAGGGAAAGCGTCAGATTCAGGCGAGTCATGGGAGGATCAGCTCATGGTGTTTGTGTGTACCACGTTGCCGACATGTATACAAATTTTCTTTGTGCTTCTGTGATATTTGTATTTGCTTGTACGTAACTTCCTCTTTTCAGGAGTTACATCCAGTGTACAAAATTTTGCCTATTTACAGGCCTGTTGTCAATAAAGCATGTTATTCAGTACTTGATGCTTGTTCTTTACTGTTTTGTTTGTGAAGTTATTCAGTACTTGATGCTTATTCTTTACTGTTTTTGTTTGTGAAAAACGCCGATGTTTTGATGAACTTGCATGTACATAAACTTGCTGGCCCTTGCCAATAATTGCTAAAACTTCGAATTGACTGAATAAATGTCACGGATACTAACCGGGATAGATCTTGTTGTGTAGATTTGTTCTGTCTCGTTTGTGTTTTGCAGGGTTCTCACCTTTGAAACGAACAGTCAGGGAATTTGTGTTTCCCCAACCAGAGTCCCGTGACATAGTGATTGTATCACTTCTCAGCAAATGGAAGTCACATCTTATCCCAGAGAGAGTTGAGATGGCACTTATCCCTACTGGATGTGGGGTTGTCCTCCCCAAAAGAGTATCCCCAGGAAAGCTGCCAAGAGAGTATCCTCAGTGGATCTTGATGTTCCCAACAGAAGGTGCATTCCCAGCAATGAGTATGTACACAATCAATCCCTAGCATTGGTAACTCCTGCAGAATATAACCAAGTCGTCTTTGGTTCAGAAGGATTATCCCCGCGCAGGATTGTTTTTTCCTTCTCCCCAGCAGGTTGTCATTCTTTCGTCAGGATGATCATCTTTAGCAGAGTTCGTAACTCCGAGTTTGTGAGCTATTCCCAGAAGGGTTTGTTTTCTTCCTTCCAGTGGAAGTTGTTCTCACCTTTTCAGCATTTATTTTGCTGGAATAATTCTGTGATGTCTGGTCTCTCCCCGACAGAGTTGACTTGGCTCCCGACATATATTTTGCTGGAATACTTTGTGATACCCGTTTATCCCCAGCGGATTTGGTTTTGTCTTCAGCATTTATTTTGCTGAAGCGCCTCTTGGCATCTTTGCATTGTGCATATATCATCATATTTGCATCCACCCAAACGCGTAGCATTTCCATGCCGTATGGAGCATTACGCCATTGTCAAACATACACATTTTAAAACATAAGCCAGGTTGGTTACCTCTTTGTTTTCAGGTGTTATTCCCTGCAGAGGAGTGGGATTCCTGTTCGGAAGGATTTCTAGATATTCAAATTCTCGACGTGAGATAGGTGATGATAACGTTTGTCCCGTCGCATGCTCCCCTAACAGAGTTGCTTGGTTAAGTTTCTTTTCTTCCCCAGCGGAATTCTTCTCAGGTTGCTGTTACGTCAGCGTTAAAAGATTTCATGGCTTAAACTGTTGGAGTTATCACTAGTGATTTCCCCGATAGAGTTTTTCCCCATAGAGTTGTTTGGTTAGGTTTCTCGTATTCCCCAGCAAAGTATTCTTCAGACTGCCGTACAACAGTTTTGAAAATCTTGAAGTTGTTACCTGTGTTGACAGAGATTGTTATCCGTGTTGATGGAATTGTTACCTATGTTGACAGTGATTGTTATCCGTGTTGACGGGGTTGTTACCTGTGTTGACAGTGATTGTTATCCGTGTTGACGGAATTGTTACCTGTGTTGACAGTGATTGTTATCCGTGTTGACAGAATTGTTATATGTGTTGACAGAGATTGTTATCCATGTTGACAGAGTTGTTACCTGTGTTGATAGTGATTGTTATCCGTGTTGACGGAATTGTTACTTGTGTTGACAGTGATTGTTATCCGTGTTGACGGAATTGTTATCTGTGTTGACAGTGATTGTTATCCGTGTTGACGGAATTGTTATCTGTGTTGACAGTGATTGTTATCCGTGTTGACGGAATTGTTATTTGTGTTGACAGAGATTGTTATCCGTGTTGACGGAGTTGTTACCTGTGTTGACAGTGATTGTTATCCGTGTTGACGGAATTGTTACCTGTGTTGACAGTGATTGTTATCCGTGTTGACGGAATTGTTATCTGTGTTGACAGAGATTGTTATCCGTGTTGACGGAGTTGTTACCTGTGTTGATAGTGATTGTTATCCGTGTTGACGGAGTTGTTACTTGTGTTGACAGTGATTGTTATCTGTGTTGACGGAGTTGTTATCTGTGTTGACAAAGATTGTTATCCATGTTGACGGAGTCGTTACCTGTGATTGACAGAGATTGTTATTCGTGTTGACAAATTTAGTCCAGTTGTGGACGGAGTTGTACCCGTGGTAATCGAGTCTCTCCTCGTGTTGATGAAATTTAGTCCAGTTGTGGACGGAGTTGTACCCGTGGTGATGGAGTCTCTCCTCGTGTTGACGAAATTTAGTCCAGTTGAGGACGAAGTTGTACCCGTGGTGATGGAGTCTCTCCTCGTGTTGACAAAATCTGTCTAGTTGTGGACGGAGTTGTTTCTTGCAAAGTTAATTCGATGCCTGTGGCGTCACACAGGGGGTTGATGTTGAAATCAAAAGTTTTTATCAGATGATTGATCAGTTGTTGCCGTAACAACTGGGTTCAGTGTAACGAATGTTGTTCCCCCCAAGCAGTTTTCGCAGTTTATTTCTGTGGTTGGCAAATTTCTGGGTTTCTTGGTATTCAACCGTCTTCTACCTCGATTTTTTGAAAGCTGTTCTCTCTTCACCCAGTCGGGTCCAAGCCGTTTGAATAGGGGCAGCTGTTGCACCCCAAAATTTGCTCAACCTTTTCTTAGTTGGTTTATGTTTCATTGCATTAACATTTGCATAGTTATATCATTTGCATATCATGATATCATTCATATAGAATGGGATCAAGTGTGATTCTTATCAAGAGGAGCCTAGTTAGAGGTCTTATTCAAGCTTGAGAAGTTATCAAGGTCATCAGGAGGTGGTTTGAGTGCCTAAGAGTTTAGATGCTTGCATGTGGATTTTCTCCTAACTTGAGGATCAATTGAAGACCATCAGAGGGATGTGAAGTCTTGAATATAAATAGAGGATGTGTATGGAGCTCATGGAATTCCTAGAGGGCCATGGGAGAGCTCAATCAAGTCATTGTGTCAAATTTAAGAGCGATAGTTGAAGTGCAAGCAATTAGGGTTTCATCTGGGTCAATCCTAGGTCAACTGTGCAATTGAAGAGTATCAAAGCCTACTTTTAGGTCATGGAGTTCATGAAATGATATGTTGAGACATTTGTGGTTTTGTGCCAAGATCAAGTCAAGAAGAGTCAAGAGTGTGGGAAGTTGCTAAATTAGGGTTTCAGTGTAAAATCCCCTTTTTAGTGCCTAACTTCAAGACCACATAAGTCAAGATACAAGTTTCAAATGGATATTTGGCCAACATGGAACTTATAGAGAATCTCAATACCTTTAATTTGAGTACTAGAAGTCCTCAAGGGGATTTATAGAACCCAAGTTATGGTCCAGACAAGTTACAGGTCACCAGATGAATGTGAAATTTGTCTGAGAAAATCATCTGACTTCCAGGCTACTTTTGACCTAGAAGGAATTTTCACATGGACTTTTGGCCAACATGAAAGTTATTCCCCATGATCTTATCTTTCCAAATTGTATTAGAAGTATTCCATCTTATTTGTAGAACTCAAGTTATGAGGTTTGCAAGCCAGGGGTATTTTAGGAAAGTGAGATTATAGGTCATTTTGGATTATAGGTCAAAATCTCCAACTTGCACATTTCAAATGAAGTTTTGTTCAACATGGAAATTACTCAAAATGTGATTTTAAGGTTAACCAAGCATTCATGATGCATTGAATTGGTTTGAGGCAAGATGTGGTTTGAAATGGCTTAAAAAAGAAGGTTTTAAAAGGGATTAAAGTTGAAAAAATTCAAGTTAATGGTTAAGTGACCAAAACATGGCAAGTAAATACTCATTTTGAGTAGAAAAAGTATTTCAAACACATTTTCATTGGTAGATTTTTGAGTTGGGGCAGAATTTCACAAGTTACAATGTTGTTACTTTATATGCAAGTTACATAGCCAAATCACTTACCAAGGAAATTCAAGCATTCCTTTTGATCCAATTTCATTCACAAGGCATTTTGCAATTGATTAGAAGCTTCTGGAGCAAGCTACACTGCCAAATTCACGATTATCACATGGAAAATTTGAAGGAAAAACAGAAATTGTGAATTGCTGGATTGGGCTTCATTTGAGTTTCAAAAGCCCATAGACACACTCTATATAAGTCTTGCATTGATTTCAGACTCAAGTTGGAGCTCATTTCATGGTGGAGGCAGAGATAGAAGTTGGTTTCGCAAGCAAGCAAGTGAGAATCAGATTTCAAGTTCAAGGCAAATTCAGGTCAAATTGAAGAATCAAATAGCTTCCTCTTGCATCACTGATTGATTCTAGAGAGTTTTGAAGCGTGAATCGAGCTCTTGATACCTCTGTTAGTGGATCTACATCAGGTATGTAACTTCCAAATTTCTCACTATTGTAGCAAGATGTAGATCGTTTTGAGCATGTGGTTAGGATCTAGTTGAAGTGTAGATCGTTTCTGGTTAAGAATTTGAGCAATTAGAGACAAACTAAGTTGACATGAGATTTCTATTTGGACACGGTTTGATCTGATCTTAAGGTTTCAACATGATTTGGAGATCCTCGTGGAATTTTGAGCAATTTGATATAAGATTTGATGTTGTTTGGCTGCCTGTGACCACCACCTCGCCGGAGAAGACGACCGGAGGTCTTCTCCGGCCACCACCTGTGAGTTCCCTCTGTTTTGAATTTGAATTGAGGAAGATGACTTGTGAGGCGTTAGATCAAGCTCAGGCATGGACTTTGTACTCACATCTGACGGCTGTGTTTTAATTTCATTTGCTGGCTTTGACTTCCAAAACGAAGTCGTTTAAATAATTGATGTGGCAAGCCTCCCATCCCTTGGATCAATGGACCAGTCGTGCCATCCAACAACTCTCATATTTTCTTGTGTTTTATTTTCTTTTATTTGATTTGTTTTATTTTTAAATGCATATATTGATTCCAAAAATCATAATAATTTCATCTTTGATCAGAAAAATATTTTAAAAATATGTCCATGCTCCTCTTTCAATTTGTGATTTTCTGGAATCAATAAATTGCATGTTCATGCATTTTCCAATTTAATTTGCATTTTCCTTTTTTATGTTATTTCTTTTATTTTGCATAATTACCTATCTATTTTGTTGATTTTGGTTTGATCATTTGGTTGGGATTCTGGATTTGATTTTTGAGTACGTTGTATGTTAGATGCGAATACTCCCTTAGGATTTTTATTAGATTTTTAAAATAATTGTAGGTTCTGTTTTAGGCAAGATGTTTAGAGCCTTCCCAACTTATGGTTTATCTTGACACGTTTCAACTTAGGATTTATTTAGTGGACCTAGGAGTTGATTTAGGCTCTGATATTTGAAACCTAAAATGTTAAAACATGCATGTTCTCTTAGGAAAATTCTTAGATTTTTACAACTTAGTTTTCTATTTTAGATATATTTCACAAGTAGGTGTTGCCTTTGGTGTTCCTTCTTTGGTGCCTTGCCTTGTTTGATCTTGTTGGTGGCTTTGGAGCTTGAAGAGCTTGGTTTCCTTTTTGGAGGAGGTGCTGGACATCTTGTAGCTGTTGTGGATTGGCTTGGGGAACTTAGCTTGGAGCTTTCTTTCTCTTTTAGGAGCTTTTTTAGAAGCTTATAGGATTAAGGTTTTAGGAAGAACCATTAGAACTAGTTTTTTTTCCTTTCATCAAAAATAGAATGCATTGTTTACTTCTATCCTCATCCTATGATGCAAAGTCCTCTTGAGGAAGCCCCATATCTCCTTTGGAGGGATGAATGGCATGCCTTAATGAGTAGAACTTTTGAGGATGCACTTTCTTTCCAATGTTGGTTCCTGATGAATTCCTTTGGTCTTCATCAGGTTTCCTAGCATTGTAACTTGATCTCAGTGATGATTTCTCTTCTTGTGGAGCTTGCTAGAGTTTGAAGATGAAGATTGAAGAAGCTTGAAGATAGGAGCTAACTTGAAGATGAAGACTTTTTGCTGTCAACTTCGCTGTCAATTCAACTTTGCTGAAAAGAGCTGCTGTTAAAGGTTGAAGTTACTGTCTGTAGAAGATTGTTGCTGCTGCTTGGGCTGCTTCCTCTGTTTTTCTTTTGCTGTGTTGTCTGTTTGCTTGTGTTGCTTACCTTTAGGTTTGAGGTGGAGCTTGTCTCCCCTTGCCTATTGTTTTCTTAGGGTTGAGGTTGAGCAGGACTCCCTTGCCTCGCTTGTATTGTTGCATATCATGCATTTTACTGTTTACTGTTTACTGCTTGCTTTCTTTTGCTGTTTTCCCCTAGGATCTCTGATTTCCTCTGTGCAAGAGGGAATTATGACAGACATTAGGTTTCTAAACCATGCATGATAACAGTAGGTAGATTCCCTTTCAACCATAGTTTTAGGGCGTCTTTCTCTTCTCATCTCAAAACAATTCAAAAAATACAGTAATAAGGCTAATTGAAGTCGTACGTTACGAGCCTTAAGCTATCTGGGAAAAGGTTGGTGGAGGGTCTCTCTCCAGTAATCTGGATGTTTAGTGAGGTACCCTTTGGGTGACATGCGAAGCATTCACTCCTAGGTCATAATCTCTAGTGCGACGGAGGTTGCGAACATCCTAAAAAACTGTTCTTTCGTAAAATATTCAAACAAACATTCAAACTCTGTTTTTGTCCTCTTGGACCCTTAATCTGGAAAACCCTTTCATAAGGAGATAAAAAACTGTTAGAAAAACTTGTGTCTTCCGTAGCCCGAACTACGTTTGCTCTGATCTTTCATGCCGTATGAAAGTACGTAGGCACGAGATGCGATATCTCGACGAGCAACCTTCCCCCTTTCTCCCGTAGTTAGGCTAACTATGTTGACTCTGATTTCTCGTTCCAGACAGGAATATGTAGGCATAAAGTGCAATACTTTGCCGAGTCATTTTCTTTTCTTTTTAGACCATACCTTTAGAGTAGATAGATAAAACACCCTTAGATAGAAAACAAGCGTGGATCCCGTCGAGTACGACGGACGTGAGGGGTGCTAATACCTTCCCCTTGCGTAACCGACTCCTGAATCCAAGATTTGGTTGCGATGACCATTCCTTTCCCTCTTTGCGTTAGGTTTTCTCTGAGCGTTTCCTTTCCCTCTTTTGGGATAAATAACGCACGGTGGCGACTCTTCTGTCATGGCGGGCGCCGATTTTCGCATTAGCGACAACTGGCGACTCTGCTGGGGACTCCAACGGTTCCCTATGCGAGTCAATCCTAGCGCTTGTTTTCCCGTTTGGGGTTTTGTATGTATTTATCTTTCTGTCTTTACTTTCAGTACTATATTATGGTTGTTATGCTGTGGGTAGAGGGTTAGTTTGAGAGATAAGCTGGACCTGGGCTTGAGTGCACATAGACCTAGAAGTAGAAAGTAGTGGTTAGCCTGCTTGCTTTGCTCGCACCAGCTAGCTACGAAATCTGCACTCAGACGAGATTCTCTTTGATGGCATCTTGCCTGGCCCTTTGGGCTCGAAAGGTTGTTGGATTTAAGGGTTGTCGACTCTGGGGACCTATCATTTGGGATTCGGCTAAGTGAGACCTCTTCAAGGGACGATGATGCCACACCTTCTGGGTATCGTATCATCGCTCTTGAAAGTCTGTGACGCTGATGACCGCATAGGATGCCGTACCTCGTCTGCAAGTTAAGTACATACCTGTGAGGGGTAGGTGGGTCTTTTTGCAGGAAAACTCTGGCCTCAGAACACCTGGTTTGTCTCTGTTAGTGAGAATTGGTTGTGAGGGTTCTTTTGTGGTTGGTTTGGTTTGAGGAGAAGATCTGATGGTTCTCAAGCTGCAGTATAGCACAACACAGTTTCTTCAGCACTGCACTTGATCCCCTGTTTGCATATGCATTTGCATTTTCATGTTTGCATTTCATTAACGTGTATTTATGTTGCAGGTGTGTTTTTTCCCCTCAGATTCTAGTGTTCTTCTTGCCAGACATGGAGTCCATGAGGAGGACAGTTGCTTACAGGTTGCCTTCTCCAGATATCAGTTCCTTGTTGCGGTTGGTTTCTCTAGCAGATCAGAGAGTGAGGGCTGAGTTTAGAGAGTCTTATGGGAACCTGCTCAGTTTGGTGTGCAGACCTTCTGTGTTTGAGATGACTGGATTGTATACCTTGATGCAGTTTTACGAGCCTCAGTTGAGATGCTTCTTGTTCCCTGATTGTATTTTGGCCCCTACTTTGGAGGAATATTCTGATATGCTAGGAGTTCCTGTGTTAGATCAGATGCCTTTTATTCACGAGGATACTGAGCCTGAGTTGGCTAAGCTTGCTGAGATTGTCAGTTTAGATGCTTCTGAGTTCCCCGGAGGTTTGGTCAAGCTGAATGGATTTTATGGTTTTCATCTTTCTTGCTTGGTTGAGAAGGCTACACAGTGTGCGAAGGATGGATGTTGGATTGTCTTCAATGTTATTCTGGCTGTTTGCATTTATGGGATTGTCTTGTTCCCCAACTTGCCTGATTTTGTTGACTCAGATGCATTCTTTATTCTTGCCTCGAAGAATCTGGTGCCTCTCTTGGGTGACGTTTATCATTCTATTCACTATAAGAATGAGAAGCGTAGGGGAAAGAATGTTTCTTGTTGTGTACCTCTTCTATACAGGTGGTTTCAGGGACATCTTCCTAAGACGGGACCTTTTATTGATACTGCTGGTACTTTAGATTGGTCTTCCCGATTGATGGGATTGTGTGCTGAGAACATTATTTGGTTTGATCGGAACCTGCTCGGAGTGGATATTATATATAGTTGCAGTGGCTTTCCGAACGTTCCATTGATTGGACGAAAAGGTTGTATTAACTATAACCCTTCTCTGCTTGTGAGACAGTTTGGCTATGCTTTGAGGGGTTCTCCGGTTGAGGACGAGATACAGGAATCTCTGTATCCCACGGGTTTATTAGATGGAGATGTTTTGGTCAGATTGAGGCATGCTTGGGGTAATGTTCACAGAAGAGGAAAGACATTGCTTGGCAAGAGTGACAGTCGAGCTTATAATCCTTATCGGCTCTGGATCCATGAGAGAGCTAGGACTTCTTTGATGCCATATCCTGCTGTAGAGCCTTTGTATCTTCCGGTGATCGAGGAACCTACTTCAGTAGAAGTTGAGAAGTATAACAAGCTGCTGGTTGAAAAGGAAGAGTTGCAAAGAGCAAATGAAGAGTTAGAGAAAGAGATTTTCCAGCTTCGGCATGAGAAGAGTGAGGCAACCTTCACTTTGAAGAAGCAGACTGAGATGATTAATAGGTTGGGTTCAGATTTGACTAAAGAGACCAGTAGGAGAGAGAAGGTGGGAATAGCCTTAAATGGTGTTAGTAGTGTGCTTGCTACTAAGAAAGAGCTTCTGAACAAGGCTTATTCTCGATTTTCCAAATGGGAATTTTTGTGGAATGCCACGCTTACTAGCCGGAAGGAGCGTGAAGATGAGTTGAAGCTGCAGATTTCCCGGTTAGAGGAGCAGCTCAGTGCTAAGGATGCGAAGATTGCTGAAGAGGCATCTCTTAGACGCGGCGCTGAGTTTAGAGTGAGCGACATGGTCAAAGAAATGAGGGGTTGTGAACTGAAGGCTGGCTTCAAGAGATGCAGGCTTGATGAGTGTTTTGGCAAGGGAACCTGTATAGAGGATGCCAAAAAGCTGAGATCCAATGTTAGGCGACACGCATTATTGATACAGGAACTGCTCTCCAAACCAGGTCATCCGGAGACGTTGAGGCTATTGGGGGATGTCCGGGCGCGCCATCCGTCCTGATTTATCTTTGTTTTTCTCTTGTAGTATGTTATTCGTGCTTGTATTTTGACCATCGTCAGGCTTGTTGGCCGAGGTCTTTTCAATTGTATTCGGTTGTACGTTTGTACTCTTCCTCTTGGCATTTGTTTATATATGAGGTTTCTGATTTTGTGCTTGCTTACTTGGGACTCCATTGTCGTTATGGTTTCTTCTCCGGAACTAGAATCAGGGGGGGGGGGGAATTAACCTGTTGCATATTTACATGTGTGCATCTGCATATTCATATTGCATGGCAGGTATTTTTTTAAGCTCGGACCTTATCTCCTGCATCTTTCAGGTTGTTTCAAGATTGACGAACAGAGAACTCACCGGTACGCTACAAGAAGCAACTGTAAGAAGATCATAGACCAGGTACAAGTTGAGATGCAGGAGATCCGGGATAGGTTGGCACAATTCATGCAGGCTATGGAGGCTGTGGCCAAGGGCCAGGAACATCTTCAAACTCTGGTGCAACCGCTGCTGGCGCGAGCGGCTGGTAATACTGAATATAACTCTGTTCATGTTTAGACCCCTCGCAGGGAGGAAGTGATACCAAATGCTGGTGAGACTGGTACCGGCAATGGCAATGGCAACGGCAACGCTGGTAATGGAAATGCTGATAATGGCAATGGGAACATGGAAACCAACAGGAATGTTGGTATCAATACTGGTTTCGGTGACAATAATCAGGGTTTTGGCTTTGGTAATCAGGATGGCAATGATGGCTTTAATAATCAGGGTTTCGGAAACGGAGGGTTTAGCGATAACAATCAAGGTTATGGTAATAATGGCTACGACAATGCTGGGTTTGGCAATGTGAATACCAATGGTGCTAGGATGGGTCCTTTCAATGCTGGTTTCGGACCAGGCGGGGCTAATCAAGGATTTGGTAATAGAGGACGTGGTCCTAACTTTAATCAACAAGGATATGGTCGTAATGCTGCTTATGACGGGTATGGTAATGAGGGTCCGTGTTGGGACAAAGATCGTCAAGAAGATGCCTTTTCTGGGCAAGGCATGGGTTTTGAAGGTCCCACTGATAATGATTGGAGAATTAAAATGCTGAAGGAACAGATAAAAGGTATAGCCAATCAAAATTCTGCAGGTTTGGACATGGACACCATGGGGCTGGTTCCTGGGCTGAGGGTGCCATTGAAGTTCAAAGCTCCTACTTTCGATAAGTATAAAGGGGATACATGCCCACGGGTTCATGTGCGTTCATATTACCGGAGGATGTCTGCTTACTCTGATGACGAGAAGATGCTTATGCATTTTTTCCAGGATAGTTTGTCGGGACCATCGCTGGAATGGTACATGGGACAAGAGCCTGCACAGATCGGAAGTTGGAAAGAGTTGGCGGATGCTTTCGTCAGACACTACCAATACAACAGTGACCTTGCGCCAAATAGGATCCAGCTTCAAAGTCTTTCTCAGAAGAACGGGGAGAGTTTCAAGGAGTACGCCCAGCGTTGGCGTGATCTTGCGGCAAGGGTACACCCACCTATGGTTGAAAGGGAATTGATTGATATTTTTGTTGGAACATTCTCTGGGATGTATTATGATAAATTGCTCAATTGCTCGATGGGTAGTTTCTCTCACATGATACTCATGGGAGAACGAATTGAAAATAGCATTAAGATTGGTAAGATTCAAGCCGGTGAATCAACCTCAGCTGGAGGTGCAAAAAAGGTCTTTGGTGGTAGAAGACAAGGAGACGCCAGTACAGTGTATGGTGGTCGAGGACGAGGTAGAGGTAGGAATCAGTATATTCAACAACAGGTTGCTAGTGTGACGATTCCTATACCTCAACAACGACGACAACCCCAACAACAACAGCAGCAACAACAAAGGCAGAATCCTGCTCAGAGAAGGATTCAAAATGGGAAGCCAAAGAGGGTATTTGATACACCTCCATCAACATATGCAGAACTGCTTCAAATGCTGTTAGGTTTGAATTTGGTTGAAAAGAGAACATTGGACCCGCCCATAGGAACGCTTCCTTACGGGTATGATACTAGTAAGCATTGTGAATTTCATTCTAGGGTTCTCGGACATGATATCGAGAGTTGTCATGCTTTTAAACATAAATTCCAAGATTTGATTGATAGTAAAGTCATTAACTTCAGTCATGATGGTCCCAACATTGTACAACAACCAATGCCGAATCATGGAGCGAATGCTATTCTGACAGAAGAAGATTTGGATTTGGTTATGGACTAAATGATCTGAAGACGCCTTTAAGTTATGTTAAAAGCAGATTGTTGAAAGGGGGAGTCTTCCCTGGATGTGATGAGTACTGTTTGGATTGTTGGACCCGACCAGAGGGCTGTATTGATTTGAAGAGAGGTATTCAGGCCATGATTGATGAGGGAACTTTGCAATTTGACCATACTGCTGTTGAGAAGCCTGTTGAGGCAATGTTTGAAAAGAAGGGGAGGTCGCAACAGTTACAATTCCACGAAAGTCTATTACGATATCAGCGCCCGCCAAGCGGCCAACTATCACGATAATGAAAGCAGGGCCCATTCCTTATGAAAGTACGAAAGCCATTCTGTGGAATTATGGGTTGGAAGCTTTTTGCAATGGGGAAAAGATTAAGGTGGATAGCCAGCCGACAGGGGCAGTGGGCAATCTTGTTGGAGCGGGAGGCATGACCCACAGTGGTAGAATTTTCACTTCACCTGAAATTGAGGCTGAGAGGATTGCTAAAGGCAAAGCCAAAGTGAATGAAGGAGGACCTTCCCAAGAGAGAGAGAAAGAAAAATCAATCAAGGATGTAGAAGAGTTTATGAGGTTAATTCGCAAAAACGACTATAAGATTGTGGAGTACTTGCAGCAGACGCCCTCCAAAATTTCAATCCTATCTTTGTTGCTTTGTTCCGAGGCTCATTGGAATGCCTTGTTGAAAATCTTGGACACATCTTTTGTACCTCAGGAAGTATCTGTTAATCAGCTTGAGGGGGTACTGGCGCATGTGAATGCCGGACACAGCCTGAGATTTACTGACTTTGATTTGACGCCTAGAGGTCGGGATCATGATATGGCTTTGCACATTTCAGTGGAATGCCGGGGCACTGTTATGTCGCACGTTCTTGTAGACACCGGATCATCTTTGAATGTGTTGCCTAAGAAGGCTATGATGAAGCTAGATATCCGAGGAATCATATGCACGCCAAGTGACTTGGTCGTGAGAGCTTTTGATGGGACCAGAAGGTCGGTGTTTGGGTCCATAACGTTGCCACTCCAGGTCGGGCCAAAAGTGTTTGACACTGTGTTCTACATCATGGACATACATCCAGCTTATAGCTATTTACTTGGGCGACCATGGATACATTCTACAGGGGCTGTGACGTCCACGCTGCATCAGAAGCTTAAATTCATGGTCGGTGACAGTGTTGTTACTATTTGCGGAGAGGAGGACATTCTGGTTAGTCATCTTTCGTCATTCAAGTACGTCAAAGTGGATGGGGAGATCCACGAGGCGCCATGCCAAGCCTTTGAAGGGTTGCAGATCAAGAGTTTTTTAGGCCCGAGTAGGGTTAACAATCCGTTCTATCAGTTGGTGTATGCAGCTCGACCATTGGAGACTTAGGCGTTACCGTTTGTGGTAGAACTAAGAGTTAACGACACTCTTTTATCTGAAAATATTTTCCTGATTAAGATCCCGAAGGATGAAAAAAGTTTGAAGTGTTTTTGTGTTTTTTAGAGAAGAAGTGTTTGGAACTTGATTTGTAACTCATGTCGCACTAGAGACTGTGACCTAAGAGCGAATGCGTCATATATCACCCAAAGGGTGTACACTAAACACTCTAGGTCATTGAGAGGAAGCCCCCCAATCACCATTTCTTAAGTAGCTTAAGGCTCGTAGCGTGCAACACTTGTCATTCTTAATTAAGTGTTTTATGAATATTTGAAGATGAGAAGAGAAGAAAGGACACTAATGGGAGACTAATCAATCTTGAAAGTTATCATGCAAAATGGACTTAAAGTTGGGATACAAAAGGGAACTACCTAATGTTATCATGCATGGTTAGGAACCTAATGTCTATCATAACCTCAAGAGGTTAGAGAACTTATGGGGAGCATGGCAAAGAAACATCAAAAGAAGAAAAAGAAAAATAAAGCACATGCAAATGAAGATGCAAACATAAGATGCACAAATAGAATGAAAGTGGGAGGAAAATAGTGTGGGGAAGTAGCCTCCATAAGCTCATCTCAACCAAGCATGCATATGGAAATGCAAGAAAAGAAAAGAAAGAGAAGTGCACAAGAAGAAGTCAAACAAACAAGAACAAACCATACAAAGATGCATCAAAAGTGGGATGAAATGACCTAAGTCAAACAACATTAACCACACCACCAAAACTAAACCAAATGAAAAGGAAAGGGAGCTCAACATAAAAGTGAGGATGGGAGGCTATATGAGGGCAGGAAGGACCTCATATCATGCACTCAACCATAAGCATCACAAGAAAATGTAAAGAAAAGCACAAAAACATCCTCATGGATTCATCACTTTAGGTATGCTTCAAATACCTCCAAAGGAGGGACCAAGACACCTTAAATGAGATTCCTAGGTCATTGGACATAAGTTAAAGATGGAGAAGAAAGCTCAAAAGCAAAAGAAAATCATATCAAAAGGAAAGGTAAGCAAACGCAACAAAGGAATGCAAGCATACTTCACATTGAAACCCTAATTGAAAGCTCAAAAGAAAACAAACAAATGAACAAGAAGGAAACAATGTCATGACCTAAAATTGAACAAACATCATCCTTAACATGTTAGAAACATGAAAAAAAAGGTATTGAGAGCTCAAAGGATCCAAAAATATCATATCCAAGTCAAACTAGGTCAAGATGTATGTACGAACCCCCTTTGGAGGTAACTTGACTTGCAAGTTACCTCAAAATTAGGAAAATGATTAAAAAATGACCAAATAAAATGCACAAGATACTTAAACATGTTGGAAAATAGAGGCCAAAAGATCACAATCAAAATCAATTCACAACACCACCAAAGAAATTGATTCACAAGGGTGTCCCATTGTGAATGAGGATTGTCGAGGGTCAAATGTAATGCATCAAAAGTAAAACCAAAAGTCAACTAACATGGGAAAAATAGTCCAAAAAAATTCATCAACTCATCATGAACATGAGTATGAATTTTCATTCATTGGATCAAAGGGAAATGAGAGAAACAAAATAAAAACCAATCAATGTCAAGATTTAATTCAAATAAGACACTTCCAATATTTAATTCCATTTTTAATTGAAAATAAAATCAAAAAATAAAATAAAAATTTCCTAAAAATAATAGACATCTCGAAGTTTCTAAAACATATTTTTGTGGAATTTTTAAACCATTGGAAGTATTTTAAATGAAATTAAATCAAAACAGAAATAAATAAAAAGAAAACAAAAAGAAAAAGAAAATAAAATGAAATAAAAGCTGGGTGCAAAAAGTAAAGAAAACACGTTGAAAATCACATTGGGCCCAACAAGGGGGTGTAAGCAACAATAAAAGCCCAGGTCCAAACCAAAAGCGTGAGTGCTAGGGTGATCTTGTGTAGGGAGTCAAACAAAGGACCAAGGTGAAACACGTCCTGAGCAGTTAGATAAAAAAGTAATCCAATCAAAAGGATCACAATCCAACACATGGCCAGGCTAGTGCAATTAAATGAAACGCAACACTTCATCATGTTTCAGTGTGTGCAGTCAAACGTGAGTGCATGGTGCATCTTAATCTAGGTCGTGGAAACAAAAGTAGTCAGATCCAAAGAACAACAACGTGCCACACAGTCATCTTCACCATTTAAATACTGAAACAGAGGGAAACAAACCAAACGGCCGGAAACACTGTTCCGGTCGTCTTCCCCGGCGAAGCTCCGGCAAGGCCAGTATGAAACTCGACCAAAACATGCGAAACTTAAGTCAAAATTGATCTACGTCTCACGCAGAATCCAAATCCATAGTTCATTTTAAGTTTTAGTGGATAAAAAAGCCAAATCGCAAACAACAAGTTTGAAGCTCACACCAATAATCATCACCAATGCCAGTCCATTTTAGTTATAATTGATCTACACAATTCCTAGGTCTCAATGATGCAAAAATGGCAAGTAATTGGACAGTAAATAGAGAGAAAAGTTGAATTGAAGATACCTAGTGGAGAGCTTTCATTGAGCCTTCAATTCTTGGTGAAGCTTAGAGAAAAATATCCATAATCACTCCACGAACCTCCAGGAAACTTTTGTTGTGCTCAAATTTGCTTGAAATCTAATAAATCTCCAAAATCGTGTTTCAATTTTCTCTCACTTTTTCAAGCTGCTTTCTCTGCAATTTCTTCACCAAAACGCGTTCTGAAGCATTGTGAATGATCAGGGGAATATATGTGATGGATCCTGAAGCAAAGAAAGCTCAATTACATGCTGTGTAGCCCAATTGCAAAATCAAATTTACTTGGTTTAGAGCTTCCAAATGTGCACGAATTTGCCACTGCCAAGCATGGAAAAACACTCATTTAGCTTGCTGAGACCTCATGTAAATCAAATGGATAAGATTAAAGCCTTGGAAAGATCAAATGGTTGAGATTGCACTATCAAAAATTCACTTGAAAGTGCCTTTGGAAAACACATGAAAATGGCCCTAAAACCTTAATCCAATGCTTGCATCTTGTTCACCTCATCTTTGTGACTCAAAAAATGCATAAGATTGCTTCTAAATGATTAAAAATCAATTAATTCCATTTTTCCCTTTTAAGCCTCCTTCATGAAAAAGTTACACCTCAATTGTCCAATTCAAGCCAAGTCCATGACTCATTGATGTTTGGTTGAGCAAATGACCCCGTTTGGAGCAAGTTTCATGTTGGAAAGATTTTCATTTGAAGTGTGTAAAGTGGTGAAATGGACCTATAATAAAATGACTTTTAATCTTGCTTTCCCAAAATACCCCTGACTTGCAAGCCTCATAACTTGAGTTCTACAAATCAGATGAAAGACTTCTAGTACTCTTTGGAAAGCTAAGATCATGAGGAACAACTTTCATGTTCATCAAAAGTTGACGAGAAACATACTTCTAGGTCAAACATGGCTTGGAAGTTGGTTAACTTTTGTTGACCAAAATCACATTCATCTGAGGACCTATAACTTGTCAGCATCATAACTTGAGTTCTAGAAATCAGATGAATGACTTCTAATACTCAAAAGAAATCTAGAAACATGCTCTACAAGTTTCATGTTGGGGTCAAGATGAGCTGAGACTTCTATCTTGAGATAAGTGGTCTTGAAGTTGGGCACTAAACATGGAATTTTACATTGAAAACCCTAATTTAGTAACTTCTCACACTCTTGATTCTTGATGAATTGATCTTGAAATGATATATTAGACATCTCAACACAACATCCCATGACCATAGAGACTTAGAATTGAGTCTTAATCTCCTTTGATTTCACAATTGACTGAGGATTAACCAGATGAAAACCCTAAATGCAACACCTTGACTGTGGCTTCTTCCACATCACACAACAACTTGAATTAGCTCCAACATGGCTCTCAAAGCACTCAATGGGCTCAGCCAACATCTTATATCCATAATAATGAATTCACAACCCTCTGATGATCTTTAACTGGCCTCCAAGTTAGGAGCTGACCCACATACATCCATCAATCCTTTCAAAGAATATTGACCACTTCTAGATGACCTGATGACCATCCAAACTTGAGTAACACCCCTTGCTTAGGCTCAACACTCTGAGTAGACTCCTCTTGCTATGCACAACCTCTTGATCCCCTGTTTAGTAAAAAATGCTATGCAATGCAAATGCTAGGAGAAAATGAAATGAAACATAAACCAAGTTAAGAAAAGGTTGGTCAAATTTTGGGGTGCAACACATATTCCAAAATCGTGGTCTGTTTGTGTCTTGTTTAAGAACCTTTTTGCAATTTCAATGGTGGATTCATGTTCTCCTTGGCAAGAGCTTTTGATTGGTACCAGATTTATGGATTTTTATTGAGGTTGGATGACTGGTCTCCAGCGAGTTGGTCGGAGAAGACGACCAGAGCCCTAGCTCCGGCGTCTAGTCACCTCTCTAATCTAAGCTGATGTGGCTTTGTGTTGAATGTTTGACCCTTGATTTGTCACGCTCTGATTCACTTGACCGTGTCCACATGCGCGTTGAATTCCACATCAGTTTAATGAAACGCAGAGTTTCATTATACTCTGAGTTCATGGGCCTCACTTGCTATACACACCCCACCCCATTTTGAGCCCAAACGAATTTGTACAGGATTTAGTTCATCTGGGTAATTGCTTATGCACCCCTCTTCTTGTTCTTTCTTATTTTTATTTCTTTTTAATTCCATTTTCATTTTAATTGATTAAAAATAGTTCTGATTTCACAAAAATTCCATAAAAATATTTTCCTAATAGTTTGAGATGTTATTTAATTTTCCATGATTTTTATTTTTATTTTCCATTTATTTTCATATTTTATTTGGAATTTAATTTTTAATGTGTTTTATGGTTACTATCTCATTTGATATGGATTATTTGAACCCTAATTGTAAATCCCCTATAACCAATTCTTCTCCATCACTTAGGTGATGGATTGAAGTATCCTTGAGGGTTGATTTGGTTCATTAATGATCATTTTTCATTTGGTTTTTCTTTGACTTTTATGGACCCTCGATAAACCCTCGATAAGGTGGAACACCATACATTCTTGGAATTATTTGGTGGTACCTTGAGTTGATTTTGCTTATGAGGTTTTAGATGTTGTTTCTAGATTGATCAAGCGTGGTTTGGGATTTTATTTGGGGTTTATTGATCTTTCCTTCTATTTTTGGTGAATCTTGCAAGTCAAGTTACTTTTATAGATGTTTACACATGCTAGTTTGACCTAAAACCTTGGGATATGATCTTGAGTGATCCCATATGCATATTTTAAGTCTTTTTACATCATTCTAACATAATTGAGGTGTTTGTATTACTTTTTTAAGGTCATCTACATGTGTTACTTGCATCACAAGTCATCTTTGAACCATGTTTCTCCACTTGTCTTAAGTGTTGAGATTGTGTTAGGACTTTGGTTCTTTCACTTCATATGATCATACTTGTACCTTGCCTCTTGTTTTAAGGTTGATTTGAACCTCTCCTCTTGATTATTCACTTCTGCCCCATTGTGGTTTTACCTTTGGTCATGATGATTTGGTGTCTTTATGTACACTTTGAGTTTGTCATGAACATTGTTGATTGTTTTGCATTGATTTGTTTGCATTTGTTTTATCTGTGTTTCAAGAATTGTATGGTTGATATGTGCTTGTGGTGGTTGTTTCCCCACACTTTTCCTCCCTCTTTTCTTTGTGTGTGCATCTTAGGATAACACTTTTTTGTCTGGATGATTGATGGTTGATGGTTGTAGGAGCTTGCTTCTCCCATTTCATCTCATCTCTTGTTGACTTGTTTAAGTCACTTGCTTGTGTTTGCATCTTTTGTTGTTGAGTCCTGTTGCATCATTTACGTTTGACATTTCATGTTTGCATTCATTTGTTCAAAGCATTTTCATCTTTTATTTCTCTTTTCATCTGTGATTGAATTGCTATGTGTTTACTTGGTCTTTTGCCATGATCCCTTAGGATTCCTAATCCATCTGTTTAAGATGGGAGTAGGAGAGACATTAGACTTTCAATCCTTTGCATTACAACATTAGGTAGTTCCATTTTCAATCCCAACTTTAGGATCACATTGCATGATAACATTAGGGTTGATCATTTCCCCTTAGAGTGTTGTGTCTTCTCTTCTCTTCACATAACTTCATAAGACACTTAATAAAGGTTAACACTTGTTGTATGTTACTAGCCTTAAGTACTTGAGGAATGATAAATGGGGGGCCTCCTCTCACCTTGTCTAGAGTGTTTAGCGTATGCCCTTTGGGCGATATGCGACACATTCGCTCTCAAGTCACAGTCTTTAGTGCAACATGAGTTACAAACTTAACTCAATTCACTTCTTCTCATAAAAAACACAAACAAAACACCAAACCTTTTTATCCTTCGGGATTGTTTTCAAACTTAATCATTTTCAAAAAGAGTGTGTTAAGTCTTGGTTCTACCACAAACAGGCGTCGTCCCTAACTGCTAGAACGAAGATTTAACCATACTCATTAAAACACTTGAACCAACCAGTGGTCGTGTCAGCCTGAACTACGTTTGCTCTGATTTCTCATACCAGATGAGGATACGTAGGCACAAGACGCGATGTCTTGGCGAGCAACCTTCCCCCCTTCACCTGTAGTTTCCCGAACTACGTTGACTCTAACTTTCCCATTGCACGAGGGAATACGTAGGCATAGGGCGACGATGTCCTATCGAGTCAGTTCTTTCCGTTCACCCCCGTTTAGCAGTAGCTTTAGATAGTTTCCCCTATAGTTTAGGCAACAAGCGTGGATCCCGTTGAGTACAACAGACGCGAGGGGTGCTCATACCTTCTCCTTGCGTAACCGACTCCCGAACCCAAAATTTGGTTGCGATGACCTTGTCTTTTCCCTTTTTCGTCAGGTTTTCTTTGATCGTTTCCTTTCCATCTCTTTAGGATAAATAACGAATGGTGGCGACTCTTCTGTCTTTGCCGGCCCTTTTTCGCAGCGATGCGACAGGTATGCCTTTGAGATAAGCATAATCTCGACTGCTTTCTATCTCTCTGAATGTCAATCCTAATAATACTGGATGCAGCTCCCAGATCCTTTATATCGAACTCCTTATTGAGTTCAACCTTCACTTTCATTAAATCCTCGACATCGTTGCTTGCTATGAAAATATCATCCACATAAAGCAACAAAATAACAAATGAATTTCCAGATCAAAATCTGAAGTAAACACAGTGATCGAGTTGACTTTTAAGTAAACACAATGGTCGAATTTTCAGTCCATATTAAGATTTATTCAGCTTGCACACATAATCTTCCTTTTCGTTTTCTGCATACCCTTTAGGTTACCTCATCAGGATTGTTTCATCTAGATCTCCATATAAAGAAGCAATCTTCACATCCATTTATTCCAGTTCCAAGTTGAATTGTGCCACCATGGTAAGCAACATTTGAATGGACACGTGCTTCATAGTAGGAGAGAACACATCATTAAAGTCAACACCTTCTTTCTAAGTGAAATCCCATGCGGCCAATCTTGCTTTACATCTCCTCGACGCCACTCCTTCAATTCCTTCATTAACTTTGAAAATACACTTACAACTGACTAAACTGGCTCCAACAGGGTTCTTGATCAATTCCGAAGTGTGGTTATCATGAAGACACTTCATCTCATCATTCATGGCCTTCAACAATTCAGTCTTATTTCGACTTCTCATAACTTCCTTATAATCTCTAGGTTCTTTGTTCAGAACCTCACTTGCATAGATTAAGGAATAAGCTATAAGATCTGCATACCCAAGTCTTTGAGGTGGCTTGATAACTCTTCTCGACATATCTCTTGCCAATAGATAGTCATCGACAGTTTCCTCAGTTTTGACAACAACTTCTGCATCTTCTTTGACTTCATCTAGGTCATGCAATTCAGCATCACCATGATCCACCTCAACAGGAATCTCTTCATGTTCCAACTTTTATTCAGATCTCTTCGAACTTCGACCAATGTCATCATTTTTTTTGAAAGTCATCTTAACCTCATTTAAAACTACATCTTGACTTATGATACACCTCATGTGACCTGGCTCTAAGCACCACAACCTATAAGGTTTGACTCCTTCAGGATATCCAAGGAACATACATTTCAGAGCTCTAGGTTTGACTTCATTTTGCCTAATGTGAGCATAGGCTATGTAGCCGTTTACTGCAAAAATTGGTAAACAACCGTTGGTCTCTGAATAACGGTTAACTTACAAGATCAACCAGTGAATCCTCGGGCATGTGCTAATGTATTCTTAAATTAAAGTTAAAAAATTAACGAATACTTCGACAGTCTTCATATTTGAAAGATGGTGTAATTTTGACAAAAGAAATATGTTACAAGTAAGCAATTAAAGAAAAACTGTAGAACACATCAAAAACAAGAACATATGTAATAAGGAAAGATAAAACTTCTGGACAAAAAATGTAAATTGAATTTGATTAAATTGCAAAAGAAAGGTGTTCCATCAGACGTACATTTCTCAAAAGACTTGTTTCTCTATACACTGGTACTTTGAGTAATTTGTACAGACTTGACCACAAACATATCCTATCACTAAGACCTACTATTTATATTGAATCGAAATAACCATTTTCAACAGCCTTTCTCCTAAAATGCAACAAGTGGCACTCGACATGTCTTCACTCTTTCAATGCGTTCCACGTATCTTTTCTTGGAACTAGATAAGAACAAGGTTCTCTCCTTTATTCAAATTTTAATTTTGAAATCGAAGATGCCATCAAATAGCCTTCTTGTCTAAATACATCTTGAGACTTAGAAAATTCCTCTAAGTCAAAAACTATCCTTCCTTCTGGCACAATAATCGCTTCGACTAGACTTCCAAAAATAATTTGTCATGTCGAAGTCTACCATAACTTCCCAAAAAATCTCTTTTTTTCATCTATTCCATTAATTCAAATCAGGCGTTGAATTTATGAGCTAACAAATTGCTCCAAAAAAAAATGTCATTTTGACACCGTGTGAAGAAAAGGCATTTTGTAAAACATGATTCGACGCCTCAATTAGTTCGACAGCGCGAACTGTTCATATACCTCAAAACAATTATGACGTCAGGGTCATCATGAAACTTTTTTTGAAACTTCATATCAATCACACGCGAGGATCTTTTTAATATCATTACGTTACATAGAACCTATGAGATAGTGGGGTAGGCTGCAACTGCCACCGTCTCATCATGGGCTCCTGGAGAGACACCTGTCTCACTCGCTTTTCAACCATAAATCTTGAAATAAAGACCGCTTCCAATTCCATGTCTATAAATAACTCAACCTTCTTTCTTTTCCACTTTTTGCCTTTCTACATTTCCAAATACTACACAATCTTATTCATCTCCTTTATATAAGAAACCTCTTTTCTCAAGTCTCAAGCTCTCAGAAATGGCGTCATCAACTAAAACCAACAAAAAAAATTCCAAGCTCGTAAAAGATTATAAGAAGATTTCAAACCTCCCTCCTTTCAGCATGATCCTAGGCCCAATCACATTGGGAAACCAACAATATATTCTAGAACCTCTTTCTGAAGAACAATGCAAAATTTATAAATCTCAGGTACTGATTCCTATTTCTATTACTGGTAAGTCTTATGCTTTATTAGGACCTTTATCTGATACCAATGTTGATCCTGTAAGGAGTACTTCCCCACTTACCATAAGTATAAACCCATAGCTCATGTCAAGAAGCCTAGGGCTAGGAATGAGGACCCAAAGCACACAACAACTACAACGCTTGACCTTCATCCTTGATCTTGCATATCAGTTTCTTAAACATATCCAACTGCTCATCCAGAACTTTGTCTTCACTAATCTTGAATGAATACGGAGCTTGGTTCATGTAGAGGCAATTGACTAATAATTTGGTCATGTACAAACTTTCGAGTTTCACCCATAACCCAGACATAGTCGTCTTCTACGAAACCTGTCAAAAACCCTTATCACAAAGGCTCAATAAGATTGCATTGTGGGCTTTCTCTACCATATCCATTTTTATTTATTCGTTAACGCAACATCCATGGATGCAACTCCCTTCAATGCTTCTAAATAACCCTGTTGAACCAGTAACGATTTCATCTTCATACGCCATAGACCGAAATCGTTCATTCTGGTGAACTTTTCATTCTCATAATTTGTTGACAACATCTCCTCCATGCTCACCCCACCAATTTTTGTGAAAAACATACCAAAATAACAAAGTATAATCAGTTTCTTGATCAGCAAGAAACCCACAAGGGTAGAAAAAGAAAGGAAAACAAGAAGAACATAATGAAATTGGTTATAAACTTCTATTCTTTACTTTCTCTTTAAAACAAGATTACAAGTATTACAGAATAGCAAATAACCTTTCTCGCCCTAATTAGGATTTGCACCATTCCCTAAAGACGATAGACTAGCATGCTATTTATAAGAAAACTAACATACTAATTTAATGGACTTTTACACACATGCTCATTACACTAGCTAACTTAGATATTTGGGCTTACAATCAATGCCCAATTTGACATGCTAACACTCCTAGCATACTTCGACTACAACATGTGAACAAACTTCGATGGCATGCTAATATTCTTTTGAATTGTCGAACTAAGAAGCTAATCTATGGCTGTACTAGAGTTCAATCCAATATCTCACAAGATCAAACTTTGCTTTTATCAAGAAATTAACTTTCTTGTGGTCATCTTAACAAATACTTATTACTTTTTCTAGTTCATAGGAAGAATGTGGCGCTTTCATTTTTATTCTTTATGTTTCAGGCTGATTGAAAGCCCATTAAAAATAGTCAAATCTCTAGGTTTAATCCAATAAGAGTGTGTCAATTCGTGGCGCACATGTGACCCTCATTCCTAGACACTGCATAAAAGTTTAACCTCTCATTCATCTAAACTTTTGATTTACATCCAATGACCACTCACACACCATGTTAGAAAGATTGAACATAATTATAATCATTTTCGTTATATAAGTGTGATTATTAGTCACACTGAGGTATTCTTTCACTCATACTCCAAAAGTTCAATCTCGTTCAAATACTGACTTGAGCATTGGAGTGCATATTTTTTATTGTTACCCTTTTAATCATCCAAGAATCATAATCAACACACCAAAAGTTTTACTAATACAATCAAATCACCTCACATCTATTACTCATTCAAATATGGAATAATAAGAATAATTCTCTAGTACACCTGTCGCGGTGATAATCAGATATCAAATTATTAATTAATTTGAATCTTAATTCATTGGTTCACCACCGGTCTTTTATTTGTCTAAAGGAAGGGAAAAAGATCGAATTACCCACAATGCAATCCAAATGCAAAAGCTAGAGAGTTTTAGGTTCGGGGGTTGGTTAAACTTAGGGAAGGTGTTAGCATCCTAAGTTTTTGTAGTACTCTACAGGAACCTCTTGTTTTAATGTGTTTATTGCTAAGGGTTATCTGCTTAAGGGTGAAAGACCTAATGGTTTATTTCTAAGTATACTCACCAAGACGTCGCATCTTGTGCCTACATATCCTAACAGGAATGGAATCAGAGTATTTGTAGTTCCCCTAAAGGGTTTGAGGAACTTCTTGACTGTTGGTCAAAGTTCCAAAAGGATTAGGTTGTTGATTGATTCTAGGAGAAAAGACGAGTCGTCATCTTAAGGGAGAACATTCGACTTAACCACCATAAATTATAGGAGATGGTCATTGCATCGTCTTGAGAGAAGGGCTCAAACACTCGGATTTCATCGATGAGTATGCCACTATCTCCCTCAAGAAAAAAAGATCTTATATCTCGATTGTATTGTTATGGGGCAGGAGAATTACATCTCAACTGTCAAGATGACTAACGTCTTATTATCTAATGGGAGAATAGATTGAATTGAGTTGAATAGGGTTTATCTATGTTATAAAAGATAAAAGAAAAAGGTCCTCCTTAAGGGGTAGGATCTAAAAGCTTAAGCTGATCGACTTGAAAAGGATCAAGGATCGAGCGGGGAAAAATGTTGCATATGAGGTGCAATACGCACAAATGTTAAGTCATGCGTAGGTTCTTCCTTTGGACATTATGCGATGCGATAAAGTAAAGAACAATAAAATAAAGAAAATGATAGATAAATCCATACAAACGGACAAAAGTGCTAAAAACAGACAAGCGGATGAAGCGGGGTTGCGAATATTCGAATCGAGTCGGAGGAGGGGAAGAGATGAAGCGTCGTGTTGATTGAGTTTATATGAGGTTGATTTTAGGAAAAGTTAAATTAAATTATGTGAATTGATTTGTAAGAAAATGTTATATTAATTTTAATTATAAGTCGATTAGTTTTTAATAAAAATGAATTTTGATAGAAATAATTTTAAATGTTCTTGATTTATTAAAAGAAAGTTTTCTTATTAAATAAGTATAGTTTTTTTTAGTTATTATCATTAAATAAATACAAGTTATTATGTAAAAAAGGTTTTCTTACTAAATATATGTAATTCCTATTTAACAAATAAAATAGAATAGAAGTTATTTTAAATTATAAAAAAACCTTTTGTCATTTAGAATAAGAATTATGATTTTAAATAAATAAAAAGAGCTTATTAAATTGATTAAGTAAGTTATTAAAAAGTGAACAATTAATTAGTTAATTAAAAAAAGATTAGTTTGATTAATAAGAAAAGATGATTATTTAAAAAGATTAAATTAAGGTTAAATAATTAATTAACTTAAGTTAAAGAAAATGTTAATTAATTGTAGGTTAAAAGGTTTGATTAGGGATTAACAGGAGATAATGAAGGGTTAGGGGGTGGGCGGATCCAATGGTGCACAGGCCGTGAGGGCTTATCGTGAGGGGCAGTACAGACCGTGTGATAGTGATCAGAGGGAGATGATTGGTAAGGATCGGGAGGTGCATGGTAAGTGTCGTGTGTGCATGTGTACAAAATTATTACACAATATAAAACAAAAATAAGATACAAAAACCCTAAAAGCATAATCCCTCTTTCTCTCTTCTCTCAAAGCGCTGCCGACACTCTCTCTTCCTCTCCATCCTTGATTTTCCTCTTTCTCTCGACATTTCGCTTCCTCTTCTCTGCATGTTACAATTTCACTTTCTACGTCCCTCCGAAACTTGAAAAAAAACATAGACAAAACCAAAAGAAAGAGTTAATGGTGGCCGCTTACGATCATGGTTGTCCGGCGATTAAGAACTCTCATTCTGAGCTGGTCTATTCGGTTGATTCGTGAACGTGTGGGCTTCGCGGTCGGGATGATGGTGCCGTTTGGACGTGATTTTCACGGTTGACGGTTTTTACAGTGATGATGGCTTGGAAACAGATTTGCGGTGAACTTGTGGGTTTCTTTCTGTTTTGCAATGATGGTTAGAAACAGTCTAAGCTTTTTGCGATGATTGATGTGCTTGTTTTTCGCAAGTGTACGAATCACGTCAAAGTAATATAAAAGATTATCGAATCCACAGAGACCAAGTGTCAATCTATCGTACCTGTTGTTATGGTGTTTATCTAAGGCAACTATTTTTAAGGGTTTTAGTAAGGGTGCAATGGTAAATAAAATTATAATTTTAAATAATAAATAAAAGACAGGCTCGAATGTAATTCACGTAATCAATGATAATCCAGTACTTGTTAATGGAACTACTTATGGGCAATGTTTTCTCCTTTGAAAAGAACTAATTTAACAGGAACTGTCGCTTTCGCGTATTCAGAACCGAGTTGTACTCTCTAATCAACCCCTCCTATTGTCACGGATAAAAAGGTGCGTACTGCGTTAGAGTAGTAAACCTATTTTTAAGAAATATAGTTTCTTAACAAAGTTGAAAAGTATTTTAACCTGGACTTCTTAGCAAAAAGAGGTTCTTATGAACCAGACTCTAAATCTCATAACGCGTCCGAAAATCGTTTTAAAATCTCTTTTCTTTTTAATCTAAAAACTCCTAATGAACTATACAAAGCGCTTTTGGCTGTTTTTGAAATAGTTAAAAACAATTACTTGAATTGAAAGATAAAATAGCCCTTAGGTGTTTCCACGAACAATTATACTGATTACTGGTTTAATTACGATCCTTACATTCTAACCTTTATGGGATTAGTTAGACATGATAAAGTAAATATTCTTTTTATAGTTTTTCATATGAGTAATTTAAAGCGAGTGCGGGAAGTAAACAAAGTAAATGTGTGAGTGCGGGAAGTAAACAAAGTAAATGTGCGAGTGCGGGAAATAAACAAAGTAAATGTGCGAGTGCGGGAAATAAACAAAGTAAAGTGCGAGAAAATAAATAAAAGTAAAGCAATGCGGAAAAATAAAATACTAACTGGAATTAAAATGGCGGCAGGATTAACTTCCTCCAGAGTGCTCCAAAACTCGAACCACAGACAGATTACAGACTCGATCACTCGATTGCAGAGGCACCCCGATGTGGAATGGCAACTGCTTTATAACTGATATATGCCTAGAGAATTCTAATTCTGGATGAAGAAAAACGAAAATCTAAGGTCCTATTTATAGGAGAAACTGAAAGCGCGAAATGACCGGGACGCCCCTCCACTAAAAAGTGGAGGTTGTGGATTTTTGCCTTGTGGCGCCCGCCACGGTCCCTACATGGGATGATGGAGTGGGGATCGTGGGTCTTGGAGGTTGAGGAGTGGTCTTGAGACGTGGCCACGTCATGGCTAACCCCATGGCGCCCACCACAGTGGGTGCCGTAAGTGCAAAATGCTGAATTTCTAGGTTTTCGTCCGTTTTCACTCCTTTTTCGCTCCTTTTCCCGATTCAAGCTCCGATTATTATAAAAACCTGAAAACATAAGAAAACAAAGCAATAACAAAGCAAAACAACAATAAAAGCTAAGAATGCATGCGAAATCGGAGTCAGAAATACGGTGAATTTTAGTGTGATCAAATTCTCCCACACTTAAACCTTTGCTTGTCCTCAAGCAAACATTAAAGCTTAAGAAAATATGGTGTCAACACTTGTCTTTGGGCTAAAGGGATTCTAAGTTCAAGTCAGGATGCAGTGACAGATACTAACTAAGTGAACCAAGGGTACCATAGTAACACAAACACAAACTTCAATCCTATATTAACCACTCCATGTCATCCCACGATACCTAGGCCTATCTTCTCATCTTTTTGTGTCCTTTTCATTCAGGCGCAATCACATTAAGCCCGTTATCCGTACATGCTTCATAGTAGAGTGACCGGTTAGTGATTCTGATCCATAACATAAGGTTTCTGGCACATAAGCATGTGTAAACCTGTTTTTATTTCGCCTAAATGTAGCTGCGGGGGATCGGATCGTAATCCGCCCTACCAAGTTCAGTGCCAGATACCTCTGAACCAACTAACAATAGGTGACTTGCAATTTTTTTTCTTTTTGTGGCAAAAATTTTTTTCTTCTCTTTTTTCGGTTTAAATGACTTTGTGAGGGTCACCTATACCAGAGTTTGCCTTTTTTTCTTTTTTTTATTAGCACTGGATCATTCACTTATATTCATCGGCCCCCTACGTAGAGTATGCTTAGGCCGGAGCTGACTGCTAAAATAAACTACTTAGGACAATTTTTTGAATGATAGTAAAGGCCATGGTGGTGGGGTTTTAGGAGTGATTCCTATATTCAAGAGGTCTATGGTGCTAAAATGGTTCTGATGTTTCAAAAAGTTGACCTAAGTCACCACATCCTAATCTAAACCTGTCTCAAAGCCCAAAAAACATGTGAAACAACATTGTTTTCTTTTTAAAAATTTTCTGGTAAGGCTAAGGAAATGGGAAAAAATGAAGATGAACTAAAAAAACACTATACTGGTGACTCGTCAGACTCATGCATTATCTAAGAAAAATAAATTACTGAAAAGGGAAATAACTGAAAGGAAATTAACTAAAAAGGGAAATAACAGAAAGCAATAAAATCCCCTCCCACACTTAAATCGAACATTGTCCCCAATGTTTCGAAATAAGATAAGGGGGGTAACCTGGAAAAAGACTACTGAGGAGGGGCACTGGTGCCTTCGCCGTCCTGATGTGATGGTCTGGAACGACGGGATCTACTACGATGCTGGTCCCTCCGGTCGAGTCGTGCTGATAAAGCAGCCTGAGCACTCCGGACCTCTCGAAGGTTACCCAAGATGGAACCCTGAGTAGCCTCTACAAGCTGGTAGTGTCGGCTGTTGAACTCTCTCTGACGGTTCTGCTCTAATGAAATATCGTTCAAGGTACGACAAACGTTGCTATAGGAACGATCCGAAACCAATCGCGATTGTTGCATGAAGCTCATATTGTCCGTCAGCTGTTGTGAAATAGTAGAGAGAAGGCCATCACGCCTTTCTTCTCTAGCTGTCATATCACGCCACATCTCCTCGGTGACAAAGAATCCAGGAGCAGTACCTGCAACAGGGTTAGAGGAAGATGGTGCAGTGTGTGACTGTGAAGGACGATGGGGGGACATGTGAGGGATGGGAGACTGCTCTCTCCGATCATACTCATCATCAGTGTCATGTGCCTCCCCATCGGGAATATTAGGAGGAAGTGGACCCAAAACACGTGGAGCATTAAGATCATAGGTCCAGTTCCTTTCATCACGTACATCAGTACGTCTACTGCATGGTAAAGCAACAGATGGGATAGCTACCCCATGAACCATCAACTCATAACCACCTTCTCTCCTTGTTCGGCACAATTTCATGTCTTTCAGAAATTTTAAATTAATTGTGCGAGGAGGTAGTGGTTCAAGTGTAGCTATCTCATCATTCAGGCCAAGAGCCCGAGCAATAGACGTAACAAGCCCTCCAAAAACAATCGGTCCTGTTTTATTAGTAAATAAAGTCATGTGGGCAAGCATAAACGGGACCGGATTGATGTGGGTTCTAGTGAGGCATCCTTGCAAAAATAGGAGTTCACGAGCATTAACCTTGTTTGGACTTTCCCGGCCAAAAATAGTACATGCCAAAAGAAGTCTAAAAACTCTTATGGCCGGGTTGTGAATGGTCGACGCAAGTATCCCTTCAAAAGAATTAATTGAAGTACTTGAAAGCCTTAGCCAGAAGGTAAATACCTCGGCCGACCATTCAGCATCCAAAGGTGCCTCACAAATCGAACCTTCCCTATGAGGGATTCCTAACAAATCTGCTAGCTCATTGGTACTGAATTCATATTCAATTCCAAACAGTCTAAAAATAACAGTACCGACAGTACTAGCAGTGTCAGGACTGACAGTGTATATCAAAGAACTCAAAAACTCAGTTGTCAGCCTCTCATAGGTAGGTTCCTGATTAATGAAAATATTATGCAAGCCTAGAAATTCTAATAAATTAAAAACACTATGATAAATACCCAAAGCATACAGACAGTTATCGTCGACGTACCTAGTCGAGAGGATTTCTCGACTTTGAAGCCTCTGAATAATTTTCCGTTGCCTTTCGCCCGGTCTTCCATCACGAAGAATAAATCCGTTGAACTCCATTGTTGAAAAGCTCCTTAGGTAGTGAAAATAGTAGAAAAGTGGTTTATGAGGGGAATGATAAAGTTTTGATTTTTTTGGTTTTTGATGGATGAAAATGGAAATGGATGTTGGATATGTTTTATGGATGGAGGGTATTTTGGAAATGGGGGAGCTTTAATGGGGTTCAAGGAGGATTTGGAAGGTTGGAAAAATGGGTTTTTGGTGAAGAAAGGGATGAAAATGGTGGAAATGGGGATTGAATCCCGTATTTGTTGATGGTACGGTGTGGCGCCCGCCACAGGGCCTATGGCGCCCGCCACAAGGCCAATTCCTGGGCCTTGTGGTTTTGGATCCTCCTTTGGGCCTTCCTTGCACCTTTGTCTTCCGGGGGGTCTGAATAGCGTTTTCTTCTTCTTTTCAAGGCATTGGCTTGCATATTTTTGTCTTATATATTTTTTTAGGGTAGTGCTGTCAGGGTGGAATGAGTCATGTGGTAGGTTTCTTATCCTGGCTTGATCCACGAATCTCAGCTATCTCCCTCCGAAGCTCGTCGATCGCCTGATGTAGAGCATCGGTCTCTGAGGCATGAGTGAGATCAGAAACCTGCATCTGTAACTCTAAGTCTGCCACTTCCTGCTTGAGCAGGGCAGTTTCCTTGCGGAGCTCATAAATCTGTGTTTGTAGGTCAGGTGGCTGCAGAGACATATTGTTAGACATAACAGTGATTCGGGGAGTAAGAGGTGTAGGAGTGTACTCAGCGGCGGGAGGCGATTTCGGCTCTTCGACAGTCTCTCCATAACCCTCTAGAGCATAACTCCAATTTGCAGGATCATGGACACTGGTCATCAGCGGATCTGGTAATGTAAAGTAGTGTATCGCTTCACCGTCGATCAGCAATCTAAACATGTTGGGCTCAAAAGAAGCCCTCCTCATCAATCCTCTATCAAGACAAAAATCAATATCCAGGGTGGTGTAGCAGCAGAAGGTCCTGAGGTGCAATAGCTTGCGAGACAAACCCAATGCAGTAGCAATCTGTGTAACAATCCCACCGACATGGATGATTCCTACTGATGATCTGGCAACACTAGCAAGGCCCTTCAGTAGAAAGTTGCCATAAGCAACAGGGCGAGACTGAGTCGCACAAAACAGTAGGAAAATCTCCTCTTCACTTAGCAGTGTCTCTGTATCTGGAAAACCTAGGAAAGAATGTGCTAGAATCATCTGGAAGTACCTCAATGCAGGGTTGTGGATTACCTGAGAAAACTGGGTAGAAGGATCTTGGCTCCCTCCGCCTGATATTTTAGTCCAAAACTTTTCCACTTCCCTGCTCATAAAATACCCCATCGGAGTCTCTGGAATAGCATCAGGAGTAGTCTGGAAACCTAGTAAATCACCAAACTCTTTGTGAGAGAATGAGTAGTCAATCCCGAACAACCTGAAAACAGCGAGTCCATCGGGTCCAGCCCAAGGGTCATGATGAAACGAGCTGAGGAACTCAAGAGTCAAGTTCCTATAAGTGTTGTTCCTGTCGTCAAACTGGTCCCACTGGAGTTGATGGCATAAAAATCTGACGCTTGGCTCTATCCCCAAGGCATCCATGCAGTCATGGTCAGGGTACCTGGTAGGAGCCATAGGGCGTCTCATGTGAACATAGTAACGCTCTCTCTGTGCATCATCTCTAAAGGCCACGTGCATGTCATCAGGGTTCTGCATTCTGTACAAGGTTAGCAAACAAGCCCTGAAAGCACATAAAACATTCAACCGTGAGTCCTGACATAATAATAAAATAAACAAAATAAAAAAATAAAGTAAAAATAAAAAGTACAAAAATAAGAAAAACCATGGGTTGCCTCCCATGCAGCGCTTGTTTAACGTCATTAGCTCGACGACCGATATTTAAACATCATTGGAAGGATATGGTGGATCACTCAGAGTATGACAGGTGTATGTTGTTGGAATGTCACCTCCTTCGTAGGGCTTCAACCTCTGTCCATTGACTATGAACGGTTTACATGTTTGGTTCTTGATTTCAATAGCACCGGATCTCAGGATCTTAGATACTTCGAAAGGGCCAGTCCATCTCGAACGGAGTTTACCTGGAAATAGTCGTAACCTAGAATCGAACAGGAGAACAGGATCGCCTATTTTGAAGTCTCTTCTTATGATTCTTTTGTCATGCCAAGCTTTTGTTCTTTCTTTGTATATGATGGCATTTTCGTAGGCAGATTGTCTGAGCTCTTCTAATTTGTGGATATCAAGGATACGTTTCTCACCAGCTGTCAAGTAATCCAAATTCAAAGTTTTGATGGCCCAATAGGCCTTATGCTCCAACTCAAATGGTAAGTGACATGATTTTCCATAGACCAGTTGATAAGGGGTTGTTCCTATAGGAGTTTTGAAAGCGGTTCTATAGGCCCATAATGCTTCTTGAAGTTTCTGCGACCAATCTTTTCTAGATATAGAGACAGTCTTCTCGAGGATTTGTTTTATCTCCCTATTAGATACTTCCACTTGTCCATTGGTCTGTGGGTGGTATGGTGTTGCTACTCTATGCTTAACTCCATACTTGCTTAAAAGTTTATCAAATATTCTCGATATGAAGTGTGATCCTCCATCACTTATGACTAAACGGGGTGTTCCAAACCTGGGAAATATATAATTCTTGAATAATTTGATGACTACTCTGGTGTCGTTTGTGGGTGCGGCGATAGCTTCAATCCATTTAGACACGTAGTCAACAGCTACTAATATGTACTGATTTCCAAAAGATGGTGGGAACGGTCCCATAAAGTCTATACCCCATACGTCGAAGAGTTCTACTTCTTGGATATTTCTTAACGGCATTTCATTACGTCTTGAAATATTTCCTGTGCGTTGGCATCTGTCACACTTGACAATGAAAGCATGGACATCACGCCACATAGTAGGCCAGAATAGGCCAGCTTGAAGAATCTTGGCGTAGGTCTTAGATGTGCTTGCATGTCCACCATAGGGTGCAGAGTGACAATGCTCAATTATATTGTTTACCTCTTCTTCTGGAACACAACGGCGGAAAATGCCATCTTTACCTCTCTTGAAAAGAAATGGATCGTCCCAATAGAAGTTTCTCACATCACTATAGAACTTCTTCTTCTGGTGGTAGTTTAGATCAGGGGGTATGATGTCAGCGGCTAGGTAATTAACAAAATCTGCATACCAAGGTACATTGCTTATAGCTAAGGATTTATGAAATTGCTCATGAGGGTCTGGGTTATCATCTTCAATGGTTTCTAGTTGGGCTATCAGTCTATCATAGGCAAAATCGTCATTTATGGGTACTGGATCAGGTTTCAGGTATTCTAGCCTAGATAGGTGATCAGCTACCACATTATCAGTGCCTTTCTTGTCACGGATATCCAAATCAAACTCTTGTAATAATAGAATCCATCGAAGTAACCTAGGCTTGGCATCCTTTTTGCTTAGTAAGTAACGAATGGCAGCATGGTCGGTGTAAACTATAATCTTGGCTCCTACTAGATAAGATCTAAATTTGTCTATTGCAAAAACTACAGCTAGGAGCTCTTTTTCGGTTGTTGCGTAGTGGAGCTGTGCAGCGTCTAGGGTTCTACTGGCATAATAAATCACATGTAACTTCTTATCTTTTCTCTGACCTAGAACGGCTCCAACAGCATAATCACTGGCGTCACACATTATCTCAAACGGTTCCGACCAATCAGGGGGTTTCATTATAGGTGCTGAAATCAGAGCTTGCTTCAGAAGATTAAATGCTTCAGTACATTTTTCATCGAAGATGAACTCAGCATCTTTCATTAAAAGACCAGTTAAGGGCTTTGTTATTTTGGAGAAATCCTTGATAAAACGTCGGTAAAATCCGGCATGTCCAAGAAAACTTCTTATCTCCCTGATAGTCTTCGGCGGTTTTAGATTCTCTATGACTTCTATTTTTGCTTTATCTACCTCTATACCTTTTTCGGAAACTATATGTCCTAAAACAATCCCTTCGGTGACCATGAAATGACATTTTTCCCAATTTAGCACAAGGTTTACCTCCACACATCTCTCCAGGATTTTCTCAAGGTTGACAAGACAATTTTTGAAATCTGACCCACAAACTGAGAAATCGTCCATAAATACTTCCATAATTCCATCTAAATAATCAGCAAAGATAGACATCATGCAGCGTTGGAAAGTTGCAGGAGCATTACAAAGTCCAAAAGGCATTCTTCTATAGGCAAAGGTTCCAACTGGGCATGTAAAGGTAGTTTTTTCTTGATCTTCGGGGTGAATAGGTATTTGGAAGAATCCTGAATATCCATCTAAATAACAAAAGTAAGAGTGTCTGGCTAGGCGCTCCAACATTTGGTCTATGAATGGTAATGGGAAATGGTCCTTCCTAGTTGCTTTATTTAATTTTCTATAATCTATGCACATACGCCAACCTCCATCAGTTCTTTTTGCTACAGGTTCGCCCTTCTCGTTTTGCACGACTGTGATGCCTCCCTTTTTAGGTACTACATGCACAGGACTCACCCATTTACTGTCCGAGATCTGATATATTATACCTGCCTCTAGTAACTTAAGAACTTCAGTCTTAACTACAGTACTCATTATAGGATTTATTCTACGTTGGTGTTCTCTGGAAGGTTTTGAATCTTCTTCAAGCAAAATCCGATGCATGCATACGGATGGGCTTATTCCTTTTAGATCAGAGATCTTATATCCTAAGGCTGAGGGGTACCTACGTAAAACTTCTAATAATTGATCGGTTTCTTCTTGGTTTAAGGTAGCACTGACTATAACTGGACGGTTCATATCTTCATCAAGAAATTCATATCTCAGGTTTTTAGGCAGTTCCTTAAGTTTTACGGTCGGTTTTATAGGGCAAGGCATAGGATCTGGGGTAAGAGATAAACATTCGTGAAGGTTATCATCAATGTAGGGTGTTTTATAATTGTCATCTTCCAAAATAAGGGTTGATGGCAATTTTATAGATTCAGTTTCTTTTTCTTGTTCTAATTCCCTAATACATTCTTCGATGATATCTAAGGCATAACAAGAATCTCCTATCACAGGTGCCATAAGAAATTTTGACAATATAAATTCTATCTTCTGGCCACCTACCTCAAAAGTTAGTTTTCCCTTTTTAACATCTATTACGGCTCCAGCAGTCGATAAGAACGGTCTACCTAGGAGGATTGGTATGTCGTCATCTTCTTTAATGTCCATGACAACAAAATCAGTAGGTATAAACAGCTGACCTATCCCAACAGGGACGTCTTCAAGTATGCCTATAGGGTATTTAATGGATCTATCGGCTAATTGAAGTGACATCTTAGTAGGTTGTAATTCTCCTAAGTTTAATCTCTCACAAACTGCTAAAGGCATTAAGCTCACACTAGCTCCTAAGTCTAGAAAAGCTTTTTCGATGACATGATTCCCCAAAACACAAGGAATGGAAAAATTTCCGGGATCTTTATCTTTCTTTGCTAACCTATTTTCGGAAATAGAATTACATTCCACGGGTTTCAAATCTTCGAGTCTACGTTTATTTGTAAGTATGTCTTTGAGAAACTTAGCATAAGAAGGTATTTGGGTGATGGCTTCTGTAAAGGGGATTTCTACGTGAAGTTTTTCTATAACCTTAACGAATTTTTGATATTGATTATCGATTTGGGTTTTCTTTAATCTTTGAGGGTAAGGTATTGGTGGTTTGTATGGCGGTGGCGGTACATAGGTTTTATTTTTAGGTTCTTCTCCTTTTTCTTGACTTTCCGGGGTTTCAGGCTTCTCTGGTTCCTTTTCCTCATTCCTCTCAGAAGTTTCGGGCTTACTTAATCTAGGGTTTAAAGGTTCCTTATAAGCGGTTCCACTTCGTAGAGTAATGGCATTAGCTTGCCCTTTCGGGTTTTGTTGAGGTTGTCCAGGGAACTGTCCTCCAGGTGTAGTCTGTGGGGCTTGGTTTAACGCTACCTGAGAGATCTGGGTTTCAAGCATCTTATTATGAGTAATAATTTGATCAACCTTGGTTCCTAACTTGGTAATTAGTTCGTTAACATGGACGTTATGGTTCATGAACTCTTTGTTTTGTTGTTTTTGAGCAACGATAAAATCTTTTACAACTTCCTCAAAGCTCGGGCTAGGTGGTACAGGTTGCATAGGTTGATTTGTTCTAGGGGCTTGGTAACCTTGTTGTCTCGGAGGTGCGGTATTTTGGATAGGGTTATTATTTTTGTAGGAGAAGTTTGGGTGATTCCTCCATCCAGGGTTATATGTGTTTGAAAATGGGTTCCCTTGGGCATAGTTCACTTGCTCAGTGTTGGTTTCATTCAACTGATTGCATTCGGCGGATTGGTGTCCTTGCGTTCCACATATCTCACAATTCGGCGAAACTGCGGCAACAGTATTCGGAGTTGTACACATATGTTCGACTCTAAGGGCCAACGCGTCCATTTTAGCCTGCATCATGTCTATAGAGCTTAGCTCATGTATTCCTCCTTGGGCTTCCTTCTTTTCCACTGTCGCTCGTTCTACTCCCCATGATTGATGGTTTTGGGCCATATCCTCGATAAGGGCACTAGCTTCAAGGTAAGGTTTGTTCATCAGTGCGCCACCAGCGGCAGCGTCGATGGTCATTTTAGTGTTATAAAGAAGTCCATTATAGAAGGTTTGGATGATTAGCCAATTCTCTAGGCCATGGTGTGGGCATGCTCTTAATAGTTCTTTATATCTCTCCCAGGCTTCGAACAACGACTCTCCTTGGTGTTGGGTAAATCTAGTTATTAGGTTTCGAAGAAGAGCGGTCTTACTTGGGGGAAAATATCTAGCAAGGAAAACTTTTCTAAGGTCATCCCAAGTTGTTATTGAATTGGGTGGAAGGGAATCTAACCATGATAGAGCTTTATCTCTGAGGGAAAAGGGAAATAATCTTAAGCGTATTGCCTCAGGAGAAGCTCCATTGGTTTTAAAGGTGTCTGCTAATTGAAGAAAGTTTTTTAAATGTTGGTTCGGGTTATCAGTAGCGAGACCTGCGAATTGTCTCTGTTGCACTAATTGCAGCAGGGATGGCTTAAGTTCAAAATTATTGGCTGGGATAGCGGGGTTTACTATACTGGAACTAGGTTCCTCGTTTGATGGTTGGGCGAAGTCCTTAAGAGGTCTTCGATTTTGATCTTCGGCCATAGCTCTCCTATTCCTATGGAAAAATAAACGTGCGCGAGCGTAACGTTCAGGTTCAGCTAGAGGGTCTACTAAACTTCCGGCACTGCGAGTCTTTCGCATTGACCGGTGGGTAACAACCTTAGTCTAAACGGTATAACTACAGGGTAATGAAATTTGACGATATTGGTCCCCGGCAACGGCGCCAAAAACTTGATGTGCTTGTTTTTCGCAAGTGTACGAATCACGTCAAAGTAATATAAAAGATTATCGAATCCACAGAGACCAAGTGTCAATCTATCGTACCTGTTGTTATGGTGTTTATCTAAGGCAACTATTTTTAAGGGTTTTAGTAAGGGTGCAATGGTAAATAAAATTATAATTTTAAATAATAAATAAAAGACAGGCTCGAATGTAATTCACGTAATCAATGATAATCCAGTACTTGTTAATGGAACTACTTATGGGCAATGTTTTCTCCTTTGAAAAGAACTAATTTAACAGGAACTGTCGCTTTCGCGTATTCAGAACCGAGTTGTACTCTCTAATCAACCCCTCCTATTGTCACGGATAAAAAGGTGCGTACTGCGTTAGAGTAGTAAACCTATTTTTAAGAAATATAGTTTCTTAACAAAGTTGAAAAGTATTTTAACCTGGACTTCTTAGCAAAAAGAGGTTCTTATGAACCAGACTCTAAATCTCATAACGCGTCCGAAAATCGTTTTAAAATCTCTTTTCTTTTTAATCTAAAAACTCCTAATGAACTATACAAAGCGCTTTTGGCTGTTTTTGAAATAGTTAAAAACAATTACTTGAATTGAAAGATAAAATAGCCCTTAGGTGTTTCCACGAACAATTATACTGATTACTGGTTTAATTACGATCATTACATTCTAACCTTTATGGGATTAGTTAGACATGATAAAGTAAATATTCTTTTTATAGTTTTTCATATGAGTAATTTAAAGCGAGTGCGGGAAGTAAACAAAGTAAATGTGTGAGTGCGGGAAGTAAACAAAGTAAATGTGCGAGTGCGGGAAATAAACAAAGTAAATGTGCGAGTGCGGGAAATAAACAAAGTAAAGTGCGAGAAAATAAATAAAAGTAAAGCAATGCGGAAAAATAAAATACTAACTGGAATTAAAATGGCGGCAGGATTAACTTCCTCCAGAGTGCTCCAAAACTCGAACCACAGACAGATTACAGACTCGATCACTCGATTGCAGAGGCACCCCGATGTGGAATGGCAACTGCTTTATAACTGATATATGCCTAGAGAATTCTAATTCTGGATGAAGAAAAACGAAAATCTAAGGTCCTATTTATAGGAGAAACTGAAAGCGCGAAATGACCGGGACGCCCCTCCACTAAAAAGTGGAGGTTGTGGATTTTTGCCTTGTGGCGCCCGCCACAGGCCTATGGCGCCCGCCACGGTCCCTACATGGGATGATGGAGTGGGGATCGTGGGTCTTGGAGGTTGAGGAGTGGTCTTGAGACGTGGCCACGTCATGGCTAACCCCATGGCGCCCGCCACAGTGGGTGTCGTAAGTGCAAAATGCTGAATTTCTAGGTTTTCGTCCGTTTTCACTCCTTTTTCGCTCCTTTTCCCGATTCAAGCTCCGATTATTATAAAAACCTGAAAACATAAGAAAACAAAGCAATAACAAAGCAAAACAACAATAAAAGCTAAGAATGCATGCGAAATCGGAGTCAGAAATACGGTGAATTTTAGTGTGATCAATGATGACGTTTCTTAATCTGAGCTTTGGCTATGATTGTGGTTTTTTATGATCTGAGAACTTTTTCTATGCCTCTTCTTCTTCTTACATACGTGGATTTGGAAACATGCAATAACGTTTTCTTTTAAAATCCTTCCTCTTTCGGTTGATTATGTCTGGATTTGCTTTTGGAAGGTTTTACGAATCTTAACTCTTTTCCTCTTTCGTTTTTGATGCGCTGTTGTTGTTTTTGAAACGGTTTTGGAAAGATTTTATGGATTTTAAATCCTTTCCCTTCTTTTAACTTGATTCACGGTTTTGATTTTGACGATTTCGGATTTGTTTGATTTGTTATTACCATCTGTTGATGGTTAGATCCCTTGTGGATCTGTGATATTCGTTGGTATATTCCGATTTCGGATCTGAGTTCTAATTTCGGAAACTTTGAATTTTTTATTATCCAACATTAGTCAAAGTTGTTGACATCCGATATTCGTGATTTTGATACCGATGATGCTGGCTGTTTTGTTCGGTTTATTGCTGCTGACGTGTATTGTCCATTTGGAATGTTGCTGTTATATGTTTTCGGATTTGTTCGCTCTTGTCAATATTTCCAATTGGATTTTGTTGACTTTTGATGATGAGGGATTTAGAAACATGTACTTTAACTTAAAGGCTTTCCTTTTCCATTTTACTTCTTCTTGCTGCGAAAAAACACTTTACAATTAAGAACAGATACTGCCTTGATGCTGCAGAACTGTAAAAAACTATTGTCCCTTCTCTTTCGGAAGCTGGTAGTGACTCCGGTTGTTGCCCTTCTGACTCTTGGCCCAATGATGACACTTTTATGAGGGTTGAAGACGAACAGAATAATAAAAATCCTTGTCTCCTGAAAAAAACTTGTACTAATCGTTCTTTTCCATTATGCAGGTTCAACAGGTGACAAAGATGGAGAACACGCTTGAAGACACTTCGGGTTCTAGGATAATCTTAGGGTAGTCGTTTGGAAATATTCTTAGAAGTTTGATGTAATCCAAAACAAACTTGTAATTTGTAATCCACGTCTTGTAATAAAAATGCAAACCACATCTGGCTATCGAATAAAACGCTTTGCGTCTCAAAAACATCTTGAATACAAACTTAAATTTGATGCACATGGTTGACTTAAAATAAGTTGAACAACCGTAACCAAACATTCACTTCCCATTTTAAGAGATATTTTAATAAAACCATCTAGCCGAATCTTGAGATATCCAATAATACGTCCAAAACACCACAAATTCAGCTGTGGTCCTAATTTGCGAAACATAATGGCTTGAAAATGGTACTCGGAAAACTTCAAACAAAGATAACTTGATCATTCGTCGTGCAGATCAAAACATCAATGTAATGTCTCGGAGGATCATAAAATCCAAAGTGTAAACAATTCGGCTCTTTTTAGAAATATGGATCTATGACCTTATGGACTTCTTGATAAAGACAATGCGCCCAGAGATAGCCTGAGGCGCTTAAATTCGATAGAAGCAATATCATCAACTTGACATTCTTGCACAAACTTGTTAGTTGCAATGGTTATGAAATTATAAAGCCAAATAACGCAAGAAACGCACAAAGGAGGTGGGATCTTAAAGTCAAAAATTAGGGTGTGACATATGCCCCTATTTAAGTTTCTTCTATCCAGAGATATGGAGATTGGAATCTTTGTCTCAACGCGATAGGAGGGACTTAAATACAAACATTGCACAAATTTTTGGCCCTAAGATACCACTGAATGCATATGATATGCAATGATATTAAAATGCAAGACAAAGGTCCTGTGGGGGAAATGATGCCACAGGGGAATAATTGGACACGACACGCGAGGAACACAGGAGCAACGAAAACAGGCCCAACCAGGCGAGACTCCACGGGGAAAGGAAACAACCAGCACCAGGGAATCTCCAAAAATAAAGATGTAATATGATACCACAATAGCTTAAACAGCGGGCGAGAAACTTGAAAGTGAAGGATAACCTACTACCAATGCGTGATAGCCTAAACAATGGTAATAACCAAAAATGAATTTCCTTAATCGAAGCAATAATTCAGCTTTTCTTTAATTGAGTAATCCACTTGAAAGGAGTAAAATAAATTTCCTCATGCTTCATGGTTTGTGTGCCATGAACGGGTCTCAGTTCCTTGAAATAAACCTCCCCACGCTTCATGGTTTGTGTGCCATGAACGGGTCTTAGTTCCTTGAAATAAACCTCCCCACGCTTCATGGTTTGTGTGCCATGAACGGGTCTCAGTTCCTTGAAATAAACCTCCCCACGCTTCATGGTTTGTGTGCCATGAACGGGTCTCGGTTTCTTCCTGGAATGGCGAATACTCGTGAGAGCATCTTCACCGGGAAATTGGGATTTTGCTGGAGATAAATGATTTCAGTGGTAATCCATAACGTACTGGAGATTTTAAAACTTCACCGGGGATCTTCAGAAGAGATGTAAGCCGGTTGATTTGGAAATATGTCTTCTTAAATAAAGAGAAATCCAATGTAATAAACTTCACCAAACTTCTAGAGAGAGATGCCATTTGATGGAGTCAGACTTGTGTAATGAACTCACTGGGGAATACATTCCTGAGGAGTATCTTTGTTGTAGCTGTGAAATATATGAAACTCTCGAAATGTAAATTCTCAAATAGAGAGAAAATAAAGTCTTGTAAAGTCTTCGACAAAATTCTCTAAAGGATTTCCGGAGAGATGCCATTTGACGAGTTGATAATCTTGATAAGTCACTAGGGATGGACAAACCGTCTTGAGGAGAGTGCCATTTGTCGTTTTTGATAGAAATCCTGATCAAGATGAGTTGCTCAAATAAAGAGGTCGCTTGTAGTCCAGATATAAATTGTTGAGAAAATTTGGTAACAATGCTAGAGAAATATCTTTCTTCAATGATGATATTTGGAAATATCCTTCTTGGGGGGCAAGGTGCAAAATAAATGCACGCCTAATCAAAATCCTGGAGATACCCAAAGTGATTTTCAGGGACCGAAGTTCAATTTAGGAAATAACTAAAGAGAAACTGTCAAGCAAGACTTGACCATTGAGGTATGAACTCAAATGGGAATGTACTAAAACAAATGTCTTCCACGAGGGTCGAATTCGTGGGGAAATAGAAATATTACGCTCTTTCTGCTTAGGGATGACAACTCTACTTGGAAGGAGAAGACAAACCCAGTCACTTGGGGATAAACACATCCAAAGTGACAGGACAAACAACACAAAGAAATGCAAAAATGCATATGCTATGCTATCTATCTATATGCTATGCGTATGCTAACAACAGAGATGAAATAAACATCTCGGGCGAAGAGGCACCCAAACAAAAACTTAACAGATCAAACATCGCCTGGAGAAAGTAAGCTCGTTTTAGAATTCCCTCTGGAGAACAAAAAAATCGGATAAAATAAATATCCGCTTCCTCAGACCAAATCTTCAACTGTCTTGTACAAGAATCAGAACTCGATATTTCCATGAATGAAATAAACATCCATGAACGTCCAGTCTTTATTCATATATCAAGTAAAACAAATATATTTGAAAAAGGTTTTAAAACTTGTTCCAGAATTTTGCTATCAAGACAAAACATTTATCGCACAAAAAAAAAGGCAATTTTATTTATTGAATGGTAGTCAGCAAAAAGGCATGACTCCAATATTACAATGCTGGAAAATAATAATAGTGATTACATCAAGGGAATAATAACTCATTTCTCCCTAGGTTAACTTGAACTTCCTAGGTTCTAAGCAAAATACTTCTTGACAGCATCTACATTCACTGGGCAAGTGATCTCTTCTCCGTCCATGGTTGCTAACATTAAAGCGCCTCCTGAGAAGACCTTTTTCACCACATACGAACCATCATAGTTTGGAGCCCACTTTCATCTGGTATCCATAAGGAAAGATTGAATCTTCTCGAGTACAAGGTCACCTTCTTTGAATTCCTGGGGTCGAACCTTCTTGTCAAATGCCTTCTTCATTCTCTGCTGATACAACTGGCCATGACACAGTGCTGTCATCCTATTTTCTTCAATCTGGTTCAGTTGATCATATCTACTTTGGCACCATTCAGCCTCTGATAACTTCGCTTCCATCAAAATCCTCATAGAGGGAATCTTAACTTCTATCGGGAGTACAACTTCCATACCGTAAATGAGTGAAAACGGAGTTGCCCTAGTTGACGTGCGTACCAAAGTACGATATCCATGTAGAGAAAACGAGAGCACTTCATGCCAGTCCTTGTACGTAACAACCATCTCCTGAACTATTTTCTTAATATTCTTGTTGGCAGCTTCAACGGCCCCATTCATCTTCGGCATGTAAGGAGAAGAATTGTGATGCTCGATCTTGAATTCTTTGCACAATTTTGTCATCATTTTGTTGTTCAAATTGGACCCATTATTCGTAATAATCTTACTTGGTACACCATATCTGCAGATGAGCTGATTCTTGATAAAATTTACAACCACATGTCGAGTCACATTAGCATAGGAAGCTGCTTCGACCCACTTAGTGAAATAGTCAATCACCACTAAGATGAATCGATGTCCATTAGATGCTTTCGGTTTTATCATACCAATCATATCAATGCCCCATATGGAGAACAACCAAGGATACGAGATAACATTTAGTAGGGTTGGAGGCACATGAATCTTGTCTGCGTAGATCTGTAACAGTCAGAGTCCATCGTGATCCAATAATACTTAACCCTTAGGAGTTTCTTATCCATATCATATCCATTGGCATTGAAGGTAGGAAAAACACTTAGAAGGGGGGGGGGGTTGAATAAGGGTTTCAAATAACAACTATAACAATTGTAAAAATAACAAGGTATTTTTATCCTGGTTCGTTTGAACTCAAACTACTCCAGTCCACCCTACCAAGGTGATTTGTCTTTCTCAACAAGGACTTAATCCACTAAATCAACCTGATTACAGTGATAACCACTAAGACAAACAGTCTTAGTCTTCTCAAGAATTCTGACCACACTTGGTCTCTTAAGGAACTTTACAACAAGTAAAAATACAATGTGTGTTTAAGAGTTGCTTCTAAAAAGCTATATCACAACTGTGATTTTACACAAATGAAGAACGAATTAAATCTAGAATGAAGTTGAAAGATGTTTGGATATTGTTTTTTTGATTGTTCGGTGATTCGTCAACTAGAAATGATGTAGAAGTCTTGTTTAAATAGAACTTCACTTTCATTTCTTAAAGGGCGTGCATCTGGCATTCTGTCTTCTTTGACTTTTCTTTCCTAGAAGAGGAATGTTCAGACAAATCCTTTTTGTCTGAATTCTTGTGTCATGCATGAATGAGGAAAGAGCCATTTGGATACTGAAAGGAATATGCCAACAAATCTTTATTTCAACAACATCTTTTTCAACAAATCTGGAACAGTCTTGCATCAAATCCTCTGATGATGTTCCTTGTTCTTCATATCAGAGTTACTCTATTCAGAGTATTTGCAGCCACGTGCTTTAGCGTGAATGATCTTTATCAGAGCAGACTTGAATATCAGAGCCTCTGTACTTGCAGCGTTAAGTACTACCAGAGTCTTCTGATTCTTTACATATGCTTTTTCACTCAGAGTCTTCTGCAGCTTCGCTCAGAGTCTTCTGCAGCTTCGCTCAAAATCTCTTTCAGGCAACGTTCAGAGTCTTCTGATTCTTAACTTTCAGAGGAGTTTTTGCTTCCAGAGGAATATTAATTTTAATATCTGAAACAAAAACACTTGAATACGATTAGAGTATATATTTACTTCATACAAAATTTCATTAATGTTATCATCAAAACATAGAGATATATTAAGAACCAATCTGTGTTCTAACAATCTCCTCCTTTTTGATGATGACAAAAACTATGGGAAATTTTGTTCAGAGCATTAAAAAAAATAACTCTCCCCCTGAGATTATGAATCTCCCCCTGAATTGAATACTGATAGAAAAAAATAATTACTTCCCTTTCAGCACAAGTATTCTTTCCAAAGTCAGAGCAAACTATGGAGACTCTCAGAGTTTGTTCAGAGTTACTCTAATCAATTTATCTGATGAAACATTTGAGCTCTGAAATACTGAATTCAAAGTTAGTTAAATTTAAACATGTCTGAGTTCCATTTTAGTAACTGTTTATGTGAACAATTACAATTTCCATTTTCTCCCCCTTTTTGTCATATCAAAAAGAAAATTTTTTGAAGACATGAAACGATAATAGAGGAAAAACATAAAGCATATCATATAATCAGATGGAAAAACCAAACAGTCACAGATGCATTTATAAGAAACTCAGAAGATAAACAAGATAAGCAAAACAACACAGAAGTGCACAAATAATAAAACAACTAAGAAGAAGAGCGAGAAGCCAAAATCTTCAGAAGATTCGTTATCTTAGAGGTTGACTCTTCTTGCTTCGCCATCCAAGTCTTGATCTCAGATGTTGATTCCTCTTACTTAGCCATCCAGTCTTTTATTTCATCTGTTGTTTTCTCTTGTTTAATCATCCATGTTTTGAACTCAGCGTTTTCAGCTTCGTACTTTTCAACCTTAATTTTCAGATCTACAACTTCTTTTATCTTCAACTTAGAAGAGTCTGGAACACTCACAGAAGCAGATGCATTATCAATAACCATTGCAGATTCATTCTCTATTTCCATAGGAGAAGGTTGAGCAGATGCAGAAACGTCTTCAGGAATGGAAGCTTATGTGATAACTTTCTTAGTCTGAGAAACCTCAGTCATCTGAAGTGTAGCAGCTTCTTCAGAAGAAGAACACACAACCTATGGAGGTGTATTTTCCAAAAGTAGAGTTGGAGTTCTGCTAACTCTCAGAAGAGTGAGTCTGACAGCTTTAGCAAATCTCACCTTTGCATCGTCAGAGCAGATATCTTGAATATTTGAAGCCACGAAGTTGAATCTAGTTCTGAATCTTGTCCAGATGGCTTCACAATCAGTAGGATTTATGCTTGTGATGCACTCCTTCTTAACAAAAGATAACCACATATTCATCTCCTTTTCAAAACCAGAAAACAATGCACCAACATCTAGCCTAGGTTTGGGTTTCAGGTAGGCTTCTAAAGGTGATATTTTAATGGGAGCAGAGGTTGAAGGTATAGAAAAAGTAGGAATAATGATTACAGGAGGATATGGTGAAGATGGAATATGGACAGATGAGGTAGTAACAACCTTAGGTTCAGAGGGAATATCTGGTTGGGTTGTTTCAGGGATATCAGAAGAATGGATTAGGGAGTTATGAAGTGGTGAGGTAGCTTCTGATGAGTCTGAGTCAGATGAGTTTGAGGAATCAGATGATCTAAGTGATCCAGATGATATAGGGTGTACGGTCATCAGAGGTTGAATGTCAAGTATCTCTAGTTCAGGGTCAGAAGGGTGAGGTTCTGAATAGTTTGGTTCAGAGGGGTTTGGTTCATCTGGTTGTGGAATAGAGGATGGGTTATTAGCAGAGGTTGTTTGCTGATGGACGTTGAAGGAAGGTGTGGATGGTACATATGTAGTGTGTTCAGACGATTGTGGTTGTTGTGGTTCAGAAGGTTGATGTTGTTGGGGTTCAGAGGGTAGTGATTGAGATTTTTGTGGTTCAGATGAAATGGGTTCAGGTTCAGAAGAAATGTATTCAGAGGTATGAGGAGGAGAAGGAGTGAGAATTGGGTCATAAGGAGGAGGAGGTTCAGATGTTGGTGGTTCTGTTACTTGTTCCAAAATAGAAGATAAATTTGCAGAATGGTTACCTTTCTTCTTTAAGCGTTTGGTCTTTACAGAAGATGCTTCTCCAGAAGCTTTCCTCTTAACCTTTGTAGATCCTTCCTCTGAGACCTTTCTCTTCTTTCTCTTGTTCTCCTCAAAGAAATCTGGTCCAGGATCATTTTCTCTTTTTATCAAGTCTGGTGGCATGGGAGTTCCATCTGCAATGCATTCATCAATGTAGTTCAGAAGAATTTCCCTTGGTTCTTTAGCAGTGAACAGAGGAAAATCATCCACAGGAATTGTTCTTCTGTGTAGAGCAGCAGAGTCCATCTTGACTGGCTCTGATCGAAGTTCCTCTACAAGTCTCATCCTCTGCAGACTTTTCCCGTTCAGAGGCTTTCCCAGAATTGGAACCAATTCTTCTGTCTGACCTGCCTCTGTCAGATGTGCAACTAAACCATTTTCTGTCAAAATATGAGAAATCAATCTGCCCATTGGGATCCAATTTCTGATCTTCTGATGCTTTGTTCTGATTTCCTCTCTGGACTATGTTACATGGCTCCAGAGATGAGCAAATAACAAGTGTGTCAAATCCACCTTGATGTTATTTCCCAAGCAGTACAGAAAGTACAGTTGTTCTGCGTTGATGTAATCTGGAGAGTTGGTTGCTTTCCTATGGTGAATACATCCCAAAGAGATCTTCGCCCAGATCTTGTAGTGCACTTTCAGATCTTTGATTTTGCTTGAGACCAGCCCAGTTGTAAAAACTTCTCTGTAGACATCATTCATGTCTATACGTCCAGCAGAGAGATTGTGAACACCATCTACTTCTTCATATCCAATTAATTTGTGAATCAAGTCTTCAGTTATGATTATCTCTTTACCCAACACATAAGAAATAATGAATTTTGGTTATACCTTTGCATGAATCCAGAATTCTTACACCAAAAGAGGGAAGACTGGACCAAACAGTCTATCAAAGTACTTAGTCCATCCTTGTGCAGAAACAATTGGTCGCAAATCAAACCCATTCTTTGCAATGCAATCAAAATCAACCATGAATTTGCAAAGAACTTCCAAATCTTCAACAAGAGTGAGAAGGGTTCTTTCAGGTTCTTTGTAAGTGACGTTACCCGTTTCAGATGTAGATCCAACCATTGTAGATGCCAGCTTTTGAGTTGATGATGATGAGGTTGCCATTGAAGAACTAGAGAGATAACTTGATCTTCTTGAAGATTTTGATTTGTAGAGACGAAGACAATGAAGCAAGCAAAATTGCATATAGGTGTGAGAGAGAGTGAAAAATGTGAAAAATGTTGTGTTGTGGAATATATAGGGGCAAAGAATTAGGGCACACAATCACACGTTCAACGTTTACTCATAATTAATTAAAAAATTAAATCACATCAAAAAGAATAATGATTAAAAAGCATTTAATGATTCTGACAAGCGTTGGGAGGAAAACGAGAAAATTAATTGTTCAAACAGTACCTCTAAACGGCGTCTCATTGTTTACACTCCACCTTTTTAGATTTTGTGTGACACGTGTTTAATGTTTGGGTGACTCTTAAACTTCTTAAGGAAATGAAACGTTAGCAGCGTTCAGATCCTCTGAAGGTTATTAGTTCAGAGTTTCAAAAGAAATAAGGTAACAAATGAAATACAGATGAAAAACACTCTAGAGTATAGACAAAATCACAATATTGACTGTTGGTCCCCGGCAACGGCGCCAAAAACTTGATACGTCCGCAAGTGCACGGAAATATAGAAGTAATATAAAAGATTTGTCGAACCCACAGAGACCAATGTCAATCTAATGATATCTATTGTTGCAGCGTAAATCTAAAGCTAATGGAATTTGGAAGGTTAAATGCGAATGAAAGTAAATGCAAAGGAAATAAATATTTTTAGTTTTAGAAATTCATTGATAAGGGATATCGGTATGCAACGCCTTAGTTATTGGGGATTAGACAGGTCACCGGTGCTTTTTAGTCTTTGCAAACATTTTTCAGGAGAAAGTACCCGTTTAAAGACCTTTGCCTCACGATGGTTGTTGACTCTAGTCATGACTCTAGGGCGGAATGTACGCTTTCGCTGTCCCATTCGGGGTTAAAATCACTTTTTGAAAATAAGTAAGTTCTGATTTCTTTTAAAGCGCTTTCGATGTATTAAAAATAAATGCCTAGTTTTTACTATCTGGTTTAAACCCCAGCTTTCGCGTGTCGGTTCGTGCCTTAATGAGTATCCCACTTTCGTGGCGAAACTACTGTAAATAATTTCTCGCTTTCGCGATGAAGGTTTATTTAGAAAGATTAGATTAAAAAATAACAGCCAGAAAAGTGTTTGTAAAAAAGGATTGTACCGGTTACTATCGAATCATCCTACTAAGTTATTACATACCGACTTATGCGGTTTAGCTAGACATGGTAATTAATGCAAACTGAAATAAACGTAAACAGCAAAATAATAAAACATACATTATGACAGAAAATAAAGTAATAATGCAATTAATAAGAACCTGGAAAGTAGTACTGAAATTGAAGAGTAGTCCTCCATAATGTCGGCAGGATTCTACTTTGGTGAAATAAAATTTGCAGAAATACAATGCTCTGAACTAAAGGAAAAAAAGGGAAAGGAAATAAAAGAAACAATAAAAATGGCTTCAGTATAAATTTTGGCAGCACTTCGATACGTCGAAGCCTCCCCCAAATGCTGTGAATCTCAGGCCTATTTATAGGAGATATTTCCTTTCTCAACTTCCAGAGATCATGCATGAGTTATGGGGAAAGTGGGAGTAACTTCCAGTAGTGGGCAGTTAGTGGAGAAAGTGTAGGAGAAAAGGAGGAGATAGTCGGAAGAAATTAAGTTTGTGCACGCTTCTGTTATACTGAACTTGGGGACGTGACGGTCGTTAAGGTCTAATGACGGTCGTGCAGAAGGTGATGACTGTGATGGTCTTGTGACGAACGTGAAGGTTGTGACGGTCGTGAGGGAGCTGTGACGACCGTCATGCGCACAAAATCTGTACTTTCTGTTTTTCTTCTCAATTTCTTTCTTTCTTCTTTCTTTTCCTTCCATTTCTTCTTCTATTCTTTCTTTAATCCAAATTCTCCACAATCTGCACAACAAAGTAAATTAACCGCATAATGGAACGTAAATCAAGATAAATTAACAATATTCACAAATAAATACATGTAAATCAAGCCAAATAAACAATATGATTTCGTGTTATCATGGTCTTTTTAGCCCGAACTACGTTTGTTCTGATCTTTCATACCAGATGAAAGTACATAGGCACAAGATGTGATGTCTTGGCGAGCAACCTTTCCCCCTTCACTCGTAGTTAGCCGAACTACATTGACTCTGACTTTCCCATTGCACGAGGGAATACGTAGGCACAGAGCAGCAATGCTCTTCCGAGTCTCCTTTTTTTTTTCTTTTTTCCCTTGACCTTTAGCTAGATAGATGATCACCCATAGACTAGACCACAATGCGTGGATACCGTCAAGTACGACGAACGTGAGGGGTGTTCATACCTTCCCCTTGCGTAACCGACTCCCGAATCCAGGACTTGGTTGCGATGATCTTGTCTTTCCCTTTTTCGTCAGGTTTTTCCAATCGTTTCCTTTCCCTCTCTTTGGGATAAACAACGAAAGGTGGCAACTCTTATGTTTTCCGCCGGGTGTTTTTCGCAGTTGCTACAAGGGACAAGGTCTCAAACCTCATTTCTTTTAATCTTATTCAATTCCTTTTGCATTGATAAGAACCAATGTTCATCGAGTAATGGCTCTTTAGGGTTTTTAGGCTCAACCTGAGAGACGAAAGCAAAGTGATAACATAAGTTACTTAGCTTAGATCTTGTGGTCAGTCCCTTTGAAATGTCACCAAGAATATTGTCAATAGGATGGTCTTTAGAAGACTTCCAAGATGGAGGAAGGCCATCGGTGTTAGTCGGATGATTCTCCTCAATCTCCTCATGATGGTGATATTTTTCCTCCTCAACTTTCACTGATTCAGGTTGATCAATTCCTTTTTCAGTATCTTTGAGTATGTCTTCAGAAGATACACCAGCACCATCAAAGAAATACCTACACTACCTTTTCCAAGTATTTCTCCTTTGTTGTTGTCTCCATATGTTACAAATCCCTTCTTCTTTGCCATGAAGTCAATGAAGAGAGATATGTCTCCTTTCATATGTCTTGAGCATCCACTATCGAGACCCCATCTTCTCTCCGTAGCTCAAGACTTTGTACATATAAAAACAACCAAAGAAAATATGTACCTAATTGTTTATTGGATCCTTGGTTGTGAGTGAAATCTTGGTTGCATTTAGGTAACCATTTATAAACCCCTTTAGAAACTAAAAATCTCCTAAAGCGACACTGAGGAATGGTATGACCCCTTTTGTAACAATACAAGCAAGTGAGGTTAACCTTTGTATCACTTTTGTTACCTTGATTTTTTATCACATATGCATATTTTTAATAAGGATTAATTATTCTTTTTCTAAAGTGTTATTTATCAATAACAAAAGTGATCTTTGGTTCTAGAGCCTTGTCAAGTTTGGATTTAAGAGTTCTAACCATTTTTTTGCCAAATATGACAAGTATCACACCCAAAGTTTAACCATCAACTTATTTCTTCCTCAACATCTACCTTTGTTACTTCCACCATGGATGCCTTGAGAGCCTCTAATTCCCTTTCGGAATCGGAGATATTTTTCTCCAAATGAGTAAAAATTTGTTTGTTTGAGGCCAAACATTTAAAGGCTTCCTTAGCCTCATGGTGTAAGGTGTCAAAGGCATGTTGTAATTCATAATGAGACAATTTATTAGAGTTTTCATATTTAGCATGTTGTACCTTTTTATTCTTCTTCTTTTGATGAGCCGAGATACAAAGGTTGACAGACTCTTGTTCGTCACTTGAACTATCATCCACAGATGAATCACCATCGCTTTCTCAAGTGATGTAAGCTCTTCTAGGCTTACCTTGTTTCTTTTGTGAGCGATCACTTTCCTTTCCTTCGTCATTCTTCATCATTAGACAATCCGGCTTATAGTGCATGGCTTTTCGACAATTAAAGCACGACCCTCTTGCTTTACTACCCTTATTGCCTTCATTCTTGGAAGACTTTGATTGTCTTCTAAAATTGACGAGATTCTTTTTGGAATATTGGATACCATTCTTCTTTATATAGCGATTGTACCACTTCACGAACAACCCCATATCCTCATTTGTTTCTTTATCATCATCGTCACTTGAGTCCTAATCACTTAACTCTTTTACCTATGACTTTGAACAAGAAGCTTTTAGAGATGTAGAATTCTTTTCTGTAGTTTTGGTCTTTTCTTTCTTTTCCTTTTTCTCAAATTGATCAAGGTTAACAAGCACTTGCTCATTTTCTTGGAGCTTTCCAAAAAGAGTTGTAAGGTCCAAAGTCATAAGATCATTTGCTTCTTGCCACTCCCTAGTAAGACATCTTAAAACTTGTTTAGTAGCAATGTCATTGGAAATTGGTCTACCAAGTGAGTTTAGTCTATTGATTAAGTGAGAAAATCTCTTTTGTATATCGGCAATGGTTTCCCCTTGCTCCATGTGAAAGAGATCAAACTCTTGAGTCAAAGTGTTGATTCGAGCTAGTTTAACGTCAGTAGTTCCCTCATGGGTAACTTGCAATGAGTCCCACATAGCTTTAGCAGTCATACAATGTGAAACTCTATAATATTCATCAACTTCCAAGGAGGAGATCAGAATATTTCTAGCCTTCCAATCGTAGTTGTACTTTTTCTCATCTTCATCATTCCATTGTGCTTAGGCTTAGGCATAACAATGTTATTTTCATCGGTCATGGTAATTTCCATAGGATCGTTCAATATAATGTTCCATACCTTTCTATCAATGGAATTGATATGCACACGCATACAATCTTTCCAATAATTATAGTTCTCACCGTTAAAAATAGGTGCTATATTGTAAGCCCATTTTGGTTTGTTTTCCATATTCTTAGAAGTTATATGCGAAACACGAAATGAACCGGTGCTCTTGATACCACTTGTTATACGACTACAGTGATCTAGAAGGGGGATTGAATAGATCACTTATCCTTAAACAGAGTAGGCGCTTATAATAAATTGGTTTTTAAAACTTTTAAGCGGAAGCGGCTGAGGAACTACAATCGTCTAAACGAACCGTTACCAAAAAAATCGAATATACGCTACGCCTATATGGAATACCGATAAAGATGAGAAATGAATCAAAAGTTTGAACACAAATAAATATGATTTTGTTCACTCAAATTTTTTCAATTTCCAATGCTTGTGAAAAATAAACCAAATTGAAAAACAGCTCAAAACGTTTGTATACAAGCAATTTGTCGAACACTTGGTGTGTGAAGCACTCCAAGTAGAATTTACTAAGTAAATATAGTGCTAAGCTTTTCCGATTACAATCAAACGGATTGTAATGAGTTTTCTAAATATGTTTCAGCACTACTATAAACCAGAATTTTAGTCAACAAATTTGTTTGCACACAAACTTAAAATTCATAAATGAAAATAGTAAAAAGAGAGAACAACACCAATTTGTTGAGGCAGTTCCCCCGTCGTCCTCGCTTGGGGTATGTCTGCCCTCAATTCTAAAAATAGAATTGAAACCTGTATATAAAACCTGTTGCAAATTGTTTTTAAAAGAGAAACAGTAGAAATCAAACACTCAATCCTAATCGTTGATGTTGAACCTATGCCTTATCTTCCCTTGATTTAAGATGAATCAAGTCCTTCGAATGTGATGAGTAAACCTCCGATCACGACACCGCCTTTGAGCAACCCTCTGGTCTTCAAATCTTTGCCCGACTGATTTCAAACACCCACAATTCGAATCCAAACCTTCCTTCCATAATCCTCCAGTTAACGATACTAAATTGACAGAACCTCCCGTTTTCAATTACCTCCGCTCGGCTGAATCTGTGAAGGAACGATTTGTGCAAAAAACCCCAAATTCTAAGATTCTTGGAGGATAAAACCCTAACGGTTTTATTCAAGAAAAACCCACTGATCTCTCAAGTCAAACCTGATACGCCGATCCTATGTTTGGACGCTATCACCTCAATGATGCAGAATGCACAACAAAAATGATTATGTGTATTTATTGAGAAAATGCAAGAAAGAGGATGAAGATGATGAGAGCCAAATCAGTGTATATTTTCACTTTTCTTGTTGTTATATGAAGAATGAGCTAACACAATATATATATGCAAAGCTTTTACCAAATAACCAACATAACAGACACTTTGAAAGACAAACATAACAGAAAAACAGTGTGAAACGAGCGACCTAAAGAATAGGGGGTAGACCCGAGCTCTCCCAAAATTATGCTAAAAAAACTCTTTGTGTCGATCGGAACAGGTTCATGCATCGACGCAAAGCAACCTAGTTTTGACAAATACAAATACACACAGTATGAGTCGACCGGAGGGTCGACACGGGCTCTCCCGAGAGAAAATCTCAAAAAGCATAAGTTGACCTAAGCAAGCATTGAGTCGACTCAAAGACTCAGAACTTTCAAAAATGATGATTTTGATATGTCTTGCTATTTCTAAGTGCTCCTAATGCATATCTAACTCAACCAACATGATTAAACTCACATAGAACACATATAGTGCTTTTTCTACATGAACTAACACATGTTTTTGATAAATTCTTGACACGAGAAAAATAATGAATGCATATGCGATTCGATGATACCGTCTAAAGTACACATTTCTAACTATATATGTTTTGACATCATTAAAACAAGTATAAGCAAGTATTGAGACACTTCGCCCTCACACTTGTGAGTCACAGTCAGGTTGGTGAAGTACTTAAGGTAGACCAAATCGACATAGGTTACACTTTTTCCACAAACATGAATGTGCCAAAAAGGAACAAGAGGTAACACCTCAATATGCAATATTGGTGGTACTCAACCTGAATATCGTCGCCTATAACATCTAAGGCCCAACGTAGATGTTTGTCATAAAGCTTTTTCAAAAAACTAAACCTATCATTAGCACCTCTAGTGTCGTGTACCTCGTGTGCAACATCAATTTGGTCAGGTCCTAAATGGGTGACCATCATGTCAACTTCTTTCTCTAGCCTGATCCTCCTGTGGTCCAGTAATCTCCCATGACGGGAATATGCAGGAGGTATGGGACATCATCCAAGATGAATGTCATCTCATCTATAAGTAGGTGGAAAGATCTCTCAATGCCACCTATCAACAAAAGTTGTTTGCATGCCATGGTTTATGGTCATTTAAGCCGCAAAACATAAACCGCCAAGGCTAGAACAACATATAACATCAATGAACAAGGCAGCAGTGGGTTTTGCCAACTCCAAAATCTTCCTATCTTGGTTAATTAATTTCAAATAACCATGCTCTTGTAAAAAGAAAATATAACCATTAGTATGGGTTTAATTAGTTGACAACATGTGTATTACAAAAGAAAAGAAATATACCTCTCGATGCCAAACATGCCTAGCAAGATGAACTGCATAAAGACGAAGTAAGGATGCGTCAAATGGGCCTATTGAGTAAATGTAACACCATAAACCCCAAAACTTATATAAAAAGGATTACTCGAATATTTCAGGTGTTATCAATTATAATCCTTCAACAAACTATAAACATATTGAAAACATGCAGCGGAAAAGTAAACAACATACAACACTTGTCATCACATACTCTTCTTCACTTAGGGTATAGTTGCAGCTGAATCACATTAAATCGCAGTAATAAAAGATGTTAACTTCAATTTGGGTCTTATAAAGACTTAACTTTCACAAAATGATTCAAAAGGAGTTTCAATACCTAACTATCAACAACTTCAAAACAACCTAACATAATAGTTATTAACTTCAACAAAACAAGTAAGTTGACATCAAACGTAATAAAAAAACATTGTTTGTCGCAAGTGTTATAAAATCAAAGCATAGCGACTAAAAATGTGATAACTAATGAAAATAACCCCAAGAGCTATTTCCCACTCACAACAACAACTTTACTCCTGAGTATCTGCAAGATGTCCATGGTGGATAACATCAAAGAAAATGGGGCAAGAATTCACATCAATAATTTAATGGCATGAGTTGCAAGGTAGAATTTGACATCTACACATTCAACAACAATCACACAATATCATTCTCACACCTAATCCATCAACATACGTAAAGTAATCATATATTTAGCATTTAAATTATGCAATGAGACTCATAACTTCAACCAGACTCATATGCGTGTGGTACCATATCATCATAAATTGGTTCACTCAAGAACCAGATTCACCCTGCTCGAACTCCGAATCCACTTTGCTTGGATTCGAGACAAGTCACCAATCCACCTTGCTCGGATTGCAACCCGCCTCTTTCATCAACGACAGTGACATAATGAATGCATGCCACAACACATCTCTACATAAACTAATAACTATTAACAGTTTCATAAAAAAAAAATTAACATCAAAACTAAGCTAACCGAGTTGCTTCGAATCTTCAAACAAAGTCATAACAACTTACTGTACTTTAACACTATAACAAACTAACATTCATAACAGTTTTTAAACACTAACTAACTCAGTTCATATTCCTTAATTGTACTAACTGAACTTTAACATAATTTTTCATGAAAATAATATAACAACAAATTCATAACATCAAATTTACCAGCTAACAAATCCAGCTCAGCAATAACTAACTTCAATTGCAAATACTCTTCTAACCTTCATTCCATAAGTAACTAGTTAACTAACTCGTTAACAGTGAGATAACGAATTTACATTTCTTAACTGAATTACACATGCATTAGCTAACAGAGTTCAAACTCTATTAAAATCTCGCTTCTATAAATTCACATCACCATCTCAATTTCACAGACCAATTATTCATACAAATGACTCTTAGATTCATATCATAAACTCTCTCACAATTCTCTCTCATTATCCCAAAATTCTCTCACCTTTCTCTTTCAATCTCAGACATCACTCTCTGCGCACCTCAATTTCACAATAATCTTTGCACTCATACGGTAAGAACAAGTTATAACACCAACCAGCATCGTGAAGCATAAAGTTCAACATATAGATTATAACTTCTAGAGAAAAAGAAGTGAATTCTAAAATCGAATTACATACCTCTAAGGAGCAATCTCTGGTGCTGCCTTCACCTCCTTCATAGAAACCATCTACGAGATGAGTCTCGGTCTCACAACTAATTCGATACTCTATCCTCTTGCTTGAAATTCATCACTGCAATGTAGAATTACAAGGATGGAGTCGAACCCCTGGGGTTTTAACTCCATTCATTGCCTCAGCACCTTGTATTCCTAAATAATAGTCCTTCAGAGTCATAACTTATTAGCCTCGATTGAAAAAAGGTTAAGAAGAATTGAATAAATTTGACGAGTGATTGTAACAGAGAGGAGAATGACATGTATTTCAGTACTAGTTGTAACACCCCAAAATTTGCCCTTTCATTTTTAAGTGTAACTGGATTATGTTTTGTTCATTTGCATTATCATTATGCATATCATGGCATTGGTTCTTGAGACATGGGATCAAGTTGTTTCTATGACTTAAGATTTTATTTTATTGCAAGTTTGTAAGCAGCAAGCATCAGAGGCTTCAAGATTTATTTTGCTCAGCAATCGGGTACCAGATTATATCTTTCAATAGGTTATGTTGAGGGCAGGAGATAGTTCACAGTTTATTTCAAGCTTTATATAGCTGCAATATCAAATGACAAGTTCAGAGGCCAAACTATGCTCATAACAGGTGGCAAAGGGCGATTCTCCAAGTTTTCCTCTTTAAGGCGCCAAATTTTGAATTTTTGAAGGTGTTGACCGATTAACCATTTGCTAGGCAAATTTGGTTAATCGGTTAACCAATGCAGAATTTTCCCAGATATTTCATTTTCAACGCTACAACATATGGGGTTCCAATTTCAATCACTCAATTTCATTTTCACACCAGTAGAAGGATCTAGAAGTGGTTCCAATTTGATTTTTTTCCAATTAATTCAAATTCCCTCCAAATTTCAAACATTTCCATTTCTAATTCCACTCTTAATTTCCATTCCTTCTACTAACCCACACTCCAAACCATATTTAATTCCAAACCTAAACCATACTTAAATCATTTTTCTCCAAACCTCTCATAACTTTTGTTGCACCCCAAAATTTGCCCAACCTTTTCTTTACTGGCTTTTGTTTCATTGCATTCATATAACATCAACATAAGCATAGCATTGCATTAGCATTTGCATACCATCATCCATTTGCAGGGGATCAAGAGGGTTTTCTCATAAAGAAGAGGTTATCAAGGTCTAAGCCTAATCAAAGGGTTTGTATTCAAGCTATCCAGTGCTCACTACCATCAGAAAAGTCAAAGAGTTGTATGTGGTTGTATCTCCTATCTTGGAGGTCAATGAAGTCATCATAGGGTTGCAAGTACATGGATGTGGGTGCAAATCATTAAGAGAGCTCATGAGATGTCTTGAGGGTCATTACGGAGCTTATTCAAGTCATTATACAATGTACAAGAGGCCACAGCCAAGATTGGTGCAACTAGGGTTTTCACCTGGTCAACCCTCAATCAACTGTGAGTCTTGAGGAGATTAAGACTTAATTCCAAGCAACTATGGTCATGGAATGTTGTGTTGAGACACCTAAGATATCATTTCAAGATCAATTCATCAATATTCAAGAGTGTGAGAAGTTATTAAGCTAGGGTTTCTAAGCTTGATAGTGTAAAATCCCCTATTTCAGTGCCTAACTTCAAGACCACAAAACTCAAGATACAAGTTTCATCTCATCTTGACATAAACATGAGAATTGTAGAGCATGTTCATACCTTTAATTTGAGTATTAGAAGTCATTCATTGGATTCCTAGAGCTCAAGTTATGAGGCAGACAAGTTACAGGTCACCAGATGAATGTGATTTTGGTACTTGAAAGTCAACCAACTTCCAGGATATTTTTGAGCTAGAAGGATGTTTCTCCTCAACTTTTGACAAACATGAAAATTTTTCCTCATCATCTTAGCTTTCCAAAGAGTACTAGAAGTCCTAATTTGGATTTGTAGAACTCAAGAGATGAGACTTACAAGTCAAGGGTATTTTGGGAAAGTAAGATTACAGGTCATTTTCATTATAGGTCAAGTTCACCACTTTGCATACCTCAAATGAAAATCTTTCCAACTTCAAAGTTGCTCCAAATGGGATCATTTGGTCAATCAAACCTCAAGGAACCATTGACATGGCTTGAATTAGAAAGTGCTTGGAGAAAAATTCATGAAAGGAAGCTTGAAAAGGGATAATTCAAATCAATTCATTTTGGAACCAATTCATGTCATATATGTGCTTGTTTTGAGTCCAATTGATGTTTTAAGAACATTGAAAAAAATTACAAATCAAGTTTGAAGCCATTTACATGTGGAAATTCATGGTTTCTTCATCCTTAAGCAACATAATGCAAATCTACCATCCATTTATTTCCAAGGCATCAATCTCAGCCCTTCATATCTCGTACATCATAAGTAACTAGAATGGATCATCTTGTAGCCATTAACACTCTATTTTCACCATAATCCAAAAGCTTAAAACATGAAAAATGTGAATTTTGAATTGGGCTGTTATGGATTTCCATTGGGCTTTCTATCACTCTAGGTCCATTCCATATAATCTCCTCATCATTTTCCAACTGCCATAACAGAATTTGGAGGTAGTTAAAACAGAATTTCATGGAGAAAAAGTGAAGAAAAATTGATTTTCGTTTTTGGAGAATTACACACATTCAAGCCAAACCAAGATTGCTAGAAGCTTGAAGATGATCCATTGAAACTTTCTGCACCATTTGGAGTGAGAACCATTTCCAATTGACACCTCCATTGAAGCTCAAAACCAGGTTCCTATTTCTTATCCATGCTCTCTATTCTTGAGGAATTTTAGTGCCATTTTCATGGATTTGCACTCTGATAAGTGGTTTTTACACGTGATTTTACCGTTTATTTCAATTAATCATTTGTTTTGTCTTGTCGCATTTTAGTTGTTTTAATTACATTTTACGCGTCGATTTGGTATTTTTACTGTTTCTAGGTTCAGGTAAACAATAAAGGAGAAGCAGAGCGAAAACCGGGGAAAAATGGCAAGATTTCGGAAGAATTTTGTTGTGAGCCAGCAGTCTGCACGAAAACGATCATAACTGGAGTTTCGGGAATCCGTTTGAGGCGTTCTAAAAACCTCCGGAAAGCTAAGAGAGAGAGAGCTACGACTTTCATGTTGGAGTCGAAGTCAGATTCGGAGCACATATTTCCAGATTTTCATTTGAACCTGCAGCATTAGTTTTATTAAGTTTTAGTGTGCTATCTCGGAGGGCAGTTTAGGCATCTCGCATTGTAATTTGAAATTTGAGATATATTGAACACATCGTGAAATTGAAAAAGGAACTTTTGGAGAGAAAAGAAGGAGACGATCAGAATTAGAGAGTGAAGGTGAGAAAATACTTAGAAGGGGGGTTGAATAAGTATGACAGAAAATAATCAAAGATAAAAACTCAAGTATTTTTATCCTGGTTCGTTGAACTCAACTACTCCAGTCCACCCTTTTCAAGAGTGATTTGCCTTTCTCAACAAGGACTTAATCCACTATTCAAATCAACTGATTACAAATAGCAACACCTAAGAACAACTGTTCTTAGTCTTCTCAAGAGCTACTGATCTAACCTAGATCCTCTTAAGGAAAACTTCCTTTACAAATTAATGTAATACAATGTAAGAGTAATAAATTGCTTCTATGAAAGCTATAAACACAACTGTGTTATTTCTCTAAGTTTAGAACAAAGTATGAACTATAAAGAATATGAGAGCTTGAGAGTTTCTTCGCTTGAGAGTAGGTTTGTCAAAATTCTTCTTGTGAAGAAAGTGCTATGATATCCTTTATATAGCCACTTGAATATTGGAGAGAATATAATACCGTTGGAGAAGATATTTCCAATATCAAATAGTACTGTCCTTTGTACTATTGCAGCAGAGAGACGGCGCACAAAATGTGGGTGTAGCAATTGTCTGCTGAGCTGTGAATTTACCATATATGGAATGTATCAGAGGAATAATCTTCTTGCAGAGATTTATGTCTATCCCAATTAAGGAAAGATTTGCTGGCATATTCCAACGGATATATTAAAATAATCTTCTTCAAATAATTCTTCAGATAGTTCAGATCAACAATCAATATCAGAGTCTTCAGTCTTCAGAATCTTCTGGAAACTTCAGAGCCTAAGATGTTCTTCAGATGTTGCTGAATCAGAGTCTGGTGCAGCTGTGTGCTTGAAGCGTAACATGCTCTTAGATCAGAGTCTTCACTCAGATCAGAGTCTTCTCTCATTCAGAGTCTCTTCACTCAGAGTCTTCTTTCATTCAGATTCTTGATAATATATGCAGCGTGTTGTATCTTCAGAATCTTGATGACTAAGCTCTTATACTTCAGATTCTTCTAATCTTCAGATGCTCTTGAGCCATTCAGAATTTATTGTACACATCAAATTTGCTCTTTAAGATTAAAATCTTTTGTGCCTGTAGAAAACAGTTTAGAACAAATTTAGAGAGTATAATTCTTGTATACAAATTATCATTAATGTTATCATCAAAACATAGAGATATTACTAAGACACAATCTGTGCTCTTACAATCTCCCCCTTTTTGATGATGACAAAACATGAGAAATTTGTTCAATAAAAATATGAATTAAAATTACTCCCCCTGAGATTTACAATCTCCCCCTGAAATGAATACTCTAATGGAATTAGATACTTCCCTTTCTGGTTGAGTACATTTCAGATTCAGAGCCTGATTGAAGCCTGGTTGACATATGTTTGACTTCTAGAGTCAAAGCTTGATGCCATATTAAAGCTTGATGCCAGATGAACAACTTCAGAACACCTGGTTGTTTATCTTGCCATTTCCTGTCTTGAGTTATCTTTTAGATCATAGTACTCAAGGTTAGATATCAGAGTCTGGTCTACTCAGATTTAGCTATTTTTGATCAGGTTCTGAAAAGATAGATCTCAGGAAAAAACTTCAATGAAATTTGTCAGATTTTTTAATAATATCTGGGACACTTAAATTCAAAGAATGTTAGTAACATGTCTGACTTAGTTCAGATAATTGCTTATAGATTTGAACAATCAGATTCTATTTTGTTTCTCCCCCTTTTTGTCATAATCAAAAAGAATTTTAAAAGACAGTAAAGATGCAGAAGAAACACATATCCAGATAAGCAAAAAGATCATTGTCATTAAGTCAAGAGAACATCCAGATTCAGATAAAAGCATACAAAACATATCAGAAGAAAATCAAAACAAAGCAAAACATGAAAAACTTGTGCAAAACATCAAGTAGGTTTAGCAGATGAGGCTTGTTGAGAAGCAATGAGTTGCAGCAGTGCTGTAATCCTTTCTGAATTTTCATCTTGCTTAGCCATCCAAGTTTTCATTTCTTTATTTGTTTTCTTTTGATCAACCATAAAATCCTTAAGTTCTTTGACATCCTTCTGAAGATCTGTAGATTCTGAAACAGTAGATTCTGAAACAGGCTGAGTAACATCAGGTGCAGGAATTTCTGGAGGTGGAGGAGCTTCTAGAAGAAGAATAGGAGGAGTGTTTCTCTTAATCCGTTTTTGATAAGCAGCAAACCTTACTTTTGACAATCTAAGACATTGAGTCCTGATTTTCAAAGCCTCCCTATTCAGTCTGTAAAGATATTTCTTCCAAACAGCGTCAGCGGCCTCTTTGTCCATAGTAGTCATGCAAACATCCATAATGTCAGCAAAGTCTGAGACATTATCCTTATCAAAATCTCTTAACAGAGTATAAACACGTGATCCCAATTCTGCTTCATCAGGGATTCTGGGTTTTCTTGGTTGGGTTAGTTGTGTTTGTGGTGTTTGTTCAGAAGGTTGAGGTTGTGAAGATGGATGTTCAGATGTTTGTGGTTCAGAAGGTTGAGGATTGATTTGTGGTTCAGATGTTGGTTGGTTGGTTTGTGGTTCAGATGTTTGTTGGTCAGAATGTTGTGGTTGAGGTATTGAGGGAATTGGTTGGGTTTCTGTTGGTTGTGGAGTGTTTTGGATTTCAAGAGGTTGTGGAGTGAGAGTTTGAGTTGGGGAATTTTGTGGAGAAGGTGGATGTTCAGAAGTTGGAGATTTAAACAGCTGTTTCCAAACACTCTCAGAACGAGGTTGTTTGAGATCATTCAAGCATTCATTAATGTAGCCAGATGATTCATCATCAGATGATGCATCAGAGTGGTTAGATTTTTCAGAAGTTGAAGATAAATTGACAGACTGGTTTAAAGGTGTGACATCTAATATCTCATCAGGATCAATGAGATATTCAGGTTGGTCAGAGTGTTCAGGGTGAACATCCTCTGGAATGGTATATTCTGGGATAGTGTTTTGTGGTTGTGGTGTTGTTTGTTGAGTTTGTTGTGGAATTTCTGTATGTATGTTTGTTGGTTGCTTGGATTGTGGTGTATGAGGGGGGACAGAAGATGGTTTAGAGATAAAAGTTTTAGAAGGTCTGGATCTTCTAAATCTAAGTGGGGAGTCAGAGGGTGTGGGGGTATCAGAATGATGAACAGGATTAGAATCAGTGTTAAATACCTGTTTCAGAGTATCTCTAATTTCTTCAAAAGTTGCTGCAGGAGGATTTGGTTGAACCTTCTTCAGCTTCTTCCTTTTCTTCTTCTTTTCAGCATCTGAATGCTTCCTTTTCTTCTGATGACCTTCACTATCAACTTTTCTCTTACGTCTTCTTTCCCTTGTCAAATCAGGAAGAACTTGGCCTTCCTTCTGCAAAAGATTGGCAGGAATCTCATCACCATCTCTTAGGCAGCGAGCAACATACTTAGCAATAACTTCTCTAGGTTCATCTGAGGTGAATAAAGGAAAATCCTTAACAGGAATCCTTCTTCCCCTAACTTCTTCAGAGTTAGTTTTCCTTGGTTTCTCAGATAAATCATCAACCAGTTTCATCCTTCTCAAAGTTAAACCGTTTATTTCAGAGCCAATGATATAAGTCAGATCTTCTGTCAACCCAGCCTCTTGCAGATGCGCCACAAGTTGGTTTTCTATCAGAATATCTGAAATCAGCCTTCCCATAGGGATCCATGTTCTGACTTTTCCAGATTTATCTCTGGCTGTTTCCCTTGTTTCCTTGACGTGAGACACCAGATGATTAAACAACAAATATGGAAGATCAATCTGAATGTTTTGGTGTAAACAATACATGAAGTAAAGTTGTTCAGCATTAACATAATCAGAAGAGTTTGAAGAGGGTCTGTGAAAGATGGTGCTCATGAAAATCTTAGCCCATATCTTGTAAGTGGGTTTCAAGAACTTAACCTTCTTACAAGGTTCACCAGTAGTACAGATTTCTTGACATACATCTTCCAGGTCTTCACGCGCAGAAGACAGAGAGGTTACTCCATCAGTTGCCTTAAAACCTATGAGTTTCCTTATCAGGTTTTCAGTGATAACTATCTTTTTTCCCAGCACAGAGGAGTGAATGAACTTTGGAGTAGCATATGCATGGATCCAGAACTCCTTCACTAACGTTGGATACACAGGACCCATAAGCCTGTCAAAGTAACCGTCCCAGCCTTGTGCTTTGATTGAAGAAATCAGATCAAACCCATTTTCAGCAAGATCTTCTAAGTCCACGAAACTTTCACACAGTACTTCTAGTGAATCAACAGCAGTTAGGAGAGTGCGTACTGGTTCTTTGACAGTGGTAGCATTTTTGGTAGTAACAGCGTTTGAAGTAGATGCCATTGTTGACGATGATGAAGAAGATGAAGGTTTCTGAGTTCTTTTAGGGTTTGCAAAGAGAGAGAACAACAAACAAAAGCGCATATGTGTTTGAGAATGTGAAAAGTGTGAATGTGTTATGAGAATGGTTTATATAGACAAATAAAGCAAGCATGGGAAACACAACAGACACACATAGGACACATACGCACGTTTGCATTAAATGAAAAGTAATCATTTTTAATTATGATATGACATTTGGGGGAAAATCAAGACAGATTGAGATTTTCAAAGCAATACCTTAAACGTCATCATCAGTAGGTGTACTCCATCTTTTCAGATTCTGAGTGACACGTGTTTGCTTGCATGTGATTCTATAACTCTTAAGAAATGAAACGTTTTCAACTTTCAGATCCTCTGAGATGGTCAGTTCAGAGTTTCACACAAAAAAAATTCACAGATAAATTAAACAAGCAAGACAGATGAAATACTTCAGAGTGTTAAACACTTAGCATCTGAGAAGTTGACTCTGAGAAATATTACTCTGGACAAAAATCCATACAAATATTTTTCAGAATAAACTTAAACCTATCTTCAGCAAGGGGTTTTGTGAAAATATCTGCCCATTGATGATCTGTATCAACAAAGGCTAAATTTATTACACCCTTCTGAACATAGTCTCTGATGAAATGATGTTTAATCTCTATATGTTTGGCCTTAGAGTGTAAAATTGGATTTTTGGATAAACATATAGCAGAAGTATTATGACAGAAGATAGAAAGATTACTCTCATAGATTTGATAATCTTCTAGTTGACTCTTCATCCAGAGCATCTGAGTGGAACATCCAGCAGCAGCAATGTATTCTGCCTCTGTGGTTGATAGTGCAATTGTTGGTTGCTTCTTGCTGTACCACGAGATCAGATGACTTCCAAGAAACTGACAGCTTCCAGAAGTACTTTTGCGCTCAACTCTATCTCCAGCATAGTCAGCATCACAGAATCCAACTAGTGAATATTCGTCAGATTTTCTGTAACACAAACCAACATTAGCAGTACCTTTCAGATACCTTAGAATCCTCTTAACAGCAGTTAAGTGTGATTCTCTAGGATCTGATTGGAATCTAGCACATAAACAAACACTAAACAGAATGTCTGGTCTAGAAGCAGTCAAATAAAGAAGAGATCCTATCATACCTCTGTAGAGTTTCTGATCTACCTTCTTACTTACCTCTTCCTTACCTAGAGTGCTTGTAGGATGCATTGGAGTCTTTGCCATTTTGCTATCCAGCATGTTAAACTTCTTCAGAAGCTCTTTAACATACTTGGTCTGATGTATGTAGGTGCACTCTGGAGTCTGATTTACTTGGATTCCCAGAAAGAATCTCAGTTCTCCCATCATGCTCATCTCAAATTCTGCCTGCATACATTTAGCAAACTCCTTTCCAAGCATAATATTTGTTGATCCAAAAATAATATCATCTACATAAATTTGACAAATCAACAAATCTTTCTTAATGGTTTTACAAAATAGTGTGGTATCCACTTTTCCTCTGATGAAATTTTTCTTCAGAAGAAAATTACTCAACCTCTCATACCAAGCTCTGGGAGCTTGTTTTAGTCCATAAAGAGATTTTTTCAGTTTGTAAACATGATCTGGAAAATTTTCATTTTCAAAACCAGGAGGTTGGTGGACATACACTTCCTCTTCTATAATTCCATTAAGAAAAGCACTTTTAACATCCATCTGATAAAGAGTGATGTTATGTTGTGCAGCAAATGAAATAAGCAAGCGTATAGACTCTAACCTTGCAACAGGAGCATATGTTTCTGTGTAGTCTATGCCTTCTTGTTGACTGTAGCCTTGAGCAACCAGTCTTGCTTTGTTCCTTTCAACTTCTCCTTTCTCATTAAGTTTATTTCTGAAAACCCATTTTGTTCCAACGACATTGAAACCTTTAGGTCTTGGAACCAGATCCCAGACTTCATTCCTTGTGAATTGATTCAGCTCCTCTTGCATAGCTAAAATCCATTCATTATCTTCCAGAGCCTCATCAACAGATGTTGGTTCTATAATTGACACTAAGCCACAGAAGGAAGATTCAGAAGTTCTGAGAAATGCTCTTGTCCTTATTGGATCATCTTTCTTTCCAATTATCACATCCTCTGGATGAGAAGCTTTCATTCTGGAAGAAGATCCTCTGACTGTTGGTCTTCCAGAAATATGCAGATTGTCATGTTGGGAAGTTAGAGGCGTAGCATCTGGGTTTGCTTCAGAGTCTTTGTCTTCAGTCTTGTCTGCCTCTGAGCCTTCAGAGTCTGTGAGAATAACTTCTCTATCTGCAGAACTTTCAACTTGCTTTGGCTTTTCAGAGCCAAGCTTATCATCAAATCTAACATGAATAGATTCTTCCACAATCTGTGTTTCAGTATTGAATACTCTGTAGCCTTTAGAGCGTTCAGAATAACCAAGCATGAAACACTTCTGTGCTTTGGAATCAAACTTGTTCAGATGATCTTTAGTGTTAAGCATATAACAAATACATCCAAATGGATGAAAATAAGAAATGTTGGGCTTTCTGTTTCTCCACAATTCATAGGGAGTCTTTTCCAGAAGAGGTCTTACAGACACTCTGTTCTGAATATAACATGCTGTATTTATTGCTTCTGCCCAAAAGTATTTTGCCAGATTTGTCTCGTTGATCATGGTTCTGGCCATTTCTTGCAATGTTCTATTTTTCCTCTCTACAACTCCATTTTGTTGTGGAGTTCTAGGACAGGAGAAATCATGTGCAATTCCTTTTTCAGAAAAATATTTTTCAAAATATTTGTTTTCAAATTCACCACCATGATCACTTCTGACTTTAATAATTCTGCATTCTTTTTCAGTCTGGACTTGATTGCAGAAGTCAATGAACACAGAATGAGACTCATCCTTGTGTTTTAGAAACTTTACCCATGTCCATCTGCTGTAGTCATCTACAATGACTAACCCATACTTCTTGCCTCTGATGGATGCAGTTTTCACTGGTCCAAACAGATCAATATGAAGTAATTCCAATAGTCTAGAAGTGGAAACAACATTTTTTGATTTAAAATGAGATTTTGAAAATTTACCCTTTTGACATGCGCCACACAGAGCATCTGAATTGAACTTCAGATTAGGGAGTCCTCTGACCAGATTGAGTTTATTAATCTGAGATATACGTCTCATATTAATATGTCCCAATCTTCTATGCCAGACCCATTGCTCATCATTCACAGATAAAAGGCATTTTACATTTTGAACTTTAAGTTCTGAAAGGTTAATTTTGTAAATGTTGTTTTTCCTCTTTCCACTGAATAGGATTGAACCATTCTTTTGACATACAGCTTTGCAACATTTTTGATTAAAGATGATATCATAACCACTGTCACTTAATTGACTTATGGACAATAGATTATGTTTCAATCCTTCAACTAACAGAACATTAGAAATAGAGGGTAGGTTACCATTACCTATTGTACCAGAGCCAATGATCTTGCCCTTCTGGTTCCCTCCAAATTTCACGTCCCCTCCAGATCTAAGTTCCAGACTTTGGAACATAGACCTTTCGCCCGTCATATGTCGTGAGCATCCAGAGTCCAGGTACCATGATTGGTGTCTGGATTTTGCTGCTAAGAACATCTGCAACAGGTATTATTTTACTTTTAGGTACCCAGATCTTCTTGGGTCCTTTGGGGTTAGATGTTCTGTGGTTTTGCCTAAACTTCTGTTTTTCAACATAGTGTTTATTCTGGCTAGCCCTTGGCTTAAACACATAAGTACTCTTTTCAGAGCTTGTATGTTTAATATCATTCAGATGACCAAACTTAAAATGAGAATACAGAGGAGTCTTCTTGATGAAGAGTTTATCAACAGATTTTGGATTGCTTCCAGAGGAAGATTCACATCCAATGCCTCTTCTGTTGTTCCCACTAACACCATAGATCATAGAAGCCATTTTGCTTCTGTCTATGCTTTTAGTGAGGAATCTTTTAAAACTGGAGTCATATTTTTCTAAAATATTTTCACTTGACTCTGTTTCAGTATCAGATTCTTGTTGAGTTGTTTCTAAATCATTTTTGAGTTTTAAATTTATTTCTTTCTGCTCAACAAGTTCTGTTCTCAGAAGATCAATCTCAGATTCAAGATTGCTTTTCAGCTTCTTGTATTTGAGTTTAATCTTGCTGTAGCTTTCCAACATGTCAGATAAACTTTCAACAAGTTCAGCTCTGGAGAGTTCAGAAAATACCTCTTCAGAGTCAGAGTCTGATTCTGACTCAGATTCAGATGATGACGTTCCTTCATCTTGATCATTTGTGTTGGCCATCAGCGCAACATTTGCACATTCTTCCTCAGATTCAGAAGATGATTCAGATTCATCTGAGTCATCCCATGTAGCCATCAGAACCTTTTTCTTTTTATCAAACTTCCTTTTGGGTTTTTCCTTTTGAAGTTTGGGACATTCACTCTTGTAGTGTCCAGGTTCTTTACATTCATAGCAAGTGACCTCTTTCTTGCCAGATCTTCTGTGTCCAGAAGATTCTCTCTTTTGATCAGATCTTCTGAAGTTGTTGAACTTCTTCCCTTTGTGCTTCCAGAGTTTGTTGATCCTTCTGGACAGCATGGATAGTTCATCTTCTTCTTCAGAAGAAGATTCCTCAGAGCTTTCTTCATTTACCTGCAAAGCTTTAACAGATTTGTTAGATTTAAAAGCTAAGGATTTACCTTTATCTTTCTTCTGGGGTTCATCTTCCTCCAGCTCAATCTCATGACTTCTCAAAGAACTGATGAGTTCTTCTAATGAGATTTTGTTCAGATCCTTGGCCAGCTTCAATGCAGTCACCATAGGTCTCCATCTGGTAGGAAGACTTCTGATGATCTTCTTGACATGATCAGATGTTGAGTAGCCCTTGTCCAGAACTTTCAACCCAGCTGTTAGAATCTGAAATCTGGAAAACATAGTCTCAATGTTCTCAGATTCTTCCATCTTGAACGCTTCATACTTCTGTATCAGCGCCAGAGCCTTTGTTTCTTTCACCTGAGAGTTTCCCTCATGAGTCATTTTGAGAGACTCAAACATATCATGAGCAGTGTCTCTGTTGGTAATCTTCTCATACTCTGTATGAGAGATTGCATTAAGAAGTATGGTTCTGGCTTTGTGATGATTCTTGAATTCTTTCTTCTGCTCCTCAGTCATTGATTTTCTATCAATCTTTTTGCCATCCTTAGTAGGATGTTCATATCCATCAATGACTAAATCCCAGAGATCAGCATCATACCCCAAGAAAAAACTTTCAAGTCTATCTTTCCAATAATCAAATTTTTCTCCATCAAACATTGGAGGTTTGGTGCTGATTCTGTCTCCTTCATATTTGTTGCTTGATGTAGGAATATCACCCATATTAGCAACCAAATAAATAACAGAGTATTCTTCTCACTGGATCTTTATCTGTCACGGTTAAGTGAATGCACACGCAGAACCGGAGCTCTGATGCCAACTGAAGGTGAGAAAATACTTAGAAGGGGGGTTGAATAAGTATGACAGAAAATAATCAAAGATAAAAACTCAAGTATTTTTATCCTGGTTCGTTGAACTCAACTACTCCAGTCCACCCTTTTCAAGAGTGATTTGCCTTTCTCAACAAGGACTTAATCCACTATTCAAATCAACTGATTACAAATAGCAACACCTAAGAACAACTGTTCTTAGTCTTCTCAAGAGCTACTGATCTAACCTAGATCCTCTTAAGGAAAACTTCCTTTACAAATTAATGTAATACAATGTAAGAGTAATAAATTGCTTCTATGAAAGCTATAAACACAACTGTGTTATTTCTCTAAGTTTAGAACAAAGTATGAACTATAAAGAATATGAGAGCTTGAGAGTTTCTTCGCTTGTGAGTAGGTTTGTCAAAATTCTTCTTGTGAAGAAAGTGCTATGATATCCTTTATATAGCCACTTGAATATTGAAGAGAATATAATACCGTTGGAGAAGATATTTCCAATATCAAATAGTACTGTCCTTTGTACTATTGCAGCAGAGAGACGGCGCACAAAATGTGGGTGTAGCAATTGTCTGCTGAGCTGTGAATTTACCATATATGGAATGTATCAGAGGAATAATCTTCTTGCAGAGATTTATGTCTATCCCAATTAAGGAAAGATTTGCTGGCATATTCCAACGGATATATTAAAATAATCTTCTTCAAATAATTCTTCAGATAGTTCAGATCAACAATCAATATCAGAGTCTTCAGTCTTCAGAATCTTCTGGAAACTTCAGAGCCTAAGATGTTCTTCAGATGTTGCTGAATCAGAGTCTGGTGCAGCTGTTTGCTTGAAGCGTAACATGCTCTTAGATCAGAGTCTTCACTCAGATCAGAGTCTTCTCTCATTCAGAGTCTCTTCACTCAGAGTCTTCTTTCATTCAGATTCTTGATAATATATGCAGCGTGTTGTATCTTCAGAATCTTGATGACTAAGCTCTTATACTTCAGATTCTTCTAATCTTCAGATGCTCTTGAGCCATTCAGAATTTATTGTACACATCAAATTTGCTCTTTAAGATTAAAATCTTTTGTGCCTGTAGAAAACAGTTTAGAACAAATTTAGAGAGTATAATTCTTGTATACAAATTATCATTAATGTTATCATCAAAACATAGAGATATTACTAAGACACAATCTGTGCTCTTACAGAGAGATCAAGAGGATTGGAGAACCGAAGGTTTTCATGCGCAGAAGCAATTGAAGATCAAGGCAATCAAATTATCTTGTAATGTTTATCTTTTATTCTGTATTGCTTTTAATTGTTATGAATAGCTAAACTCCCCAATGATAGGGGAGTGTCCCTGAATTGACTCTGTAATAGCCTTGTTTCCTTTGAATAATGAATTTCACTGCTTTCTAATCATCGTTGTTATTGTATAATTTTCTTATGGCTTTTCTTATTTTACAAATAAGGATTTGATTTACGGTTAACCTTAGGTTTGGAAAAACGATCGTTAACGCATTTATACGATAATACTATAGATATTGCCTAGGAATGGGGATACCCTATAGTAACCGTAATATTTTAGATAAAATATATTGCTTGGGATTGTTCCTATACCGCCAAGGAATTGGGGCATAGGAAGAATACCAAAGGGTTTTCTGCTAAGGAATTAGAGTCAACTAATCTTTAAAACCGGTAATGATGGAATTGAGCGGTGAATTCGCGACTTAGGATTAGTGTTATTACAAGGAAGTTCATACACCCTACCCTAGCATTGCTTCTCCTTCTGTTCAAAACCTTTATTTTACTCTTTTTGCCTTTTGTATTTTATTTTTACAAATTAAAACCTTTGAAACCCCAAGGCTTTTGTTTAACTAATATAAAACCAGAATTCTATATCGTCAAGCAGTCCTTGAGATCGACATTCGGGGAATTTCCCATTATTACTACATCAGTAAAAATAGTACACTTGCTATTTTACCGACCACACTCCTTAGGATATGTAGAACGTTTTATGATTAGAATGGTTAAGTTTATTGAAACTTTAGGAAATGGCACCTTAGCTTGTTGTTCACATTTCTCCTTATTTATTGGATGAAAATGGAAAAGAAACATGGAATATTGATGTAGGAAGTGAGAGGAAGAGATTAGTGCCTTCAATTTTGGTTTTTGTGAAAGTTGAGAATTCTTGAGAGATTCTTGGATGACCACAGTTTCTGAGTTTTAATGGAGGAAAGTAGAAATAAATCACATATTTGGATTCTACACGAAAAATCACACAAGTTTGGTTCAAGAAAATCTCGTTTTGGTCAAGGAATGAGGAAGTTAGGATTTTGGTGAGAGGTTGAAGATGACCGACGCAAGGTCGGCCACCGTCTACGCGTGGCAGCTCCACCACGGGGCTTCTTCCCTTCGTTTCCATTTTAAAATGCCAGTTTTAATGCCAGCCGTTCGATCGCGTGGATCGTTGACCCCATAATCCCAATCCACGACCACAATTTGTTTTCGCGAATTGGCCTTTCCCTAGTCAAAACGCTGAGTTTCACTTAGGAAATTCAGCTGGGCCTAGCGCGCGTTCGCTAACCACACCCCCCACTGCAGGGCCCAAGCGAAATAACACAGTGAAACGTTACTAACTGCACCACCTTTAGTTTTCCTTTTATTTTCTTTTTTTCTCTTATTGTTCTTTTAATGGCTGTTTGATTTTAATTCAGAAAAAATATTAAATGATGCCAATAAATCTTAAAAAGAATCATGTAGGTGGTTTAATATGTCTAGAATTTTGTCATATTTTTTAATTTCATTTTTAATGCATTTTTCAATCAATTTCATATTTCATCTTTTAATATGTTTTTAATGGTTGCAAAATTACATGCTATGCTTTGTGATTTTCTTTCTCTTTCAATAATCCATAGAAATGTCTAATTTTTTGTGTGATGCTGGTTGATACATTGTAGAATATTATAGTATTTTCCTTGCATTTTTTAGATTCCATTTGAATAGGTTTTGAGGTACATCTTTAGAGCCTTCCCCATTTGAATCTCCCATAGTATACATCTTGGTTTAGCTTTCTAATTAGTATACCTAGGCTCAGGATTTTGACTTGAAATTTTTACCATAGTCTCCTAACACATTTAGGATCCTCTAGGATATTTCTTAGGATTTTTAGAATTGATTTAACTATTTTCCCCATATTTTTATTTTTGACCAATGTTTGCATGTTTCAACTTGCACCTCCTCATAGTTTGGCCTAATAAATGAACTTTTAGCCAACTTTAAGCATCCAATCTTCCCATTAACCCTTAGGACATAGGTTGACACCCTTTTAGGTCCATTTTCAAGTCTCTAGCATACCATTAAGCTCCCTTAGGATGAACTTTCCTTAGAGCTAAACATTGAAGGTTTCTTTGGAAGTTTTTGTGATGATTGCTTCTCCTTGTGTGGCTTCCTTGCTTGAGCTTGCCTTATCATTCCAATATCTCCTAGTCTTATCTTTAGGATCCCTCTTGGGAGAGCCTAATCCTTCCTTTGGTTTGATTCTGTGCATTCCTCAAGAGGTTGAGCCTTGGATTGACATTCATTAGCATAGTACATTCCTTTGGTTTGCACTATCTTCCTCCTCCAAGTCTTGATGAGGATCTCTCTTGGGAGAGCCTAATCTTTCCTTTGGTTGGATCCTGTGCATTCCTCAAGAGGTTGAGCCTTGGATTGACATTCAATGGCATAGTATATTCCTTTGGTTTATACTATCTTCTTTCTCTGTCCTATTGACATAGGATCCCTCTTGGGAGAGCCTAATCCTTCCTTTGGTTGGATTCTGTGCATTCCTCAACAGGTTGAGCCTTTGATGGACATTCTGTGTTGATACACACTAACCAGATACATTAGACTGACATCTAGGTTCCACCATTGTCATCTGTCCTACATTCTTAGGATCCCTCTTGGGAGAGCCTAATCCTTCCTTTGGTTGGATTCTGTGCATTCCTCAAGAGGTTGAACTTGAGATGGACTCTTATGGTAACACACATCTAAACCTGATGTAGCCTGGGATGATTTCCCTGTTGCTCATCTTGTTTACACCTCTCCTCCCTATTTAATTGATTTTCTTGCTGCATTAGGATAGAACTGCATGAGTAGAATACTTTTGTTTAGGTGCATGACTGCATTGAAAGGTCGAGTTTGTCTCCCTTGCTTGTACTGTTTCATTGCATATGCATCTATTTATATTCTTACCTCATCTGCTTAATGATTTTAGCTATGTTTTTCCCCTTGCATGTTCCCTTAGGATTCTCACCTCCTTGTTCAAGGATGGTGATGATAGACATTAGGACGAATCCATGCATGACAACATCTAGGATAGATTCCCCTTCAAACTCACCTTAGGATGAATCCATTGCATGACAACATTAGGGTTAGGATAGTTTCCCCTGTAGAGTCCTTTCTCTTCTCTCTTCAAACACCAGTAAAACATCTAATAAAGGCTAATGAATACCATACGTTACGAGCCTTAAGCCACTTGAGAAATGAAAATTGAGCGGTCTCCTCTCAATCGTCTAGAGTGTTTAGCCCACGTCCTTAGGATGACGTGTGACGCATTCGTTCCTAAGTCATAGTCTCTAGTGCAGTATGAATTACAAACATTCATAAAAAACACTTCTTCCGTAAAAGACAAAAAACAAACATTCAAACCTCCTTTTGCCCTGTGGGCTCCTTTAATCAGGAGAACAATTTCAGAAAAGAGTGGCGTTAACTCTCAGTTCTATCACAAACAGTAACACACAAGTCTCCGACGAGCGAGTTGCATATACCAAACTGCTGGAACTGTGTTCCGTTTTATCCCGAACTACGTTCGCTCTGATTTCTCTGATGAGAATATGTAGGCACAAGATGCGATATCTTGGTGAGCAACCTTCCCTTCACCCGTAGTTAGCCGAACTACGTTGACTCTGACTTTCCCATTGCACGAGGGAATATGTAGGCACGAAGCGCGATGCTTTGTCGAGTCAATTTTCTTTTCTTTTCAGACCAGCCTTGATAGGTAGATAGTTAAACCAACCCATCAGATAAACACAACAAGCATGGATCCCATCGAGTACGATGGACGTGAGGGGTGCTAATACCTTCCCCTTGCGTAACCGACTCCCGAACCCAGACTTGGTTGCGATGACCTTGTCTTATACCTTTTCGTCCGGTTTTTCCGATCATTTCCTTTCCCTTCTGTGGGATAAGTAACAAAAGGTGGCGACTCTTCTGTTTTGCCGGCACCTTATTTTCGCAGTAGCGACAACGTTTCACTCATTTTCTGATTTTTCTACACATCTCACTCCAATTCTCTCAGCTTTTCTCTCATTCCAAAACCCTTACAAAAGCTCCATAGCCAAAAGCTTCATAAATTGTACATTACAATTTGTGAATTCTTGAGCTAAACCTTCATTACATCATCATCATTGGTTCAATTCTGGTTTTTTTAATTCATTTGGATCTTGATTAAGTTGGTGGAATCACTTATTGAAGAGCTTTTGCTTATTTGTGGATTATTACTTGGATCTTCAAGTTTTTCTTGCTATAGCTTCATAGATCATTGTATTTCTTGCTTGGATCTGTTAATTGCAGCTTAACAACATTCACCAAAGCAAGTCTCAGCTTTGTAGGTTGGTAAATCTTAGATCTAGCTTTGATTTGGTTTAATCTTGCAAATCACAATGTAGATCCTTGGCTTTTTGGTGATATTTGATCCATTGCTTGTTTTGATAATTGATTTTGGTGTTTATTGGATCCAATTGATGTTTGATTGCTAATATTTGGTGTAATTTTCGTGCATATTCGATTATTTAAGCATGTGGATAGATACCCAAGTGTTTAATTACTGAAAAATGCTTTTAAATTGGAGTTTTCCTGCTACGGCGTCAGTGTTAATCGATTAACCAGTTGCAAGGAAAAACTGGTTAATCGATTAATGAGTGTAATTTTCAGGTTTTTTGGCTTTTCAAAAGGGGTTAATCGATTAACCATTTTTTTCCTAGCAAATGGTAAGCCGATTAACATTGATGAAAAATGTGAAATTTGTGCATTTTCAAGCTTGTTTTGATTTCTTTCCACTTCTAATCTTCATGGATTGATATGATGCATATTTGTGGACTATTTTTGATTTGTTTCATCATTCTTGATAGCATGCTAGTTGTTGCACCCCAAATTTTGACCCCTAGATTCATCATCATTTTAGGAATTCAACATTGTTTATCTAACCTTAACCTCTTTCAAGTTTGATCTTTGTCAAGATGCAGGTGAATTAGGGTTCCATACATTCAGGAATCGGGGGTTTCTATGGTTTGGTCAATCAATGTCTTGGATTTATTATTCATGAAGCAACTCCCTATATCATCAAGATACGACATTGGATCAAGTATGAATCCAATTTGAGGTTGTCACCCAAAGAAAAAGAACAGTGCAGTCCAGGACCCCCGATTAGGGTTTCTAATTAGGAAAAGTCAATTGTGGTTTGACTTTTGATTTAAATGGTACTAAAATGGTAGAATCATGGTTCATGAATCTTATATGACTTATTGAAGTCCACTCAAGAAGTTTCAAGACCTCAGGGGACCCAGAACACCAACAGTCGATTCAAAGTTTTTTGATCGTTCGATTCGTCTGACTGAAAAGTAAACTCATTGACCAATAGGGTTTTGACCCAAAATTGAAGAAAATTATGTTCCTGATGTTATACCATATCTAATCATGAATTTTGATGACAATTGGATCAAGAATTGAGGAGTAATCGAAAAGTTGGGAAATTAGGATTTTGAAAGGGGCAAGACCATAACTTCCTAACCACACATCCAAATGGAATGGTTTAAAACTTGTTGGAAAGGTCTTGAGAGGTCCTACAAAAGTGAAAAAGTGACGTATGTGCAAAAAATGAATAGATTTGGAGTTATGATCAAAAACAAGTCAAGAGGGAAAAACACTTAGTGAAATTTCATGATTTTGGCACTTTTTAAGTCATGTTTTCAGCCAACTTCAAGAGAAGTTTTGACCTAGTTCCACTTGGAATTTGAAAAAACTTAAAACATGAAAGTTGTAGAGCATGATGAGGGATTTCCAAAAATTACAAGAACTCCTCCATAGCATTTGTGAGCTAGGAGTTTCAGAGGAGGGAAGTTGGGGTCCAAGAACTTGAAATGCACAACTTCAACTTGACATGAACCAACATACCAACTATCCAATTGGTTCTCAACCACTGTTTAGCCATTGATATAATATCTAGGATGTGTTATGAGTGGAAATGCAGAAAAATCCAAGAGCAAAGCTAATATTTTGGCTAAAGTTCATTATTAAAATCCAAACAAGTACAAAAGGTACAAGAGGAAAGAGAAACTTTTGGAGTAAAATGTGTTGCAGCAGAGCTTCTACTCTCTTGGCACTCCTTTAGTCACTTCTCATGGATTGTTTACAGGTTTTTTATGCAGCACTATGCATTGGAAACACACAAAACCAGCTGCATCAATATCCATGGGAAGATTTGCTCCATTTTCCCTCCAATAGACAAAAGGCAAGCCACATCTTCAAATCTGTCAAAGCCTTCACTTCCTCTATAAATAGAGACATTCTCTATGTATCAAACACAGAGAACAAGCTTCAAAAACCAGAAGAAACCAACCATTAAATATTGCTTTGGCTCTTTTCTTGTAATTCAAGCAAAGTCACTAAAAAACCCACAAAATCTATCTTGGACATATTACATTCTAGATCCATTTCCAAGCATTGAAACTCATCACAAACCCTCCACACAACCTACAAATGACATTTGGAAGGTGTTCCAACCGTTAAAATAGTAAAAAATGTTAGTTCCATGGTTCTATGATATAGAATTGTCCATGGTTCTATGATTGGCTAAATTTTGGTAAAACATGATCCTGCACTGATGTTAAGCAGGATGTTATGACATCTCCATCTGCTGTGATGAAAGAACTGATGTGGAGTGTTTTAATGTGAATGTCATGCTGAATGTCGTGACATCCATCACGACATCCATCTGTTGTCATGACAGAACTACTGTCATGTGTGAGAAACAACAGGAATAGTGGTGCAGCAGGAGCTGATAACAGAACTGTTGTCATGTGTTGTAAACAGGATATCATTACCAATATCATGACATCTGGTACAACAGGAGCTAACAAGAGCAGATGACAGAAATGCTGTCATGGATGCAGAAGGACTTGATGACAGAACTGCTGTCATGGATGTCGTACTGAATGTCATGACATCATGTCTGGTACAGCAAGGGTTGCGATGTTATATCTCTTGACAGGAGTGTTTTGGTCCTGTTGGATATTCCACATCAGTATGTACAGGCCAAAGAGATTTGTTAGAAACAAAGTGCAGATTTAATGGGTGTTCACAAAAAGGATCATTGATACTTTTTAGGGAACTATAAAACATTTGTTTCTACTATCATGAAGAAGATTCAGCAGAAGTGTTCAGCAGGGCAAGCTGGTCAGCTAAGAGGAAGTAAAACTGAATTTCATACTAAATGTCATGACATTGATCATATGACATCAAACGTGCAGGGTTTGTTTTTCTGTTATGATACCTGATATATCTCAGGCTAAATTTCAGGAAACCTGTTAGGGTTCCTTGGTCATCTCAAACGAGATTCTAGGCAGTATCATGACCTAAATTGACAGCACCTAGATCAGTGGGAATTATGTTTACTTTGTTAAACCTAATGTTTGTTACTTTGGAGCAGCCCAAGCCCAGTCTGCATTGCTATAAAAGGAGGAACAGAAGCAGAAGAAATTAAGCACTCACATCAAGAAAAACTAGAGTGTAAAATAAAGGTCTAGGGTTTTAGAGTCCCTTGTGTGTAAGTCACCCTTTGTATCTTTTGATACATTGTGGTAGACATATTTGTGAGTGAAGAGGTTTGCTCTTCACGTGTGTCTAGGAGTCTTAGGATTCCTTGTGTGCCAAGAAATTGTAGGTTACATAATTGCTTTGGTTATTGTGCATGAACTGTTGTGTTCATTGTGTCACTCAAAGCTTTTAAGAAAGAGTGTGTCTCACTTGATCAAAGTTGTGAAGCAAGATCATGGTGTGTGCTTAGAGTGTATCTCCATAACAGTTTTGCAATTGTGTATTGATATCACTGTGGTGTGATTGAGGGGGAGTGAGTGGGTATACTCAGGTTTAAAGTGTCTCTAGGTTGAAGTGTCATTGGGTAGAGATTAAGTGAGAAGTGCAAACTGGTTGTTTGACTTTGAATTGATTCTACTAATAGTGAATTTCCTCCCTGGCTTGGCAGCCCTCAGATGTAGGTGATGTTGCACCGAACTGGGTAAACAATTACTGGTGTTATTTATCTTTCTGCATTTACAATTATGCACAATTTAAATGGTTAGATAAATAGGTCTGTCAGCCTGCAAATGTCACAACAGAGGTCATGACGTTGGTCATGACATTGGTACAATTTAAAGAAATTTAAATTGTTCATGATTTATCCTCATCCTTGTTTCAGCAGAGATCAATGTTCTTGGGACATATGAGATCTGCATACCAGAATTTGAATTGGCATCAGAGCAAGCACCCTGCCTGTTTAATCTTGGTGAGATCTAGGGAACATAAATTCTGGTACAATGGATAAAGATATAGGATTCACTAATAGACCTCCAATTCTGGATGGATCTAATTATGATTATTGGAAGCCTAGGATGATTGCATTCCTAAAATCCTTAGACAGCAAGGCTTGGAGAGCTGCAAACTCTGGCTGGAAACATCCTATGAAAACTGACAAGGATGGAGTAGATATGTTGATTCCTGAAGAGGAATGGAACAAAGAGCAAGAGGCCTTAGCTCTTGGGAACTCTAAAGCATTGAATGCTCTCTTCAATGGTATAGACAAAAACATCTTTAGACTGGTACACCACAGTGAACTAGCAAAGGATGTTTGGGACACTCTCAGAACTACTCATGAGGGAACCTCCAAGGTCAAAATATCAAGACTTCAAATGCTAACCACCAAATTTGAAGGTCTGAGAATGAAGGAAGATGAGACCATTCATGAGTTTTACATAAATGTTCTTGAACTTGCAAACACCTCAGGAGCTCTGGGAGAAAAGATGACTGAAGAGAAGCTTGTAAGAAAGATTCTAAGGTCACAACCTAAAAGGTTTGCTATGAAAGTAACAGCCATTGAAGAAGCCCAAGACATATGCCACATGAAAGTGGATGAACTCATTTGTTCCATTCAAACCTTTGAAATGGGAATGAGTGATCAGGCTGTGGAGAACAAGAACAAAAGCATAGATCTTGTCTCAAACACTGCTGATTCAGATGGTGAAAAAGAGGAGAATCTATCTGAAGCAATTGCCTTGCTTGGAAGACAGTTCAACAAACTGGTCAAAAGGATAGATGTTAGGTCTAAACCTTATACCAAAAGCATGCCTTCTGATAAAGAGAAATCTGAAGACAAAGTCAGCCAAAGCAGAGGAGTACAATGCCATGAGTGTGAGGGATATGGACATATTAGAAAGGAGTTTCCCATATATCTCAAAAAGAAGGGAAAAGTCTTAACAGTCACTTGGTCTGATGAAGACTCTGACGGTGGATCAGAAGAGGAATCAGCTAAACATGTCACTGCCCTCAACAGTGTGTGCATATCTGATGATGATTCAAGTTATGAAGAGTTGTCCTTTAAGGAGTTTGCAGCCTCATACAAAAAACTTCACATCAGAAGTACATAACTGGTTCAGCAAAGAGAGCAACAGAAGAAAATCATCAAGGAGTTAGAAGCTGAAAAGAGAGAGCATCTAGCCACAATAAACACACTCAGAAGTGAAGATGAAGACTCTGTTATTAGATCTAGTTATTCCTAATCTAGGAGTATTGGAATGTAGCTGATGTGTTCTAGTTTCTACTAGAAGCATATGATCCATTAACTAGAAAGCTTCCTGGCAAGAAACTTGTCTAGAAGATGGTGTTGGTGATAGCACTGCTTGGGTCAGTTTATTTCTGATCCAAGTGCATAGGAGCATATGACCTTGGTCATATTGGAGGTCAAGGATAAGTGGCAGTTGTCTCTAACTCTCTAAAAGAAGTCTCTACTTAAGGAAAGCGGGAATCCTTGTGTAAAGATTTATTTTGTGACCCTTCCTCATTAAAGAATCAAGCCTTGGCATGTTTGGTTTCTCTTAAAAGGAGTTCATGAAGCAAATGAATTTCAAGCAATGTGTTGAGGTCCAATAAAGCAAGATGGAGGTTGTCTACTCAAACTCAAGTCTATGAGCTCTTTCTAATTGAGTGATAAGGTTATTCTAAGTGGTAGAATGAAAGCCTGAACTCTCCAGCTGGATGTCTTAACCGAAGTTGTGACATCAAGCAGAAACTTCAAGGCCTCATTGATGATGTGGCACATAATTTGAAGATAATCTCCTCAGGTATGAATGGAATTGATACCATCTCATGCAGTTTGCAGGAGCTGTGAGAAGGAGTAAGTGTTACAGGTCCAAGTCTTGGTGTATCTAAGTTGCCTTGGAGCATGTAGGATATGAAGAACAAGCTTGCTAGAGCTCTGAAAGATGCTGAGTAACCAAACAGTGGCATTTGGTTATTTAAGTAGTGAGCCTTTAGAGAACTATTCTTGTGCAAAAGAGTAGTTATTTGAAGACCACAGAAGGTTCTGGGACTGTTCATGCTTGGAACTAATTACTTTTGTGCAGAAGGGTAACTGGTTGAAGACCAAAGGAGGATCTGTTTCTGTTTATATATTGGAGCTTGTGGTAGAAGCCCTAAGCTGTGTATAGAAGATTACCTGCTTTTGGAGATGAAGTTGATCGAGCTGGTGGAGCTGTGTTCTCTGAAGATCTTCAGTTGGATTACTAGGCAGAAGTAAGTCCAGTTGTGAACCAGTGGATATGGTTTGGTTTTCCTTGGAAAAGGACTTGAAGATCTAGTGCAGAACTTGTAATTCACATCTTAAATAAGAAGTACTCTATCTTGTCATACAGGAGAATGATGAGGTAAAAGGACTATCTTGGAGTATGATGTGAAAGGATGGGACAAGACTGGAGTGGATCATTGATTGACTGCATGAAAGTCTAGATTCTGATAAGAAGATTCACCAGTTAATTCAGAAGCTTTCTAACTTATCATATGGGAGAATGATGAGGAAAGAATGTCTTGGATTATGGGGTGTCTATCTTGTACTCAGCCTAAGATCAAAATACTTGTGGAGAAATGGTCTCTTCTGCTACAAGTAACTCTAGGAAAAGGTGGACAGTTTGATGCCCTCTCGCTGTATGAGCATGGAGTTGGTCATGAGAGATAATGTGGTGATCTTGGAGCATCGTTTGTCAAAGATAGGGGAAAGCTTTTGGTTGATGGGTGTACTATTTGCTTATGGTGAATGCGTTCAACACGTGTGTTAAACAAAGAATGAGTTCTTGAAGACATGAAGATGCGTCTTATGTTTTCCATTCATATGCACTGGTTACCCTTGATATGGGGGAGTTATACTTCTATCTAGGATGTGTTGCTGCAAAAGTGAAGTTATGTACCAAGATTGTTTGTGGTTTCAAACAGTTTGGGATTTTATGAAGATAGAATGTCGGATAAGATGTTTTGACATTGGGTTACTGCTCCAAGCTCATGGTGAACATAACAAGTGTTTTCCTTTTGGTTCTGTCCTTAGGATGTCCATGGATCCAATCAAGTTTGTAGGCCTTTATCCTAGTGTGTCTGGTAAAGATAAAGATCAAGACATCATCAGCTCTGATCCTGTGCAGATGGAAGGACCTTTACCCTGACATCTTGGTGACCTTCCAGATAGTTATTCTACAACTCTTCTTCTATTTGTTCTAGTATGGTTTGTAGGAATGTAAAGCTGCAGTATGAAGATGTTGAAGAAAGTCTTCATATTTTTGGATTCTCTCTTTCAGGGGGAGTACTGACTATGCATGACAGGGGGAGCTGTGTAAATGTACAGCTGCATTGCTTGTGTTGGCATTGTGCTGATATAGAGTTGTGTAAAACATTCGGTTGTGTCTGGGAGGATTAATTTTTCTCTGCAGAATTTTCCTGTGTCTCAATTTGGGGATTTAAAATCAGTTTCTACTTGGCAAGTAATTGACTGATTATCCTTTAATTGGTAAGTGTCACTTATGAAGGTGCATCTTCAGACAAGACAAGAACCCAAGATTCAAGGCTGATCCAAGGTGTACTCTCAAGGAAATGTGGTTCAGGCCTGATTTTACACTGGCTGTGTGGTGTTTTTGCAGAGGAGGCTATTTCTCATCATGATGGATCATGGTGTAAAGTAGTCAGTGTGCTGCTCATATGCATAAGTTGGATAATTAAAACTTAGTGCTCTGATTTATGTTAAGTTCAACAGAGGGGATTAAATCCTTGCCAATGGATTGGTGCTGAAGTGGTGCAGTCTTTATAAGAGGTCAAACATCTATGACATTTTGTACATTTACTCCAATTTTGTCAAGTTTTGACTAAACCAAGGGGGAGCAAAGTGTTGTTGCTATGCTATCAAGTGGATGCAATTATTAAGGGGGAGCATGATAGTTTGTGTAAACTACTGCTGCTGCCCTGATAAGTTGTTTTAGCCAAAATTTGCCAAAGGGGGAGATTGTTAGTTCCATCGTTCTACGATATAGAATTGTCCATGGTTCTATGATTGGCTAAATTTTGGTAAAACATGCACTGATGTTAAGCAGGATGTTATGACATCTCCATCTATTATGCTGAAAGAACTGTTGTAGAGTGTTTTAATGTGAATGTCATGCTGAATGTCGTGACATCCATCACGACATCTATCTGCTGTCATGACAGAACTACTGTCATGTGTGAGAAATAGCAGGAGTAGTGGTGCAGCAGGAGCTGATAATAGAACTGTTGTCATGTGTTGTAAACAGGATGTCATTACCAATATCATGACATCTGGTGCAGTAGGAGCTAAAAAGAGCAGATGACAGAACTGCTGTCATGGATGTAGAAGGAGTTGATGACAGAACTGTTGTCATGGATGTTGTACTGAATGTCATGACATCATGTCTGGTACAGCAGGGGCTGCGATGTTATATCTCTTGACAGAAGTGTTTTGGTCCTGTTGGATATTCCACATAAGTATGTACAGGCCAAAGAGATTTGTTAGAAACAAAGTGCAGATTTAATAGGTGTTCACAAAAAGGATTGTTGATGCTTTTTAGGAAACTATAAAACATTTGTTTCTACTGTCATGAAGAAGATTTAGCAGAAGTGTTCAGCAGGGCAAGCTGGTCAGCTAAGAGGAAGTAAAACTGAATGTCATACTGAATTTCATGACATTGATTGTATGACATCAGACGTGCAGGGTTTGTTTTTCTGTTATGATCAATGTTCTTGGGACATATGAGATCTGCATACCAGAATTTCAAAAAACCTCCTATTTCTAAAAGTTAACCCTCAACCTTAGTGAACTTTGACTTTTTGCACAAAACAAGATAACTCTTTGCTCAAGCTTGTTTCAACAATTTTGACACCTCAAACATCTTTGGTTTAAAGTATACTAACTGTGCAAAACGTCAAAAAAACTTTGCATCATCAGTTGTTGGATCTGTCACAAAGATCCCTTTGTTTGCTTCAAGTGTAAGAAATCTGTTGGTTCACCAAGACTTGCTTGAGATCAGTTGGAGCAGATTTTCAAGGTATTCCCAACTAAGTAGCTTACTTGTAAGTCTACAAGAGGTTAGTGATCACTACCTTATTTATAAACTATCATGGACATGATTAATATGCACTAGTTGAAATATGCTTGAATATAAGTGTAGTTCATGTATGAATCTGCGATGATTGCTATTTTGCTCATCAATATGTTTAGCATCATCTTGGTCATTATACAATGTTGTGTTTCTATGTGATAGCTCTTTGAAACTCCTTTTAGTGTTGCTCTAGGTCATGTATGAACCTAACTCATTTGATAATTAAAGGTGCTTGCAACTGTCATGTAGAGTGCAACCTGTATTTGTATGTTGGTTCTTCCGTTGATGAATCATATTGCTTGATTCTGTTTAGGATGAGTTTGAGGCCTTTTCTTAGAATCATTTATAGGTCACTCTTCACTTGAGGAACCTTTGTAGAATGTGCTTGACTTTGTTTTTGGATTGTATGCCATTTCTATATGAGTATTTTGTTTGGTTTCTGTTCAGACCAACTTTTGTTTTGATTTGAAACTGTATGTGTATGACTATGCCTTGCTGATGGCGAGTTGAATTGTTATCACAAGCCACAGGCCTTAGTTTCTAGATTCACAAGTCACTCTGTATTTTCTATCTATGTTGATAAAGATCATAATGTTTTGGTTCTACTGCAAGCAGCCTTGAGGGATGTCATGGCAGCCTCATAAATCATAAGTCTTTTTGCTATCGGTTTGAATTAGAGATCCCTTTATGTCTAACTCATGTTGTGTTTGGATTTGTCTTGGTTGAATCTATGTTGTTTTGTTTATGCTACCATCTGTTCTTGCACTTGCTATAACAACTTATGTGCACTTTTTTCCAACTCATATTCCATATTCTGTTCTAGTACAATTTTGAGCCATCCTTGTGTTTAAACTTTGTATATAACATATTTGGAGTGTGTGCATACCTTCAGCTTGATCCAAACATGTTTGATTTGAGTTTTAGCATTGGAATTGCATTTCAAACCCTTATTATGCAGTTACAATCGGGTTTTAATTTGTGTACACTTTTTGAGAAAACTAAGGGCACCACTAAATTCCTTGTTGAATTTCACATGAGATGGACCTAAATTTTGTTAGAAATGATGTTGTTTTGACTGAGTTTGAATTCATTCCGTTTTGACATTTTTACTTGCTTGGCTTGCTTGGATGTTGGCCCAGATATTCCAACGTTGAGGCATATATTTCACTAGGGTGGTTTGATACATTGGATGTATCACCAACCCAGTAGTCATGGCATACACGCTCATGTCTTGCCTTGCCTGAATGTCCTGAGTTCGATCTGTGTGGAAATCAACTCTTTTGCCTTTTTGTAATTTATTTCATATTTTAAATATTTCTCTTTTCTTTCTCATTGAATGTTCACACGCGCATCCTGGTTGAGTTGGTGAAGTTATAGACTTCTGAACCAAAGGTTGTGGGTTCAACACTTGAAATGTGCATTTCTAACTTTTATCACTTGGTTTTTTATATTTTATTCACAAACTTCTGATTTTCACAACTCACTCATTTTTGAAATTTTTTGATCCATTCTTTTTACAAAATGTTCTTTATTATGTCTACTTTCACATAGTGAGAAAAGAATTCAAGGATGCCCATCCTAGAAATACTTTAAACCACTTGAAAGACATGTTGCCTTTTAGGGTTTTTACCTTGTTTCTTTTTGAAACTTTTCTTAACTATTTCTTGAGTTATCTTGTGAGATTATTTATATTTGATCCACACATGTTTGTTAAATTTCTTAAGTGGTTGAGTTTTGTTTAACTCAAGGTCTTGTCATGATCAATCCTTGTTTTTGAAAGTGCATCTAGTTAAATGATACTGTAAACTATGTTTGTGAATCATGTTATGTCTCTTGATGTTTTAATTTCTTGAGTGCATCCTTATGACTTCCCCACCTATTTCGATGACTTGATAGAACTCTAATATGTTAGGACTTTCTTTGCTTTGGTTGTTACCATGAACTTGTTATATTCCCCTATGAAATTTTGAACTTCTTACTTGAACTGTTGTAACACTTCTTGTATGATTACTTGTACTTGATTGTCATCAATGCATGATTGTTGGTTTCATGTTGTTATATTTGACTTCCCTTGATCCTTATACATGCTTGCCTCAAGTTGTTCCTTGTTTGCATTAAAACTGGTTTGAATTACATGTTGTTGTTTGCCTTGATGGTTGTTACCTCATTTACTCTTCATCTTTCTTAAGATGCCTAAAATTAATCTTGCCTTATATTTGTGGTCTTGTAAGAACCTATATCACCATCTCCTTGTAGATATTGTAATATCTTTTGCATATGGTTGTAACCATTTGACTTGATTTTAATATTTGCTTGATGTTGTCACATACTTGCATCTCTTCTTTGGTTGTTACCATACTCTTTTATATGTTCATCATGTATGAATGAATGCTTATGTATTGCTTTGTTAAGTTATTCTCCAAGTGATGGTACTTGTTAGTTCTCATCCAGTTGCCTCATCTCCCTTGTGTCCAAAGGAAAGCCTCTCTATTGACCCTTGGGTCATAGATAGCTTATTACCCTCCCTTTGACTTTGTTAAGTCATCCTGAACCATAACTTAGTTAAGTTAGAACCCCTATCTATTATACTTTGCTTTAAGTCTAAAAGACCTACCCCTTGTTAGGAGTATCCTTCAATTAGAACTTTAAGATAGAGTTTGTTAACTCTATGTAAGAATCATGGGGATGATTACTTACTCCCCTCTTGGCTTTTGTCAAAGTCAAATCCCTTTGAGTGTTTAACTTAGATCTAGAGAGTTTTGTTAAACTCTATGCAAGCATTTTTATTTTTTCTTCCCTTTGAACCTTGATCATAATCAAGTGTTAATCTATCCCTAGTGAGGTGAACTATGATTGCTCTGATTTTATCCTAGTTATGATACGTAGGCAGAGGATGCAATATCTTTGCGAGCAAACTTAGCACTATCCTTAGGTCTTTACCTACAAACTTTATCTTATACCCTAAATCCCAAACCATAGCAAACTTTTAGCAAATTTAGCATACAAACATACAAAAGGTTCCTGTAGAGTACTACAGATGTTTAGGATGTGAAATAACTACTCTAGGCATAACCAACCCCCGATTCTCTTAGCGTTGTTGTTACATTGCACAAAAGGTCTTTCTTTCTTTAACCTTTCCTTTAGATAAATCAAAGTCCGGTTGTGAATTCATTGAATTAAGATTCAAGTTAATCAATAGCTTGATATCACGATTCTCACTGCAACACTAGTAATTCTTCGACACGCGACTTTTGGTTTTTGTTGATGAACATCTATTGATTGTTGTGTTGCATTCTTGTAGTGATGATCATGTTGCATAATCGTTTGCATAATGATGATTGTTGGTTCTTGATGTCTATCTTGCTGGATATGTGTCACATGATTATGTTTGTTTCCGATTTATCAAACAAATGATTGTTCGAAATGATTAATTGGTTGAATATGCATGACATTCTCATCGAATGTTTAGTTGTGCATTAAGCTTGCTTGTGCTTATTTGTTAATACATGTTCATCTTTGATCTTCACTATGTCATATGCATTTGTTGAAGTGTTGATGCATACATGCTGCCTGAGCTTTTCACACCTACTGTTCAGGAGTTTAGTATGCTGTTAATTGTGCATCCATTCTGCCTGCTGCTTTTTAGACATGTTATGTGCTGAAACATGAGCTGTTAAATGCTGTTATGCTTATTTGATGGGTTTTTATTGCTGTTCTGAAGCTAAAGTGCTGCTGTAGCTGCTGTTTTTGGTTTGTTTTCCTTGTTTTGGTTTATTAGTGCATGTTCCTTTAGGGTATGTTTGGATTGATGGAATGTGATAAAATGGAATGGTATAAACTTAAATTCCATTGTTTGGATTAATTAAAAAAGGATGGAATAGAGTGGAACCAGATGGAATGCATTCCATCCCATTCCATCACTTTCCATCATTTTTTGTACCCTCCTGTTGTACTCCAAAATTTGTCCTCACTCTTTCTTACCCCTAACCGACTGTCGCTCCACATTCATGTACATTTTCACTAGGACATTATAATCACAATCATGCATTTCTTAGACATGGGATTAAAGGCTCTCTTGGGATATTGGATTTTCCCCATTAAAAGGCGATTCATTGGTTTCTTACAAGATGGAGCAAGATTTAAAATCTCACCATCGTGAGCATTTTTTTAAGAGTACATCAAGTATAAAGGACATTCTCTTCAAGATTTTTCAATGTCTCACGCCAATTTTGTCATTCAAATGATATTAAGAGCAAGAGAACTAAGGTTTCTCATTTACGGGTATCACTCTTGTGTTAAGGTTATTGATCATCAAGACATATATGTTACGAAGCACTGAGACATAGAACAAAAGATCATACTGAATTGAGTAAGGCACACAACACAATTCCTAAAGGGAACAAATGTTACAACCCAATGGGAATTAAAACACTGGATATCCATATCGTTAATGGTCGATAATGGTGAAGACGTTGCTAAAGCTGATAAAAATGGTCGATAGAAGAGCTGACTTCAATATAATTGTTTGATAGATTGATTACCAATTACTAGTACATGCCAGCTTGCAGTGATATTAAGCTCATAAAATACTATAATGAAGGTTAGTTCCAATTTTTGGAAAAGAGTATTTAGTTTTTAATATACATGTGGGATTATTTCATGTCATTAACTTTTCAGATGGCAAGTATGCAATATTTTGCTCAAGGAAAATAATGAAAGATGATGCCGAAAGCTGCAAAAGTGACTGGCATAGAGAACATGAAATACGAATTACCAATATTATATTACAAATTGTTGTATTGCCAAAAGAAAATATAAATAAAATAGATGTATAAAAAAGCCAACATTCTAACATCCTACAGGCTGCAAGACGTGTGAAAAAGTCGTCATCAGCTGCCAATGCCTAAGCTATTGCCAAGCTTCTCAAGAAGGTCACTCGAAATGCTACTAAAATTAAGTCGGAGGTTTCTTCACACAAACACATACTCCAACATAATGGGTTGAATCCAAATGCGCACCACACGAATTCACCGGCAATTCTATAAAACAGAAATAACATGCATCATCACAGTAGAAAAATTGGGATCATTTATAACTCCAACGTTGCGATGTTCTCGCGATAATCCAAAATCAGGTTCGTATCAAGGAAAAACCTTTAGCAGTTTACAACCTTGTTTGAATCACAACCGCTAGGGAACCAAAACAAGGAAGACTTGTCCAAAACAGTTTAAATATCCATCCTAGAGTTATCATTATACGCGATGAAGAATTGTGCTAAAAACTAGCACTCCTAAGGTGAAAACAACTACTCACCAAGAACACTCAAGGATCCAGTTATTACTAGGCCGACATCATATGAAGTCCTGCTTTCCATTAGCGATCCTTTGGCAAAGCGCATACCATTGCTTATTGTCTTGATGTTACACACTGTCAATAAAAGCAAAAATATCAGGTATCATGAAAAGAATCAAAGAAGAGAAACATGTGAGAATAAAGTCTAGCCTAATCTCAAACTTCTAGCATGAAACCTTTTAGGTCAGAATTTCCTTTAAAACTTCAACTTTAGGTTAACTTACAATAGGGCCACATTGCATGACAACATCTAGGATCGAGTCTCCCTTAGATTTTTCTTTTATTCTTTGAGTCTTTCTCTTTCCTCTCTCAAATCAAATAAAACACTTAATAAAGACGATGTGTAAAGTGCGTCACGAGCCTTGAGCACATAGAAAAGACGAGTGGATGCATTTCTAACCTCATCTTAGGGTACTTTGTGCATGAGACGTTTGGATCATTAGCGCGAAGTACTCGATCCTATGTCATTGACTTTAGTGTGATGTATGTCACGAACAAAGTTAATCCGTTTCTTTAAAAAACTCAAACAAATTCAAACCATTTTGTCCTTCGAGATTTCCTTCCAAACCTTTTTTCAGAAAGGGCATGTTACCTCCGTTCTACTGCAAACAGGCATCGACCCTAACTGCTGGAACGTGAGCTTAGCATCGTTCATAAAAGACACCCAACCGACTCGTGGTAGGTCGAACTACGAGCGCTCTGACTTCTTTATTCTGGTCCGAATAAAGATACGTAGGCATAAGGCAACAAAGTCTTGGTGAGCATAATCCCCCCATTCACCTGTAGTCTTCTGAACTATGTTGACTTTGAATTTCCCATTTCACGAGGGAATACATAGGCATAGGACGACGATGTCGTATCGAGTCACTATTCTGTTTTTCTCCTTTTAGTTTCCATTTAGAACAGCAAGAGTGGATCCCGTTGAGTACAACAGACACGAGGGGTGCTAATACCTTCCTCTCGTGTAATCGACTCCCGAACCCTGGATTTGGTTGCGAGACCATGTCTTCTCCCTTTTGAGGTTTCTTCGGTCATTCCCTTTTCCCCTTTGGGATAAATAATGTTCGGTGGCAAATCTGTTTTTCAGCTAGTTGTTTTTCGCCTTGCGACAACTGGCGACTCTGCTGGGGACTTTGGTTCTTTATGAGAGTCAATCCTAACGCTTGTCTGTTTCTTTTTCATTTGGTGTTTTTTTTCTTCATTTATTGCTTTTATTACATTTTGTTGCATTTATTTGATTAGTGTTGTCATATTATTCTCCTGCTGTTGTGTTGTTGGGGGGTTGATTCTAATCGAGATAAGCCCAACACCCAGGCTTGAGTGCACACATAGGATTAGAGTGGGCTCTTGTTGACTTATGTGGCGTTTGACATGTATTGTTGACTTGAGTTCGCATTCATACGAGGTTTTCTTGGGAGATGCTTTGTTCTGTATGTTTATACAGTAGCTAGAGTGTTCCTTTGGGAGCTTATGACTCTGGAGACCATTCATGGGAAATCAGTTGAGGCCTCCTCGATTGATGATGATGCCAAACCATAAACGGTGAACATATCATCATTTCTCGACATGAGAGTCCGTGATACTGAGGGCCTGCTAGGTTGCTTTTTCCAAGGCTAGAACCCGCACGTGAGAGGGGATGGGTTTTTGCAGGAAACCTTGACCTTTAACCTACTCGATCTTTTGATTTTCTTATGGACTTCTAAACCTGGTATTATGGACCTCTATGACATCTGGACTTCTGGTAATATGGCATTATGATATTATGGCATTATGGTATTCTGGTATTCTCGTCGAAGCAGAGTGTTGTACCTATTTCCAGGGTTTGTATCTTATCCTTGATTCTAGTTGTTGAAGATCTGCATAGATGGACACTAGTAGGAATAACACTGTCAGCTACCAAAAAAATTTATTTGGAGTCTTTTGGGGAAGACTATGGGAAGATCTTGGGTATGCTTCATACCATCGTGGAATATGAAAGGATATCTATTCATACATTACCACAATTCTATGATCCTTCTCTAGGGTACTTTGTGTCTAGATATTATCAGTTAACCTTTACTTTGGAGGAATTCCCGCTTATATTAGATATCCCAGTTAGGAATCAGGTACCCTTCCATGAATCTATGGAAGTTCCCACTCTTGAAGCTATCGTCGATGCTCTTTATTTGAGCGCATATGTTGTAAGAAAGAGTCTTCGAGACAATGAAGGTTTATCCGGTTTTCTTCTGAGTTCTCTGCTATTATATAATTCTTTCTTCCAGTGTTCTATCCATCTTTCATGTTATTGATGGTAAAACGTGAATTAAGGTGTAGATTACCCCTGGAAATGATCGAACATAGAATTTGCATTGCATTTTCATAATCATGTGCATAACAGGTGTTCGAGGCTAGTCATTCTTATCTTGATTTGGTTTTATTCAGAATCGCAGACTTGACTTTTCTCAGCGGTATCCTACTCAAAGCAGCTAGAAGTTGATCATGGAGCAGATGCAAGCAGAATTGATGGAAGTCAGAAGCCAGATGGGGCAGTTCATGATGAACATGTAAGCTTTGTCCCAGGGTTAGAAACTGTTGAGGGAAGAAGTCTATCAACTGAAGACTCAGGTTAGTATGGTTATGGAAATTTTGAGATCAGTGTTGAGAAAAGAAGGCAATCGTATGCTTGAAGCTACAACAGAAGTGGTTGCTCCCCCTCTCCTATAGGTCATGAGTTACCTCGTGAATCTCATCTGCAACCTGAGGTTCCAGAACTTTCCCGTCAACAGCCATTTCCTAATTCCCAAGAGAATCCTAGAGGCAGAGGATATGAACTAAGGCCAAGGAAGCCTGTAAAGAAGTTTGATCTGAACCAAGCTTCAGCTGATTGAGCTCGTACTTTGGGACCTGTTCCCGCAAAGCTTCCTCCGAGGTATAATGTCAATGCTAGGTGCGATTTCCATTCTCGGGCACCTAGTCACATCATCGAAGATTGTACGAGGTTCAAGTACAAGGTCCAAGAGCTCATTGATTCAAAGGTTATCTAGTTCACACAGGGTGTTCCTACTCCAGCTTTTGCAAAAGAGATGGAAGCTACCTTTCTTCCTCCAGGGTCAACCTCGAGACAGGGGCCTATTCCACAGTATTGGGTTCCATAATCCCCCACTATTACCCGTTCCTCAACTAGATCTGAAGAGGAAAATGCCTAAATAGGTTGGAGGCTTAAATCAGAACCATCCTCAGAAGAAACGAAAAAAGTCGAAGAAGCCTGAAAGGCAGTTGATACAGTTAAGAAGTTTCGATGCTCCTGCCCAGCTGTCACCGGGTTATGTTGCAACTACAAGATGTGAGTTCCATTCAGGGGCATCTGGCCATTCAATCAAAGATTGCAGAGCTATGAAGCATCAGGTGCAAGATCTAATCGATTCAAGGGTTATCACTTTCATAGAAAATGGTCTGCACATCAATTGAAGTCTCCCAAGTGAGAAATCATACTACAAAGACATCGTCAGAAGCAATAAGTCCCGGCGGAGTCAAGCCTCCTCAACAATGACAATCATTAGCTTATTTCCTGCATTTTCATTTGTATTGTTCATTATTTATTAAAGCTTTGTTTGCATGTAAAACTTGTTTGATTTTTGAATGATAATCTTAATGCAATAAGTATGTTTTTCTTGAAGTAATCTATTCGTGTCCACTCATAAAAATATTTCTGCACACTGCAATACCAACTTTCTTGCTTAAACTCTATGAGGGAGGATGAGGAAGTGAAAACGTAAACTTTATGGTCGTATGCTTTTGGAATAAAAGCTTGCTGATGATGCACATGCATTATTTCAAATCCCCAAACACTGGAGATATATGGGAGATACACCCTCGTCAACCCCGTTGAGTCTAGAAGTAGGAGTTTCTTTTCATAAGAAAAACCTTTGCATCTAACCCAGGGGCAGGGTAGTCGTCGGTTAGTTTGACCAGATGTTCAAATTTCAAAAGGAATATGCATCTAAGGATCAACCACATTTCTTTCCCCACCCATCAGTAGGTCAAAGACGTGAAACCATAATAGTTATCCCTCATTGCAAGGAATGAGGCAGTCACAACCCTTTCGAAGAAATCAAGACAAACTAGTGTCACACGATTTGTTCGAGAAAAAAGAAAGAAAGCCTGCTAAGTCGACAACTTGAAAATAAATGACTTAGGCAAAAGTTAGGGCATCCCGTTGGAATTTAAAAATACAAAAGAACCAGTCCAGGAAAAAATTAGGGGAAAACGAACAAAAGAATAAAAATTTTGAAAAGCGAAAAGGATTACAAAAGAAAAATCCTCGAGCAAGAGTAGGTCGTGTGACTACATAATACCGGAGATGAAAGGCGTGACTTCCACTCCGAAGAACCTTGTGGGTTCCTTAACCATCACTTCTACCATTCAATAACCTTTTAAAAGGTGAACGCCTGTGCCGAATTAGCTGAACATAGGACTGGATAACATCACGAAGAATGAGTGGGTTAAAACAAAAACTTTGAGCCTTATATCCTTTCTTTATGAAACCGTGAACCAAGCCACGTTACAACCCTCAAAAGTCCTAATTGAGGCAAGGTTGATTCTGAAGGCATACTTCAACAAGATAGCATTCCTGACTCCCATGAGTTGTGCTAATAAGATTTTTGTTGGTATTGCATTGTGCGTAATGTCTTCCATTCAAAAGAAAATCAGTGTCGCATTTCAACTAATGACTTGTTCACATGGTTTAGTGATATCTTTTCAATAAAAACTTCAAGATTAATATATATGTTACATTAGAATAATCATTTTTAGAATAAATATTTTCTTCTTGCATACACGTGTTTGACGCTAATGAGGTGTACATAAGGAGCATCAGTCAAGAAGTCTAACTTTGCCGAGAGGAAGTTCTTGGAGAGTCTTATTGAGGGACATGTAGCCAAGAAACTTTGTTAGGTACCGATCCTTCCAACAATGTTTGCTCAGAAGTTGCCAAATCTGGGGCAGTCACGTCGAGAAATCTCCTCAAAGTTCAGTTAATTTGGGGGAATCATGTCGAGATTCTAAGAATCTCTCGAAGATCAATCAGACAAGGGAAGAATTACTGCAAGGATCGTACTAAGGCAAGTCACTTCAAAATCATGAGAATTTATCCTTTCTAGAAGGAGGTTAATCAAAATCACTTATCCAGGGTTTAGTATACTAGGACATAATACATCAAGTCTTTGTGATACCTTTCAAAGAAATCCTTTATAGGTTATGTTGTACCTGGGACATTCTCTTGTTGCCCCATATGTTACATGATCGTTTTCCTCTCACAAAAATTGTGGCATCCTTCAGATATTTGAAGGTATGTATCTCCCTAGAAGAGATTGCTAAGGTCATATCATCCTCAGCAGAATGCTATGGAGTTTCAGTTTGTTCTCCCCAGCAGGATTCCAGAAGTCTTCCTTCCCCAGTTAGGGTTGGATTTGATTATTTTTCTCCAGCAAAAGTTCATGTCCCCAGATAGAGTAGGGATGGTTTGTTTGCATCCCCCACAAGAGGCTCGTTGGACATCTCTTCCCCATTAGAGTTTCTCTCCCCACAGTGTAATGGTATATGCATTCCTCATCAAGATCAGGAAGTGAAATTTCCCCAACGGAGTCTTATGGTTTTATATTCTCCCCAACAAAGTTGGTCCTATGATATTTCCCTGGCAAGTTCATCATTCTCTATAGTCCAAGGCCCGATGGTTCTTAGCATTTTCAGCAGGTTGAAGCCTAATGATTATTGGCAGTCTCCTAACAGAGGTGGTATTTTTCCCTACAGAGTGTTGAAGGATTAGAATCTCGATGTTATTTCCCCAGCAGTCGTCTACTGCACGTACGTTCCCGTAAAGTGGAAGTTTAAGTTGGTTATGACTCCAAAGACAATTCAATTTTTCTTTCCAGGTGGAGTTGGTTTTAGTTTTGCAGCACTTCTCTCGGTGGAGTGTCGTTTTGCATATCATAAGCAACATTACATTTCATCCTCATAGTTTGTAGCATTTCCATGGAAATTCAAACATGCATTTGAGGCATAAGCCATATTTGATACCCTTTTTTCCAAACCTTTCCCTAGCAAAAAGCGGTGTAACTCAAGAGAGGTTGTTTAACTTTAACCCTAAGCGGGCATTCTGACAAATTCTTAGAGTATTAGGTCTGTCAATCTTACCCTTTGATCAGCGTTGCCTAGTAGACTCATCTATCTAGGATTCCATTATCCCCTCGGAGTCGTTTAGTGATTAATTATTGGCTCTTTCATCCATCGTTAAGGTGTTAGATGCGTAAATCTCGATATCTTCGACGCTTGCCCATGTTTGTTTCTAATTTATCAATACTTCATCCGTGTCGATCATAGAAACTAGCCTGTGTACATTCAGCACTCGTCTGTGTACATTCAATACCCGTATGTATCCTTCAATGCTCATACTCATCTGTATTATTCTTAGACACTCATCGTGCTCTTCAACACTCGTCTGTATTGATCCTAAATTCTTAGACATTCGTCGTGCTTTTCAACACTCGTACGTGATCGTCCGTATTGATCTTAGAATTTTAGACACCTGTCTGTGTTTGTTTCAAGTTCATCAATACTCGTCCATATGGATCTAAGAATTTTAGACACCTGTTCGCGTTTGTTTCAAGCTCATCATTACTCATTCGTATTGACCTTAGATTTTTAGACACTCGTCGGTGATCTTTCAACAGTCGTCCGTGTTTGGTTCAGTTTCATCAATACTTGTCTGTATTGACCTTAGAACTTTAGACACTCGTTCGTGTTTGTTTCAGCTTCATCAATACTTGTCCATATTGAATTTAGATTTTTAGACACTCGTTTGTGATCTTTCAACACTCATCCGTGTTTGGTTCAGTTTCACCAATACTTTTCCGTATTAATCTTAGACATTCGTCGTGCTCTTCAACACTCGTCCGTGTTTGTTTCAATTTCTTCAGTACTCGTTCGTATTGATCTTAGGTTTTAGACACTCGTCGTTCTCTTCAACACTCATCCGTGTTTGTTTCAGTTTCATTAATACTCGTCCGTATTAATCTTAGATTCTTAAACACTCACCGTGATCTTTCAACATTCGTCCGTGTTTGTTTCAGTTTCATTAATGCTCGTCCATATTAATCTTAGATTTTTAGACACTCGTGGTGTCCTTTCAACACTCGTCCGTGTTCAATTCAATTTCAATGATACTCGTCCGTGTTGATCTTAGATTTTACACTCGTCCGTGTTTGTTTCAATTTCATTAAATACTCGTTCGTATTGATCTTAGACTTTCATTGTTACCCTCAACACTCGTCTGTGTTTATCCTAGGTGTAGTTGTCACTCGTCTGTGTCAATTTCTATTTTATCAATACTTCGTCCGTATTGATTCTCCAACTCATGGTTATGTTGAGTATATAATTTCCATAAGCAGTTTCGTTGGTTGTATTCCCCCAACGGAGTCGTCTCTCCCCTTGCATATTGCAAAATTTATAGTTCTTTTTGTATTCAATCCCCTTCTATCTTGAATGTCTGAAAATTGTTACTCTTCATACCTTCAGGTTTAAGTCAACTTTATAGGGGCAACTGTTGTACCCCAAAAATTTTCCTCACTCTTTCTAACCCTAACCGGTTGTCGCTCCACATTCATGTACATTTTCACTAGGACATTATAATCACAATCATGCATTTCTTAGACGTGGGATTGAAGGCTCTCTTGGGATATTGAATTTTCCCCATTAAAAGGTGATTTATTAGTTTCTTACAAGATGGAGCAAGATTTAAAATCTCACCATTGTGAGTGTAACACCCTTTTTCTACCCCAAAAATATCAAGGCAAAATAACACAGAAATCAGAGTGAATAAATAAATCTCATTAAAAAGCCACTAAAAGGGCGTACATTTCTCAAAGTCATCAAAATAGGTCCATACTCCGTAACTACGGGTTTTTCCCAAAGTACATCAAAACATCATAAACAGCGGAACTCAAAACATAAATCAAAGTTTTCCTCAAAAAGGGAAATTAATCCAAATAATGTCAACAATATAAAATCAACTCAAGGAACCCAACCCGATGTTACATATCAGAGCAAGACCCTCTAGGCTGACCAAAAGACTAAAACACTCAAAAACTTCAAAGCTAACTCCTCGTCGGCGTCCACGGCTAAATTGGATCATCTGCACGTTACCCATGTAGAGGTAATATTCAAACAGGCAGGGTGAGTAAAACAATTCATAATAATCAATGTATAACAATTAATGCATAAACGACATCATAATCATATTCAACACATTCATATCCTCAAATATGCCTCAAAGGCCACAACGTCATAATTTATACAAAAGACTCATAAATGCAATGCAACCCAACTCAATGCACGTGGTACCAATCATCACAGCCCGATGGACACTGGGCCATCAACCCTCTATAGATCCCCATCAATAGGATCGATTCTACTAGAGAACTGGAGCACATCAAAATATTTCACATCCACACAGTGGGATTGAAGCCAAAGCAATCGAGGTCCTGAACCGAAGTCCAGATGCACATGAATGCATGATGCACACGTCACAATAATAATACTCACAATACAACATATGGTGCATCATCATTCATCATATTCACATAAAATCATCATATCTCATGTTATCACATAGTTCATCAAATCATGGTAATTTCATCATATTAACTCAATCGATACATCATAGAAAACTATCATAACATCATGTACACATCCCCCAAAACCCACTGTCATACTCGGGGTAATCCACCCCAGAAATCCCAGAATTACATATCAAGGCATCTCTACAAAACGATCAAATTTTGCGAACTCTGCTACGTTCGCTGGCTTGCTCGCTAGGTGAGTCAGTAGAGAATCTTTGTTGGCTTGCTCGCTAGGCGAGTCTGTAACGAACCTTCACTAGCGTGCTCGCTAGGCGAACAGAGCGATGGCATAAAAAACTGTTACGACCAGAACTGATTCTTGTCCAAATACTCATACGATTCACTTACCCAATACCCCTAAAACATCCCTAAAACATCCCTACTGTCATACAACGATAACGGCACAAAGTCTATGGTTTATTAGGCCAATCTGGCAACATTTGCACTGCCTAAATCACTATTTTCCTACAATTGCTCTAAGTGCATCAGAGTTACTCACATTTGAACATTCCTATTCCTACATGGTCAAACATATAACGATCCAAGGTTTTGGCCACGAAGGCTTAAGGTTTCCCTTTATCATATCAATATTCAGTGTTACATACCATTACCCATAACCTCAAAGCCTTATCATCAAATTCCCTATTTTCCCACAACCAACCCAAAATACCTCAAATCATAAACCAACCATAAACACATCTAAAGGCATACATAGAAAATCATGAACAACGATACTCCCCATACCTTAGTCGATTCGCAACTTTCACGATTAACTTCGGGATCTTCTGCCTCCAACCTTTCCTTTAGAGCTCTGGCTACCAAACTTTACGGTTAATACAAATGAATTCGAATTCCCTTCAGAACTCAATTTTGTCCAACCTAGTCTTGGGCCTCACAAATTGGGCTTTTTCCTCATTACCCTTACTAACTCCCTCAAATGCCCAAATTGCCCTTATTTCACTTATATTTCATTTAATTAATAATAATACTAATAAATTAATATTATATGCTATTAATCAAGTAAATACCCAAAAATGCACGTCTTTTCAATATTCACAAAACCACCGGAAAATTCACCGAAACATGAATATTTTCAATTAAATAATTAATTAACATATTCCAATTAAATTTGGGGTGTTACAACTCTCCCCCACTTAAAAGAATTTCCGTCCTCGAAAATTACCTGCAGAAAACAGAGTCAGATACGACTCCTTCATCTGATCTTCACGTTCCCAAGTCCAACTTTCTCCAGCTAGTCATCCCCACAATACCTTCACAAAGGTGATCTCTTTACCTCGTAGCTGCTTCACTTCTCGTTCCTCAACCCGAACTGGCAACACCTCAACAGTCAAATCATCTCGCACTTGTACATCATCCATCTGAATCACATGCGACGGATCTGAAATATACTTCCTCAATTGCGACACATGAAACACATCATGCAAACTCCCAAGCGACGGTGGTAAAGCAATCCGATAGGCTACTTCCCCCACCCTCTGCGAAATCTGATACGGACCAACAAAATGCGATGTGAGCTTTCGAGACTTCAAAGCTCGACCAACACCAGTTACCGACGTAACTCTCAGAAACACATGATCTCCCTCTTGGAATTCAAGTGCTTTCCTCCTCTTATCATGGTAACTCTTCTGAAGACTTTGCGACGCTTTCATCTTTTCACGGATCATCTTGATCTTTTCAGTCGTCTCTTGCACAATTTCAGGTCCGAGCACAACACTCTCGCCTGATTCATACCAACACAAAGGAGTCCTACACCTCCTACCATACAAGGCCTCATACGGTGCCATCCCGATACTAGAATGGTAACTGTTATTGTAGGTAAACTCAACCAACGGAAAATAACTATCCCACGATCCACCTTGATCCAAAACACAAGCTCTCAACAAATCCTCTAAAGACTGGATAGTTCTTTCTGTCTGTCCATCCGTCTGCGGATGATAGGCAGAACTAAACCTCAATTTAGTACCCAAAGCTGCCTGCAAACTCTCCCAAAACCTCGATGTAAATATTGAATCTCTATCAGACACAATACTCGACGGAACACCATGCAACTTCATGATCTGCTCAATATATAATTCATCAAGCTTCTGCAACGAATAATTGACCTTCATCGGTACAAAATGAGCCGATTTAGTCAATCTATCAACAATTACCCAAATCGAATCATATCCCTTCACTGTCTTTGGCAAACTTGTTAAAAAATCCATAGAAATGCTATCCCACTTCCATTCTGGAATACTCAATGGTTGCATCAGACCCGACGGTCTCTGATGTTCAATCTTCGACTTTTCACAAGTCAAACAAGCATACACAAATTCAACAATTTCCTTCTTCATACTAGGCCACCAAAACAACTTCTTCAAGTCTTGATACATCTTTGTTGCACCAGGATGAATACTCAACCCACTTTTATGACCTTCTTCAAGAATGCTCTTCTTGACTTCTGGCACATTGGGACACATACTCTATCTCGAAACCTCATCACACCATTCTCATCGATCCAAAAATCACCTTCGTTACCTTGATTAATTAACGCGAGATGATCCACCAAACTCAAATCAAATTTTTGACCTTCTCTGATCTCTTGGAGAATACTACTAGTCAGCTTCAACATACCCAATTTCACACTGTTAGGAGTCTCTTCACAAATCAAACTCATATCTCTGAATTGCTCAATCAGTTCCAACTCTCAAACCATAAGCATCGACATATGCAAGGACTTCCTACTCAACGCATCAGCCACAACATTAGCCTTACCCGGATGGTAACTCAATTCAAAATCATAATCCTTCAGAAGTTCAAGTTATCTTCACTGCCTCACGTTCAACCCTTTCTGATCAAACAAATACTTCAGACTCTTGTGATCACTGAACACTTCGAATCTGGACCCAAATAGATAATGTCTCCAAATCTTCAACACAAACACCACAACGACCAACTCTAAATCATGTGTAGGATAATTTCTTTCATGAACCTTCAGTTGTCTGGAAGCGTAAGCAACAACCTGATCGTTCTACATCAATACGCCTCCAAGGCCCATCTTCGACGCATCACAATACACCACAAAGGACTCACTCGGATTTGGCAAAATCAACATTGGAGCAGTCGTCAACTTCTTCTTGAGTTCTACAAAACTCTTCTCACAAGCAACATCCCACACATAAGCTTGACCCTTACGAGTCAACTGAGACAGTGGCAATGCTAACTTAGAAAAAACTTCAATAAACCTGCGATAATAACCAGCCAACCCAAGAAAACTTCGAATCTCAGTAGCAGACTTTGGAGCCTCCCATTGCAACACATCATCAATCTTTGACGGATCAACAACAATCCCTCCACTAGAAATCACATGGCCAAGGAAACTCACTTCCTTCAACCAAAACTCACACTTAGACAACTTGGCATAAAGCTTCTTGTCTTTCAAAACTTGTAATACAACTCTTAGATGTTGCGCATGCTCTTTTTCAGACTTAGAATATATCAAAATATCATCAATAAACACCACCACAAACTGATCCAAATAAGGATGGAAAATCCTATTCATATACTGCATGAATACGCCAGGTGCATTCAAAACTCCAAATGGCATCACAGTATACTCATAGTGTCCATATCTCGTCCTGAAAGTTGTCTTTGGAATATCATCAGGCTTAACACGAATCTGATGATAACCAGACCTCAAATCAATCTTGCTAAACACACAAGCACCTACCAATTGATCCATTAAATCATCAATCCTCGGAAGTGGATATTTATTCTTAATCGTCACTTTATTCAACTGCCGATAATCCATGCACAATCTCATACTACCATCTTTCTTCTTCACCAACAACACAGGAGCACCCCACGCAGAAACACTCGGTCGAACAAACTTCTTCTCAAGCAAATCTTCCAACTGTTTCTTCAATTCCCCTAACTCAGATGCAGACATCCGATAAGGAGCCATCAATACAGGACTAGTGCCCGATATCACCTCAATAGTAAACTCTACCTCACGCTCAGGAGGTAGGTCACTCATGTCGTCTGGAAACACCTCAGGAAATTCCCGAACAACTGGTAGATCCACGCCCACTACTTCACAATCCACTTGAAGCGAAGTAACCAAAGCAAACATCTTAGCCTCATCTTCTAAGAGTCCTTCCACTTGCTTAGCGGATACAAACATCAACTCTCCATCATCACCAAACTCAGGGAATCTCACAATCTTACTATAACAATCAATGTGAACATAGTTGTACTCCAACCAGTTCATCCCAAGGATAACATCAATTTGATTCAAAGGTAGACAGACCAAGTCCATCACAAAGTTTCTATCATAGATAGTCAAAGGGCAGCTCAAACAGACTAACGCAGTAGTCACAGAACCATTAGCCGGGGTATCAATAACCATACTCCCAATCATAGAAGACAATTTCAAATTCAACCTCTTAGCACATTCAAGCGAAATAAACGAATGAGTAGCACCAGTATCAACTATAGCAATCAATTCAACATCATTAATAAAACATGTACCTCTGATCAAGTTATTCGTCTTGGCTTCTTCTGCACCGCTCAAAGCAAACACTCTGCCACTTTTCTGAGCAGCAGTAGCAGTCTTCTTCGGCTGCTGACACTGGGTACTGATATGCCCTTCTCTCCACAGTTGAAGCAAGTCGGAGCTTCGTCTTTGCAGTCATTAGCCTTATGACCCCTCTTGCCACAACGATGACACCTCAGCGCTTTACAATTCTTAGCACGGTGGCCTTGCTCGCCACACTTATAACACTTACCTGGAGCAGTAGCCGCTCCCCCACTTGGCTTTTTCCCATCAGAAGCCTTTTGCTTTCCCTTATCACCAGAATTCACATACGGTTTTCCCCTAAACTGACCTTTCTCTTTCTTCTCACTCAGCTGCTTGTAGTGAGTAGATCGAGCTCGGCTATCTTCATCATAAATTCTACTCTTATTCACTAGTTCCGAAAACCGACGAATCTGTTGATACCTAATTCCCTGCTTAATCTCTGGTCTCAAACCATTCTCAAACTTGAGACACTTCGACATCTCTACGTCAGCACGGTTGTAATGTGGACAAAACTTGACCAAAGACTCAAACTTTGCCGCATACTCAGCCACAGTCATATTACCTTGTTTTAGCTCAAGGAACTCCACCTTTTTCTTCCCCCGAACATCTTCAGGAAAATACTTTCTCAGAAACTCTTCTTTAAACACAGTCCAAGTTATTGTAATACCCGTATCTTCTAATCTCTGGTGAGTGTTATCCCACCAGTCCTCAGACTCCCCTGCCAGCATATGCATATCAAACTGTACCTGCTGCGCATTAGTGCACGCCATAACTCGGAAAATCTTCTCAATCACTTTCAGCCACTTTTGCGCACCATCAGGATCATGAGTACCCACAAAAGTCGGCAGATTGTTCCTCTAAAACTTTCGCAAAGCACGGAACTCATCTGGAGGTCCACCATTCTGAGCCATCACTTGGGCAAGTGATTCCAGCGCATCAGCAATAGCACGATCATTTCTTCCTGCCATCTACAACCACCTACAAGGTTAGAAGGAAACAACTCATCGATAGCGTTCTCACACTATCGACTGACAGGGGATTAACAACATAAACACTTGGCCGGACGGACCGACCTGCTCTGATACCACTAATGTAACACCTTTTTTCTACCCCAAAAATATCAAGGCAAAATAACACAAAAATCAGAGTGAATAAATAAATCTCATTAAAAAGCCACTAAAAGGGTGTAAATTTCTCAAAGACATCAAAATAGGTCAATACTCCGTAACTACGGGTTTTTCCCAAAGTACATCAAAACATCATAAACAGCGGAACTCAAAACATAAACCAAAGTTTTCCTCAAAAAGGGAAATTAATCCAAATAACGTCAATAGTATAAAATTAACTCAAGGAACCCAACCCGATGTTACATATCAGAGCAAGACCCTCTAGGCTGACCAAAAGACTAAAACACTCAAAAACTTCAAAACTAACTCCTCGCCGGAGTCCACAGCTAAACTGGATCATCTGCACGTTACCCATGTAGAGGTAACATTCAAACAGGCAGGGTGAGTAAAACAATTCACAATAATCAATGTATAACAATTAATGCATAAACGGCATCATAATCATATTCAACACATTCATATCCTCAAATATGCCTCAAAGGCCACAACATCATAATTTATACAAAAGACTCATAAATGCAATGCAACCCAATTCAATGCATGTGGTACCAATCATCACAGCGTGATGGACACTGGGCCATCAACCCTCCATAGATCCCCATCAATAGGATCGATTCTACTAGAGAACCGAAGCACATCAAAATACTTCACATCTGCACAGTGGGATTGAAGCCAAAGCAATCGAGGTCCTGAACCGAAGTTCGGACACACATGAATGCATGATGCACACGTCACAATAATAATCCTCACAATACAGCATATGGTGCATCATCATTCGTCATACTCATCATCATCACATAAAATCATCATATCTCATGTTATCACATAGTTCATCAAATCATGGTAATTTCATCATATTAACTCAATCGATACATCATAGAAAACTATCATAACATCATGTACACATTCCCCAAAACCCACTGTCATACTTGGGGTAATCCACCCCAGAAATCCCAGAATTACACATCAAGGCATCGCTGCAAAATGATCAAATTTCGTGAACTCTGCTACGTTCACTCGCTTGCTCGCTAGGCGAGTCAGCAGCGAGTCTTTGCTGGCTTGCTCGCTAGGCGAGTCTGTAGCGAACCTTCGCTGGCGTCCTCGCTAGGCAAACAGAGCGATGACAGCAAAAACCTATTACGACCAGAACTGATTCTTGTCTAAACACAATAGGAATTTAAACACCGGATATCCAAATCGATAATGGTCGTTAATGGTGAAGACGTTGCTAAAGCTGATGAAAAATGGTCGATAGGAGAGCTGACTTCAGTATAATTGTTTCACAGATTGATTACCAGTTACTAGTACATGCCAGCCTGCAGTGATATTAAGCTTATAAAATACTATAATGAAGGTTAGTTCCAATTTTTGGACAAGAGTATTTATTTTTTAATATACTAGTGGGATTATTTCTTGTCATTGACTTTTCAGATGGTAAGGATGCATTATTTTGCTCAAGGAAAATAATAAAAGATAATGCCAAAAGCGGCAAAAGTGACTGGCATAGAGAACATGAGATACAGATTTCCTACATTATATTACAAGTTATTGTATTTCCAAAAGAAAATATAAAATAAAACAGATGTATATAGAAGCCAACATTCTAACATCCTACAGGCTGCAGACGCGTGAACAAGTCGTCATCAGCTGCCAATTCCTAAGGTATTGCCAAGCTTCTCAAGAAGGTCACTCGAAATGCTACTAAAATTAAGTTAGAGGCTGCTTCACTCAAACACATACTCCATCATAACAGGTTGACTCCAAATGCGCACCACACGAATTCACCGGCAATTCTAAAAAACAGACGTAACCAGCATCGTCACAATAGAAGAATTGGGATCATTTATAACTCTAACGTTGCGATGTTCTTACGATAATCTAAAATCAGGTTCGTATCAAGGAAAAACCTTTAGCAGTTTACAACCTTGTTCAAATCACAACCGCTAGGGAACCAAAACAAGGAAGACTTGTCCAAAACAGTTCAAATATCCATCCTAGAGTTATCATTATACGCGATGAAGAATCATGCTGAAAACTACACATTCCAAAGGAGAAAACAACTATTCACCAAGAGCACTCAAGGATCCAATTATTACTTGGCCGACATCATATGAAGTCCTACTTTCCATTAGCGAACCTTTTTTGAAGCGCATACCATTGCTTATTGTCTTGATGTTACAAACTATCAATAAAAGCAAAAATATCAGGTATCATGAAAAGAATCAAAGAAGAGAAACATGTGAGAATAAAGTCTGGCATAATCTCAAACTTCTAGCATGACAACTTTTATGTCATACTTTCCTTTAAAACTTCAACTTTAGGTCAACTTACCATAGGGCCATATTGCATGACAATATCTAGGACCGAGTCTCCCTTAGATTTTTCTTTTATCCTTTGAGTATTTCTCTTTCCTCTCTCAAATCAAATAAAACACTTAATAAAGACGATGTGTAAAGTGCGTCACGAGCCTTAAGCACATAGGAAAAGATGAGCGGATGCATTTCTAGCCTCATCTTAGGGTACTTTGTGCACGAGACGTTTTAATCGTTAGGGCGAAGTACTCGATCCTATGTCATAGACTTTAGTGCGATGTACGTCACGAACAAAGTTAATCCACTTCTTTAAAAACCTCAAACAAATTCAAACCATTTTGTCCTTCGGGATTTCCTTCCAAACCTTTTTTTTTCAGAAATGGCATGTTACCTTCGTTCTACCGCAAACAGGCATCAACCCTAACTGCTAAAACATGAGCTTAACATCATTCATAAAAGACACCCAACCAACTTATGGTAGGTCGAACTATGAGCGCTATGACTTCTTCATTCTCGTTTGAATGAAGATACGTAGGCACAAGACAAAGAATTATTGGCAAGCACAATCCCCCCAGTCACCCGTAGTCTTCCGAACTACATTGACTCTGACTTTCCCATTGCACGAGGGAATACGTAGGCATAGGACGACAATTTCCTATCGACTCACCTTTCTGTTTTCTCCTTTTAGTTTCTATTTAGCAGTAGAATTTAGATATACACATCCTTTAATTAGAATAACAAGAGTGGATCCCGTTGAGTACAACAGACAAGAAGGGTGCTAATACCTTCCTCTTGCGTAATCGACTCCCGAACCCTGGATTTGGTTGCAAGACCATGTCTTCTCCCTTTTGAGGTTTCTTCAATCGTTACCTTTCCCCCTTCGGGATAAATAACATTCGGTGGCGACTCTGTTTTTCTGCCGATTTTTTTTTCGCGTTGCGACACCTCCAAATTGGGCAGAAGACGCCTTTGGAGAGGATGCTTGGGAGGTGCATTTTCACTATCTATAGGGGATCATACACATAAAGGATGTTCTCATTCAGGAGATGATCCAGAGACCGAGGCATCCTAACACTAAGAAGTTACTCAGAGAGATTCAAGCTTGGTGCAAGGAGCATGGTGGCTGGGGAGGATTATCCATGGTGGATATTGATGATATGTTGTAGTCGTCTTTATTCTATTTATATTGATCACCGTCAGGCTTGTTGATCGGGGTTATTGACTATGTACTTGATTTTATCTCTATTGTATTGACTATATTTTGACTTTATTTTTCTATGCAATCTATGAGCGACTTTACCATTATTATATCCATCTTTTGTATTTATTGCTTAAACTCGAATCAAGGTGTAAAATATCTTGGGAATATCCAAACATGACATTTGCATCTGCATTCTCATACTCATTTGCATGACAGGTGTTCTGGGCTGGCTTTTCTTATCTCTATCTGGTTTTTTTTGCCAGGATAGCGGATTCTCGTTTTCACAAGTACCATACATGAGAAAATTAGAGGTAGATTATGGATCAGATTCAGGCAGAGTTATTGGAAGTACGAACCCGCATGACTCAGTTCATGGAACTGATGTAAACCGTGGCCCAAGGGCAAGAACAATTGAGAACCTTGGTCCTGCCTCTTATTGACGCTCCCAGAGTTGATGATAGTGGAGTGATCCATCCTGGTGGTGTTGGTGTTGTCAACTCATCTGGCGGAGGCGGTGCTGGTGTTGTTATTCCTCCGGGCGGAGGTGGCGCAAGTGTTGTTATTACTCCCGACGGAGGTGTTGCTGGTGGAATTCTTGGTGGTATTGGTGGGGGAAGCTTTTGTGTTATCCATGGAGCTGGCGAAGCTCATAATCATCAGTGGGAGGAGGACAGACAGAAAAATGCATTTTCTATGAGCGACTTGGATGTCGATCTCCCATCTGAAGCCGGTAAGAAATTTAAGATGATCGAGGAAAGAATGCAGAATTATGAGAACCAAAATGCTTTTGGACTAGACATGACTGATCTTGGTTTGGTCCCAAGTGTGAGGATTCCGCAAAAGTTCAAGGTCCCAGACTTTGACAAATATAGGGGAACAACCTGCCCCAAAACTCACATCCGAGCCTACTATCAGAGGATTTCATGGTACTCTGAGGATGAGAAGCTGCTCATGCACTACTTCCAAGATAGCCTAGTTAGGGCATCTTTGGAATGGTATATGAGGTTAGAGAGAACCAACATCAAAACTTGGAAAGATCTTACTAAAGCTTTTGTCAAGCATTATCAGTACAACAATGACATGGCACCCAACAGAACGCAGATACAGAATATGGTTCAGAAAGAGAATGAAAGTTTCAAAGAATATGCCCAAAGATGGCACGAGTTATCGGCAGAGTTTAACCTCCAGTGATGGAGCGAGAACTCATCGATATGTTCATGGGTACACTTCAGGGGCCTTATTTCGAGAAGTTGGTTGGGTGTTCATCAACGGGGTTTTCAGATCTTGTGATGGCTAGAGATACTAGAGAGTGGAATCAGGACTAGAAAGATCCAAAATGGTAATGATTCCTCATCTGGAGGACATAAGAAGCCGTATGTCGGAGGTTCAAGGAAGAGAGGGAGGGACATGAATTCTATTTCTTCTTATCAGGGTAAAGGCAGGATCAATCAGAATTATACACATCAGGTTGCTACTGTAGCCATTCCGACTGCACCTCAACACCATAATAATAATGCTCCTCGCCGATATTCGGATCGACCAAGGACAACAAATAGGCATTTCGAGACTCCGCCTATGCTATACTCTTAATTGCTACAACATTTACTTCAATTACAGTTGCTTTAGAAGAGAACATTGGCACCGCTTATTGGCACTTCTCCAACAGGTTATGACACCAACACTCAATGTGAGTTCCATTCTGGGGCACCAGGACACAACATTGATAACTTCAAGGCATTCAAGCATAAAGTGAAAGACCTGCTTGATTCCAAGGCTATTAATTTCATCAATGATGGGGCTGATGTGATCCAGTACCCTATGTCACACCATGGTGTGACAAGGGCGAATGCTATTGGAGATGGGGAGAGGTTAAATTTTGTGGCCAATGTGAACGAGTTGAAGTCTCCATTGTTATTGGTTAAAGAGCATTTACTAAAAGGGGATGTTTTCCCAGGTTGTGCTTTTGATTATTAAGGATGTGTATTGCAGCCATAGGGTTTTGACCTGTTGAGGGATGGTATACAAAAATTGATGGATGATGGACAGTTAGAGTTTGACATAACTAATATGGTGGATGAGGTTAATGATGATGGTAGGAACATTGCAACGATATCAATTCCATACAGGACCATCCATATTTTGGCGCCAATGTGACAAGCACCCGTCATTATTACTACACCGGGGTCGATACCATATGAGAGTACCAAGGCGATTCTGTGGAACTACGGAGCTGGGGTGTTTTGTAATAGGCAGAAACAAGAGTTGTTAGGTTCTTTAGATGTTGGGTCTACTGTGGACAATATTGTTGGTGTCGAAGGTATCACACACAATGTCAGGGTCTTCTCTCTGCCAAATGTTAATGTTGACAAATCTGATAAAGGTAAAGACAAGTTAATGGTGGATGATTTCATGCAACAACAGTCTGGTGTTGCTTCTTTCTCAAAAGATGTTGAGGAATTTATGAGATTAATTAGGAAGAGTGATTACAAGATTGTTGACCATTTGAATCAGACCACGTCTAAGATTTCCACTGTTGTGTTCTGAGGCATACAGAAATGCACTGCTGAAGGTGTTGAATGCTGCCTATGTTCCTCAGGAAATTTCGGTGAATCAGCTATGTGAGAGGATTATTGCCACTACAAAATAGAGTTAGGTTTTGCAATTTCTTTTCGTCGTCACCTTCTAATCCTGTGACATAATCATCTATGTAACATGGTATTTTGTTTTGCCTATAAAGAATCATTTCTTCTTTAGTTTCACTTTCTTCACTTTCACTTTCTACATTATTTCTTTCATCTCAAGGAGCATTATCAATGTGCATCTCTTAATCTGTTGAGGCATAATTAGTTTCATTGTCGTCTTCTTCATTATCAACATTGCTAGTTGATTATGCATTATCTTTCTCATGGCTTTTGTCCCACCCTTAACCTTTGATTCTTCAAATACTACATAATTGCTTATTAAAATTTTATTCTCTATTAGATCATAAAGCTTGTATGATTTGGATTATTCACTCATTCTCAAGTGCACACACTTCATGTTTTTGGCATTTAACTTACTTCTTTGCACATCAGAAATCTGCATAAAAGCTAGACATCCAAACACCTTGAAATGATGATGTGAGGGCTTTACACCACTCTAAGCTTCATCTGGAGTCATTTCCTTCACATATAAAGTATGATATCTATTAACTATATAGGTTGTTCATTTTTCATCTTCATGTTATAAATTCTTAGGAACATTCCTTCCTGCCACCATGCTTCTGATCACATTCATGAGTGTCCTGTTCTTCCTTTATGAAATCCATTTTGTTCTAGAGTGTAGGTAGTGGTCAATTGTATCTTGTGGTGATATGAAATCCATTTTGTAAACATCAAATGCACTAGCCTTTTCATGCATGAAATAAATATAATTTCCATACTAAAGTCATTTGTAAAGGTTATGAAGTACTTACTTCCACCATTGGATTCAGGTTTGATAGGTCCACATACATCTGAGTGAACCAACTCAAACTTTGTTTTAGCTTTCCATGATGCATACTTTGGCATGGCTTCTCTATGTTGTTTTCTCATCAAGAAATCAGTGCAAGTTTCTTCCATTTTTTCAAATTCGACATCCCTTTTACTTTTCCTTTCATGATCAATGTGTTAAGACACTTGAAGATCAAATGATAATATCTACAATGCCACAATTGTGTGTCAACCTCTACAGTAGCTTTCAAACACATTGGTCGGATTACAGGAGCAAATACAACAAGCATCTTGTTGGATTATATTTGAGTGGGCATGATCATGCCCTTATCATGGTGAAATATCCTGCAGCCACCATTTTTGAACACAATGGTGATATTCTTTTGTATTAATTAGCTAAAACTTAGGAGATTGTTCTTAAGGCATGGTAGATAATAAACATCAATGATAATTTTGAATGATATCATTCATGTAAAGCTTCAAATTACCATTTTCCATCACTTACATATTTGAGTCTTCTCCCGCCTGACAGATTCCCTGAATTTCTCTTTGAAATTGAGCAACCATTCTTTTGTTCATGCCATGTGATTGCTACACCCCGAGTCAAGAAACTAAATTTCATATTTGGTCTTTGTATTGAAGCATTAAATTTAATCCCTTTTATGCCTTCATCTACCATGACCTCAAATTTCTCCACGTCCCCTATCACACATGTCACCACCACCACAACCATAATTTGTGATCTCTAACACTTGTTTTTCCTTCTTATCTTAATCAATCTTCATTCTTAGTTCATGCACAAGAAGACTTCTCTACAGTTCATCAATGGAGAGAATTGTATCACCGTTACATTATTCAATGGAACAAACCATGTAATTTTTCCATTTATATATTTTATGCTGTCTTACTCTTTTTATACTTTTTTCTCTTAATGATTAAATTTATCCTCATTTGTGTTTTTCATGTCATAGAAAACACATAACAAAAAAGAATATGTTTTATTATATTGTTGTAGCTTTTAATGAGACAATTTTATAAGAAAAGAAGGGAGTAAACTCAATCTCTAAAATTGGATAAACCATTGGTTTTTCACAATTTCACTAGTTTTATTACTGGTTTTTCTGTTTACTTGCCAATTCTGAAACAATGATTTTTGTGATTAAATGGATTAAACTAAGTTCCAATTCACATCTCAAATGGTCAAACCAGCATATTCAGTCTAGTTTTTATTACCTTGATATCATAATCCATTGATACCTTATTGACTAATAAAGATTTTAAGTCAATCATTTTCTATCTCATTGTCAATTTCGACCAACACACACTTAAAAATCATTTTGAAAGTTAAATATATGTTTAAGTTAAGTCAAGATCAAATACATATTGTAGTTCTTTAAATTGGATGTTTTTAACAAGTTAGTCATAAGATATTTTGATATCATTATTTAATCTTTTTACTCTTTAAGCATTTATTTCAACAATTTTTTTAAAATATTTCTTATTTAAAAAATGATGTATTTGTTAATTACACAACATGACAAAAATGACGGGTTTAACTCATTTAAATGTATATAATCATTGAATCCTATATATCTAAAGTGTTTCTTACATTGATGAAGACACATGAACTTTTGTAAAGATAGATAATTAATTAAATTTTTAACACACACTCTTCTTCATGTAAGTTCTAGTAATTTTTTATGTACTATTTCATTAAATTTTGTAAGTTTTTTAAATGTTTGATGAAGTTATGAGTTTTTGAGATAAACTTAAACTTCAATTGAGTGTTTTTTAAATTAGACTTTTAAATGTGTCTCTTGAAAGTTGTGTAGTTTTTGAATTAGTTAGTTTTTGAAACAAAATTAAATTTCATACTCATAACTTTTAGTTTGTTTCAATGTTTTCTTTTTAAAAAAATATTAATTTAAAATGACAAATATATAAACATAAAATAGACTTAGAAAAATTACTTTTAAGTCTGTAAAGCAAGTGAGTTGAACTTAACGAGATGAACCGAATAGTTAGTGAACTGTTAATGAGTCGAGTTTGAGCTGAAAAAAAGTTCGTGTCGAGCTCGAATCGAGATTTGAACTGAAAAAAGTTCATGTCGAACTCGAACCGAGATTTGAGCTGAACCAATTCTTAACGAGTCGAGCTAAGTTAAGGCGAGTTCGACTCGACTCGACTCATTTCCAGTCCTAGGACACATAAAAACAACTACATTTTATTTTTGAAACTCTATTTATTGTATTTTTTTATGATTAATTTTTCTTCTTTTTATTGTAGACTTGATTTTATTTTTGTTTTTTGATGATGGGTTCCTTCTTTTATGGCATTCAATAGTTTATGGTAAGTACGTGATTAAATATTGGTAGTGAATGTGTGACAAAAGTTATTGAATTAAAACAAATATTAAGAGACGTGAATAATATACAATTATACATAGTTGGGAAATAATGTTTTTGCCAACAAGCATTTTGCAATCAAAATAATATTTTAATGAGAAAGTTTTTGCATTTCATACCAATTAGGTACCGTGTTTAATTAATTTTTTTCTAATAGATTTTGACATTATATTCTCAACCAATTTTTCTATGAAATTGAAAGAAATATTAATCAAGAATAGGAGATTTTGGACACTAAAATCTTTAAAAGTTTCAGTATTGGCATCCACTGCCAACATTAATGTCATAATAAACTTTCAACAACTTCATGTTCTTTTGTGAAGAATTATTTATTGGGTAATTTTGTATATCAATGTTTTGTTTCTATCATATTTTAGTGTCCCTGTTGTTATTATTCTAAAAATAATAACATTTTAGTCCTTGCATTTAGGGTCGGCCCCAACATTTTAGTGTCCCAGTTGTTATTTTAAAAATAAGGCCTTTAATAAATAATAGATTTTTAAAAATAAAATAAAATCAATTATTAATAAATAAATATTGAACAACTTAACATTTAAATAATAATTGCTTCTTGGTGTTGTGGTAGAGTAAGATTTTTATGATAGCGGTTGTGTGTTCGAGTCATTAACATTTTTTGTGAGAATAAAACAATTAAAATCATAAAAAATCAAATTCTCATATTTAAACAAGGACCCTTACATTGCAAAAAGCATTTATAACGAATCGTGCAGGGGATTTTGGTTTCTTATTAGGAATTTTAGGTTTTTATTGGATAACCGGTAGTTTGGAATTTAGGGATTTATTTCAAATATTCAATAACTTAATTGATAAGAATGAGGTAAATATTAATTTTGTTACTTTGTGTTCCCTCTTGTTATTTTATGGATCCGTTGCAAAATCTGCCCAATTCTCTCTTTATGTATGGTTATCAAATGCTATGAAAGGTCCTACTCCTATTTCTGCTCTTATACATGCTGCGAATATGATAAGACAAATATGTCCTTGCTATTGACATCAACTAACAATTTCATATTCATTCTCTTTATTTGAGCCAACTAAAATTTTCAATATTTGAATTTGTAATTAATCATATATTAATCTTCTATAGCAATATATAATAAGATATAAACTTTCGGTGTATTTTTCTTCCATTACCTTTTACAAGTCTGTTTTTATATAATTCTTTAATGATTTTATTATTTAAATGTTTGTTTTTATTTTACTCTCTCTTTTTAGTGTTTTTGTTTTATATTGTCGAACTTTGTCATTTTCTCTATTAGTTAATTATTGCTTTTATTTTAGGTACATATGGAGAGTATAAGAAAATTATAAGAAATTTTATGAGTTGATTAATAGAGCTTATTTTGAAAAAATTTAGCGAATAAAAGACTAATTTTTACCATTTTGTAATTATCTATTCCATCACTAGACATCATTATGTTATTATGGACAAATGCATATCACAAAATTAAATTATTATAGACAAATACATATTGTAAAACTTATTATACAAATAATAATTTAAATTAAGTGTAGAATTAAATAAAAAAATATGTTTATGTTCTGACGCATATGCACATTAAAGAAAGCGAACAAACGTGCCCGTTTGGACGCTAGTAATAATATAAATAACATACCTATCAATTTTTTTGTCACATAGTTCATTTAAAAAGTTAAGAACATACACTTACACATGCTAAAAGAATTAACTTGTTACATTACTACATAAAACTTTTAAAAGAATACATAATAAGCATTATATAAGTAGTCAAAAAAATCCTCCATAAGTTAGATTAATTAATTTCATAATATATATTTTCTTCATTGCAAAATCTTTTTATATATTAATGATTCACCCCATACATTTTTGAGACATGTGGTTCATCACATAGACGTGGGATTATTTGATGGGGGTTGCATTGAACTACCCTGATCTACTGAATTTGCATTTGGATCAATGGGTGCATGTTTTTCTATTTCTTTCTTTGCTATTTCTCCTGCTTTTGTCACATGTAAGTCCATGGCTACCTCAGCTTCTTTTGCTAATCTAACCTCATGAGCTATGTCCTTTCTCGCTTGCACAATTTCCTTCTCCGCCTGCATCATAACACAGAGTTCAAAATTTGTCTTGACTAAATAAAATCTAATCGAAACATATTTATTACAGTTAAATTGCGGTTAAATAGACTCATGTTTATTTTGTTTATTACCTTTTCCTCGGCCTTTGCTTCTGCTTTGGCCTTGCGCATGAAATTCATGTCATGGAGTTTATCTTTCACAGCCTGCATTTTTTATTTATTTTTAATAACAAAACAACTTTTCAATGTAAATTAAAAGATGCATGAATTTGAAATCTATATAAAAAACTATTAAATATATAATCATAGGTTCTCATTGTCTCCACTTCTTTCTCTTTCTTATGGTTCTTTTTGGGTGGCAAGTATCATCTTAAAACACATTAAGACTATTTTGTGGATCAAATTGAATTGAAGTTACATGCAGTTTATGGATTACATTGTTTGAATAATTTCATTCACTCATAATAAAAAACAAAATTTCAAGATTTTTTATATGCTAAGAATGACACTTTAAGAATTAATTAACACAATTTTTTTGATAAATAACAAATATTTCATTCAAATGACTAGTGAAATATTGTTCATATATTAATTATTTTAATTACTATTTTAAAAATTAAACAGACTCAGACCCAATGATAATTTAAATATGTAATATAAATAAATAAATAAATAAATAATAATTTTTTATTTATGAATATTGAATATGAATGTTACTTTTTTTAATATTTTTTTAATATTTTTTAATTTTTATGAGTAAATGATTGTCATTGTTATTTAGACATATGATTTCTCACTTGTGATTTACATTTATGTCATAAAAACAAATCTATATGACAATATTTTTTTATAAGCAACTTTGCATTTATGGAAGAAGATTATGGGTACTCTAACTTAATTATAGATAAAGAATTACAATATAGATATCCAATCAACATATGTTGTGATCACAAACAATACATTTCAACAAATCAAGATTGAGAAACAGAGTTCTTGGGTGAACAATGAAATCAGTTAGAACAAAGAGAAAAAGAAGAGAGGATAAAGAAGAAAGAGGAAAAAAGATTAGTGCAAATTGCTATACTATTCACTTTCTCAATATTACAAAAGATTACAAGTGAATAACACAATTGGTCACACTCAACAAACTGAGCTTCTAGCTTATATATAGACTAACTAGATAACTTGCAACCCAAGCTAACTAATCAATTGGATCCATAGCAAAAGGCCCAATTCGACAAACGTTTCGACAACACATATTAGAACATACTTTGACTATAATATGTATCCTTCAACCACATCATGCGACCCAACTTTGACTTCATGCTCGTCTCTTGTTGAAATACATGAAAGTTATTCCTCGACAAAGCTTGAGTTCGACCCAAAATCTTACAAATCTCCACCTTGGATCTAACTCAACAAACAGGGAATAAACTAGATATTATCATGAAGCTTTATCAACTGCATACAGTAGAAAAACTTGCAAGTTGGAAATATCTTGGTGATCATATTAGTAGCATTATCTTCAGTTGAAACCTTCAGCACCTGAACTTCACCACGATCGATTATCTCTCTGATGAAGTGCAGCCTCACATTGATGTGCTTAGTTCACTCATGATAGGCTGAATTCTTCGACACGTGTATTGCATTTTGACTATCATATTTAACAGTGATACTTCGATCTTGAAGTTTTAGCTCATTTGCAAAACCTTCAAGCCAGAATGCTTCTTTCACAACTTCAGTGAGAGAAATATATTCGGCTTCAGTGGTTGATATGTCAACAACCTTCTGAAGCGTTGGTTTCCAACTAATTGTTGTTCCAAACATAGTGAACACATATCCAGAAATAGAATTTCTAGAATCCATACAACCTGCATAATCAGAGTCGACAAATCCTTTGATTTTGATTATGCTATCACCACCACAGGCTCCATCCTAAATCAAAACTCTTTTCAGAAACTCATTTATGTACCTGAGAATCCACTTTACAACTTGCCAATGCGCCTTTCTAGGATTGGCCATATACCTGCTTACAAGGCTCACACCATATGCTATGTCTGGCCTCGTACAGACTATAACATACATCAAAGAACCTACTACACTAACATATGGAATGCTACTCATATAGATCTTTCAGCTTCAATACTCAGACTTTGAGTAGTACTAAGCTTAAACTGAGGATTTCTTGAAGTCACAATAGGCTTTAAATTCGACGTACCAAACTTGTCGAGAAGCTTCCGTAGGTATGTCTCATGAGATAAGCACAACTTCAACTGCTTTCTATCTCTCTGGATGTCAATTCCAAGAATTCTGGTGGCAGCTCCCAAATCCTTCATTTCGTACTCCTTGATGAGTTTAACCTTCACCTCCATTACATCCTCGACACTATTGCTACCTATGAGGATATCACCCACATAAAGCAACAAAATAACAAGTGAATTTCCAAGTCGATATCTGAAGTAAACACAGTGATCAAATTGGCTCCTAGTGAAACCAATATGTGCCATGAACTTGTCAAATCTCCTGTTCCACTAACGAGAAGATTATTTCAGGCCATACAACGACCTATTCAGCTTGCACACATAATCTTCTTTATCCTTTTTTGCATACCCTTCAGGTTGACGCATCAGGATCATTTTGTCTAGGTCACCATACAGAAATGTTGTCTTTACATCCATTTTCTCAAGTTCCAGGTCGAACTTTTCCACCATGTCTAACAATATTTGAATGGATATATGCTTTACAACATGTGAGAACACATCATTAAAGTCGACGCCTTCTTTCTAAGTGAACCCCCTAGCAACCAATCTTGCCTTAAAGCGCTTCGATATCACTCCTTCGATTCCTTCCATGACCTTGAAAATCCACTTACAATTGACTAACCTTGCTCATGTAGGTTTTTCAATCAGCTCCCAAGTATAATTATCATGAAGTGATTTCATCTCGTCATCCATGACTTTTTGCCATTCAGTCGTATTTCGACTCCTCATAGCTTCCTTGTAATCTCTAGATTCTTCCTCAAGTACCTCACTTGCAGATATTAAGGAAAAAGCTATAAGATCTACATAACCAAGTCTCTGAGGTGGCTTGATGACACTTCTCGACCTATCTCTTGCCAGTAGGTAGTCATCGACAATTTCCTCAGCCTCTTCAGCATCTTCCTCTTCTTCTTCGACTTGATCTGGGTTATGCACTTCAACATCACTATGCTCTACCTCAATAGGCATGTCTACCTGTTCCAGCTCCTTTTTAGAGATTTCTGCACTTCGACCAGAATCACCAGTTTTCTTGAACACCATCTCGACTTCATTGAAAACTACACCATGACTTATGATACATCTTCTGTTACCTGGTTCTAGGCACCACAACTTATAACCTTTTACTCCCTCGGGATATCCAATAAACATGCATCTCAGAGCTCTAGGTTCAACCTTATCTTGCCTAATGTGAGCATAGGCTAAACATCCAAATACTCTCAGTTTGTCGAGATCTGATGGCTGACCTGATCAAACTTCTTCAAGTGTCTTCATTCCCAATGCAGTCGAGAGACATCTATTTATCAAATAAGCTGTTACCGAAATAGCCTCCGCCTAAAACACCTTCTTTAATCCAACACTAACAAACATGCATCTAACCCTTTTAAGGATTTTTCTATTGAATAGATTTACATCGAGGTTTTGGGAGAGTTTACAAAAGGCTTTGGGTTCTAAGCTA